>OZ035874.1:59214405-59814405 GCA_964034865.1 Eristalis intricaria
TTTTCGTTTTAGGGTGAAGGAACATACCCTGCTGGAGCTATACGAGGAGTGACACGTGACCATATTATAATGTATCAGCAATATTTCCGTCCTCAGGAACTGGCATCTGCAAGAATTCCGTTCATTGCAAGGTGAGTTATTTATAGCAACATCTTTAATCTAGTACAATTTACTCACAAATGTCTTTGCTCTTTTCAGATCCCCTCTGTTGCCTGGTTCTACTGATCAAAAGGATGAATTAGAAGAACCGATTGGTGCAAGTCCACCACTGGAACTGCGAAGATCTGGCAGTGTGCCTCGAACAATTGCTGTTCCGCACAGTTTGCAAAGTCCCCAGGACAGGGCAACAGGTACATCATTTCCTGTCTATTCCGCACAAAATTCGATATTGACAATTGATTTATCACGTTTAGATTCACCCCAAGTTGCCCAAGTGTATGCACACAACACACGTATCCCGCATCCACACTTTTCAGAAGTTGCTGGACGGTTTTACGAACCTGTACGTCAACTAGCTGCTGAACCACCACCAGCTCATCGACCACCGCCGCATAGCGTAGTGGCGCCAGCGCCATCTGGTTATGTTGCTCAAGCTGCTGGACCGACAAATCTCTCGCACCTACACCCGAAAGTGTTCGATCGTGAACGCGAACGAGAGCGTGAGCGTGAACGCGACCAACGAGAACGCGAACAACGCGAACGTGAGGTTAGGGATCAACGTGAACGTGATCTGCGAGAGAAAGAAAGAATTTCCATACCTGGTAAGACAAAGAATGACTTGAACATTGAAAATGATTATATTAATTTTTGTTTTCCCCGCTCACTTGCAGGTCACACAAGTATGCCGAGCCACGATAGTCTTGTACCCGCAATGCCAACGCCAAGTGGTCGTAGCATTCAAGTCGCTACACCTCCGCATGCCAGCCAAGTGCCACCACCGCAGCCGGACTCATTACTGACGCTCCTGCAAAGGTATCCAGTGATGTGGCAGGGTTTGCTTGCACTGAAGACGGATCAAGCTGCTGTGCAGATGCATTTTGTCTTTGGTAATCCATTGGTCGCAAGGGCTTCGCTGCCATGCAATAGCGATGGTAGTACACCACCGTTACGTATTGCGCAGCGCATGCGACTGGAGCAAACTCAACTGGAGGGAGTTGCTAAGAAAATGCAGGTTAGTTACATTTTTGTTTTGAATTTCACTGGAGGCAAAGTACCTGACAGAAGGAGTGTGTAAAGTCAGGAAAATATTCTCCAAACACTGTAACAGCAAGAAGTAAACAATATTTTTGTATTTATTTTTTTAGTATGAGAACGAGCATTGCATGCTACTGGCGCTCCCATGCGGCCGCGATCATGCAGACGTTCTGCAACAGTCGCGCAATCTACAAACCGGATTCATCACATACCTGCAACAGAAAATGGCAGCCGGAATTGTAAATATACCCATGCCCGGTGGCGAACAAGCCGCCTATGTAGTTCACATCTTTCCATCGTGTGACTTTGCTAACGAGAACCTAGAACGTGCAGCGCCGGATTTGAAAAATCGGGTCGCCGAAATCGCTCATTTACTGATTGTAATCGCAACTGTATAATCACATTCAGCAGCTGCACCAACTCGGCCTGAACACAAGGAGAGGTTGACTTTAAAAAGTCAAGTGATCCAAACTCTGACACAATAACGACTGTAATTCAGTAAGGCAGTATATTCAATATCACTCTGCATTAAGATGCGATCATAGCCACACATCCTATGTAAATGTCAAAAAGTTGAAGAAGAAGAAGAAAAAGAAAAACTAGGACGAATGCACTCGAACACCAAATACGCTAGACTTAGACGAATTAGTAGAAAAAGAAAAAAACAAATACAAAACCAGTTAAGAAAGAAGAAGAACTTGTAATTTAAGCAAACACACATAAGAGGAGCATATAAATATGATAAATAACAAACAAAACTAGTTAGCTATGCATAAAAAAGTAAATAGATATACAAAAATAATTGAAAAAAAAACTGTAAAAAGTAACAAAAAGTATATAAAAACACACACACACACAAATACGACTATGATAAAAATGTATTTAACTTAAAACAAAAAATCAAATTCTTTTTGTATTTGAAAATGAGGAAAAAAATATGTTAATTTGGATTTGGAACAAAGTGAAAAGCGATAAGTTATTTTTTCTATCTAAACGTTTTTCTTTCTGTTTTTTTTTTTTTTTTTTTTTTTTGTAATAAAAAATTATAGGTTTAGCAAAAAAATAAAAAAAAAAAAAAAACAAGAAGCAAAAAAACGCGATACAATATAAAAGTTTTCTTTTTTAATTTGATCTCAATATTTGAATATGTATAAATGTTATCCACTATTCCTTCTTCCCCGCCCTTAACTTATAAATATATATATATATAAAACAAAAAAAACAAAATGTATGTTCTCTTTTTTACAAAATAATCATTTTTTTTTTCATTTTTAAGTTTGAATATAATTTTATTTTTTTACTGTAATTAAATGAGAATAAAGGCAAAGAAAAATACAAACAATTGAAAGAAAGAAATTGAAATGTGAAACGTGTAAATATGAAAAAGTTAAATTAGCTTTCTAAAAGTGAGGAGGAGGAAATGAGAAACAGAGGAGAGGAGAGGGGTATAAAAAGCTTTTTCAACCTTTCATTCTTAAGAAAATTTTTGAGTTATTTTGTTTCGTTTTTCTTTTTTTTTTGGTATCAATGTAATTTTGTAAAGAAACGGAAAATGTTCTCTTTTTTAACTTTTAATAGTGATTGTGTTCAATGCTGTCTGTCTGATTTTTGTGTTGATTTATCAAAATCGCTTGGAATGGGGTTCATCCGTTCATTGTGATGGCCTATTTCACTTGGTTTTGTTTTTCCCGTAAGTCGGAACAGAATTTTGGTTTTTTTTTTTGTTTGAATTTCTGTAAGATTAGAGAATTCCTCATCCTACATTTAAGTTACTATTCCTTTGCATTGCCTCATGGCCTACTTGACTTTCCGAAACCACTCAACGATCAAAATGACAGCAGCAGGGAAAGACAAGGAAATAGTCTGACCAACAACTCGATTTCCTCGTTTCTCCCTGCTACTATTCATCCAGTCGTGATGCCGATGTTTATTATCTCTTTAAGACGGTTGTTGTTAGCGAATCAACAACGATTGTCTTAGACATGATAATGAGATGTCGTTACTTACTTCAACTGCAGTCCAACATTTCATTAAACAGTCCAGTCACACTTTCTTCGCTACTTGTAGAAACCGCAAGTCTTTAGTTTCCGCTGTCAAAGTGCCCACATCAATGTTTAACGAATTCTTCAAAACCAAACAGATTTTTGTTATTTTAGCACTGCCAATGTTTTCGGTAATTTCACTTTCCCCAGCTGTGTGCACACAGAGGACTCAATAGATTTGATAACTGAATTGAATGAATCACTGTGAAAAGTTAGAAAACAGACGCAAGCCTTCAGTCTCGTCTGGTAGGCATATTCATCGGAATCATCTATTTTTTTTATTGAAAATTTGAAGAAGGAAAGAGAAAATAGTTGCTCACTCCAGTCGGAGAGAGTAATGATTTGTTTTTTTTTTTTTGTTTTTTTTTTTAATTGAATGAAAAGAGAAGATCAATCGGGTTTGAATGAAAATGTATAGAAGAAAGAAGAATAATTATAAGAGATAATAATTTTAACATTGTACAGTTCAATTTTTGTTTATTTTTTTTTTTTGATATAAGTATTTAAGGCTTAAGTTAATTGTTTTAGTTTTGTTAAAGCTCCTTGGTTCCCAAGCACTACTACCAATCAATACCACGACTACTACTACTACTACCACACTACTACTACTATTGAAAACGAAAAGAAATCGTTTCCTTTGTTCACTCCCCCATTTAATTACGTTTTATTTGACGTATCCCAAAATTAAGAAACAATGACTAGAAATAACAAATTCTTGTGTATACAGATGACTTTTTATCAAGAAAAGAAAAAAAAAAAGGAACAAACAAAAATCATTTGAATAGCAAATAACAAAAGTAAAGGAAAAACAAAAAAAAAAAAAAAAGAAAACAAAATTGAAGGAGGTAAATATAGTTAAAGAAAAGGATAATTTAATGAAAAATGTAGACTTAGAAAACACAAAGAAAAATGCTATACAAAAAAAGTATAAATATATATATATACAAAATAATCCAAATAGGAGGAGAAAACAATACAAAAACAAAAAAGAGGAATGTTCATAACGGATTAAATTAAATTAACTAATTTAATTTAGCAACATACAAAATGGATCTATATATACATATATAAATAAATATTGAATAAGAAACGTAAAATACAAAAGAATGAAAATGAAAAAGAAAAACAAAAACAAAAAAGAGGAAAAAACAAACACAAGCAAACAAAAATATTTTAATGTTATGAAGAAAAACAAATAAATATATATATATATAATATAATCTGTAAAAATGAATTTAATTTTTAGGTATTGCATATAAATATAGAATATTATTATATTATTATATTATTATTATTACTGAGAAACTAAAAAGAAAATTAAAACCAACAAAAAAGATCTAAAACAGAAAAAAGATATAGAAAACTAAAAAAACCGCTGTAAATATTAATATAAAGTCAATGGATTAAAAGAAATAAAATATGAGAAAAATGAGAAATAATAATTTAAAATGTGTGTTATTTAAGGTGAAGCTTTCGAGCTCCATCCTTCTTATCAATTTGAACAAGGTTTGGTATCAAAGTAAAGCGAGGAATATTCCACATTGAGGGTAAGCCATTTTTTTGCAGATAACGTAGTTATTCTCACATCTTCCTAGACTGAACGCACCGTTCGGTTTGGTATGATGGTTAATCTGGAAAAATCAGAGGCTCCGGTAATTTCCAGAACCAGCCTATTTAATGCACTCTACATTTTAGTAGAGTCAAATTGAAGGAAGTGGAGAAGTTCAAGTATCTCGGAGTCTTTTTCACGAGTGATGGGAGGAGTAGTGCTCAGTTTTCCTGTAGGAATGAACAAGCTGGATTATCTTTAAAACAGGAAGATCTGGAATCAGGAAGGACGAACTTGGTGTCATAGCCCAGTTGGCGGTTCCCGACTGTCTGGGGTGGACCTGGGCCTGGCTACTCAGCATCCACTCGTGTTGTGGCGTGCTATATTCTTTCATTAGTAGAAGTAGTTTTTTTTCTAGACAAGAATACTCTTTGATCATTGTCAGAGACTCGAAAGAGGTGGAGCCCTGAAAAATTATGGGGTTGCTGCCATTACTAAATTGGGGGATTCGAACTTGGCACTCTTCGTGTAGGAGCCGACGCACTAACCCACTACACGTATAGATGCAATTTGGGTAATGACCGAAAGAATAAGATCGCGAATACAAGCTGCTGAGATGAGACTTTTTTTTTGTTGTTGTGGGAATCACTCGCAGGGATAGAGTGAGAAACACGGCAGTGCGCGAGGAACTGAATCTAGAGCAGCTGCTCCTTCGGGTCACGTAGCACGAATGTCCCTACCTTCACGACTTTCGAGGCGTGCCTTGAATGCCCATTTCATTAGGAAGGCAATGGTTTGACAGACCCAGGATGAAGGGATTTTCAATCTGCTGGTAAATGAACATAAATTATTTTTTAGGCCTGTAACTTTGCATACATTTATTTGAAGACTTAAAAAAGTCGAACATAATTTTACATATTTTTTTGTTGTTTTTTGTGATCAAACAAAAGCCCTTCTTTTCGGCGGCGCATGTGATTTCCGCTCACTGGAACATCAGAAACCAAAAATTCCAACCCGATTAGAAAGAGCACATGTTTGGCTCCGGTACGAACTAGAATTATTAATTTCGCACAAATATTAACAAAATGGCGGACCTTTGAATTTTATTTTTTTTTTTGAAAATCGGCTTTTTTTTTCAACCACAAATCAAGTTAAAAAGTAAAGAAGATCTTCACAGATTTGATTTATCCTAGTTCATACCATAGCTATATATGTATAAAATAACGTATTACCGATTGAATTAATAGTTTTTGAGTAACCTCATGGGCCAGTCGTAAAAACAGAGTTTTGAGAAGCAAATTCTCGGGTATGAAACCTACCTACGTGCAGTCAGAATTCGGCTATATATTCAAGAGTTTTTGAAATTTTCACTTGAAATGTCTACAGGGCACAAGTCATCTAGGTTCGCAAAGAAGTGCTTTCCTATGAAATATTTTCTTGCATAGATTCTACTTCATCCTCATCTCTACAGCTCCTGCAAAAGTCGTTGTGTGGTATGTTCAGTGTCGATAAATGCGAATTTCCTTGCAACTAAAACTGATCAATGCTCTTTATCTCTTTTTGTTCATCGTCGGCCACAGGGCCCTTGCTATTCCTCCAATTTCTAGACTGACCCATCGAGTTCAGGCTTTATCCAGAGCTGCGTCTTCAATTTTTTATGGAGCTGAGCATTGCCCGAGATTCTCCTAACTCAGATCAATTTTTCGCTAGTCTATCCCCTCTTTAGTTTTCTTGGATGACAGTGTGCTCTGGTACTCAGGGTCACCGTGTTTGTCGAGGATATCTCACTGACGAATTGTCTGCATAATTATCGTTTTGTTGGTTATGTTGTGTTCTCTCTGGGTAAGTGCTGCCTAGTGCCTCGTACCCACTTCAGCTTGGCAAGCGCTGCAGTCGTTTCTTAGAGCCAGTGAGTTTTCGAATATGTCACAGAAGATTCCTGTGTCTGCACTCGTTTCTCAGCCGATAGCTGGGGATAATCTTGTTAAACCTAAGTACCTGCTCATCTATCGGATATGGTCGGAGGAGAGCATTCCTGGCAAGTGGAATCTAAGTATCCCACACTCCTTTGATTGTCAAATAACGAGGCATTACTCTCCGAAAACTACTTGGTTTACTCAACCAACTTTCATAATAGTCATGGCTTAAATTCTCGCCGTGAGTTATTACTGTCTAGAAAAGGCTTCTCAAACTTTGCCGTTTGGAGTCGGTATACCCTCGTGAGTGAACAGGCCGAAGCCCAAAGGATGGCCCAACTATTATGCAATATCTTCTCTGCCGTTTTGTGCACCCGTCTGAAACCGTTTATCAACAATCTGATAGGTCCAAAATAGATCTTCAAACTGCGGTAGATGAAGAAAAGTGCGTTTATTTATGACGAGCTGCTAACTTATCACGAAAAAGAAAACATGACGGTGACTTGCTGATGAGGACATCGGTATTGAGAAAATCGTGCTCACAGGCCAATGTTTCTGTCGATTATCGAGGGAAAACGACCTACTACATGGATGGCTTGGACAAAGTGTCAAAGTAGAGAGAAAGTCAAGGATTTTGTTTCCCGCGGGGAATAGGTCCAATCACGAACTGGACTGCTACATGAGTATATCAGGCGCCTACGGATTCAAGGCATGAGGTGACTCAGCAATGTCGAGCGTATGGACAACTTGGCTTCGGTCCGAAGAGCCCTCCACGTTGAGCCTGTGGGACAACGCAATAGAAGACAACTCCGCATAACTTCAACCTCAACCAACTGAGTATAAACATTTCCACCATCAGATAGCATTGATTGGGGAGGGGTACCTAAGGATCCAGACCCACGTCTACTCCAGGTCGCCGCACAAAGCATAGCGTTCTTTAATGAAAAATCTCTTAAATGAGGAGAGATTTTTGATTGGACGGTACTTCAATTACCGATACTCAAATAGAAAGAAATTTAAATTTCAAACCATTCTAACGGTTTGTATGCAGTCAACCATAAATCAAATAGTCTGTCCGTATTGTCATCATACTCACTTAGCAGCAGTTTTATCGGAAATTATATGTTATGAAAAAAATTCCGATCCACCTTACCATTAATCTACATTACCAATGCTTTGGATAAGAGCATAATTTTACCGACTCGACCGAATGAGGTTTGTGTCATCGCTTATCATTAAGGGAATTAATTCTAAATTCGTTTTGTTGAAATATGACAAGAGGTTGATGTTAATGCATAATACTGTGAGATTATGTGGTTGCTGTCATTACTAATCGTATGCTGCTGATTTCTGATAGAGCTAATTCGACACAATGAGTCAGAGAAGCGCAACACGCCCTTTAATAATCCCAAATATTTTCAAGTTTTTCAAAGATTACAATAGAAGTATTATTTAGAGCCGTGGCCACGTGAGCCGACTCCTACGACGAGCACTTTATAATTCAGCTCCACCTCTCTGTCACTGACAATGTTGAGAACTTTCCCATTGGGATTCAGACCCCCAAGCTGAGGATAATTTGAATTTGTACATAGAAGAGTGGATATTGAACATTTCCACTTTATACCCACTGTAGTATATTGGGATTCAGTTGAGTTCATTCGACAATCAATTACTTAATCAAACAGAAACATCGCATACGATTATTACCCTCCCTCCATCCATTGCATTACTCAACCAAGCGCAATAAGAAAACAAGGTGTAAAATATGCTTTCGATTGTATTTCGTAATTTTTGCAAAAATATCACATAAACTTATCTTAACAGCTGATTTAAATATATACGATATACATATGTAGGTAGGTTTGTATGTAAGCAACGATATGAATCGATTATCGTCCCAGTTCGTTGATCTCATTCGTCAATGTACTAAACAGGCAGGCTATTGGATACTCCACTTTTGAACATTTGTCCAAAGAACTTCATTCCTGTTGCTCCACCGGGCACAGTGCCCAGCACCATGAACAGCAATGCAATGATTTGTGCGACAGCGAACAGAACTGTCAATGCTGTGCTCTGGGCGAATAAAGCACAATATAGTGTTGAAATTAGACAAGCTGTGTAGGAAGCTGAAACCAATAGTCGTGGCTTAGAGAACATCTGTTTGAAGAATGTCGTGAATCCCGAGAGGAAGCAGAAACTGTAAACAGAAGAAAAAACGAAAAATACAATTGCTGGTGCAGGGAATAATAAAAATACCATCACCTTAGGATAAAGAATAAGCTGCCCATAGTGTAAAGCAAAGCGAATTTCCTGGCCTTTAAAATAAGAACAGGAATATAAAATGTTGAGATTGTTATGCAGAGTGCCCCCATGCCAAGACAAGCAACAAATCCAACAATACGCTGCAACCGCGACTATAAAGGAAACGTAAACAATAGGATTGAGTATAGGTAACAATTTTCCTAGGTGAACTTACCAATTTAGGGCAGCATGTGTCTTGGGTCTCTTTTAACCAACTATTAGCTTCTGGGGCTGTTTCCGTTCGTGAAAATAATTTTCCAAGCTCATGAACTTTTATATCGGGCATTTTAATGCCAAAGTGCTTCTTCTGATCGCTCTGAAGGAGGAGATATTCATCGAGGTCCTGTTTTATGTTCGCCATGTTCGAATCTTTGTCTTCGGTTTGTATAGTCTAATAAGTCAATGAATCTAGTTAATTCATAAAAATGGATAACATTTAGGAAACAATGTTATTGCCACGAATGTTTATTTCACGAGTCGCACAAAATTTAGTTTCGATGACTGATGATGCTAGACGTCAAATGTCACATTATGTCATTGTAGTAGATTGAGTTGTATGTTTTTATTCCGAAATTCGTCTGGGTTTGTTCCAGTGTTGTATATGTTTGGGATGGACTGGTTTTTATAATCATTTGATGTAATACTTTTGGGCTATTTAGAGTCCACTTGTTGTGAATTATTATTATTTACTTATTAGCTAAGTTATAGTGACTAGTTAAAACTCACTTCTAACATATATTACTCAGCTATATCATAATATATATTCTTAGACTAGATGTTTGAACTACTGTTGTTGCATAAAATTAGGCGCGTTCTGCCTCATCTCCCCATACCAGGAATGGCATTGAGTAAATACATGGGACGAACTACGATAACAAATTAAAATATCTTATAAATTGCGGTAAATGAGTAATTGCATTAAAAGGATGTTATTTCATCCCACAGGTTTCACTATTCGATTTTAGTAGATTGGGAATTCGGTGCCCTGGCTGATTGCTTACTAAAATCGCTGAAATTTGAGGGATCCTTGATTTTTGCCAGAGGTTAACTTCCGATATCCGTCGAACCAAACAGGTCTCACGAGGGTAGGCAGGGGTATTTTTTTCTTTTCTTTGATCACGTAGTCCGAAAAGGCAGAGTTTGTAATAATTTAGACATTAGACAAATATGACTTGCAGTCGAATTTTAATTCCATTCGTCTAGTTACATAAACAGAAACTCAAGCCAAACAGTGGAACCGAGTGAAAAGTGGCACACTTATTGTGACCGCGAATAAAACCAAACGGAAACTGATACGGCTTTCGAATGCTTGCTTACGGTTAGTAAAAATATTGCTTAAGAACAAACGAACATATATTTCTTCCATACCGGCCGAATGTTTAATTGACTGCCCGTGCTGGGCGAATGTACCTATCACGTGGAGCCCATCACGCACGCAGGAATTATCAATCTATTAGTTAATCAATAGAAAATGATGACAATCGAATGGTATGTAATCTAGAGTCCAAAGAAGCACGCCATGGAATAGCAGTAGGACCAAATTATAATAATGGTAGAATATACCACACAGTAGGTAGAACTCTGCGAAAAACGGAAAAAGTTAGTTACCAAACACCCGTTATAGCCGAAACAGTATCTAGACAATTCGATGTACTAGTCGAAAAGCTACTCGTGGCCTTTCCGAAGGATGACGTGATTAGGAAATTCAATTACCAAAAGAAGTTTACCATTATGAACTGAAAGCCCACGGTAAAATGGTATACAGAAGAATCAGCAACTGATAAAGTAGCAGAGGCAGGGGTATTGGACAACGGACAAATGACTCCAAACCCATGGGCAAAAGCAGCACCTTTCAAGTAGAAATCCAAACCATAGACAGATTTGTTCAAATCAATTTTGGCAGGCACTATATAAACTGCGACATAGCAATAATGTCGTGACGCATCTCGGCACTAGACTCCTACAGAAGCCTAAAGACTTGAGCACAGTGAAAAACTCTGCTGGATACCTGGCTAGGAAAGGAGTGTCGAAACCTTTCACAGGCCCCGCGATAATATCCTCAGAGAAGAATTCAGGGAACTAGAAAAAAGGAACCGGGCTAAAAGTTGGAACAACGCTCATGACATGAAGGCCAAGCAAATATTGGATCAATGTAACCGAACGAGATTTTAGCCATTAATCCAGATGAGCAAGAACAACCTCCGTATCCTAAGAGGGCTGACTCATAGAAGAAACTGTGAGTATCAGGATAAGGTCTCTGCCGATTCTGTGGAGAATGTAACGAAATTCCAGAACATGCACGGTGTAGGCCCTACACTAGGTCCCCGGAAACTAAGTCCACTAAGAGACTTGGTTCACATTAAACGAGAACTAAGTGGCTAAGAAAGTGGCTTTGGTAAGGGCGCCTGCCTGACAGTTGTTGACATATCCTTAGGGGAACGATGAAGTCGCCTGAGGGATAAAATCCTGTTAAAGAGCGAAGCCACAAAATGCAACCACATCTGAGCAAGCACCTTCTATCAGAGGAAGAATTGAAGTCACTTGAACTATACTTCAATTTCCGATTCCTAAAGTAAACTGGTTTAGAGATAATAGTCTAGAATAAATTTCTTCAACATTTATATACTCAACAATGAGAATAATAATAACTAAGCACCTAGTACAATTCCGCGAAAAGCAATAAACTTCTCGATACAAATCAGCAGCATCGTCAGCAGAAAACCGTAGCCTTAGTAGGTATTCTATTTTTCGCCGTGTTTCTGGTGAACTATTGCATTTTCGTTTATCATTGTAGTTTTCAGAATAATCTTGACCATCGGTTCATCGCTTGAATATATTCTTCTTCGATGATAGCACTAACAACACAAAACACTGACTAAACTTATTTACTAATCAGGCCAACGACCCTTAGAGGGTCAGTGCCTGAGCATTATCTGCCTTGATTAGTGCGGTGCAAAACGGCTTTAGACATTGAATAGGATCTTATAGGTGACGGGATATACATACCGATCTTATGAGCAGTGATATATGTACATACTTCTACAGTTATTGCACCTTTTTTGCTAATGGGGATATGGAGCTAAAATTCCAGTCGTCGGGCATGCTTACATCTTCCCAAATTCCACAGATGATCTGGTGCATGCTCCCTACCAGACTATCGCCTCCGGCCTTGAGGAACTCTGATGGAAAACATCTGAACCTGCGGCTTTGTTGTTCTTCAGTTTTTGCCTGGCTATGCCGTGGGACGACAACTTTATCGACTGCAGTCACTCTCTCCTGGACACGCCCTCTTATGTTGTACAGTTAAGGGAAATTGCGATTGATTTTAAATTTTATTTTATTTATACTCATTCAATATTACAACATTAATACATATTACAATAATATTTAAGTTTATCTGATAGTTAAATCTAGTCATTTCGCCTTCAATTTCTTCAAATAGTAGTAATTTTTTTCATGTTTCGTAATTTAAAGTTTTCTTTTCTCCTTTAACTTTATCTTTCTTAGATTTTAATTCATTTTTTTTTTGCTTTTACATTTTTGACATACATATATTGTGTGATTTAAGAAAAAAATGTTTCAAAATTCATTACACTCTAAACGCTATCACCAGAATATGTTATTCATGTCGTTTCCTTCGCTCAGTTCTTATTAAAATACAAAATGTTTATAATTGTTTTTATTTCCTTCTCAATTGTTCGTAAATATCTATGCGATGAAGCAAATAAATTCTATTAACGGTCCAGATAATGGCTCAATAAATCTCTAAACAAATGTAATAGATTGTAAATCAAAGTTTTCTTATTTCGCTTCATGACTTAGGAGACATGTTTGTTTAATCTTCTTAAATTTAGTGTTTGAGTGAAGTTCGGGAATGCGGTTCTGGAAAAGAAAAACATTTTTGACTCTCTGGGGATTCGTAATATTCTTTTTACATTTTTCATTGACATCGATTGTATTTGTTTTTATATGATCTACTACATCTAACGGCAATATTTTTTAAATTGTATATTTGTATGTGAACTGTATTTGACATTCATAAAATCTATTTAATAATTCAATAAAAATCTGCATCTGTGAGCTTAATTTCAATGAGCTGAATGAGATGTGACTTGTGAGTGGTTAAAGAGGTTCTGCCTTGAACATGCTTGCATCGTGGCAAGCTTGTACGCAGAGAGGCTTCTATTCGAATTTAAAATAACGTCCAAATAAAATTGATAAAAAGTTAGATACATAAGAGATCAGAACAAAATAAACGGCAGGCAATTGGAATAATTTCACGGCAGTTTGTGTGTGACAGGAATGAAATATTCTTTGGAAGACTCACGTTTCTTTTTAATCTTCTACTTCTTGAAGGAAGGCGTCTGAGTTCGTAGAACTTGCGAATAATAGTAGCAATTAACATATTAATATTATGTCCTTGTACAAGGGCCAAGTAGCCTTTTTCGAGTTTCTTAATGATATCCTTGGAAATTCGAAACGCGCTAAGTATCATGAATTCGTGCGTCCAGATGTCTATTCGAGATGCTTGTACGACATTCCAAAACACAAATTCATTCCTGAGGTTTCAACTCTGAGTCTGTGGGATAATGCAGAAAGGACGCCCGCGGTTGAGGTGGCGCAGACAAGTGCCTCAATCAACTGATGTGCGCAACTGGAGGCATTTTACCAAAGATCTCGCTGTGCTGGCTTGTTGGTTGAGGCCCTGGTCCACCTGGATCCACAAAAGGGGTCACAAAAAAAAGAAGAACTTCCACACACCAGCAGAAGTAACTCTCTCCCCCTTTCTGACAAAGAAAACTAGACGATTTTTCAAAGAATGTGGTTTTCAGTCGGAAAGTGTAATGACTTACGAATGTATGTCTTTGATGGAATCAGGGAAAACCGTTTGTGCCCAAGGCAATCATCAAATGGGGACTTGAATGACTTGAATCAATAGAGTGGTTTCACACCATATGCGAATCATGGCGAACATGTTTGGGTGATCTCCAATAGTTGTTTGGGATTTGAAATACCTGTAGAACTGAGGAAAATCATGTATATCGTGCCTTGTGGAATGTTGAACTGCCTCACCCACAAGTGAAAGTTTCACTTTGATTGGAAACGAAAATCAGAAAATTCGTGTGTTTCTTACGACTAAGGCTGTAGATTCCACCTGGCAGATAATAGAACCGAGGTACATAATTAAAGTGATGGCGACCGTTGTGGCCATTTATGGGATTTTTGAACAACTGCAGCAGTGCGATGCAATACATGCACAAATCACAAAACTGCAGAAAAGATTTTCATAAATAAACCATTAAATGATGCTGTTAAGAACTCATGAGCAGTTAGGTGTGGCAGTTTAGAAATCATTGCTTATGTTAGATATTATTTCGAATATCCGATCGAATTCAACGAACAATCAATCAAACAACTTCACAGTTGCTAATAAGTCATATGCGTTAGTAAACCAGAATCAGAAAATCGTATGCAGGCATGGGAATTTATTGGGCCTGAATTGGGGTAAAAATGTAAATAAACCCCTGCATCAATGATGTCACTAGTGCTTAACTAGTTAAACTGGAAAACCTAGCAAGTCATTGCAGATTGAAAAATACTTACAGACCAGGACATGCTTAAATGCTTGTTTCTATTACTCCTCCTATTACAAAAGTGTTTTAAGCCGATATACGCGTGCCGTGTTGTGTGTGGTGGTTCAATGGCTGTCGCTATGTGACAAGGACTAAAACTAGTTTAATTGTATTGCTGATTCATACCTCGACACACTTCCAACAACTCGTCGAATAATCGCAGTTTCACATTTATTTTGTGAATCCTCATGGACACTGTTGTGTCCAGAAAGGTTTTGTGGTATGGCGCGCAATTTGTTTCTGAACACCACAGTGTCAAAATTGCGGTTTCTGTCTATTTGAGTACGGCGACATGAATCAGAGAGCAAAAAATTCGGAATTTCACCAGGAATATACCGCAGGTCACACGCGACTCTCGCATTTGACGTATGTCGTATTGAATGCAGAAATAAAGTATTAAAGAAACTTCACAGCCGACTTCACAGCTGATTGCTCCCTAGTCCATCGACGAATTTGAGTGCCTTTTTGACGGTTATTCATGAATTTTTGACGGTTATTCACGAAATGACGTGAATGCCGTCTTCTGATTGGTCAATTTGGTTTATAAATACGTTATAATAAACAGTTGTCAAAAATCGTAAGGGGCAAGAGAGGTAGAAGTCGGGCATCTCTGAAATACTGCATTTCTGATTGATTGTGTCGAATTAAGTCGAATTTAAATCTCTAATGACCGACTATACAAAAATCCCCCCCTTTACAACTAGCGAGTCGCGGTAACATTATAATATATATTATAATGTGAGAAATTTGTTATTCCCGTTGACGAATTGAGAAGCTATGTTTCGGTTTCGAAATGTAACGCCCCTATTGCGAGTGTCGATTGTTGGCCAGTAAGCGACTTTTCCTTTTTTTGAGATTACTCGAATTGTTAAGTTCGGGGACCGTATTTTGTCGAATCGGTTAGTTCGCCAATTAAATTCTGATAGACAAGTAAATGGAACTCCAGCGAAAGGAGTTAGTGCGAATTTTTCCTTTTTGAAAATCAGTGAATTGTCTTCAAAAAGTAATTAAATACAGTCCATTCTCGAGATAATAGAAACTGTGGTAGTCGCAATTATCGAGGTTCTGTCTACTTGAAAAGTTACGATTACTGCGTCTAATTTAGCAGTTGCAAAAATCGAGGACAACTCCTCGATTCGTTTATCGAGAACGTACTGTATATTCAATTTAGATAATAATTATCTGGGCGCATTTTACTCTCACGAATGGAGGGAGCCTAAAGAGCCTAAACAGTTCTAATGTGTTTGTCAGTGAAGAGAGTATGCTTGATTGAGTCATAACTCTATGTTCGATTGCTTATTTTGACAATTTTGTTAATTTTTTTATTTGGATGAAGATTGACGGACGACACGAAAAGCAAATGAATGAGTGTGGCGTTTCTATTCCAGAAGTCTCGTATGACGACAATCATTTGACGATGGGGATGGAGTTCCATGAAGCAAATTATCAACATCGTTTAGTAGGATCGAATGGGGGATAGATACTTAATGAAAGCCCTAGATTTTACCGACAAAAGAAGCACCTTCGTCCGCAAAGTCTTTTTATGGTGGCATTTTCGAAAACTTGTGAGGCTTTGTTTTAATGTGACTGAGGAACTCGTAAGTCCAAGTTGAATTAGGTTTCAGGCGACACGAGGAGAAATCCGGTTCAAGGACGAAGTATAGTCAAATTATGATCACGACGCTTTGATGCGAACAAAATGGTTACTATAAGTGAACTGATCACTTGTAAATGATTTGTTATGAAAACATATTTACATATTTTTATTTAGGATCACCATTCATTCTATCTCTCTACGTCTTATTCATCGCTGTTCCTTTCTATTCAATAAATTCATACCATCTTTTATTAATTTTTGAAGTTAGTTGCGTGTTTCTCTTCATTTGGGTTTTTTCGGATCCAACATTTACATGCGTGGTATTTCTATGTTTCCTCAATTTTTGATAGTCGGAGTCGTTGCCTAGCTTATAGACGAGCAAAATACGACACAAATTCGACGAAGTATGTTTATAGGAGCCGCGGGAGAGAGTGGTATGCGTTACCACACGCACGAGTTGTGTGTCAAAGACCGCGCCTTTGGAATGTAATAAAATGCAACTACACTCGAATTCGACTTGAGTATTTGGTGTGATGGTTGGTTTTCCTTTAAATTGGACGTTTGTTATTCTTATTTGGGTTTTCTTTCTTCTTCTGAAGTGCGTGTGAAAAGAACAAGGAAAGTATGTTCTTATCATTTTCTATCTACATATAAAAATTAGATGTACGTTGGTTTTGTAAAGATCGGCGTATCTTAAGAAGTGTCTCGTTCGTCGATATATGTATATTTGACACAACATTCCCCAGAGCCACGAAAGTTGTTTGTTGTTCGCTCACATCCGATGATGACGTTGTTCGTGGACGGTTTAGACGCTTATTTTGGCTGTCGCGTGTATGTGCGGATCGAGATGATTAGATTTATAAAATTTAAACAACGGGCAATTATGGCTCAGCGATTGTCAGCTATAAAGAAGTTTCAATGTATTACTAATCACTTCACACTGAAAAGACATTACTGTCTACTTTGCCACCGTGTGAAGCCTAAGTCCCAGAAGAACTAAGTGACAAAACGCGTATGTTTCCCTCTACCGCCCGTAATTTTCAACCAATTTAGTTGATTTTGATTTTTTAAATGTAGATAATTACGGTATAAAGGTGAAATGAAGAACAAATTGTGAAGTGTGTATTGCGGGCCCGGTATATGGCGCTATAGTTGTTGAATTTTTTTGTAAAATCCCTGCGAATCGGGCAGATTTTGAGCTAGCTACTACGTATTCTAATAATTTATTTGTCTTTAAGCACACGTGTCTCTAAACACGCCCAACTAAAGCAAACAAAAGTGTCTCCACATATGAAATTCCAAAATTTTCTCAGCGAAACAAAACACAAACAAGGACAGAATATCAACAAATAAAGTCTTCACTTATTATCGCAAGTTGTACGAGCTCAATTCCACACATCATGAGTTTAGTCAATTGCCATGAAAAATCATAAATTCTGTACGATAACTAATTCGAAATGAACAACCTGGATCCAAACGTGCAGCATTATAATAATTCCATTTCTAATACATATCTAAACATCTGTGCGCAGTAAAATGAACATTCGCCTTCGCTTATAATTTCTAAATAACATTCCAATCACGTTGAGTTTTCATTCATTCATCTAAGTTTGGCTTGATTTTGTGTTTTGTTTAATTTCTTATTTTTTAATTTACAGATCAAATAATTCATCCCCTGCGCCCGTTTTTCAAAGCAAAACAAAACAAAAATTAAAAAGAAACTCAAACAAACGTGATTTTTGTTTTACGACAGATCCTTGGATCGTAATCGTAAGCGTTTTTTTTCTATATTTTTTTATTTAAAGAAAATCAAAATACAAATTAAGGTTTACAAAAAATAGATAATTCAAAATAAATTCAAAAAGATTGTACAAATTCATAAGGGAAAAGGTTGTAAAAAGTTATATTTTTTATTTTTTTACACATCACCACAATTATAGGGAGTAAAGGAATAGAAATGCAATCGGAAGGATACAAACTCAAAAGACTAATTATGTGGATAAACAAACCAAAGAAGAAAACAAAATTGAAAAGAAAGATAATATTTTAAAGCAAAATTAATTCAGTAACAGGCGCAAGGTCACTTTCGCTATCTCATCCTCTTACAATTATAAATTAAAATTGAATGAATCGAATTTTGTAGTCGTGCCACTGAGCATCTCACGGTAGCGAGATGACGAACACTTGAAAATTGAATTTTTTCTTGCAACACATCAAAACGAATAAGTGCTACTAAACATAACCAATTGTTGGGATTGTTCTTGTTGTGAAAGTGATAAATTGTTTGATGAGTTCTATAAGAGTAAGAGTAAGAGAAGAAGCTGATGATGTAGATTTTGTTTTTGTTGTTGTTGGTGCAGTATTTCAGTTGCAATGCAATTAAAATACACAATAATTATTAAATGATGATCAAACGTTGCAGTTGCTTTAGAGAATTTCAAGAGATTTTGTTGCGCCACCATGAGAAAAGGACCAACGGAGAGTATTCATCGAGATCGATATAGAATACCCAAGAGCAGATTTGCAAGAGTAAGAGGGTTCCAATTAGCAAGCTGTCGATGCGTTTCAATGAATCAATCCTTGATGGTACTGAAGATGCTGATGACAATGATGAGGAGGATGCGATGGATGCTGCTGTTGCTGTTTTGTCTGCAGTTAAAGTTGAAGTGGAGAAAGGTTTTGTGCATTCATCGGTGAGTGATGCGCTGAGAACGAGATTGCTTAACTTGTTCGGGATCGCACAGTGTTTTGGAGTTGAGAATGGTGTTGAAAATACAGATGAGCACGTTGGAATCTTGATTGTTGTAGAGTGTGTAGAGTTTGTAGAGAGCAATGATGACAATGGTAATGTGGATGATGGAGGGTGATTGGTTTTAACCCCGCCAACTAGGCAGGGTTTAACCTGTAACCCTCAGCTGGGGAATTTGCAGTAGTGGGCATAGGTCAGATCGTAAGTTGGGAAACGACAGAATTGAATGTCGCGACGTTTCCATTCAGCCAATTGCGAGGCATGATCAATCTCACGAAAAGCGGTGTATGCTGGAGATGACTGCAATCGATAAGAGAAAACAAAGAATTAGCTCCTGTCATGGGGGACAGCTTCGGCAAATCAATCGCACTTACCTTGTTAGCAAATATGGTCACAACAAATTTTCCCGGCTGGAATGTTTTAATAACACGAGAAATCAAATCAGTGTAGTTGGACGAAGCAACGTTACTCTCGAAGCTGACGTAGGAGAAATCCGGTTCTGGTGTAATGTGAATTGTCATGTAGCAGCCCTGGAAAGAACATAGAAAATCATCATCAGTCAGTCTGAATGGTTCGCCTGGTCTAGAGACTAGAGGGTGTAAGGAAATTCCGTGCGAAAAAGCAAAAACAAAAGAAAGGAAAAAAAGCCAACAAATGCCTTCTGTTTGAAACTGCACTTACTTGAGGATAATTTCCAGAAATCTTTTTTTGTTTTTGTTTTGTACGATATTTGAGATTGAAAAAAGAGCGAAGATGTTTTCGTTTAGTACATATTTGAGTGCGAATGAGGAGTGGAACGTTGATACTTACGTTCTTTGCAATGCCATTCATGGAGTATCCGCAAGGATCAAAGAGATAGTCGTCGATAACCATTCCTGGAATGAGTTTATGAATCCCAGCGCGCTAGAAAGAAACATAAATATTTGTGATTAGATTTGATATTCGAATGGAAATGAATTGAGGAAGAAAGACACGAATTTTCTCCATGCCCTGGCAATTCTCAAGGAGTATCTTCTATCTGGAGTAAAAAGATTTTCAAACTTCACCTTCGATGATGGATCTGATTGAACCTTATCGTCGCAACTTGTCGAAGTGAACTTATATAGAAAACTCTCACTTGTGTCGAACCTGATCAAGTTGGAGAAGAGCATCTCTAACCAAAGAGTGTCGAGGTAAATGTCGGAAAACAGTTAAGAACCGGAATATTCCGGGAGCAGAATTGGTTGTCTAGAAGACATCGATCGAATGGTGCCAAACTCTGAACACGTAAAGCAGTGAAAGTTGGTAGCGGATGTAAATCATACACCTGCTCAGCTCTGACTTCTCGCAGATATAAGCCACTGAAAGTTCACTCAAAGTCTTAAGCAACTTCATTGAAGCACTTTTAGAGTTTTCGAAACAAGCGTAGTTTCTAGGTCAAACAGTCTGATGTCTGTTTATACCAAAACGTTGCATCAAACTCTCATCTGGACACCCTCAAATCCTCCTCGAACCGATTCACTAACAATTCAAGTCGTAACTGTGATTATTGAAATTCCCTCTTAGAAGTGCGCATTTCGCCTTCGTCTAATTTACGACCTGAGACCGAACGATAAGGATTAATTACTTGCATTTCTGAGTAGAAACAGAACCCTGCCCACAACGAGGAAATTGTCAAATTTCAACAAGAGTAAAAAACATGATCTATTGCACGGCGTAAGATGTCGGTGGTGGCACCCTCGTCGTAGACAAATAAATTTGCATTGCTGTCAACTCCCAGTCATTAATTTACGCCTGTTCTTGCGCCTTCGGTGGGAAAATGGGATGAAATACTGCGTATCTAAACATCAACCGGCACAAATTAGTTAATCAAGCAAAGTTACAGATTTCTGCTTCGAATTGATTTCCGAATGACAAGGCATTGCTCGTAATTACACGAATCAATTTCCTTCCTTATTGTTGGTGATATGAATAACTGACTTCGCCGTGAATTGATTGAGAAAATAACTAACTTTTCTTGATTTCCCATTGCACATAAGCCTAGAGCGAAGCTCGTTGATCCAGCGATTTGTCCGTTAACCTGCTTCGATATGACGAGACCTGTTCATCGAGTCAATGAATGCGCTGATAGCTGATGGCTTAGCTTAATTCACCCGCAGATCGATGACCCATTATCAAAAGTAGACGAATAATGGATTTCGAAGCCACATTTTAATTAAGCTGTCTGTTCAGCCGAGGCTGTATTTTTATCAATGGTTTTGGATTTAAGTGCTTATTGATAATGACCTCCCATTTGCACTCGCCAGACTGCGGCGTCATTGATATAGAGCACCATCGTGCTGGCTTTGTTTCTTCCCGACTAACACGAAGGTCAGAGGAGGCTCCACTAATCTGAACAAATTGATTCATTCAGCACTATCCTCTGCCGGGGGAGTAATTCAAGGACACAGACATGATGTCACGTTCGTCTGATGCGTGATAACAGCAGCGGCAAAAGGACCTCGCAAATGTAGCCATCATTTTTGTGTGTTATTTGAAAGCCACACGTGATTGTGGCCAGGAATGGACAGTAAATTGTTGACCTTTTACCTTGGCAGAGGAGAACGTGTACAAACAGTCCGTAAATTGTGTTTCTTACTGCCGTTCTCCTTGGGGAACATTAAGGAATAATGGCCAGCGAACATGATACACACCATGCACACTACATCAAGACAATACTCACTTCAGTAGCTTCGATTCCATTCGAGCATTCGTCCTTGGAGAAAATCGCCATCACCTGGGGATCCAGTTCGGTCATTAGAATTTCAATTGTCTGATCTGGATCCGGCATGTTGTGCGAGTCTTGAATGCACCTGGGAATTCTCTCCCCTCCCCCGCGGCTCAATGTATACAAATACCAGCACTCACGATTGACCGAGCCCAAACAGTAGGCTCTGCCGTCGTCGAAAATCGAATCCAATAATGCCACTTCTTCGTCGAATCCACGATGGGGAGATATCTGCCAAAAGAAACCGAGCAGACTCATCACATTAGGATTTGGTGTTTGGTGGGATTGATGAGAGGACTTACCTGCAAGTCGGGACGCTTGAAGTTCTTCCGTGAATAGAAGAGATCCTCAACGTCGGTGTAGCCAATCTCCTCGGCCATCTCCAGCAGTGGTTCAAGGCACTGGAGTGGCGTTGTTGTGCCACAGGTCTTCAGTATCCAGCGACGCTTGGAGACGAACATGCTGCTCTCACTGAAAGACAGAAAAGCGAACAATTATGAGAAAACATTCAACAGCAGTCAATTTGAGGGGATTCCATTGTGCTCTTGAGAGGCCTGTCGGCGGCGCGACGTGGACGTTTCCCGTCGAAGACAATGGAGCCCCAGTGGGCGCTTAAATAAATACAATAATTGAAAAGAACGATGGGAAATGATGGGATTGAAGACACTACTCCTTGTTAAGCATACGAACGGAAGGAGAGAGCTGAGGAATAATTTTGAACGAAAACAGTGAACATGTTAAGGTTACTCAAAAAATCGAAATTTTTTTCCCGTAAAATGTTAGAAAATACTCTTATAAGTAATATAGACTCAGTCTCCGCAAGACCGAGAAGTAGATATACAAGAAGGGAGAGCAGAGCGCGCCTAGCGGTAAATCCGGCCGCTCGAGCACACCGACTGGCGAAAGGTGCTGCCTGCCGCGGATCGGGTTATTGTTCTCATTCCCTTCATTTTAACAAAAAATATTCCCTTCTCTGCAGTTTCAGGAGAGTGTCTAGCGTTGTGTACGTTAGATATGTGAGTAAAATTCACTTTTTTCCCGATTTTTCACTATCAAAAACTTTAATCGCCGTTTTCTCGAAACCACGTTTTTTCAACTGGGAGACACTCTTATTTAGAGACTATTGTATTTATCTAGATGAACCAAACGGCATTTTGCTCTTAAAATGTCTCCCTGTGGTCGGTACTACAACCAAAAATATTCGTTGTTAATTAAACAAATTATAAACAATTGAAAGTGAAAAAAGGGTTTACAAATTTTAAAGTCCGCCATTTTTTTGGGAAAATGTTTCATTGTAGTACCGACCATAGCCAATGTGATACAGAATAAGAAACCGTTTTAATTTTTGCATTCAGATCATTCGTTGTTGAGTATCTCCCTCTACCTTTCTTTGCTTAGCATGCGTTGCATGCTCTCGATAACCAACGCAAGAATAAGGGAGATATACAGAGAAAAGCTGACACGATTTCTACACGCTTGCACTCGCAGTCATTGCGGCGGAATCCGACAAAATTCGACCGAGCTGCCTATATCGATGATTTATCATACTTGACGTACACAAAACTGATGAAATAGATGTCACTGCAATCAACATGCATCTTGCTAAAACTGAGTTGGAACAAAACTTTTGAATGTCAGCTTATGTGCTGACAAAGAAACAAATTTGAAATCTGTCAAAACAACTTTGCAAACTCGAAACTCGCCTTTATATTTCCAGCAGAAATAAAGAATTACAGAGATAGTCGACTTTACAGCTGATTGCACCCTAGTTCATCGACGAATTTGACAGATGTTCATGCATTTTTGACGGTTATTCACGAAATGAAGTAAACGCCGTCCTCTGATTGGTCAATTTGGTTTAAGAAAACGTTATAAAAATTTTAAGGGGCAATAGAGGTAGAAGTCAGGCATCTCTGTAACATTAATTTCTGATTTCCAGGCTTGGTAATTCAAGGTGAAATTGATGTTTAGATTGCTTATACTTGCAGACTAAATCTGACAACATATAGCTAATTCCGTTATGCGATGCAAAATAAATAGTTTTGTTCCTCTTTCATTCTCGATTCGTTGTGTTCTTCGTACAAAAAATATCGATTCGATTTCCCTTCAACAACCATCAATAATCCTTTTCCTTTCTAAAAAAAAAATTAGAATAAAACAATTCCAAAAGAAAAACAAACAAAATTCAAATCGATTGCTCTGTACAGCAAACTGGGGCTTCCACCTCCGCGCAGACACATTTTCTCGTCTGTCACACAAAATCTGACAGTATGAAAGTGCTCCATTTCAGTGCGATTCGTTTTGTTTATATTGAGTTGGAAACTTTGTAGAGCGAAATTGAATGGCGTTGCTATGATTTTTAGGGCTTTAGATGTGGATAATCAAGATAAAAATACATCGACGTGTTCAAATTTGTTTGCTTGTTTGTTCTATTTGAGGCTGGTGCTTTGATTGCAGTCAACTTAACGGAAACAGAAAAACGCCAGCAAGGGGAATTGAATGGATGGGGAGACCCAAAAGGAAATACTTGATTTGTTTGCAAGAATCAATCCCGGATTTATTTCCTGTTATATATATAGTATACACAGAGACCTTAAAGTCAAAAAAGGTTTTAGAAAAGGTGACGCGCTGTCATTTGACTTTTGTCCATGTCTTTCGACGCACAAGATGCACGATCTTCCAAAGGCCCGTAGAAATGCTAGCATGCGCGGATGACATTGACGTGATTGGTCGAACACAGCGAGCTGTCAAGTGAAGAGTTTGTTGGAATGGAAACGAAGGCGACAAAAGGGGTTAGCGGTGAACGAGGGCAAAACTAAGTATATGCATCGATATACATCGACTCGGCCAGAACGTCGCCAGAGGCAGCTATATCTTCGACGTATAGTGAAGCACTGCGTCCACCTCGGCTCTCATGAAAACACTACGAACAACACCAATGTCGAGAGTAAAAGCAGAATAACTCTTGCCAATCGCTGTTGCTTTGGACTCAAGAGGCAATTGAGTAGTAGAGCTCTCTCTAGAAGGACCATGCTAACATTATATTAGATCATCCCTGTCCTGCTCTATGGCGCGGAGGCCTGGACAATCTCAAAAGCAGATGTAGAAGCCGTTGTTCTTTTCGAGAGAAAAGTTTTGCGTTCAATCTTTGCTCCTGAGAAAGAAGAAGATTCAACCATGATCTACCTGTACGGACTGTAAAGCGACATGAGCCTAGCCAGTCATCGACGGGTTCAACGCCTAAGATGGCTAGGTCATCTAGAGCGTATGGGCAACACACGGCCACAGCCCGAAGAGTTCTTGATTCCGAACCAGTGGGATAGAGGACGCCCACGGAACCGATGTCGCACGCAAGTGGAGGAGGACCTCAACCAACTAGGTGTGCGAAATTGGAGGCAGCTGGCTAAAGATGGTGACAGCTGGAGAGGCTTGAGCCGGACCGGTCTGTAGCGCCATTAGAAGAAGATGAAAACATGGTATACTCACACTTGGGCCGAAGAAGTCGTGGGCTATCTATTCTAAGGATCTAAGCATTTAACTGTGTGTTCCCTATTACCAAATCACTGTAGAGTCTTTAAGGCCGAGACTATAGCGATAATGGAAGCTCTGTCCTAGCTAAAAAACGATGTAATATGAATCACAAACATCGGACCAGGCAGCGATCAAGTCTCTGAGTGCAGTCACTTCCAACACTCAGACTTCACTAAATTAACGCATATCTCCAAAGGAGAAGACCAAGTATTGTAGAATCTAACATATGTAAGCGGGGACACTGTGACTTGCTATAGATCTGTGAAGCGGACAAACACGCCAGGGAACTGGTTCCGTGCCCCTTCCAGATGGAAACCTGCCAATAAAGCCTAACGCTACTGCGAAGCCTCCAATGAAGCTTGAAAAGCTTACTCACACAAATCGTAAATGGTCTACCGGCACTGTGTGCCTCATTGCAATTCAGTTATGGCCTACGCTCGATCCGTAACGATCATAATGAGCAGGCAAAATCTTAGAACGAATATCGTGTTCATTGTGCCATTGGAACACGTCTCCTGATGAGGCCTCTGAGAGAGGCCTCAGAGACGTGGAAGAGGAAGGAAATATTGTACATTTTCTGTGTAATTCCAGCCCTCTCCCTTCCCGTAGCAGGATTCACTCTGACGCCACTCCAACCAAACCTAACCTATAACATACGCTTTGAATAATTGATCATTTAATGCTGATTTATTTATTCCCCGACCTTCATCCTCCGCTAACACAACAAAACAAGAAAAACAACCTCTCCTTTAGAAAGTCACACATATATTATGATTTCCATATTCATCATATCCAATGGCGAACACATCATAAGCCAGTACTTAGAGCACTCGTTACAATGAAACATGACAAAACAAACAAATGCCCAAAAGCACTTCACAAATTGAATATTCCCAACGTTGACATGAGCCTGGGAATACATGACGTCCCGGAGCGTCCAAAACACACATTTAAAATGTTTGCCAGAAAACAAAACAAAATCTAAGAAAAAAACAAAGAATTACCAAGCTAAAAAGAAAACACGATAAATTAGTCTTTGCATACATATGAGGTTACTTTGTGTCCATCCCCGAGCGTCACTTGATGGGAAAATTTGTTTATCCCCCCGGGGTGGCATCTTCGAAGACGCTTGTGCGCTGTGCGAGCACAAAATAAATGAGTATTCTATTTTTAATAGATTTAGCAGTAACAGCCCACTAATTGAGGAATGAGCTTAAGTCAGCAGAGCTGTTGGCGTCAACGAAACATTACACTCAGATCCGGAATAATAGATGCACATGTGCATACAGTTTGCGGTTTGGAATGTGAGTCGAATAACGCCAAACGTAAGCTGATTCGTATGTATGCATGCATAAAATACGAATTCTTGCAATGTGTACTGCTCTTCGGCTCTGTATGTAATTGGCACACCGTTCTCAAGTTCGAGCTTATCTTCTTGAGAATTTCCTACTTAGTTTGGGGTGCGAGTTCCTCTGAAATACGAACAAGGGAAACCACTAAAGAATTTTGGGTTGTTGTACAAATAAAAATAAAATGATTTTGAGCGATGAATATCTTTGTTAGGATCTGTTAAGTGGAAAAGATAATAACCGTCAAGTAGCTGTCGACAGTGTTGATGATTTGTGCCCATTTTATCGCATTTTCCATGACTTTCCGCAAGATTTCCAGTGCTAACTGTGGTGGGTGGCCGTGGCGTTGTGGGTATGTGCGTCGACCCCTGAGAAACTTAGCCTCGATGCCTGGATTCGATTCCCGCCCGTTACGATCAAAAACAAATTCCACGGTCCCACCGCTTTCCAGTCACTGACAATGCTGAAAGAGTAATAACTGTCTAGAAAAAGCTTCTCAAATTGGCCGTTCGAAGTCGGCATTAAACTGTTGTTAAACTGTCGTGAGAGGACAATAGGACGTGAAATACGAACGGTTGCTGAGAAGCTAGGCTCTGGCCGTGTTTAGTTGTAACTATGATCTACCAAACGAATTCATATTTAAAATCAGAAAGACGAACAAATCACACACCGATTCAAAAACGATAGTCAAGGCGGAGGTATCTGAATTGAACTTGAGAGTAACAGCCAGGCAAGACATAAATAAATCTGTCTTAGGTTAGGTAGGCGGGCTACTAGTGCATTCACCAGCACACTTAGATCATATTGGTCCATTGTGATACAAATACACACTGATTGAGTACTGCAGTGATGGTACCGTTAGTTTGATCGCAACGGCAAATGGTGACTGGACCAGATTTGAAAACCAGATAAAAGCGTATTTACTTTGCTTTCACTGGGATTCGAACCCGTTAACCAGCGGCAGGCACTCTACCAACTGCGCCATCCAGTTAAATCTGTCTTAGAGTTAAAAATTCATTTTATTATCTTTTTCCTTTCATCCAACACTATTTGTTTTCTTTACTTGAATCTCCTTTCTTATTTATTTATTTAAAGAGAATAATTTATAATTTATATTTCAAAATAGCTAATAAAAGTTAGAGCCAAACATCCTTTTCTTAAATTCGTTAATTTTTTTTAAATCATTTTGTTCAACAATAATTAACTTTTAAAAATAAATGTATATATTTTAACGACAAACTTTGCCTTTATATTTTAACGATTTCTAGCGGATTTTTGTCATGTGGAAACTAACAATTCTAGGTAGAACTGCTCGCATTTCAAAAAGAAACTCGGAGGCACTTATAAACTCCTTACCGATTCCAATGGAGAGAAAACAAATTTCGCTTTCACCCCCTTTCTAAAGCTTACACACGCCGAACTTGTGAATATGTGCAAAATTCGTGCATACGTATAAAATACAAATTACGAGTATACAAAATTTCTTTTAAGTGAATCGTTATTTTCGACACTCGGTGTACACATGCATGACTGTCTCGTGTGAGGGGAAGTCGGTGACGGTACACTGGCGGACTCCAAGCTGGCAATGATTTGAAAAACGCGCTTCACAGCATTAAATATAAACACTGCGAATGCGAAAAGGTTAAAAACATTCGTGAGACGATATAAAAATATCCCAAACAGATAGATACACTGTGCACTTGAGAGATGTTTTCAAAACATATTTGCGGACGCGATTTTATGTGTCTTTTGTTTCGAAACAATATCGTGATGATATAAGCTGTAAATTTATTGAAAATTGCACTTACCTAAGGACATAGGCGTCGATGTGGTCGTTGCGAGAAAAGCTGATGATTTCACAACGAACCGACTTCAGGAGGGCATCCCACATTGGTCTGAAAGAAGAGAGAGAAAATGTTTTCATTAATTTACATTATTGACGATGTATTTCGTAATTATTTAAAAGCATCTGGCGATGGGTGTGCGTGTACTGAAATGAATTCTTTTTAAAGGGGTAGTCCCCGAGGATGCAGAGAAATAGCTGTTTGAGTCATTTATGATTCAATAAAGTTATGAAAACCAACGGGGGTGCGCATTACTTCGTATACTTCAAGGACAACCAAATTCTTAAGTACTAGACAGAAATTATTAAGCTTGGTTTGCGGGCCAACGCGATATCTGGTCCGAAACGGGCCGTCTGAGCTCTGCAAGATTGAGAGCGTTGTTCAGAAGTACATTGCTGCTATCGACCAATTTTTGAGGAAGATGTCTTCGCAGAATATTGGAGAACCCGTTGATGCCCCCAGAGAGGTGAATTCTTTCGTTGGCGCTCATGTTACAGTAATTTAACACGAAGACGCCATTGTTCTCTACTCAAAGCTTAGGATGCTGTTTTCCAAGTCTTAACATTTTTTTTAATTCAAGGAGTCGGAAATTTCTCAGATCGGCCTAGAAAATTGGTGAGAATACTCACATCCTCCCGCGTTTCCATGTCCTTGCTCATCTTTCAAGTGAGCTTTTAATTAGGGCAATGACTCCGAAAATAGGTCCATTTTCGCACTTCACAAGTCACACACAATGGTGAGTGAATCCACAGAATCCACAGAGAACCACCACGGTTTCAGATTAAAATGATTACATTTTGAAGTCCCTTTCTGGGCTCAAATTTTTTCATCAGCTCCAATCAGCGCCTCTTTCATATTCCCCCCTAAGGTAAATCTTGAATTTCTTTTTAATAATGTCAATTCCATTTACAGGATTTTAATTAACTTCTCCTTTCATCCGTTTTTTTTTTCTCGCAGCAGGAAGGGAAACATGTTGGCAAGGGTTTTAATCAAGCCCGAATCTCCGGTTGCCTGGAACTTGGAATGTTGTGAAAGGATTCCTAACAAGAGTGGAATGGTGAATTAATTGGTATGCATGCACATATGGATACACAGGCATCAACAAAATGCACAACTTCGGGGTGGATGGTCTGCAGGAAGTTGAAAATATTCCAGGAAGGTGTACCCGACAATAGCATAGTCCATGTAAGCGCACTGAATTGTAAAGGTTTTCAGGGAATTGTGCCGGTTTTTTTTGAGTTCCATTTCTACTTTCATTGTACAGCGGTTGCTATGGATTAAGGAGGACCTGCCATTTTTGGGGATGTGTGTATGTTTTTCGGATCGATAAAAATAATTAATTCCTGGATGTATGATGTTTGAAGAGAAATACAAGACAAAATATTCCTAGATTTGGGATATTTTAAAAATCCCTTTGTGCGCTCTCTCTCTCTCTCTCTATGCGTTGTCGATAACGGGCTGGGAATTCAAGTCTGGAGATGGATTATTGTTTATAAAGTGCCCCAAAAGTGCACAGTGACAGAGCCCATGCTTCAGCGCTATAAAGTAGGACTGGGCTTAGTCGCTGCGCCTTACTCTCCTTTTGGCAGGAAAGGTATCTGTGAGGTCGTTATAGACCTTGACAGAGAAGCGATAGTTTTTACGAATAGATCGACAGAAGATCGTTTGATCTGAAGAATTGAAGAATAATATGCATGATCTCCAGTTTGCGGTTGATTAAAGTTCTATTGGCGGGAAATTGGATAAGTAAGGCGGTTGTTTTGAGAACGGGATGACTTCAGTTTTTTCAGGATTGAGCATTAGGCCATTCTTTGTAGCCCAATAGGCGATAGAGCCTAAATCCAAGTTTATTTTAGAAAATGTGTTTTCAAACGTACAAAGAGGAAAACTTAATTAGATTTGCACATCGTCTGTATTGAAACGAAATGTACATTAGGGCAAAAGCACTGTAAGGTAATTGATAAACATTGAAAAAATAATAAGGGACCGTGAATATAAGCTTGAAGAACACCATAGCGTACGTCACAAAAAGATGACAGTTTGGAAAACAGCTTGGACTCGGTTAGTGGGATTACATAATTCGAATTGGGTGGACAGTTTATGACCAAGTTCGGTCAACACAGCCAAATTCTTTTGAGAAGGCTAGTGTGGTCGTTTTGTATTCGTCAATAGCACTTCGAACATCGTCCGTTACTGTTAACAAAGCTGGGATACAACTATGTCCTTTGCGGACACTTGATTGCAAAGGTTTTATGAAATTGTGTCGCTTAATGTAATATTTTATGTTTCGGCTAACAATAGATTCGAACCCTTTTGATAGAAAAGGGGGGATTGCTATAGTACAGTATATTGGATACTCTTCTTAAGTACTCGGCTTATCTTAGAATTCTTCCACAGTGTAGGTTATGTCGACGTCATGATTATTGTGTTAATAATATTTACACTTCAATTATGTTTTGAGCTTGGTTATTGCTATCTTCACATCGTTTTGGTTACGTGCACGGCAGTTTTGGTTATAATCGTTTATGTTGAATGGTCCACTCTGCTTAGTCACCGTTATACAGTCTACAGAAGAAGGCTTTCAATATTTTCAGCACCGCCTGCGATTCTACAGCTAGGTTCTCTTCTCCATCTCTAGAGGTCTCTATGCGGGCTTTGGTGGTCTGACACGCTCTTTTTACCTCATTGTTAAGCATCCGTACATTGTTCCTGGAATTTAATCTCTCAATATCTTCAATCGCGAGTATCTCGTGCTCTTTTTTATTCGTTTGGAGAAGCCTATGGTCTGCCCGTGGCAGCCGTGGCGTTGTTGTACGATTGTGATATTGTGGCACTTTACCCCATTACTCCCCAGTGTCCTATTTTTGGGACACCACATTCAAACTACTAAAAATAGGACACTGGGGACTAATGGGTTAAGATGGAATATGGCACTCTGGTAAAATTTGGAAAAGTAACATATTTACATCAAAGTCTAACAAATTGGCCGTTCGAAGTCGCCATAAAACTTTAGGTACCTGCCACTCGTGAGAGGACAATAACACGCCCAACAGGAGTGGTTGCAGTAGAAGCTAGGCCCCGGTCCTCTATGGGCTGTAGCGCCACCAATATATCTCTACTAACCTATAAAGCTGCAGAGTTTGTTTGTTTCCCTTTTTCTCAGGAAATATCGGCCCGATTTCTGTTTTGCATTAGATACATAGGTCGTTTATTAAGGATGTTTTATTATGTTAACTAATTTAATTCCCAGAAGGCATGAATTATTTCGATTATTAACCAAAGCAACGCCGCGATTGAAACGTTTAAGAACACGTCTCCTGTGCATCATCATCACATCGACATCATATATTCTCGCAGTGATTCCTCTTTCTTGTGCCTCTTCCTCCTCTTTCTTTTACGCGTAAAACATTCAGGAGACTCTGATTTTAGTTTGATTTGATTTGAATTTGTAAAGCTGTGTGGTCGTCGCGCTGCAGCTTAGTCGTTTGTTGCGTCGACTCCTACTCGGAGTATTTCATAATTCAATTTTGAGTTACTGACAGTGCTCAAAGTGTAATCCTATATGGAAAAAGTTTGTACTTCGCAGTCGGCATAAAACTTTAAGTATCCACTAGTGGCAGAACAAAAGTACACACAACATGAGTGGTTGCTGGAGAAGCTAAGCCCAGTTCCTCCTCGGACTGTGGTGCCAACCCATATCATTGTGTACTATTATTACTGCCTATAAGTTTAGAACATTAAAACCCAATAAGCCCTGAGAATCAGCACAACATTTAGGTCACGGCAGCACAGCCAAAGAAATCTTATGCAACCAATGTGTTTTGGGACATTAGCCCCTGATTAATCTATGGAAATTCATTTTTGTAGTCCACAATCTACATAACGAAAACAGATCAGATTATTCGATGGATTTTCATTCATTCATCAGCAAATATTCATGGAAACTTTTCAAGAATTTGTTATGCATGCCTCGCACAAAGGGTCTTATCTTTCAGACTTTGTACGAATTTTCTGTGTAAAGTACCAACAATTCCCCAGCACAATCTACTCGCAGGCACGAACTGTAACACAAGGCGACTGCAGCTAGACATTGTGTGCGTTGCACAACATCTTATCAGCTGAAAGATTGCAAGGAAGGGGAGGGCTAGATTTGAACGCGTGTTTGAACGTCTGCTCTCTGGAGTTGAACTGGGCCAGCGAACTAGGAAATCAGTGCAGTTAAGTTAGAGGGATGCGTTGACGGATGTGAACGATGAATTTTAATGTTTTTAAAATGAGCACGATTTTCTGACTGACTGGTAGGCTAACAAATTCACGGAAAACAATTAAGTGCTGGAAAATTGAAATGACGACAATGTGTTTTCTGGGAATCGTTGTTTTTCATTTCTCAAGTGTTTTTCTGAGAAAAGCACAATTTATTCATATTTCTAATTGCCCGATGGTCTGGTGGCGGTTGGGAGTTGTCCCGGTAAAATTGACACCAAAATGTACAACAATAGGCCAACTTTTGTCCGCTGTATGGTATTTCAACGAATGCCAGTCAATTTCGAAAATTATCGATCGAAGACCGACGAAAATTGAAAACAGAAGCCCGACAATGACTTCAGAAGGATTCGTTGCCAAAAAATCCGACACAGTCATCGTTTTCTCGGTAATTACTTTTTTCGCCCCACCGCGCCATCATCCCTTGTTAGCCACGACAGCAAATTCGGCATTGAACCATTGTTGTTCACATGTTCCTTCCACCTCGCCAGTTGTCGCTTGGGGCGACAAAGCTACAAGCTACAAGCTGAGTTAGCGTCGCCCCAAGTGGTGTCAACATCAATGGCACGTGTACGCTCCTCACCGAGACTGATCACGAAGTTTGAGCCCATTAAACGATTACTACACTTGTTCGGCGCTTCAGGCGCGGGACGTACACGCAAGCGAACATGTGTAGAGACATTATTTAATATTTAAGCGATTAAACCTTCAACTCCGTGATAACCTTGAGCTAAATTCACATTCACATTTTTCACTACACTCGGAAGTGGCAACAATGCTTGCCACTTAGAGTCCCGTTTATCATGCGCGTCCCGTGAATCATGACGGCAACACACCACCCCGGGGGCGCAATCTGTCCGGGCTTGTTCTAATTAAATTTTAATTAGTAAATGCCCGCGTATCGCGCGGCGAGATTGATAACGAATCAAATTGTCCGTCTGCCGTTTGTTGCCAAGCAATCGTGACGAATTGATGTCGGTTTGAGTGTCTCAAGCGAGTTCCGTGTTTTGATTAAATTTTACGACTGCAGAGAACATTGAACTCGGGACGACCCCGTTGTAGTTAATTTAATGCTTTTGTTTACCTATAAATAGATACGATACACACTTATCTAGAGACGGTGGGTATTTTTGGACATGCGTCTGAGAGCACTGATGCTGATGGTGGGCGAAATTTCGATTTTTATTGTTCGCGTAAATGGTTTGCATGGTGCTCAGCGGTGGAGGGGTATTCTCTCACTTAATCTGATGGGGGAAGGGGGCATTTCTATGAGTTTATGTTGAAACGCTATGTGTACTAGGAAATGCATAAAACCGAATGTTGTTTGGCTGGCTTTGATGCAGAGATGCTTGTTCTCGAGTGATGTCACGGACCACCGTGGTAAGGCATGCCAACATATTGCTTCGTTTACTAAAATGTATTTAGCTGATTGTAAGCTGTTTCTTCGAGAAGTTGCAAGTCTTTTAAAACAAGCGAGCCCACACTTCCAATGAATGAATTAAGCGCTGAATCGCCAAAACCTTGCTGCAGCTCGGTGAGAGGCTGTGGTATTTGCTTGTTCATAGCCTGTCAAAACTGAAGGCTGTTTGTCCTTGATTGGCGTGAGCTCAATCATTCCCATCAGCACTTAAATCGACAAGTCGGTATTCCATTTCCTTTTGCCCGCACAAAAAACCACGTCAACCGTACGCAGAGATAGAGAAACAAATCTGTCGAAAGTCAAAGATCAGATACACAAATTTTCTAACTTAGTAACACCGAAACGTGTTCCCCAACGAAGCCAGATAATCAACCATGCGTTCGACTAGACAGATAAGATTTAAGCTAACACCTACCGTCACTGCCTACATAATCTGTTCAATAAAAGAAAATATTTAACATTTCTAGAAGAATTCATTGACTCGATATCGCACGGGCGGGAAACGTGATCCTAAGCGCCGCCGTCGGCAAATTCTACGAGCCCCCCGGGCAGCATCATAATTCGGCTCACGGGTGAAACTAGTTCGTCTGGAACAAGATACCGGTTTGTTTTCGTTTCTCACTCAGGTAGACACAACTTCGCCAGCATGTGCGAATTTCGCTTTTATGTGCGATGTGCGAAATGACGGCTTCTAGAAAAACATAGAATAACGACTCATAAGTCGGCTGTGTTATCGAATTGACTGAAAAAAGGGAAAAAAACAAGTCGATTGTTAACACATTTTATTGTGAAAAAAACTTATCTCATTAACTCACTGACGGAATGGTCGACGACTGTGATAAGTGTGCAGAGATAATTTATTTTTGATTGATGACTAGCGAGGCATTATCTGTCTATCGATGTCACCTTCGGTCGGGTCGTTTAAAGAATTGGGTTACATTTGTGGATAGGAATAGATTCTAGTCGGATTGTATCTTTGAGTCGGTCTTCACTTTGAGTTCGATCTGCAAATGCGACCATCGAAACCAATCAGGGAGTCGAAATACTTTTAAATGGGCCCTTAAGTGTGTTGACATTCCAAGTGTGTATATCTGAGCTGAGTTTTTAAGGCAACTTCAGGCATCATTCAACTACAGGCGGATCTGATGCATGTCATGAGAGGATTAAGTTTTTAACGACTTATTCAAGCATTTGCGGCCGTATGTCATCGATAACTGAAATAACGCCTCCTGCCAATGCTTCAACTACAAATTTCAGGAGAAAGATTAGTAAAATCGGAGCATGTACAGATCCATTACGAATGAAACCAAAAATGAGCATCACCAACAATTTTGACGATAAAACAATGGAATATCAGATTATCCAAGTCCACTTCCAAGCCAAGATTTTTGTTTCATAAGGTATCGAACATGGCTAGGCCATGTAGAGCGTATGGACAACTCAGCTCCGGCCCGGAGAGTCTTCGACTCGAAACCAGTGGGACAACGTAACAGAGGACGCCCGCGCTTAAGGTGGCGTACCCAGGTGGAGAAGGACCTCAACCAACTTGGCGTGCGACACTGGAGACAGCTAGCCAGAGACCGTGCTACCTGGAGAGGCTTGTTGGTTGAGGCCCAGGTTCACCCCGGACTGTAGCGCCAAATAAAGAAGAAGAAGGTATCGAACATAAAAGGTATGTTTTTTTTGCAAGCGAATATACGCTTAAATTTAAATTTGCATGTAAAATACATTAACAACAAATCCTATATCCGCTTAAGTTACCCTTCATATTTATCACCGTGAAATGTGAAATAAGCGCGGATAAAAATAATGCTTCCAATCATTATTTTCCGTGTTATCGATAATTCATTCCTAAATTTATTCATTAATTCATTAGGTTGGTGGACATATTTACAATATTATGCGCCTAAAAGCATTTTTTCATGTATTTTTTAACATTTGTAGGGGTGGTTGATGTATTAAATGATTCTGAAATGATTTTGCATCCATAAGTATGCAACTCTTGATATATCCAGCGTGTCTGGGCTATAAATTCATTTATGTTTCGTAATCGATTCTATTCATTGGATGAAAATTGTTCTTAAATGGATAATAATTATGTGTCTTTGCATTTAAAGTGATGGTCACGCTACACAACCGCAAACCGAATATTTTGCCCATTAACGATCAACTGTCACCTTACACGATTCCACCCCCTGACAGTTACAATTGTCATAAATATCGTCGGTGCTGCCAAGATTATTTTTTTGTTTTTTTGTGCACTTATAATTTAAGCGTGTATACGCTTGCAAAAAACACACCTAATGTAGATCAAGCATCTAATGAAAAAATGTTTATCTTTTTAAAACACTGTCTCGAGTGGGTACGATATTTCCCTCAGTATGCACTTTTCTCACGCGTGTTGATAGTACTGCTTAGCAAAGAAGTGTTGTGGGTAATAAAAGGAACTCGTGATTATGTTGTGAGTCTTAGAGTTTGGCTAGCACTTGAATTATATCTTAGGCGTTTAGGTTGGTCGTACTTAAGCCAACTAATATAAGGAAATTCTAAGAAGTATGGTATAATAATAAATATGAAATGGTACATTCAAGAGTTTTTCATTGGGGTCACGTTTAAATTAAATTTATAAAGAAAGTTTTGGGAACGCAGACAACTTTATGCTCTTTAAATACTTTTAAGATTGACTGCATTTTGAAACTCTAGTTCAATTCCAGCCTGATATGGTCATTAGTAGATAATATCAGAACGCACCCCAGGAGAATGCTGTCAAACGAGAAGGCCGACAAGCAGTGTTGGAACTAGTTATGAGTTCGAGTCTAATAATCGAGTTTTTAGTTATCGAGGTATTTTTATAATCGAATGATTACTCGAGATATAAATACTACAAAGTAGTGATGGCCGAAATCGTACGATTCGAATGATAATCGATTCGATATAACATCTCGTGAGCATTTCGATTCTCAAAATCATTCGAATGACCAGTGTTGGGAGATCTACCACATCTATTACTCAAAGTGCAAAATCGACCGCACATTGATACAAATGGCATATGTTGTTGCTGTTTGTTTTTCAAACCATTTTCAAAACACAATATCAAACCAAAAAAAATGCCAAAAATTGCAAAGAAGTGTTATTAGTAACGACTGCGTTTCAAAATCTATTCTATGAAGTAGATGTTTTATTTCATTTATGAAAGCGTTAACGAGTATGTGCCTTTTCTTTGAAATTGAATGGGTAAACGAGATATAACCCGCTTTTTTCAAATCTACCACACTACAATCTACCACATTTGAAGTCCCATTACGAATGACTAGTAACTCCTAACTCAATGTTGTTAAATTTTGAGTTATTGTCCATTTTTCTTTTATTTTTCTCATATCCTGTTTAGTAGTTCTCGACGAAGATTATTTGCTACTTGCTCTCGTACTCAAATGAGACATTCGTCGAGTTCTCTTGTGTGAAACGAGATGTTGTACTACTTTTCTTAATGTTCGTTAAAATAAAATCTTCTCACCCCCTGATGGACAAAACGTCACTCGCCATTAAGGCACTCTTGTATTTCAACCCCTTCAGAGCGGACATAATGGAAAATCATGATGCTCCCGCTTCGAATCTCGCAGTTTGTTCATTAAGACATGAGACAGCAATTCGCATTATGCGAATTTTACCCAAGCTGGATATATCCAGTAACGTGAACCGGAGTTACAATTGTATTAGAAATGATCTAAAACTTTTATCACGTAAAACCAATAAAAAAAAATTGAATCATTTTATGCTCCAAATGAATATAAACACTGCGTGGAAACTATTCAATTGCTGGCCTGAAGCTCGATTTAAAAAATCAATCGATGGTGAAATTCATGCGCCGTGTGCCAAGAAGATCCCCCATTCATCCCTAGTTGTGCATTTTAAAATGCATGCCTTCGAGCGTCAACCAACATGGCCAGAGTGTGTAAAGCACAGGGTGAAATGAAAATTTCAAATACGGCTATTGTCGTATTTTAATTATGCAAATGTCATTCGACAATGACAGAGTGAAGTGGTGGTGGCAGCTGTACACGACGACGAGCACATTGTAGTTCCAAGTTGTTCGAACAGCTTGCACTTGTGCTCTGTCCTTCCACTGGTTGAACATTTCTACTGGTATCATGGAAATTTTCATTGCCCGCCCAGATTGGCTGTTTGCGTATACGCTCGACTACAGAATCGATAAACGTCATGTATCTTGCACAAATGCATTCTGTGGGGATGCGGGAGGAGGGCTTTTGTAAAATTATGATGAGTAAAGAGAATCTTAGTTTGATAAGATTAGGCGTTTATTGGTACACGTACACCACGCTGCTTGTTAGAGCAGTCGACACTTTATGTCATCTCGCTCTCAACCTTGTCGCTGTCATTGACATTGACTCGACAGACACTGTAGTTCGATATTTTTAGATAACACAGCTTGCCAGCATTTTCTAATAATTTTCGACAGAGAATGGTCTGGTCATAAAGTGGAGGAAGAATGTCGTAAACGTCGACTGCGTTCGCGTCTCTTGAGGATTTATTTGGAACTGCAAGAATGTTTTCGAAGAATTACTGCAATGTTCGCTGTAGAAGAGAGCTGATTTTCACAAACTTTGGATTTGTGTGTCTCCAATTATGAAGACCAGAAGCCGTATTTTGTACTAGCAAAAAATCCTGTCGAACCACAGGAGCAATGCCATAAGCATTTATGTAATCCATTATTATTCAACTATGTATCATAACACTTACTTTTATTAAGTATAATTTTCATTATATTCGTTGCAAATAGAATACTTCGGCAAAGAGAATATGAACTGTTTATTCATACAAAATAAATTGGTATTGGCCAGATTTTTTTTCGTTCACATTCGAAAACACATATGTACATACAGAAATTCACTACCATCCATGGCGTTCGAAGAAAATCCTATGTGCAAACGCAAGATGCATTTTTTCCGTTGGGATCTTTTGCTTTAGAGGCGTTATTTAGTAATCATGCCGAAAGTAATGTCTTGTTGTTGGTCTTTGCAAATGCTTATGCGTCGCTGCCATAATTCACAGTGAAATCTGAACGTTCAGTTGAACTTCGTTTGTTCAATGCGATCGAAAAAAACCTTTCCAACTTACACAAACTTAGAAAATAATAATAATAATATGGGTGGCGCGACAGTCCGAGGCGGACCAGGGCCTAGCTTCTCAGCAACCACTTGTGTTGTGCGTGCTTTTGTTCTTTCACGCGTGGAAGGGACCTACAGTTTAATGCCGACTCCGAACGGCTAAGTTGAGAAGATTTTTCTAGACAGGAATACTCTTGTCGGGATTATTACAACAAATTTACGGTCGAAGCGGGTGATGGACTAACCAACAGTTCATGTGTTAAATGTTAAAAAAATAAATTGAACTGAATCGATTTGCGACTGACTATTATTTGAGTTCTTGTTTTTTTTTTTGTTTTAATTTGGCAGCTCAATTCTCGGAAATGACTGGCAGCATTGAAAATCGAAAATGATACAAATTAAGGCCCATGTACGCGTCGTACGAAATGGAACCACAACTCCAAGTCGAATCTGATCTGATGTACCAAACCATGATTCATCCCATGAGCACTGATCGAAATCATCGTTCTAGTTCGCCGAACAATGTAAAGTGTTTTCCCCACGCCCATATAATTTTTCAAGAGCAAATACTGTGAATAAGCACTTATGGCGCCGCGATATACCAGCAATTATCCCCAGGGGGAGGACTGCACTTGCACGTAACCGGTAATTCAAATACAATCAATTATTCCATATCGCCTCTCGATCACATTACCAGACGACAGTCTGTGTTATTTATTATCTAAGTAAAGTATAAATTGTATTCTGCAATCAAAAGCGTCTGCGATCAAAGCTTAGTCGACTGCAGGAATACTCCCTCGCCAGTTCCGCGTTTGCCACAAATCATCCGACACATTCCTCCCACGTTACATCACTAACTTATCAGCTTAGAGTGAATTTCACTGACTGGAACATTATCAGTTGTGTGTGAGAATTTCGTGCTTCCGTGACAGAGCTTATAGGCGTCATTGTTGATCGTAAACATTGGTTTCGTAATGTCGACTAATTAATGAATAAAAAGCGGTTCTGTTGCGAGTTTGATAGGGAATAAAATTGTATGCAATTTATTCAGTAATGCCTGCAGTGCAACAACGTTGATGTTAATTGGTCCTTTTTGACACAGCAACGGGTGAGTAAAGGGCAGCTATTTTTAGGAAAACAAAGCGACTGTGCGGGTAGGGAGATCGATTAAGATGTAAATTGCAGGGAAATTGCTATTATCTAATCGACGAATAGTGTCTCCCCTTCTAGAAAAACATGGAAAGTTACGAATTTATGATATGACCGTTATCACTTGGTTTCATTGTACCGTCATTAGCTTACACAATTACACAGACATATTCGACTGATCGAAATCTTTAGCGTTTCCATGGTACAAATGTACATACAGTGTTGGCCAAAACTAAAGCAACTCAGACAAAAAATGGATGGATGTGGCGCCATTTTGTGGTCCGGTAAGAGAATCTGATTAGTGTCAAGCAGGAGAGCATCACCTCTCATCAGCCAGTGCCTGTTCCAGCTTCAGTGCAGCCACTGCGAGTGGAGAATACCAAGCCGTAGAGGAGACCATTGGGGGAGTTCGTTAAGGACCGCATGCTGTTCTTCAACAAACTAACATCAGAAATCAGTTCTGATAAACACCAACTGAACACCCTTCTGGGGGACATCAAGCCGAGTTTCACTCGTCTGCTGAGCGCATCAGCTAAAAGAGTCAGAAGGATTTGGACGTCAAGGCTGTGGAGACATGTGTCGACATCAACAACAACCCAGTGTCCCCACGAGACACAGTCTCACTGAGCATCACCGCATTCGAGAGGGACACATAATCAGAGATGTCAGATGAGGAATCCCAGGTTTATAGGATTTGTCAATGCTTATCTCGAAATGTGTGTGAGGCTTACCAAGGCCATTGGAAAACACACGGTCTACGGAAATTCCACATAAAACGGACGCTCGGGGGAAAACAAACTCCGCAGGTATACACGGAGTCCCGGAGAGCGTTGGTTTGGGGATGTTCATCAGGTTTTGGAGTTGGGAATAAACTAAATAAAATAAAATATTTATTTGACTCTACAGTCCGATGTGAATCTGGAGCTCAACCATCAAGCCGCTCCAACTAGCACGGTCTCGGGCTAGCTGCCTCCAGTACTGCACGCCAAGTTGGTTCAGGTCCTTCTCCAGCTGGGTGCACCACCTCAAATGTCCTCTGTTGCGTTGTCCTACAAATTGGGAGTCGAAGACTCTTCGGGCCGGAGCTGTGTGTTGCCCATACGCTCTACATGGCCTAACCAACTAGCACTTCAGCCTTACTTTCCCTTATTTTGGTTGACAAATAAGGCTTCTTTACAAGTCTGAAAGATGCCAGACCATCAGTGCTTGCTTTCAAATTTGATTCGTTCATTTTCAAGCAACATTTTAAAAGTGCTTACATTTGAAAGCATAAAAAAGGTTGTGGAAGTCTGAGTTGCTTTAACTTTGGCCAACACTGTGAATCGGCAGATTTAAGATGTCCCACAAATTTAATGTACACATATAAAACAAACTCGTTTCTCGATTTCATTAGGACATGGAAAATTGCCATATTTTAGCAAGCGCATCTGTGATGTCTAGGTTGCAATGAAACGATATAAACTCATTAACTTGTTTGTTTTTAAATGTTTGCCAAAATTCAGCTCAACGAGTCTTTCTTGATACAAGGTCCTCCACTGTAATTGACTCACGGCATTATACGAGTAACTGAATCACCAAAAGCTGGCTCTAAAAGGTTAGAAGTGTTCTTATCACCCCTGTAATTGACCCTAGTATGCGCAGCTGTTTGTGACCCTACTGGTCCTCGATAAGCCAATATATTCTATGGAAAATGGATTAGAATTAATGTGCTCAGTGAACATAAGCTGAAGAAGAAGTAGGGTGCTTAAACTCTATTGATTTATAAAAAAAAGTATATACAGTGGGGACCTCCCCTAAGTTGAATTGTCACGGGATACAAAAATTTGTTCGAGTTAGAGAGAGTTTCGACGTTTAAACTCAAATTGGGTCTAATTAGGCATCCTTGGGTTAAGAACATAATAATAATATAATAAATATGGGTGGCGCGACAGTCCGAGGCGGACCTGGGCCTAGCTTCTCACTCAGCAACCACTGCGTGTTGTGTGTGCTATGTGTTCTTTCACTTGTGGAAGGGACCTACAGTTTAATGCCGACTCCGAACGGCGAAATTGAGAAGCTTTTTCTAGACAGGAATACTCTTTCAGCATTGTCAGTGACTCGAAAGAGGTGGAACCGTGAATTATCAAAGGTGGAAGATTCGGGTATCGAACCTGGGTCCCTCTGCGTAGGAGTCGACGCACTTACCCACTACGCCACGGCGAGAACACTCTTTCATAATGTACCTTACAACTGTGCGCACACCTCTTATTTTATTTGTTTGAAAGGTTTTCTTATTGTTAGTCCAATTCACAACATTTTTTACAGACGTTGATATGACTTAAATCGAGCTTACGAGAATGATATGTCAAAACGCGGCACCTTCACTTTTCCATATCAAAATAGAACGTGCACATTTCAAAGGCCAAATGTTCTGGAATGCATTTTCAAGAAATCACATGTTCTGTGAAATCACCCAAGTTAGTAGAGAGTAGATTCACCTAGAGCATTGTGCTCAGTCTTACGATATTCGGATCTGTTAAATTTCAACGCGCGAACGGTCTACAAGGTTTAACATGTATTCCACAGAAAATGTCAAAGTCCGACCGCGTTGTCGTAATTTCGGTATTATGTTCCAGCAGCTGTCAAAGTTACTAATGACACCCTGGAAGTTGTGCCATGCATCGTGTCACTTTTGACGAACGTGTGAAAATTATTGAAATATATTATTGAAACTCCGGCTCAGTTGTAAACATGCAACGATTTATTCGTCGTGAGGTCGTTTGTCATCATGGATGCAATGTGCAGCAGAAATAAGACAACATGGCGGTAACTGTGAATGCGTGTGAGCTGTTGTGAACATCTGAAACCTCTCCCAACCGGAGAATGTGGATCTATGGATCTTGTAAAAGTGAAATACAAGGGAATTCATTCATCTTTCGTGGTTAGATGTCTTCTTGCTCACTTTTATTTCTGGTGGGCAGGCAATACGCGGTAAAGAAAAGTTTAAGAGTGAGTTCGCACTCTTGGACCTTAAGTTACCAACAAGACAGAGACTAGAGCAAAATAGAGAAACCATAGCCGTCGTAGCGGCCAGTATCGAAGAATACCCAGAAACGTCTATTCAGCGCCGATGAGCTGAATTGTCAAACTGGCTTATTTTGAGTCTGCATCCGGATGAGATTGTGCCGACGCAGAACATTTATGCCGCATGGCCATAGAAAATGTCGCCGGTGGAAATGTTAACACTGATTTTCACAACTGAGTTGATGACTGTCATCGATTCACGTGCCAATTGTCAAACACTGTCAGGATACATCTCCTTGTGGGTCTTCTGACTTTTGATAAGACTATCATGTTTGTTTTGAAGAAGCTGCTGTTTTTCTCAACTTTTGCTCCTAAGAGCCACTATTCATAGTCCACTGTTCTTCGTCAAGTTTTCTATCGGCCGCCAAGGATTCATTGCATTTGCCACAAGATAGAACTATGCAGATGCCCCTCTTTCGCAATATTTGAAAAATTTAATGCCATTTTCGTCATATTACGGTGGCTCCGTTCACAAGTTAGAGGTATGACTGGCCCGGAAGTCTACTGCGTAGGCGCCCTTGTGTTCTTTGTGATTCCTTGGCCGTCACTCCTCATAAGTTACATCCGTTCAATATAACAGCGAAGATATGACAATTTTAGTTTACTCTTTAAGCTAATTGGAATTCCTCTTGAAATATTGATGAGCAAGGGACATAGCTTTGTGGATCAAAGTGTGTGTCATCAGTGTGCACTTCCAATTTACTTATGGTTATCTTTATAGTCGCGGCTGCACAGGGTTAAATAACCCGTGATGAAAACTCATTCCTAGAGATAAGGGCTTACGGAACAGTTTCCTGTTAACAAATACATTGTATGTTCCTCACTTCAAGTTCTTTCATTCGGATATTTTAACGAACATTGGACTGCCGTAGGGTTACCAATTCAAGACCACTTTTCCAAATAGATTATTTAATCCATAAATCTAATCTAATCTGGAAGGGCTGACCTTAGAGTTTCTGAACTTTGGATGGTGGAACCTAGGAACACGAAATTTATATTTTGTCTTTAGTTTTCAGTGTTTTCGAAATTAAATAAGATTTACACAGGCATTTTTAATTAATTGGGATCAATGGGACACAAGTGAGGGACACACTTTCCTTATTTCATCTCCATTTTCTGGGGCGGTTAAGTTGAGCCCGAGTTACGTTCCCACACTCCACAAAACCGAAGTTTGGAAACCAGGAAACCATGTTCGTTCGCTACTCCAGACAAACTGTACACCGATCCCGACTCAGTCTGGTCTTTTTTATTATTATTTAAATATATTTCAGAGTCAATTCGGGAAACTGTCGGAAGTGTCTGTATCCAAGTGATGCTAACGGATGCTTAACCTGGACTGTTCCAACATCGCTTCAAGCATCAATTCCTTCCAATTTATAGACCTTAAATGTCAATCCAAGGAAAAGGCGGACCATCTCGCAAAAAGGTGCTCCGAGCTAAGAGAATCTCTAGCGAACAAGTGTGCGCACACGCCGCTCAGCTCCACAAGGAAAAAAAACTAGAAGACGAACCTCTGGATGGATCCAGAGTTGGCTTTTCCTGAGTATTTGTAGGAGCACCAGCAAGGGCTCAACGCAGACAAAGAAGATATCAAACCCATTGATCGGTTTCAGTCGCAAGGATGTACGCTCGCTTCGCTAATAGGACTCCCTATCGTCCGCTGTTCAATAGGTGTCCCTGCAATGCAACCAAACTCACCGCACAGCGATTTTTGCAGAGGCTGCAGAGATGAAGAGGAAACATGAAATATTCCACATCTGCTCTGCGAGTAGCCATTCTGTTGCAGCAGGTTAAACAATAGCTAGTAGCTTCAGAGCCGATGAGGAGGACGGCGACATGCTTGGGGTTGCACGGCTTAGCTCCTCGGACTGTAGTTCTTGTCCCCTCCCTCGTAAACCACCCATTTGCAAACAAAAAAATCGCATGTCTGTATCTAGCTAAGGAGAAGAATAGAAAGAGAGGAAAGTGTAGATAGAGATATAAGTCTAATTCAGACCACGGATGGACAATTAAGAGAATAAATAGAAAATACAGAAAAGCTGTTCAAAGCCTATGCCTTTACCCCCAAAAAGGGGCGGATGAAGGGTGGCAGAGCTAAGCTAACAATCCTTAACTGAGCCTAAACAAACCTACCTTACTTTAGAGCTATACTTAACCTAAACATAACATAACTAAAACTACCTAGATCACTTCTTCATCGACTCAACGTCCTTACAGCAGCGTTTGGCGATCTATGTTCGTAAAGTACCCGCGGGCACATGCACACCGCTCCTGCCAATCGACATGACCCTTACCATCTCCCTTGGCCAAATTTGTGGGGGATAGCCCCTCGCCCCTGCTTTACTAGCTCTAACTTCTTCGTAAAGCTAGGGGCTTACATGAATCTCACTGGTCAAAGCACTCCCTAGCAGGGTCACAATGGACCCAACACGTTGCCTAAAGTGAGCCACGGGCACAATGTCGTCAGAGCACTCAATTGCCTACTCACCTAAAGCCTAAATGAAATAAAAAGACTTACGTGATGCACATCGCAGTTCTTAAGCCTCGAATCGTGTAAAGCGCTTTCAAAATGAAAATAATTCGCATGACACGAATGCCAACAAAAATGGAATCCATGCATCTATGGGTTCTTCCCCGGCTTCATTCATGTCTAATCTCACTTAGTGCTCAACGGCTTCCATATACTCGTGGCGCGCAAACACGAAAAGTTTACATAAAATTTGCTCAGCTCTCAGCCCCCGCAAATGCAACACTCGAACGCATTCGAATAATTAACATCGTGCAAAAGGAAAACAATTTCACAAGCCTGGTTAGGAAAATGCACGTCGTGCTCGTGTAATGGAAAGAATGCATGCATGGGGCGAACGCGATGCCGAACACCACCACACAGGGAACTAGAAACATCAGCCACACCCTCACCCCCCACCGCCACCATGCACTTGTTCGGATTTTCATTTAGCTTCAAAGACGCTTTCGTTCATTCTTCTTCCCTTACCTCAGCCCGCCATGTGCATCGAGTGGATCCTATTTAAAGCCATTTGCAAGTGTATCTGAACTGAAAGCAGCGACTGTGGCGTATGCGTACACCCGATGCCCGGAACCATCGTCCCCCGCTGTTGTTTGCATTCAAATTCATTACGAAAGTTTTCCCCCGGACGCAAGCCTTTTAGTTGGGAATGGTTGGAAAATTAGAAGCCAACACACACACATGGGAAAGAAAAGAAAAACGAATACTTAACGAAAATGAAAGAAAAACATATTCACATCCCGCCCGTCCAACCCTCTCGACAATTATTGCATTCTGTTGTACTTTTGCGTTCCGTTTGAATGGACGGTCAATGTCAAGGTGGTCGGTCGATTAAATGCGATGGCGGGCGGAATAGAAACGAAGAGAGTCACCGAAGTGATAGAGAAGAGCGGTAACACGGCGGGAATAGAGGCGATAAACGATGGGTGGATTTAATGGTTTCTTTTCAAAGATTGACTGTGCTTGCTGAAGGTCAGAGCTGTAGGGTTGGAACTGTTGCATCATCTGGTGTAATTCTTGTAAGAACAATGGCTCTCCGAATGGGATGGAGAGTAGAGCGTGTTATCTATCCAAGGCAGGCAGATGTGCTGGCAACTGCTTTAGTTTCAGTTGGTTTAATGGGCATAATTTGAGGAAGTGTCTTGCGCAAGCTTCAGTGGGGAGAAATGAGCTTCTTTTGATTATGTTGGGCTTGTAAATGGATTCTCTCGGATGAAATTTGAAAGCAAGACTTTTCAGATGTCGGCAATGTAGTGGATATTTCCTAGTGGGCTGACAATCCTAGTCGGCAGAAATGTCCAACGATAATGGACGTAAGTCAATTTAAACCATCAAGCGAATACACAAAAAAGGATAGGCTGATAGGTGCCCATTCGTTCATTTTCGTTAAGTTACGTTTACTGATGTTACTTGCCTAAGAGAAATGAATCGCTCTCTACATACGAAAGTGACAATTCGTGTTAAGCCTCCGACACAAACTTATATCTCCGACACAGAATAATTTACATGCCTAGCGTCTAAGCATCCGTTCACTGTGAAGTACCTGACGTAAGGAGATGACACAATGAATACCTCGACTAGCAATAAAGTATTATAGATCTGGCCGACTACACAGCTGATTGCCCCCAGTCCATAGCCGAATTTGAGTGCCTTTTTGACAGATATTCATGAATATTCGACGGTTATTCACGAAATAACGTGAATGCCGTATTCTGATTGGTTTGATAAAACGATATACAAAAAACGGTTGTCAAAAATGTTAATGGACAAAAGAGGTAGAAGTCGGCATTCTTGGTAATTCTTCATATCTGACTTCAACGCACAACGTTCCAAGTTTTAACTGAAAAGTCAAGTTGCTTTAGTTTTTTATAAATACTCAATTACAAAAATTTATTTAAGTATATTTTTATATATTTTCTTTACTTCTTGAACCGACTTCCAAACTTAAACAAAAAAAAAAAATCAAATTCAATAGAAATGTCATAATTTGATGATTGTCTACGCTGAAGGAGAGCGAAGAGTTAAACGTTGAGCGACTACATCCGTCGCGTCAGCGTTGGGCTATGTGTCACATCCCATAAGAGCACATGCATATTATGTATCTGTCAAAATATCGCTGATAGGCGCAAGTAAAGTATTCTATCAGGAATGAAATATTACAGAGATGCACGACTTATACTTCTCTGGCCCTTTAAATTTGTTGACAACTATTTTGTATGTCATTTTCGACTAATCAGAGAACGGCATTCGCATTATTTCGTCAAAAATGCATGAATGTCTGTCAAAAATGCACCCAAATTCGTCGATGGGGGGCAATCAGCAGTGAAGTCGGCCATCTCGGTAATACTTTATTTCTGGTATTGTATGTAACGGAGCCTTTGGAGTTTTGCACAATTTCCTTGAATATATGCACCAACCACTCTCATTTGTCAATTTGCTAGGCAGCGGTAATGAACTAAGCAAGCTGACAAGGGTGAAGTAAATGAAATCGGTTCTAACACCATACATTTAAGAATGCATTGGAACTAGAAAGATCTCAAAAAATACTTTCCACCTGTATCCACCAACAAAAAAACTTAATACATGGATTCTTTCGATTTTCAGTTGCACCCTGTGCAAGCAACGGAATTTCCCTTGACATTTGTCGGGCACCACCACACAACGTTTGCAATAATTCAAAACAACATTGTAAACTTTAATTTTCGTTGCCTGTCGAATGAGAATAACGGGCTGGTCACTTCCGCTATTTTAAGCCTGTAAGCGGACATGTGTAAGCGTCAACATATGTTGCATTCGAATTAATTTTGAGTAAATGACTAATCGTAATTGAATAGTAAATCACCAAATCTATTTTCGGAATATTTATACACGGTATACACGTGTGCACTTTGTTGGCTTGCACAAAACACTTTCTGCGGCAGTGTAGCCAAGTCAGCTATTCAGTTGAACGTCGCAGTGCCTCGTAAATATTTTAGAGGTTTTTGGAAAATATTGTCGATTCTTTTGTTTGTTATGCCATTGATTAAATTGATTTCCCAATGAACTTCGACCCTAGAGGGGGTGATTGATTTAATATTTATGCGAGTGTTAGTTTACGACTAACAAAAGGTTCGTGTTACGAGAAGGGACTTAAATTGAAGAAATGCCACAGAGGGACGTCGTTATAAAGGTTAGTGCGCTTGACGCTTCGCCTCACATGTGTATGAGGACTGATTGTGGCGTGAGTGAAATCATAGCCGAAAGCAACTGTGAATGCGATGGGAAATCTGAAGTTGACTAGCCATGTGAAATGTCTGTAGGAAGGGTCTGGATTTGACATCCCTGCTTCAATAACATTCGTCGAACCGAACTGCCATTCGAGACAGTGTATTTTTAGTTTCATTTTTGCAAATGAAGGGTGGAGCGGATCGCTTAACAAAGCACGAGCATGTTAAGGTTCTGTAAACTTACGATGAAATTATTGATTCCGTAAGTACGTATGACTGCCGCGAGGGAACGTGTTAAAGGAGGTCCAAATATATCGATTACCGACTTCGGACTTGTGTTATGTCACACTGTGGCGTGTTTAGCATTTGAATGTGCACCAACACCCTCAGAAATTCAACTCAGTCAAGAATTTATGCCAGCTGACCACGAAATGTGTAGAACTTAATCCGCTTGAACATTAGCATGTAGATGAATGAGTCTGGCACAACATTTGCTTCAGCAATGAGGGTCTTTCCTCATTTCTTCCATTGCATATGCAATTGGGGAAGTGAAGATCTGCAATCTTTCGAAGACGTTTTCAGCAAATACGATCCACAAAAAAGGAGACCCCTTCAATGCGCAAACTAACGAGGGATAAATCTTCTGAACTTCGCTTACAACATCTTCACTGCCGTTTTGTGTGAGCGCCTGAAACCATTTGTGAATAACCTGATAGGTCCATTTCAGTGCGGTTTCAGGCCGAGGAAGTCAGCAGATCCTGGCCAAGAAGAGCAAGACCAAAAGATCGACACCACTATTCGTCGATTTCAAGGCCGCAGAAAACAGCGTGCATAGAACCGAGGTATAATACGCCATGTCTCGTTTTGACACTTCTGCCAAACTCGTTAAGTTGTGAAGGATGACGATGGAGAATGGTCGTTATTCCATCCAGGGCGGTAGAGAACTCACCGAGACATTAAATGTCAAAAAACGGTTTTAAATACGGCGACGTGCTGTCATGTGACTTCTTAATTATCATTCCAGGCGAAGATCGTGTAAAACTCACTGGCCAACACAAGAGGCGCGATCTTTCAAAAGTCTGTACAATTGCTGGCATAGGCATATGCAGACAACATTGAAGTGATTGGTCGAACACAGCGAGTCGTCAATAAGACGTTTGTTGGCATTGAAACGGAAGCTAAAGTGGGTCTGGCGGTAAACGAGGGCCAAACAAACAAAGTACATGCAGTCATCAAGAATGAAGGCATAAACTCCGACGGCTTGGTCAGATCGTCACTGTAGCCAGATATATCTTCAAGGTAGTAAAGGACTTCCTTTTCGTTCAAGTTAAATTAACGAACAACACTAGTACCGAGATTAAACGCAGAATAACTCTTGTCATTCGCTGTTTTTTTCGCTCAAAAGGCAATTGAGTAGCAGAGCCCTCTCTCAGACGACCAAGTTGACTCTATATAAGACCTTGATTATCACCGATCTGCTCTACTGCGCAAAGAAATGGACTATATCCGAAGTGGATGAAGATGCTCTTGGTCCTGTTTGTGTTGATTGTATTTGGAGAACGAGGTTAAACCACGAACTATACGGGCTGTATAGCAACATGACTCTAGTCAGGCGTCTTCGGATCCAACGCCTAAAATGGTTAGGCCATGTAGAGCGTATGGACAACTTAGCTCCGGCCCGAAGAATCTTCGACTCTGGGCCCGTTGGACAACGCAACAGAGCACGCCCACGTACAAGTTGGCGCACACAAATTGAGGGGGACCTCAGCCGGCTTGTTGTGCGAAACTGGAAACCACAATGAGAGATCGGGCATGCTGGAAAGGCATGTTGGGTGAGGCCCAGGTCCACCCCGAACTGTAGAGCCCTAGGAAAAAGACAGAAGAAGAAGAAACCATCACCGGGAATTCTCATCGCTAAAGCTAAGGCTTAAGTGAATTGTTTTGACCTCAATACGGAGATAAGTACGAGTATTGTCAGTGGACGAGTAATTTCGCTTTCGATGATGTAAACTGGTCACCAAGATTGTACAATTTGTCGAGGGAGATAATATTCATCCACACAATCCGCAAACCTTTGACGCTTTGCTTTGAAAACGAGAATAGAGTGTTCTTAAACGGATGTGGACTCTATAACCGACAAGAAACCAAAGATACATATGACACAAAATCAACAAAAAAATATCAAGAAACTGCCTTCGTCAGTACACATAGACTATTATCAGAAGTCAAAACAAAAATGAATACCCGACAATACAATGTCGTGGGAAATGCAAGCAAGTCACGACGCATACCAGCGCATCGCGACACAAACCGGCCAAAGGGCAGAAAGCGTCGATGTGAAATCCGAAACGAAATAGGTCTCTCGGCGCGTTATTTTGCGATAAAATGTGTGTTGTGTTGGCTAAGCAACGACAGCAGTTTCGTCGTGTGTTTATTTAGGTTCATATGCAATTCGGATTCAGTTTATCTGGCCTTGAGTGAAATGAAATTGAAACTCGTTCAAATCATACGATTTGTAGTTTTCAGTTTCGAAATTCGTTGTTATATTTTCCATTTCTGTGCTCTTATCGAACATTAACCTGGAGATAAGGAAATCGTGCAATTCCAAACAAGGAACCTTTTCTTTGGACCAAAATGTGTTCATTAAGAATTCATTTGCCGAGAACAATGCTGCAGACAATAATTTGGAAGCAAATTTTCGAACTTTATGGTTTTCTTATGATTCTTATGAAAGAGACTATGGTCACTGTGACTCATTGGACTCATTGGTGGGACAATGCCTCAGAGAACGAGTGTAAAAAACCGAGCACACATGTGAAAAAGGACCTTTAGCAAACATCGCTCTAGTCATAAACATCTCAACGCCGCCAATCATGGATATACCAGGCCCTGAGGTTACTCATGTTTCGCCCAAGAGATATCGATGGCATAGGATAGATACGATCGCTAAATGAATAAAGAAACCACTTGAGTTCAGACGGGACAGTCAAAGACAATAAACGGAACTAACAACTCGGGCTCAGGGTTCGATATTAGATGAGGATTGATAATGAAAGGGATGAGATTCGGATTGGGGGAAACAATCGGGGCTGTCTCCATAACAAAGAGAACGTTCTTCGTTAGTGTTAAGATTAACTTCCAATAAATGTTTTAAACCAGCAATCTGTATTTTTACTCAATTTCTCTTTTCCCTTTTTTGATAACTCACCGAAAATAAATACATAAGTCGCTGACTAGAAGGGCGGACTCAATTTTTTCAGGGCGGTAGGCTCTGAATAAAGAAATAGCATTAAACACTAAACAGGTTTGCTGCTTGAGCTCCAGGTGTACCCACAAACACATGGTTTGTTGCTGTAAAGTACTTCCACGTCAAAATGTTATTTTGGTGCACTGGGTCAAGGTGCTTTTGTAAATGTACAACAGGTGGGCATATCCGCTGGAAATTTTGACAGAAAGTCAGTATCATGCCTCCGCGGAACGAAATGAATCACTTTACGATTGAACAACTCTGCGAAATATTGAAAACATCTTTACAAAGTGAGTGCTGTGTAGCCCAAACAGTGCGTTTTTTTAAAAGAAATTTGGCCGAAATGAAGCACCCGACGGACCAGTTGTACGCACGCTTGTGAGACTGGAATGCTAGTGAACAACACTCATGGTCCCCGTTGTGGCACAGGTGAAAAAGTGGGTGCTGTGGCCAAGATCATCATTGGACCAATTGTCTTCGAAAATGAGGCTGGGAACAACGTTTCATTCAACGGCGGGCGTTACAGAACAGCGTTTATACTGGAATAGAGGACATGGATTTGGACGACCTCCCGTTGATGCAGGATTGGTCGTCAACTACGTGCACTACTCAGAAATCAGCCGAGGCAGCCATTTGAACGAAGTTGTATTTTATAATTGATGGGAATGTTTGTTCTTACTTACATTTTTACCCTGAACAAACTTTTAAACCCAATTTAACCGAGCAACGGAATGAAACTTGTCAGATTTTAGGTAAAGCTATGTCTTGTCTGTATTTATGAGACAATCTTCAGGTATTCGTACGATTACAAGATTAATTATAGTTTCATCTTAAAATCAAGGACTGGCAGATTTTGTTTAGTGACCCGGCACACTCTTCTCAGAGTTTAAAATACAGTGGACTCAACCTACCTACCCAAGTCGAATCCAATCTGTTTCGCCATATTTTACATACATTTCCCTCAATTTTTCATATAAAAACGTCCTTTCTAAGTCAATCTCCCTGTTACTCGAACACATCATGGTATCCCGTGAAAATTCGACTTAGGGGGGTGTCCACAGTACAAACAATTATTTCTGTTCTTAACACCAAGTTTTTCATTCTAATCAAAAACGACTAAATGAACATGTCCAACAGAAACTGATCGAGCATTCATCTACCTAATTCTTTTCACAAATGATCCTCTTCATTATCACATCTCTAAATAGGAATGAATGCGTGCGCAAACATGACACCGAGTCTGGCACTGTAAATATTTACCTAACAGCACCGATGACAGACGTACATAACTCCCAAGAGAGTCATCCCTTATAACCTATTTCTTGAGAGCAGCTCCACTTTGCATACATAAACATGGGTGTATTGCCGGCAAGCACTGAAATTCTGGAAACATCTATTCAACAACTTCTCCACATTGCCCACAAATTGAGTGCTGGCTTACCTCTTGGCAACACTTCCTGTGATTACATAAATGAATACCTACAAGTCTGACGTTTTGCTGAACGTATCGAAAAACCACACACACACAAAGCCAGTCGCACGCCGCAACATGTACGTACACTTCACACATCCAGTTGGGGATGCTGCACAGACCCCACGGGCCACACAACTGTGCGGCCACCCAGCTGACTTCAAGTGTGTGCGAGAATATTTCATACCGTGCAAGCTCATGTTTTCATATTCACCTCACAACACACTACCGAACCATGTGGGAACACGAGTTCTGTTTCCACTTCACAAATACGCACGAACATTTGTCAACAGCACCCGGCAATATAACCCCAAAAATGGGCACCGAATGGCACATTCAGCAGTCGCAGCGAATTCTGCACTTTTGGTGGGTTCCCCGTCAGAATGTTGAATTCAAGGCCTACCACAAGAAATGTAAGGAAGCGAAAGCGGCGGAGGAAAGCTTTTTCGATTGATGACATCCCTATCTACCGGTTCACCAACGCGCAGACAACTATTCCGCGGAAAATCAATAGAAAGCCCCAGCTCCCCATCACTTAATCCATCGCCCCGAAGGAAGGGAAATATTTTAGCATTTTCTTTTTTTTTCACTTGACATCGCAATTTTCACTTACCTTCGAATTTTTCTCAAGTCAGCATTCTTGTTGTCCGGATTGGGGGCAAACCAGATCTCCAGGAGTTTCTCAACGCCCTCGAAATAATGCAGGGAGTTGTTATTTATTACTTCATTGGCTGCCATTATGCGATTTTATTTTGGACGTGCCCACCGATTGTAAATGATTTTCCTGACTAGGGAGGAGCAGAACAAGTATCTCTCTGACTGGGGAGGGACTGAGGGATTTTCCTCAAGATTATGCCACAATTTTTCAGCTGATCGCACACACGCACTCGGAGTGAAAATAGGCAGTTGCCTTTGGCTAACTAAACGAACTTAAATGAAAACGAACGGGCGAGACAAAACGAACTCCTTGTGCCAGCGTTAATTCTGAAGTGGCAGAGAGATAAAGAAACTAAAAAGGAAATCAAAAAGAAAACAAAAAGGAACAAGTTGAAGTCCTCAGCTTGAACTGCTTGATTTGTCTCGAACACAGATGCACTGCTGGGGGCTTTGCAAAAATGAATTAATTGTCTGTCTTCTGCTTTTGATTTATTTGGGGGCACTTATTTCCTTTTTCTTGTTGTTTTTTTTTTTCTTTCTTTTTCACTGCTTAGAACAGCTACACAAAACTGGCCGCGAGAGAGAGGACACTCTCAAAAGTTGTTCCAAGGGAAGAGGGGACGACAACCGCTAGCAGAGATCGCTCAACAATAACTGAAGAAGCTGCTTCGATTCGAATTCATTCTCCACTTGTCGAGAGAGACATTTTTTTTTTGCTTCGTTCGTTCTTTTACATTTAGCAAGTGTGTGAGTCGTTGCAGTTTATCGCCGCTAGGTGGACTAATGGTGGAGCGTGGTCTAGCAATGCTCGGTCAGGGATGACACTCTGTCAGTTGGATGTGGGGAATTTGCTTTTCTCCGTTGAAATTTAAATGTGGTGTGTTGGAAAGTATTCCGATATTTCTTGTATATGAGGCGTGAGGGATTAGATTTCTGCGTATGATCAGGAAATTGTTGAAATAATAATTTTTGTGCTTTATTTGTGAAGTAGAGTAATTCTTTAAGATATTCGAAAATTGTTTGTGTAGTCGGCTTCGGGGGTTTGGTCAATCATTTTTCTTCGAATTTTATACCGTAGAGGGGTAGTAGACAACCTTGGAATACATTGGATTGAGTGTGCTGTTGAAATGATGAATTTGCAGGCTTCATGCGGTTTCAATATATGTACTCACGAAGTAAAGTACTGCGCAAGTAAGTTTGAATGTTGGCTTAATGAGCCAATCAGTATCAAACTGCCTTCAACGATGTGCTTTAAAATCGAAGTATATTTCTTTGATGTGAGTGTCTGCTAAAGATTACCAAGTCAGTCAGTTGGAATCAAGTAATTGATTTCTGTCAATCAGTAACCACGTGTCTTAATGATGATATAATGGACACGAGCTTAGCTCTACAGCTTGGTCGAGTGGTTGTGCCTTAAATTTGTGGGGAGAAAATATGTTTTTCTTAGGCGAGCTTTAGCGTAATAAAAATCAACTAGACACTCTTGTCGAAGGCTTCTACACAAGGTCATCACCTAATGCTTCTTAGTCTTCATCTTCTTAGTATTAAGACATTCACTACACTAATCGACATTTAAAATCCAAACTTAAAGTGAACTAAATTTATTCTTTAGCTCGGAACTGACTATTTAGGCTATTATTGTACAGTTATGAGAATTTAGGAGAGTTTTCTGGTCCTTCGTTCCACATTTCCCAACTCTTGTGTTGAACCAATTTTAGAGATATTCCTCACTGTTAGAATGTCCCGCTGTATGTTAGATGGCATACTGGGACATACACTAATTATGATTCGACGTATAAATATGAACTTAAATACAGTCGAGCTTAGATAACACGAACACAAAAAAACAAAAAAAAAAACAAATTATCAAGACTTCGAGTTATCAAGTAAAATACAAAATTGATATATGTACAAAAGTATTTAATTATATGATACATAAAAAGTAAATGAGCATAATTATTATTTAAAAAAGTCTGTTACAGGTGACAGAAGAGAGAATTTTTTATTTCGGTCCTTGAAAAAAATCGTCAAGGGAATTTAAACCATTATGAGGTACGTACACTGAAGCGTTTGTCGTTTCATGATATAAAGGCAAAATGAAAAATGAATTTGCAACCAACTTGTTGTGGTTGAATGAAAAATACTTAATTATCGCAGTCTTTCCCTATTACATCACTGCCGCTGTCGCCTTTATTGTCGAGGGGAGATATTTTCTCGACAATATCTTCATCTGTGGGAAACTTCAAAGTAACAATATCGCCATCCACCTGCAAAAAATCATCATACGTAAGACCGTGTATATTTCTGGTATTTTTTCAAGCATCAAATTCCATCTGCAGTTGAATTTCTCCCTCATTTCTTTCGTTTGAGCGCTCAGATCTGAAATTTCATTCTCTTTTCCCGCTCAGGATATTCACCATAACCACGATTTTTTTTGTACTGGGTCAAAGGAACATACAAACGTAGTCCCCCGAAAGCTATTATAAGACTTATAAAACGAACTTATAGAATACGCAGAATTTGGGATATTTTTTTCAGTATTCGACTTATCGGTGACGACAAATAATCAGACAGTCGAGTAATCGGAGTTCGATTTATCGAAATCAAATAACATGTAAATTTCGGACTTTGCACTTTTGCCAACCAAATTCATTCGAGTTATCGAAGTTCGACTGTACTTTCATGTGGTGGCCGTGGCGTTGTGGGACTTTGCATCGATGGTGTCTAGGTTCGATCCCCGGTCTGACAAACATATTTTTCACGAAGTCACTAACATACTCAAAGAGTATACCTGTCTACAAAAAGCTACTTGGCCGTTCGAAGTTTACATAAAACTGTAGTTCCGAGAACAGTGGCATGCATATAACGAGTGGTAGCTCTAGAAGCTAGTCCTCTAACGATTGAGGCGTCAGTTTAATAAAATGTATTCAATGCTAGCTGCGATGCAAGCTTATTTGGCCAACTTAGAGAGGTAGGGTGTTTTCATAATAGTCTTATCGTCAATCTGCATGAATCAACATGTCTAACGCAGTTAATTGTCAGTCGAACATTTATGATACATTTAATTACAGGTTTTACTGTACAACGAACTTGTCTCAAGTCGTCTTGGGTTGTTTGCTTTAGATCTCTCTTGAGTTGATGCACAAGTTTTATACTAAGTTCGGACTTTTTGTGTACATTTTGCAGTTACATTTGATTCTCGATAATTAGAACTGATTATTAGGTCCCTTGAAAATCCTTGATAAATCGAACAAAACTCATGTGTTTTGGTAGGCTCGTTAATTCGAAGTGATGGCTCAGTCGGGCTGCCAGGGAACACGCTGTAATTCGAAATTGGTACCTAGGGGAAACTTTTCAGTAATTCGAAACTGTTTGCAATTCAGTGTGTGTGTTTTTATATAGTGTGCGCATTTATTGTTCTATACACCTTACAATACACCGTACCATACACCTTAATACAAATTACAAAAACGAAATAGGTAGGTGCATATGAAGCTATTAGCACAACTCGACAATTTTTCGTTAATTCCAATTTATTGTAAGGTCTGATAAGTAACTTACAGATTTGAACAGATCTGCGAGGTGAATTTTGCGCAAATCCTTAATAGGCACATGGCTGACTGTACAGACTACAGAGTCTAAATTAGCTCGAGAATGTGCTACCGCGTATTAGATGTGTAATCGTTTCATCCTCCTCCTAGTCGTCTCTTCTATAGAAATATTTGCAAAGGAGACTAAAGGCTTGTGTACAATGGCAGTCTGCGATTATAGCCAACGCGATTCGTAAACGCTGGCCTGATCATGTTAGGGGAACCTAGTGAGTTGAGAGTAGGTCAGATTTATTTCTCTGTAAGTCGCTTGGTACCTACAATGCTTTGCCTTCTATTCGCCTATGATTATTGTATCATCAATCGTGTTAAGCATTAAATGACGTATTCTGCAGCGAGAGGCATGCACGTTGGGTGTTTTTTTGGAAGAAGTGAAGTGGTGTGCAGGTGCCTCGTCAAGCAAATATCTCGATACATGAAGAGGTTTTGACTTGAGTTGACTTCATATAAGAAACTGACATTTTTTTTGGATTAAGCTTTCGAAATTGTTACTTTAGTGTTTGTTAAGTGGACAAACATCATCAACAGTCATCTCCAACTAAAAACTCAATGTCAAACTAAATTGAAATTTAGTTCATATTTTCGTATTCGTTCGTATGTTCCTTTTCCACAATCTTCTCGAGCAAAGGTTGTGATACCTTGCCACAGTCGTTTGGTCTATTGTTCCAATGAAGTCGTTTTACTTTTTTCAATCCGAAGCAAGGACACCAAACGTTCGGCAAATAAACCTATCAATTTCTTCATCTCGTCGAAATGATAAATAAAACAAAAACAATTACTTCTCAAAACCTTACACCCCATACGCGCACGTATACATTTATTGACACTTCCCCTCGTTGTAAGTACTTAATTAAATTGCAATTAATCTAACTACTAAAATTAGACAAAATGATAGCTCATAGCGTTGTTTGGCATATTCTAATTCGAAAACGGCGGAACCCATCCACCAAATTGCTTTTCAAGTTCCTCAGCCACAGCTAAACAGAGTCTGTCACAATTTTTAGCCGCTACAACTTGTACACCCAACGGCAAGCCTTTGGAATCCAGTCCCATTGGAACCTATGACAAAAGAAGTGCCTTTCAATCAGAGGCAAATCAACAGAATTGAGTTCTTACCTGTGTAGCCGGAACACGTAGCACATTGAAAATGCTAAAGTAGCTAAAGTCCATAATTTTGATTAGTGGATAGTAGTGGAATGGTGCAGTCCTCGGTGAACTCGGGAAGAACAAGACTCCATCGTCACCAAGCAGTTCGGCTAATGCTTGACTACATTTCTCGGTGGCCTCCTCCATCAGTGCAGCATTTTCACTTGGCAGGATTCCATCGATGAGTGAGTATATCGCGGCCATTGTAAACTCACTGCGTCCCATGATTTTTTTGAATAATTCCACAAACGGATTGAGTGCTGCTCCATTGCCAAGGAGTACATTGAAATTGGCCGGTTCACGAGTCATCCAGTATCGCCAAAGTTTTCCCGACATTTCGGTACCAGGCAGACTGGTTACCTTGGTGTTTTCACCGGTCAAATTCGTGAAGTAACTGGTGACTCTGGGAAAGAAAGGCATGAGAAAGATTATGAAAAGTCTTCGATCTTCTGGAGGGTTCTGTCAGTGCCAGCCAGTGGACATTGGCTAAGTTTCTTCACTTGAATGCCAGCATAACAGAATCACAGCCAGAAATATGAATGACAGAGGGAATGCACATTTTTGAATGCATTTGAATTTCTTGGGATTTAATTTCTGTTTACGATTTCACAACAAAGCGAAAGTATTTCGTGTAGATCATTGACATGCGTGTGCTATCTGATTGGATTAATGTGTTCAGCACAATGAAATCATTCGCTTTAGCGGGTATTGATTTCTGTTGACTCAGCTTTATGACATTTAGATACGCTAGGCTTGCAAATGTTTGTATGTTTGTTCCGATGCCCAATTTCCCACGGGAATTAGACAACCTTGAATATTACCCGAATGATTACATAATCTTCAGTCATTTCACGTCCAAGATATGCTGTCATCATGAATGGGTAGTTCTTATCGCAATCCAGTCAAACCAGACTTATCACTAAACTTTTACGGAAATTTTCTTAAATTGAATAAATAAAGATTGCAGACTTTCCAATCATCCGACGACAACTTAACCTGTTCTTATCGCTAATGAAGTAGCAGACGCTAAACACTTACTTAATCAATGAAACTAGAAATCGATGCAGCAGCTGAGGTGCCCAGCAATGCTTCCAAAATCAAATTAAACCCTCTCAACCTTCTCTTATAAACAACTCACTTATACATCACTGACTGCATCTCCCGACTGACAGGGCTACAATTTGGCATTCCATTGTTCGGAATATAGAAGTATCGCAACTTAGTCACGTCCACCTTCTCGTCCAGCTTGAGATCACCAGCTTTTTCCGGGTCTGCAATAACCTATGCGGGGAAAACTCAATACATATAGAACCCTCATCTGCATGTCCATCTCAAACCAATTACCTTGAAAATAGGCATTAAATCAGTAGCATATCTGGACATTGGCCCGGCCACAACCATTGTTTCAGTTTCCTTTCCTGTCCGGAAAGTGCACCCCTTTGTGTTCACTGCCCCGACAGTGGGCTTGTGTCCAAACACGCCACAATTGAATGCAGGAATACGAATGGAACCACCAATGTCAGTACCTGGAAGTAGTTCCCGATTGAATACGACTTCGAATTAATTTTCCAAAGCTTACCTAATCCAAAACCAGTTGCGCATGCTGCGATTAATGTCGCCTCCCCACCAGATGACCCACCGGCAGACCTCCTTGTGTCGTAAGCATTGTTCGTCTGTCCGTACAGAGAGTTGCGACTCTCAATCCACTTATTCACTTCCGGCACATTCGATGTTGCAATAATTATTGCTCCGGCTTCTTTCATCAGTCGCACACATTCGGCGTCGTTAAGTGATCTTTCATTCCTGCGTGACAGAAGTCCGAGCGTCATAAGCTTTCCCTTCACCGATGTGCTGTCTTTCGTGGTGAATGGAACTCCCAGGAATGGTTTCTTTTCAAAATCCTTCTCAGACACGTCCCCATTGGCAATGTCCTTGTCGATTTCATTAGCTTCACCCAGTGCTTCTAGGAATGGACCATCTACCACCGCATTCAGCACTGGATTCACCTCTTTTAAGCGGTCAATGTACGCCTTGACGATATCATGCGATTTGAGCTTTTTCTCGCGTATCAGTTGAGCTAGTTCGACTGCGCTTTTGGAGCAGAGTTTCTGATCGTCACCTAGCGGCGGACAGCGTTTCTTTTCACCCAAATACCAGCCCAAGCCGAACTCCAGTGCCGTGTCCAAGAGCATGTGAAACACAACAAGCAGGCTATTCAGAAGAGTCTTCCAAAAGCCGCCCATTTTCGATGAACTTCGATGTCTACGTGGTTTCTGCAAAGCAAAGGCGAAACGAAAATGATATGCGGACGTGATTTATTCGACTTTGACCGTCACGCGACCGTCTAGATACGAAATGCTTTTCTTTTAATTGCCGGGCTCCGCACTCCGTTATTAGAACGGTTCTAAAGCGACTGACATATTAAAGCATTATGCGCTTACCTTTCTGGTGACACTTTGGTCTAATTGCGATTCTCGTTCCCTTCCGCTTCGACGTTCTCTTTTGCTACTGTGATGTGAACGATGATGTCTGTGACGACTGCCACGCTCTCCCTCGCCCTCTTCAGTTGGGTTATCTTTAGTTACGCTCATTCTGCACTTTCCGAGTAATTCCAAATATCGAGCACTGTTTATGCGATATCAACTTTAGTTTGAAGAAGATTGCAAGCCTACTTCATTCGATGATTCGTCCAAAGGGAGTGGACTTCGAACAGCCGCCTATTATGGAAATCTATTCAAGCTCATTTAGATGCAATAAGTTGAATAGCTTGAATCAAGTTTAGGAAACTAGAAGTGGACAACTCTTGCCACCCGTCCCCACTATTTCCGCTCCATATGGTTGTTGTTGTTATTGCTGGTCATCCGCAGAGAAAGTTAAAAAATAAACAATAATTTGACAGCAGCAAGCAGCTGGGGAGGGGAGAGTGTTCAGTGAGAGGTGAATAAGTTGTGTGAGGTTCGCTCGCCATCTGGTTGTGGAATGCAGTAGCTTTTAATGAAATGAGTTCAGAGTCGTATGAATATTTTAATTGTCTATGCTTGTGATGTGACACACGGATGAAGGAAATGCAATTCTTGAAATCTCAATCCGATTGTAGTTATAATTATATAACCGTGGTGCGGAAACAGAAGTTGGACACATTTCAATCCACAATGTCTCAGACGAATCGACGACGTTTGCGACGGAAAAGAAATCAACTTTCGGCATTACGATTGACGTTCAAACGTTACTGAACCAATAGCCATTCGAGCGACGGGTTTATCGACTGACTGAAGGCCAAACAAAGTGAAGAGAGATATAAAATGTCTCAATGACATTTATGAAAGATAGTTATTGGTTTTAAGCTGGCCTCTCAGTTAATCGTCACAAATATACATGAACGGCATGGGATATACATGCACATGATTATTTGATATATTAGAAGCAAGTCCCAGCTCCTCAGTACTGAACTGTAGCTTTACCCATACCGTAAATTCAAGAGTAGCGAGTAGCATCCACTGCTTGTTTGAATCCAATTAGTGAATTGGTGGATTCGTTGTTCGAGTGATCTTAGAATGGGACATAGAATAGGCAAAGATCCTCCACGGACATTATTATAATTTTTGTCTTCTGCCGCTACAGTCCGTAGTGCACCTACGTGGACGCCTTTGCTGCGTTGTCCCACGGGCTAAGAGTCGAAACTTCTTTGGGTCGGAGCTAAGTTGTTCATACGCTCTACATGGCCTAACCATGTTAGGCGTTGGATATGTAGACACCTGGCTAGACTCATGTGATTGACAGACAGTCCGTATAGTTCCTCATTTGACCTATTCTCCAAACAGGACCAAAAATCGCGTGCAGAACTTTTCTTTCGAAAATACCAAGAGCCTCTTCATCCGCTTTGGATATAGTCCATGCCTCTGCGCCGCAGAACAGGACTGGGATCGAGGATCGAGGTCTTGTACAGAGTCAGCTTAGAGAGAGGGCTCCGTTACTCATTTGCCTTTTGAGCCCAAAGAAACAGCGATTGGCAAGAGTTTTCTGCGTTTAATCTCGGTATCTCAGTATATCGGTACATATATTGTTCGTTAATTTTATTTGGATGAAGACGGAGTCCTTTACTACCTCGAAGTTATAGCTGCTTACAGTGACGTTCCAGCCGAGTCGTCGATGTTGTGCGTCTTTTCTCGATGACAGCATGTACTTTGCCTCGCCCTCGTTCATCTTCAGACCCACTTTAGCCGCTTCGGTTGGAATGTCAACAAACTTGCTGTATTCGACCAATCACGTTAATGTTGTCTGCACATGCCAGCAATTGTACAGACTTTTGAAAGATCGTGCCTCTTGTGTTGGCGGGTGAGTTTTACACGATCTTCTCCAGGATGATATTTAAGAAGTCACATGACAGTACCTTGCCTTGTCTGAATCTTTTTTTGACATTGAAAAGCTCTGTGAGTTCGTTATTGATCTTGGTGGAGCCACGAGCAGTCTCAATCGCCATCTTGCTCAGTCTGACGAGATTGGCAGGAATGTCAAAACAATACGTATACTGTTATATGCGGCCTTGAAATCGGCGAATGGGTGGTGTGTGTCGATTTGCAAATCGGCGTTAGGTGGTTAAGGATTAAACGATTTTTTATAACAAATATGACTGGAGCGTGATGACTGCATCCATCTGGGGTGAGCTAGGTTAGGTTAGGGTGATTGCCACCACTGTAGCAGTTGTGGCCCACTTAGATCCTGGTTGGATCCTCTGTGCTATCACTACCCGGTGCTTTCCACCTGCTCCCCTTAAAGGGGTTACACTAAAGAAGATGAAATAAACCTAAAGACTCCCTAATGGTATTCTAGTGGGCTATTTTGACAAGTCCACTCTCGTGCTGATTTATAGCCAATTAGTTTTCCTGATAAACTTAGCTATGCCTTGTATCTTTAAGTGTGACATTTCCTCTAGGTTGTAGAAAAAGTAGTTGCCTAGTATATCTTTTCTAGTTTTTGCAAGTGCCGAGGAGATGAAGTGTATTTTCCTTCTCCCCCTCGTCTCTACAGCTTCTGCAGTAGTCTGTGTTGGGCCTCCCATTCTTCTGGCATGAATACCGAGAAGGCAGTGACCAGTGATAATACCCACTACGTTCCGTATTACATTCCTGTTTAGTTTTAGGAGTGTATTTGTTTTTTTTGGGTTTAGTGAGGGCCAAAGCCTCGAAGTGCTACATGTATCTTATCCGATTAGCGGAGTCGAAGGCATCTGTAAGTAACATGGTGGTTATTACATGAAGTGAGGGATATGTGGTGTCCTGATTATTTGCCAGTGGCAGTCCCACCACTAGTCTTGCTAACTCGTTGGCCCTTTCGTTGCCTGGAAAACCACTATGCCCAGGTTCCCAGCATAGGGTTAGATTGCATCTAACCGCTATCTCCCTAAGAGATAGACGGCAAAGTTTTACCATCTTCGATTTAATTGATGGTGTATGCAGAGCCTTTATGGCCGCCTGACTATCTATGTAAATGGCTATAGATAGCCCGACTATCAGGTTCATCGACAGTAAGCGGGCAGTCTCTGGGGTGAGCTATTGATGCAATTATTTTCCAACTGTTCGTGAACATACTCCCTAAATTCGAGAATGTGAATTTGTTTAAGAAGGTATATTCAAATCGTTACTTTGTCACTTTGTGTAATTTTCTTATCTAAATATTCTTGATTTGACGAATTTTCAGTGATGAAACTTTCAGTTTCCATAAACAAAACAAAAAATACTTTAAGGACCCCCAACCAACCAAATCAAAGATTCAACATTTATTTTTCATTGACAACACTTAACCGGAGAAACGACGGCAACGAGCTTAAAATATTGCATATATTTAGGAGCACACTTTAAACAAACGACTTGACTTTGTACTAGGCAAACTTTTTCACACGATGGCCCAAAACAGGTCACAAAAGGTCCCGACTTTAATTGTCTGCTCAATAAATCGATTATCTTTGGTTTTTTGTTAGATGCTTCATTCTTTTTCACCATGCTGGCTCACATCTAAATACTGCACGCCATTTTGTATTTCTCAAGACGTGATGGTAACCGGAGCATCGTCTTTGTACTTGGTTTACTTCAAATGCAGCCGCTAGACACAAATGCACAAACAAACGAGAAAAACTGGATACATCATTTTAGTATTTGTGGTTTCAATAAAATCTTTTCCTTTCGAAGGTTTGATTTGTTTGAAATTTCAATTTTCAGAATTATTTTCGTCAATTACAACGGCTGATATTAAATATCCTGCATCCAATTTTGCACGTTCTAATTTTTTCTCTTATTTTTTGTGCATCTACCGTTAGGCTTAAACGTGGCGTATGATACTTTATGATATGTTTCGCCATTCTGATCTTGGCATCATTCTGAGCGGAAATAGCCACATTTTAGATGAAAAATTAAAAAGAATTTATTTTTAAATTTCTAAAATTCCATTTTTAAAAATAATATGAAAAATATTGAGAACGACGTGGCTTTTCTGTCTCGAAAAAGTTTTTAAATCTTAATTAACATCGTGGGTCCAATTAATCCACATTCATTATTACATTTTTGTTTGTAAATTGCGTGCAATGTGCAATCAAAGTGCATTTTTTGGAATGAAAAAATAAATATGTAATAGTTTAATTTATTTTTTTGATTTTTCAAAACACATAGAACCAATGGATCCAAGACTGTGAGGTGTGTCAAATGTACATGACGTTAGTTGAGAATTAATCGTGGGACATAGCACAGAAAATCGGTCTATGCCATCGAACCGTACGTATGGTATAAAAATGGAAATATACAATCTGAGTCCGTGCATAATAAAGGTGGGTGATCAAAACTGTTGATCTTCATCTTATTGAGATTGGTATGAAAAAAGCTGATGCCAAAATACTGGATAAGCGACAAGTGCAAAAGACTTTGGGTAGAATTAGGGTGGTGTCCGCTATGAAAAGTAAAAACAGAAGTGTCCGAAAAAAAAATTGCAAACAAATTATAGGCCCGACAAAATGCAAAGAACATAAAAGCTGAACTGCTGAAGACTATAACATAGTCTAAGCCAAAAGGTTCCAGTCCGACAGAAACTGAAAATTGCAATCAAATCTGTCGTAATCAAAACTTGATGGAAAACCAGAAAAACTGAAATGATGTATCCAGTTTTCAAACTCAAATATGTAAACTGTGTTTTAACTTAAAGGATTCTAGGTTGGCTATAACTCGGACTCCGATTGATCATTCTGAGCGAAGATCCTTTGAAAGTGTTATCCAAAGTCGCAGCTTATTGCACATGGCGCGAAATCGACGAATCGTTCTTAAAGTAAAGACACGGATGTCCTCATTCGTTGGCAGTCTGTTAATTTTTAGTGGAAACTTTATTGTCCTCTCCTTCGTTGGACTTTACCGCAAAGTGTACTATAGCTTTGTTCTCGTTTTACATCTGTTGGATTAGCCAGCGAAATACACAAAATTCTACGAATATTGTCCAGTTTAACAACGGACAATAAATGTACCGGACACTGTAAAATTTCAAATGGAAACTATTAAACGTTTCTTCCCTACAGTACCGACAACTAACGGAATTTCATAGCAATAATCTGACATTCACTTCTTTAATATCAGAAATGAAGTATTACAGAGAAGTATTAATTGCCCCCTAGTCCATCGACGAATTTTAGTGTCTTTTTGACAGATATTCATGCATTTTTGACGGTTATTCACGAAATAACGTAAATACCATCCTCTGATTGGTCAATTTGGTTTAAGAACACGATATAAAAAAAAAAGTTGTCAAAAATTCTAAGGGGCAAAAGAGGTCGTACATCTCTGTAAGACTTCATTTCTGTTTAATATGCTGAAAAAGAGAAACACTCTAAAACTGTTTGTTTTTTTTTCGATAATGGTTCAAAACTGCAATGTTGCTCATCTTACAATTATGAGAGTACTTCAATCTGAAAGCGCACGGTGATTCCATTTGACTACGTCACAAATGTTGCTTTGAAATATGATTAGTCGAACGAAAATACACGACTGAGACGAGGTTGCAGGGAAATTAAGAAAAGCTGCAGCAGCGTCGCAGATTCACAGAAAAAAAGCAACAAGCAACATCCAACTCAATAGGCTTTCAAGAGACATCGATTAAAATGAGGACTTAATGATTCGAGGTAAGAAATAAAGAAACACAAGCGCAGATGTTTTTGTTTAAAACTATATACATACATAAATATTTAATGTCACGTTTATATAACAGTTATGAAATAATAGATACAGTTCACTTCATCGTTAACAAATAAAATTTATAATAAATCGTTCATTCTATGAATAGCCTAGTTGAATGTGAACGATACAAATGTATCTCGATTAAATTATTCATCATAGTGTACAAATCCTATTTGCGTTAATAAAAACTTCAACTTAAATTTACAGTTCATCTACATAAAAATTACAAACAAAAAAATAAAAATAAAAATTATACATATATAATATAAACAAAGAAAAGATACAACATTTACATTTAACACACGCTGCACGGTGTTCTCTGAGACACATTTCAAATAAAAATCTTATTCATAATAATACACTGTTTCGGTTTGATCACATTTAGTTGGCTTTCTGTTTCATAGTAAAAAATAAAAATAAACTAAAAAAGAAAAAGAAAACGATTGGGACGAAAACAGTTAACTAAATCGAACGGATAAAGGATACAAAGCGAGCGGTTCTCATAGGGGGAAACCATTTGCATGGAAGTATCCTAAGCGAATTTCGTCGTAGACTATCTTAAATACAAAATAAATAATAAGGAATTAAGGAATGAATAAGAATGATCAAAAATAATAAAATACGTATATATATAATATAATGTTTTCTGAATTCATGGCTAGGTTCTGAAGAGATTAAGCAAACATTTGGCATGAAATGTATGGGCGATGCAAAAAAGCAGCAGGAGCAGCATTGGGCTTCGTCTTTATTTTTGTTTTGTTTTGTATTTCGTCTTATTTTTTTTTTGTTTTTTGTTATTTTTTTTTTTTGGTATTCAATGTCGGTTGAGTGAAATTGGTTCAAGGAACCAATTAATTTGAACAAATTTGATTACAAACAGTAGACAAATGTCCAGAATAGCGCATTGAATACGATGAACGCCAGAGGGAAGATGAATCGAGCTCGGCGATCGATCCAGATGGAGATCTCTTGTGGTGTCATTGTGGTCCAACCGTGGCGGCTGGAATCATTGTTGCTGTGACCGTCGTCCATGCTGATCGAGGCGCACTTGGACATGTTGTTGTTGGAGCCCTTTTCTACGTCAATGTTGAGATTGCCATTGGGGAAGTCGTCATCGCATTGTGTGGTTATGATTGGGAGTGTCTACAAAAGAAAAAAAAACAAAATTATTACTGATTTATGAACAATTTTTCAAGAATTTAAAAGAATAATTTGTTTCAATGTTTTTGCCTGCTTATGCCTTATTTTTTAATTTGATTAAAATTTCTTTCATAAAATCAAAAACAACGAATCTGCACAAAACCAAAGATATTTTGAACCTTTTACCGGTATAAATACGTCAATATCCAAAAATCGCCTTGGAACATAAACCTTACACCCGTGTGATATTTGGAAAGAGCAAAGTATTCTAGTGGATTCACCAGCAGACTTAGACCATGTTGGTCCATTGTGATACCCACAGTTAGACTACTACCACTGAATGACCACTCCAGTGAAAGTGCCAACCGCAAATGGTGACTGGACGAGATTTGAAATCCAGATAAAAGCGTATTAGCTTTGCTTGACCCCACTCAACTAACTGCGCCATCCAGTCATTCAAGTATCCCTGATAATATATCATTTTCTAACATTCTATCCACTTTGATTTATAAAAAATGTTCATTTTTGTTTTTTTGGTCGAAAATCGTGTCTACACAAAAATTTTCATTTTCGTTCAAAAGTTTTTTCGACGAACATAACTTGGAAACTAAACACACTCTAGGCATGAAAAAAATTGCAACGGAAAGTGAAATGTTTAATCTAGAGTAGATAGGGTTTTTAAAGTTTAAAAAAATAGACCTTTAGCTCTTAAGACTTGCAAACGTAAACCCGGTGGTTAGCATTAGAGGGTTAAAATAATAATAATCATTGCTACTTTCACAATGTTCAGAGGAGTTTGAGGTCCAAAGTGGAGTCCAGAATTCATTCTGTCACAAATATTGTTTCTGGTGGTTATTAGCGATAGTACTCCGTGCAGTATTGACAGACGGAAATTGTGGCATTCGATGGACTATGACATCTTACCTTAAACACCTAGACTACACTGAAGATGTTTGTCTTGATGGCCCACAATCTAGAATCTGAGACAAACAAAGTGTGGCTCAAAATAAATACAGCAAAAACAAAAGTCCTTAGCATTTCTGACAAACGCGCCCAACTGAACATTGCCGGGAAAGAAGTCGAGAAAGCTAACACCTTTCTATATTCCGGAAGTGTGGCCTCGGCTAATCGGGGTGGTACCGAACTGCATGTGAGCAGCAGAATCGGAAAGGCTAAAGCTCGGTTTGGAATGCTATCCACGATCCACGAAGTAATGTTATGGATGCAGTACCTGGAAAGTGGACACCATTACCACATGCAAGCTGCAATCTTTCGTAAGCAGACGTTTAAGAGCCGTTGGCCCAGCCGGTCTCAATTGCACCTGGGAATGGGTCAAGAACCTATAAACATTACTATACGAAGCAGGCAGTGGCAGTTTATTGGACACACCCTACGGCGTGAAGACAACTCCATTGTGAAGTCCGCCATGCAGTGGAATCTGCTTACCCACTCGGGTAGAACAGCGGGACGCCCTAGGCTAACGTGGCGCAGAACAGTTGAAGAGGAATCGAGTTGTTTAGGAATGAGTTGGAGAGATCTCAAACGCGTTGCAGAAATTCGAACGATATGGCGCGCAGGCGCGGTTATGCCCTTCAGGGGTTATATGACGTAAGTAAATAAGTAATGTTGCCACACCACCAAGAAAATCAAATGATTATTAGACAAAGACCCGCAAAGTCTATGCCGCGAGAAACTCGCTAAGAATTATCCAAAACTTCACGATGTCGGTTCCGAAACCATCTCAGTTAGAAACGGGTCGCTGTCCTACGTATCAGGTAACGAAAGGGTTTCCTTTATACATTATTTGAGGGGAGAAGTTGCTACGCGCATGGTTAGGACTTCACAGTCGCTTAAAATTTCTCAGCAGCGACGATATAGAATTAGAAGAATAAATAAGAATTTCAGCTCTATTGCCTTACAGTAAGTAAATGCTTATAAACGTAAGCCACAGCGCAATAATGTGAAAGCGGTTAGAAAGATGCAGATGTAATCTTATTCAAGATCTCTTTTAATTGTCTTTAAGTCTGAGGTGGGTTAAGAAAAATGGACTGAAACCGATGGACAGCATTATTGAGAGAATATGCTTTCGCTTTTTACCAAAAGAAACAAAGTGGATATCTTTCGTCGAAACCACTTCAATTCTGTGTCTAATGCAGTTCAAGATTTACCCAGCACCTATCAAGTAAACTTCGATCTTTGAACACACCCACGTGAACCCTAAGCAGAGAGACAAACCAGTCTATGATCACCGATCTTACCAACAAATGTTGGAAACAGAAACGCATTATCATTAAAGGGTATCAAATTTATGTTCAAGAGTAGGGTTAACAAAATTCCTATCGCCCAAATCAAGTTCTCGTTTTCACCCTGAGACTGTAGTCGGCAGCATTTAATAGAAACACAAATGAAAAACTGGTTCAGGAAACTATACATCCCCTAAACTAATACTCCTAGGGTTGCTCCTCGCCGTGCATATAAGTCAGGGTCGTGTTAATCTTCTCTTTTCATTATTTGACTCGACTGTTTCCTTCCTAAAATGAGAAGACCAAAATATGCACATGTATGCAAATGATACTAAGTCAAGCAGAGTAAACCATACATGGACACAAAATGTTGGCATGAGACACATGATAAAGACAATAACCAACCCAATGCGTCGCGGCGCTTCGTAGCACATGGCGCAGGAGGATTATAGAAGTGATCTCCTCCAGAAACGAATGACAGCTTACTACCACCCATGAACATATCTGGTAGACATTAGCCTTGTGCATTTCAGTTCAGTCCAGAGAGCGCTCAGTTTAGATTAAATCTATTTACTGGACTAATTCGTCCCTCTAGTTCATTTAGTTCAATGAAGTTTACTGCTTGTTGGTACTGGTTGGGATGAAGATGCTTGTGAGCAAGTTGATAATATGGCGATATTAAACCAGCATGTTAAAGACAGGTTATTGTCGACAGCAAGATGGGTAATTGCATGCTTTCCTCTCACATGACGACTAAGGTATCTGTGTGATAATCCACTTATACTACTTCGTCGATAACGATACTAAAGATTAAGCTTTCTTCATTCGTCATTCTCTTCACTAAAATGCGTCCATATGCTACTACCCTTTCTATTCGTCGACGTTTTCACTGTGTATTTGCCAACTGAAGTGGTAAACACATAGACGATGGCAAACCAAGAAAAACAGATACAGAAGGGCATAAAGGAAACAGCGGCAGTAATGGCCTCCTACTCGTACCACTGCTTACAAATATGCATTGAAATTGCATTCACATACACCACCGGCAACGTAACGAAGCTCGATTTGCTTATGCAGATAAACAATTTAAGCAAAATGAAATTCTGATTTGCACAATGTCCAAGCACACAAAGCGAAGCACTCAATTTAGTTCAATTTAGTTCGAGTTAGTGGAACTATTGAACTAAACTGAAATATAATTGTGTACTAGTTCACTTGTTAGAGCTCTTTTTTGTTCTAGTACGTTCGTGAACTGCACTAGCCTAGTAGACATGGTTCGAATGCAGCAGAATTCGTTGCGAAAAGTCGAGAAGAGTCAAAGAAATCCGACAGGCGTTACGACTTACGACACCTATGACATCGCGGAAGATAAGCAAGTTTGTTTTTTTGTGATTTACTTTCCTTTAAACGCCGCAATCTTCAAAATGACAAGTCACTAGACATTTCGAAAGCGAATTCGTGAAATTGGAAAGCGAATTGCCGAACATGGAAAATCACTTTTAAATTCCTTTCGAAATCCAATTCTGATGATATTTTCGAGTAAGAAACAAGAAGTGGTATCTCTCTGCCAGCGAGTATACTGATTAGATTATTTTAAATTGATTGATGAGCGGATCTGTTAAGTGCTTGCTCCAAAATATGCAGTCAAAAAATGCATAAATCTCTGTAACAACCGGAATTTTGAGGCTCTAAAAATATGAAAAACACAGCACACGCCTCGTGTAGATGGTTCAAAAGGTAGTGAGGAGGATCGACGCATAACTTGCAGATCTCTGACAAAGTTGAACAGGGAGAGAAGAGTCAAGATAACACATTCTCTGAACTCTCAAACAAAATTAAGTCAAAAGTGTTCCACTTACATGAACAGTCAAATAGTTGTTGTAGGTGTTCGATCCTCGATTGCTATTCTCCGATGTTCCATCCAAGCTGGAGCACGATCTCGACTTCTGCAGACCCATCTCTTTGCGGGCCAGCCGCGGTGTCAGGGTTGACTTCAAAATGTATTTACTATTGATTTTCTTCAGCTCCACATTCTTCTTTCGCCGCCAGATGGTGTTCACAAAGGCGAACTCCACCAGACTTCCGAAGATGAACAGAGTGCAGCCCAAGAACCAGACCTCAGACACTTTGATGTAACTGACTTTGGGCAGTGTCTTTCCTTGTGCCGAGGCCAGTGTGATGAACGTCAACATAGTGCTGGTGCCTGGAGAAATAAAGAAAACATCGTCAGAACAACGCCCACAAACTGAGTACACCAGGCGTATGTGGAACTTTTTTTCTCTCCACACACAGTCTGAAGGGGCTCGTGCGTCGTATCTTACCTAACATAATCCGCGGCGCTGACTGATCGGCCTGCAACCAGAAAGAGACCCAGGAAATGGCAACGATCATCATCGATGGCAAGAAGTAATCCATTAGATAGAAGCCCACTTCGCGGGTCAGATGTACCGTGAAGCTCAGGGAACTGTAGTTGCCAGCTGTAAAGAAAAGAAAAACAACAGGGTGATATCATCATTCTCTAAAATTAGGTTAAATCAGAATCCATTTGCTGTGGTCTGTGCGGTTTTGCTCAAGAACTCGTGCCCGAATGACGACACAACGTAAATTCCAGTGATCGCCCAAAAGATCCAAATCTTTGGTGATCAATTTTTTTGTTTCTTTATTTGTCCCATCGAGACAATGTCTATAATACCGCGGCTGGACGTTATCTATGCCACTGTGAACCCCGTGAATGATGGATCGGTTGTACCTGATCGGAAGATCTTGGGTTCAAACCAACAAGTTTTTTTTTTCTTATGTGAAAAAGTAACAAAAAAGCGTATGTTTGTGTTCTATTTGGAATTGCAACACATCGCGCGGTTCTATTTTTAGCAGTTTCGTGGTAGTGGCCACGCAGATAAGGACTCTGAAAGTCAAAGTCAAGTTGAAGGTATCACTGAACACATCTAGATTGAAGAGATATCTGGAAGGCGACATATTCGAAGCGAACTTTTAACTGAACTTGTGATTGGCATGCGGGAGTGGCACTATGATATGAATTTATTCTCCTCGACAGGTGTTGCAAAAGACCTTTAAAATCTGCCAATAAACTAGTTTTATCGTTAAAGGGTTGCTTGTTCTAGAGATCACAAGATTATCTATTCCTAGGATAAACTGGATCTTCTTCTAGTAGAATTAAACCATGAAACGGATGATCGCGATGACACTGATGGAGACTTGGACATATTCAGTACTTTCTATTTTCGGGACAGACGCATGTTTTTTGGCAGGCTAATACAAATTGCGTAGAACCTTCTTCTGGAAGACAGATAAATGTTTTACAGAACAGCAGAAATTCGAACTTCTTCAAATCAAAGCCGAAGAGACAACGCTGCTGCAAACGACAACAGATTCGATGATAAACCGATCGAAGTAATAAATGGTTGTACATCGAATGTGTGTCCAAAGGGACACGACCCCACAAGTGTTTCTTATGTACTCATCGCGATCTACTTAAATTTTTAGACTTCTTTGCAAGTTCGATTAAATTCTGCAGTCGATTTTTGTGGTTTTTGGTTTGACAATTTGGTTAAGAATTAGGGGTCTCTTACCCACTTTGGAATGTATTATCTCTGAAACTCCACTATTCCAAATAGTAATGCTTTTTTCGATTGTTCAACCCATGCCGGGAAGGCAATGATACCGTGAACAGGAGAGATCTATTGGATCGAAGTATTGGAGTTAAGCCAAAGGGCGTACTACTTCCCTTATGAAAAATAGATAGTATACCCTTGTTTGTGGATTTCTTTAATTCCACTGAAGTGAGTATCTGCCTATGGAATATACATTTTCTTAACCAGATTAGTGCCGAACAGTCACACAAAATGTGTTCGGATATCTCATGCTCTTTCAGGCTAAGCCATGTCCTGACACTGGTTTAATTTGTTAAGGTTAAAACTCACGCCGCAGTGGCCAGACACGTAGTTAGGAATCTTATACTGGTGGGCGGTGATATTGAGTAATAGCTGTTCCCCGCGACTTCGTCCGCGTGACTATTAGTAATCGCAGTTGGATAAATAATAGCCGTGTTTTTTTTTTTTCAAAAATCTATAAATAGTGAACCTACTGTTTATAACTGCCTCGGCAGTGAAAAGTGGCTTCGTTCGAAGTTCGAATTTTTTTTTTCAGATATTTTGACAGCGATTCGAACATATAAATTGTTTTCTTCATATTTGCGAATCGTTTTTTCGCAACTTACTTCACTTCACTGTGTATAGCGATGAAAAAAGCACGGCTAATTTTACTTTCGAACAAAGTTGATTAACATAAAAAAGGTTATAGTGAGTCTTAAGAGATAGACATATGCTGTCGCGGACTTTTTTTTTTAGAACTATTAAAGGTTAACAAGGACATGATTTTTGCGTTACTTAAATCGTACACAAAGGACACAAAGGAAGCTCTCAAAAATTAATTTTTTCAACATTTCTCTTTTGTGCTTCGCTCCAATAAAGCCTAAAGCCTTCCACGATAAATGAACTATCCAACACAGAAAGAATTTTTCAATTTCAATCAGTAGTGCCTGACATTAGCGCGTTCAACCGAATAAACTCTTCAGATTATTAAACATAGAAGTACAGGCCTATTAATCATTCGGATTGCCAAGACTGCGTGTTTAAAAATTGGTACTCTTCGAGCCACTTTGTGTGCCATTTAAGTGACTAATTGAATTGTCGCAGTGACATGTGACACGACTAAGAGAATAAGGGTGATTATTATTAGTAGAGTAAGGATGAATGATAAGGCTGGTGCTACAGTCCGAATCTGAGTCTAGGCTCCACATCAACCAATCGCATCGTATGTGCTATTTTTCTTTCACGAGTGGATGTGACCTACAGATTTAAGACGACTCCGAATGGCGAAGCTTGATAAGGAATTCTCTTTAAGCATTGTCAGTGACTCGAAGGAGGTGGAGGTGTAAATAATGAACGTTAGCGAATTGGGAATTGCAACACATCGCGCGGTTCTAATTTTAACAGTTTCGTGGTAGTGGGTACGCAGATAAGGACTCTGAAAGTCAAAGTCAAGTTGAACCTAGCAACTACTGCGTAGTAGACGACGCACGAACCCACAACGGCAACTCTTCTTAATCAATTCAATTCAAACAATTGTGTAAAATTTCGAGATGAGTCATTGAGGCTCATTCCCTTTCGCTATATTTAAACATTTAACAAATTTCATGATTGTCTTCATATTGAGAACAATCGAACATATCCCTATCATTCAAAAATTAAAAGCGAACTAGATTCCCTTAATACTCCGAAAGGCCGATATTGATTTCTTTCAAATTCTTTAATTTTGTGTGCTCATGTTAAAGAAACACACAAATTCCTCAAATTCACGCCAATTTAATGCTAAGACCATGTCATTAACCAGACTTCATTAAAGCTTAAAAAACGGTGACAAATCAACTTAAAACAGGCGAATTAAATATCTATTAAGAGATCACAAAATAACTTATTGCTTTCTTATCGAAAATAATTTATGAACAATCATAATTAAAAGCCTTCCATCCAGACATGTCGACTCCGTGATCACTTAACGGTCTGATTACATCTGTGATTGTGTCAAAAATAAAACTCTGGCATTTGTCGCAACAATGAACAATGAATGAACACTTGATTAGCGTTCGAAGATCCTATGATTAGCGTGCACGATCTGAAGTCAAACGATAGGTTCCAGGAAATAATTTCTGGATTTCTGGTTTGATTTGTCATTTTCACGTACTTGACATGTTCCTCTAATTGGGGACTTACAAGAAGTCTAGCGCCACTTACAAAACTGAAGATCATATCGCAAAGGAATACGAGAAGAGGGCAGGGCAATTCCACTCAACTCTGATGTGTCAAAATTAGAAGACAGACTTACCAAAAGCTCCATGTCTTAGATCATTCAAATCGGCGTTCACAACTGTTTCATTGGACCATGCACTCAGGAGGACATATTCAGTCAAATGTAGATCAGGATCGAAAGTGACTGGAGACTTCGCCTCCCAATGAAGAACCAACTCCGATGTGTTGTACATCCCTGAAACAAAAAACAAAGCATTCTCAATCAGCAATCCATTAAAACCATTAAAACCCATCGCAGTTAACTTACAGCTTTCCAAAATCGTCGAACAATACTGCTCATCGAAGGGGAACTTCTGCAGATTCATCCAACAGTATAGAGTCGCTTGAATCCGTGATGAGATAATCACAGTACCATCTGGGGAAATCGATGTCAGAACATCCTTTTCCGCCGTACCCAAGATGCTCGAGTCCCTCTCATTGGCAAAGAAAATATGCGGCACCCAGAGCGTATCCCTGAGGGACTTCTCGCCCAAAATTGGTTGTTTCCTCTTCGGTGCGACCTCTTTGAACACCAATCGTGGATCGACAAATCTCAACTGCAGTAGCGCATGCATCTTGAATTGCAAATCGTGAGCTTCCAGATTTTGCATAAAATAGACATACGCTCGGGTGTGTACGTCGACGGGTAGCCGTTCACCCTTCTCATTGAAGGCTGCAAGGAAAGACAGAAAAAAAAATCAAATAAATAATGTGTCCACTTCAAACACTCCAAGCGAGTAAACAGCATTTCTTGAGTGTCACAACCTAATCCCTGTTGACAGAATTGACAATTGACAGTTGTCTATACTAATTATCTTGCGAAAATAAACAAACAAGGGGGGACAGCAAGAAATTAATAGACGAAGACATTGATTGAATCGGGAAAAATATAAAATACTATACAGCACCTCTTGACGACTTTATAATCGCATATTTACAACATGCATTCAGATAAGTGTCAATGAAGTGTGCATAGAATTTATTATTATCACATCTGTCAACTATACAACTGTAATCTCTATTGATTATCAATGTCATGTCGACATGTACGGTCTGTATGATGTATTCAAATTGTGAAAGACTGTTCGATTTTACTTACTTATTGGCCTTTCGAGACGATCATAGCGACAAGGCGCCGTTAGCCTTTGAATGAGTTGAGTTTGTGACAAGCTGTCTGCATCGACCAATGTCGGGCATTCCTCGTCCGATCTGTAATTAGAAAATTTTATGATTGCCTTTAATTATGTGACACTGATTTTTAATTAGAGATGTTGTTGGTGAATAAATTTACGAATGAGCATTTGACAGCGGCGTGTGACAGTTTGAATTAAAGCGGGTTATGATGGATGTCATTTGAAAGAAAACGTACTTCAGGGTGTTTGGCATAAGACATTACAGGGACTAACATGAGATTTATTTTAAGTTCGTATATTCTGCGATAATTTAGTAAGATCTTCAGCACAAATGTCAAATAAGCCTTCACTCAAACTTACTGCATACAGTTTGTGCAGAGATGGATTATGAACAAATTCTTTGCAACATTTTAATAAAACACCCCACCTTCCCTTCATTTGCATTTTAATGCCAACAGTGACAGATAATTACATAGAAGTTTGGCATTGATAGCTATTCTCAAGTGCAAATATCATTTGGAAATGTCTATTTTCACAAACTCGGATCCGTATTCGAAATACAGATTATCCGATAAGCATTAGCACGTGTGTAAATATTTAAACAATTGCGCAGCATCCAGAATGTACTGTTACTGTTCCGAATACGTCGATTCCGTAGCACAAGTGAGTGCAAGTATTTACACCCAGTGGTATGTCATACGTGTTCACATTGGATTTGTTCAATCACCTTGTTTTCATCTGTTTACTATATTTTTTTTACAATTTATCTGAATAAAACGAAAAAAGTGCAGAACTTTTCTCTCTCTCCCATAATTTCCGGAAGGCGGAATTTATTATTCATGACCGCATTCGGGTGTGTAAGTGTATGAATGTCATAAGTGACGTGTAAGTATTTGACAACGGCACGCGGCTTAAACGTCAATTTGAACGGAACACCTCTGTAATAACCATAACTTCGATTTATTGCCGGCCATATCGTTTGTTGACACAGGCATTGTTTCCTCGATGAGCTGTCACAATAAACTTAATGATTTCAGGAAAAAAATTGAAGAGGTCTAAGAATTAGGGCTGAGGTAATACTTTCGTTCTACAAACATTAATAAATGCGGTCATTAAGCTGGCTTCCATATGAATTGCCTTGCAACCACTTGTGTTTGTGAGTACTTCTCGTATTGTTTTCTTATGAGCATGTGCTAGTCGATGCTATGCGCAATTGGAAACCCACCTCAACCAAGTTGGTCAAGAATCACTCTGACTGAAAGCTCTCCATCGACGACGCCCGAAGCCCTTAACATGCTGATCAAGTTTTTGTAAAACTGTCCAAATAAACGATCTGAATCATATCTGTGATTTTGCAATTAAATTCTCAAACGTTATAATTAGGATGTTCTACCACAGGCTATTTACAGAACTGAGACCTAAGAGAATATCTATTTCCATCCCAAAATCAATTTACTGAAGCTGTTAGCCATCTTATCAAATTATGAAGGTTTTAATTCAATTTTCAATTCTAATTGGTATGGTCTCCCGATAAAAGACTTCCCAAATAGCTGAACAAACAAAACTACTGTCATCCAATTCGTAGTTCCGGAAGTATGCTTGTGTGTTTTTATTTCATCATATAGTTTGGATTTTGCCATTATCAGATCACGCCATCCACGGCATTTCTCGGAGGGCTCGATTCTGACAAGGTATTTTTCACCACATCTCGAATAAAAAGTCGACCGTAATTTGACAAAAGAAACCCACCGGTGACATACGGTTACATTGGACATCTCTTTTGATTTGAAGTCCCTCAAATCGCACTGCCAAATGAATAGAAAGCATGCAAAACAAGAAACCCTTGTCTTTAGCAATGAGTCACTCGGCTTCTTGTGCATCTTAGTTCCCGGTTAGGAGATGTGGCCAAAGGACCTTAGTGGTCAGTTCACACTAAGAAAATGTGAAATTTACTTGGAAATTTTCCTGAGGCGAATCAATGTATCAATATCCCTCCCGACCAGACCAGCGGTTGTGCGTCAAGCAAACAACCCGCCCACATAAAGAAATCGTAGGTTATGGAAGAAAATTCAGGTCCGCCGGTCATCAACTAGGAACGATGCTCACGCAGTACAAGGCGGACATTATTGCAATCAGGGGATGCGGATTCGTTGTGGAAAAGCGGTTAAAGTCGAAGATCGTCGACTTTAAGCCTATAAGTGATCCACATCCAAGGCAACAACGACACAGCAAAGAGGGTCTTCGAATCCGAGCCTCCTGGTTCGAGAACAAGAGGATAACCGAGAGTGGAGAAACATGTTGGTCCATTGTGCTACCCACAATGAGACTACTACCACTGATTGCCCACTCCAGTGATAGTGCCGTTAATTTGTTCCCTTCGGCAAAAGGTGACTGAACCAGATTTGACAACCAGATAAAAACGTATTAACTTTGCTTTCATTGGGGCTTTAAGCGGGGACCCCACTAACCAAGGGCAGGCACTTTTCCAACTGCGCCATACTGTCATGTTTTGTGGTAAGTTTTCACAATTGTAACCACATTATTTTTGGTCTACATTCTAGAATGGCAAAATTTTGACATATACAGTAATTGACAGTTCAGTTTGAAGTTTGTGTTGTGTGAATTGGATGAGCCTATACACTAAGGTCTTGTTCGTTATAATGTCATTCCAGATTGACTAAATTTATTTCCATACTTTTTTGTAGAGCGTATGAGTAACACTGCTACAGCCGGAAGAGTCTTCGAATCCGCACCAGGTGGGCAATGCAATGGAGAACGCCCATGAAACCCGGATGGCGCATTAAAGAGAGGATGAACCTCAGCCAGCTTAACGGGCGTTAAGATCGTGCCAGCTGCAGAGACTTGTTGCCAGAGGTCCAGGTTCATCCCTGAGTTTAGTAGAAGAATTTGTCACAAGTACGTTCCACCACAAAATTTAAAGCAGAATTTCATGTCCAAAAGGTATGGGGAAACCTATTTTGTACTAAATTTGTATTCTACAGCAAACATCTAACTCTAAATAGCACCGCAACACCACTCCAATGCGCTATCAACTATAACTTCTTAGTAATGTCCTAAGATACCTCGAACTACCCAAGGGCAGTTCCCATGAAATCAAATCAATAAAATATCAAGCAAATCAAAAACAAAAATAAATAAACTTTATCAAAGCACTTAAAAGGAAAGTCGTGTTCCAAAGACAATGACGTACCGGTCTAAATTGGTAACACTCGAAAAGAATCGAACGAATGTGACTCAATTTGGAAAAGTCTAAAATAAATAAAACAATTTCAACATCGCCTCATCAACCCCCAATTAAAGGTGGTCTCCCAAAACAAAGACACTCACTATCTCTACGTCACAGTCTGTTTCATCAGAAGACAATCTTATCATCGTCAAAACAAGACCAATCTTATCGCTTTTTTTTCCCCATTCCTTCTAATTAAATTAGGAACTCGTCAGGGCATTACTTTGAATAGATCTGTCAGAACTGACAAGACGCCGCCATACATACAGTCCACTACACTTAGGAAGGGTTCATTCACGAGCCCAACCGACCGCAGAGAGTCAACAAACTTCTCGAATAAATTGCGAAGCAGCTCACGCCCACTTGTCGAAAGTAAATTATTATCCAATCAAAAAGAAGTTTGAGATTTTTGTGGTTTGTGGTTTTTTTTGCACAAATAACGGTAATCAAATGATTATTACTTCCCTTCCTTCGAGTGATTTCCGCCGCCCCGATGATGGTTGACGAAAAGTGTGAGTAAAATGCGGTTCTTAAAATAGAACCGACTCTCTGAACGACATCAGACACTCGATTGAAATTTAATTAGCGATGAGTCTTTATTTGTGTTTACATTGGCAATTAGGGGAACCAGAGATAGTCCGATGCGATTGAGGTTTGAAGTTAATCCTCTTATCTGTTGAACTAGAGTTTACACGCTATTTTTTCTGCGCGGCTTCCTGTCGTGTCAAGCAGAAGATGATGTGACACATCGAGCAGCGGAAGGAGATGACTAACTGAGGCGCTGGTGATTAATGTTGCCTAAGGCGACCAAGATCAAATCCGATGGCATATAGGATGTTGATTTATTTAACACTCCAGCAACCGTTTGACAGGTGATGATGATGGATGGGGGACGAGAACTGTCAAATTTATCGATGCTTGATAAAAACCAACGAAATTCCCAGACGTTAATGTCACAATGAAGAGGAGATAATGAATAAAACCTGTTTTCTTGTGCATTTCTAGTTTTTCCCTAAGACGTAGTTAAAGGGGGGATTGTTTAGCAAGTATTTATTCGGAACACTTCTATTTTGGGCACACAACCCTCGACAGGAAGTGCGAATTATATAACACCAGCTTGGGAAGTCTTGAACTGTCATTATTATTTGCCCAAAAGTCAGTCGACCAGGACAAGTAAAAGCAAAATTTGTTGACATAAAACCAACAAGTCCTCCGCGAACGCTGAATGAACTTACGGCAAAAGCCGGAAACACAGGACAACAGCTTATGAAATTTTGCGCACTAACGAATGCCACATAAAAAACCAACCGGCAGTCAATTTGGAGAGAATGGTGGCAGAGTGAGACGGCGTAAATTTCCTGCGATGCGAATGACACGTAATGTAACAAAACAAAAACGAACGAATTTAATTTGACAACGACGTATCGAAGTGACAAACGACGTTTTATCGCTTGATCTGACTTAAAAGAACGTCGCACAATATTCCAAACGTGAATCAGGGTGTCCTTAAAAATAGAATAATGACAATTCGGACTTTTATATGAACGGATTGACAAGGATGGATTATTTTGAAGAAGAAAAAAATGCATTTATTCTTGTGAGTTGACTTGTGAGCTGTTTACAGAATACCGGCTCTCAAGAAACCTCACAGGACACAAGTCAGACTTCTGAGCACATCACAACCTGAATACGGGCATTAGTTCACGAATTGTAACGAGAAATGAACTGCAACGAAGTGGTCACCTTTCCAGCATAATTTATAAGGAATTAATAAGATAATGACGAATTATTTGACAGCTCATGTCAAAATTATTATGCAGTGAAACTTCTCTTTACAGACACCACTCTAAGAGGGATAACTCTTTTTACGGACAACTCGTCTTGGTCCCGGGGTGTTCGCTATAGAGAAGTTTCATTGCATATGTATGTATTATGTACACCCATTTTTAGTTCATGAAAATCCTATAGGAAAACACTGTCAAACATTTTTAAGTGTAACGAAATTAGGAGTCTGATTTCATCCAGAAAGCTGACTTCGCAGCTGATTGCCCCCTAGACCATCGATGCATTTGAATGCCTTTTTGACAGATATTCATAAATTTTTGACGGTTATTCACGAAATGAAGTAAATGCCGTCCTCTGATTGGTCAATTTGGTTTACGAAAACATTATAAAAAACAGTTGGCAAAAATGTTAAGGGGCAGGAGAGGTAGAAGTCAGGCATCTCTGTAATACATCATTTCTGTCTACTTTCATTTCTGTCTTCAGTCGAAGAAATATATACTGTTTGACGTTCTTAGCCACTGTGACCTAGTCAGCAACCGCTTTTTTGAAGAGCATGCTGAGTTGTCGCGATCGTTCTTTGACAAGCGTTGGTGCTCGTTTTATCAAGCTTACGCTAACGTTTTTTGTCAGAAAGCGGCATCCTCAGTTTTCCATATCGAAATAGAATGCGTGCGTTTAACAAGTCAAATGTGTTGAAATAAAATTTCCAAGAAAAATATGAACTCTTTATAATTAAAATTCCTACAAAATATTAATAAGTTGCACGAATAGTTAATCTCAACAATTCAAACTGAGAGAGAATTTTGAAAAAATGTTTCACAACTGTCAAAATGCTGGAAATAGTAGAGAGCTCTACCTAGCTCTGTGGCAGCACTGCCAATATTTTGAAGTGGAATTTACCACACTGGAGAAGAGCAGCACTGCTTTGTGCTCAGGCTTACAACATTATTGTTTGTAAAATTTCAACGCGAGACCATTTCAATCCGACTTAACAAATGATTTGCTAAACTTCCACGTCCTACTTAAAATGTCAAAGCCTCAACGCGCTGTTGCGATTTTTTGTATAAAACAATCCTTTTGACGTTTTGCAGGAAATGCGCAGTGGACTGGGATTTAATTTATCTGTATTTGTCATTTGACAGCTAACATGTACGCATCAGAAACAAAGATATCCGATTTCACTTCGCTGATTGTCTATCACCTCGTACACCGTCGAATGTGATGGACTTTTCGACAGGGAATTCCGTTTTCCTCGAGAAAAGGACAAAAGAGGCAGAAATCGGCTGTCTCCCTATCGTACTTGATATTTGAATATTTGAACAGTCAATTGCTCATAACCTCTCTGGTTGTGAGTGGATGAATCCTTTATTCAGTATAAAACAATTATGTGACCACTATCTGCTGTACACTTTCGGACTGATCGTTCGGGATCAAAGTTCTCCCGTGCTCACTATTGAACTGCATGGGAAAGGGTAAGCTTTGACGCATTGGGGAAAACTCACAAAAGATTATGCCTTTGAGATCGACGTTTGATCGATACATCGATACATTTGCATATTTGATTGAGTTATCTTATCGCTTTCGATCCAAAGTCCACCATTTTGACAGCAACCGTTGGCATAGAAACCATTTTTGTGAAATGACTTTAGTCGAAGGACCAACGAAGCCGACGGTCAACACGCTGTTACACGTTCTTTATCCATTCACAGTTAAACATTATGTAGAAAATTCTGAGATCAGTCTGCGGACGACAAACTGTCATTACTTAAAGCCAAGTTATTTAGGAAGTGACACTTTATGGAAAATGGACGCCGTAGAACTTTCTGGAAACACCTTTTAAACCACCAGAAAAATAGAAAACAGCCCGATGGGATTGACAAATTGAATGAAAAGGGAAAAAGAACTTTTTTTTAGACAAATAACTTACACGACAATCGATACATAATTCGCCACAAGGTAAATAACTGTCACAAGGAGGAACTTCATAAACACCTCCATGCATAGTCTCGCCATATTTCAGAGTTTCTTGCAAAGGAAAAAAAACACTCACAAGATCACTTCACTTCACTGAACGTTTGTGGCAGGAAAAAATTCAGTCAGAAACGAGGCTATCGACCACGTTTACCAACAACTGCCGAATATATACGCGAAAACGTTCGCTGTTCCTTTTTTATTCGCCAAAAACGTTTGCTTGTTTTGTTCTCAAAACGAATTTAGTCTTTTTGATCAGAAAAGGGAAAAAACGAATTTGATGTCTTGCAGATCGGGTATAGGCATTCAATCGTATGATGCCTTTTGTGAATTGACAAAAAGAACAAAAAAACACAACCACGTCAACTCGGAATAAAAACACACGCGGACGATAAACGAAACAACACAAATGAAACAAGTTACGTTAAGAACTTCCAAGGGTCACCCTTGCACAGTTACACATGGGCTGACGAACGACGGCTAAGACGTCAGTTACGTAGCGAATTCAAAAAACATATGACTACACTCTGCGGGAAAGAAGCGGTTCTAACCTCAAGTTGTCCAGTTATTCGTCGTATCAGGTATTCAACCACAACTAGGGGTTCTCGTGTAGTGGACGATATTCCACTTCGTCTTCTGGTCAAGTGAATATTTAAAGAAATGAGACAATTATTTTATGATCGCTATCATCGGAGTTAATTATCGCACACGACGGGCGGTAATGCTATCTCGGTTGAGAGTGATCGCGTGAAGCAAAAAATCAAAAGACAATATCAAACGTGAAAGAGAAAGAACATGAGCAGGCGCACAAAGAAATAAAAAAAAGACAAAAAATAAACAAGTAAAAAAATTGAATTCAATGGGGGGTGGGCATGGTGGCAAGAAGGCAGGAAGGCACGAGAAGGCGCAAAGAGGAGCTTCGAAGAAGTGTGGCGAGTTCTGCCAATCATACCTGACGTCACACATCATCTGACGTCTGAGGTTAAGAAGATAAAAGTCTTGACTTTGCTGTCGGATGACAGCTGTTTCAGTAATCACCAATCTGTCGCATTCAATACCACATTATCTGCACAAAGCGAGCGGTTGCTCGCGCTGCGGCAGGTCGGATCGGTTTTCAGCTTGAACTTTATCGCCCGAATGCTGGAGGCATTATTGAGGAACACAAATTAGGGCTGAGTTATTTTGGCACATGGAAGTGCTGACTTATTGCATTTTATGCACATGACGCGTCGTGATTTTATTTTCGAACAATCAACTCGGAATGCGATTAATATTGATAAGAATGAACTCTTCGTCCTTATTTTTAGAACGCAACGATAGAGGTGTGGTGGGCCTGATAGCAGACGGACACTTTGATTTTAAAGAGTTGCACGTGTCCGCAATTCGCGGCTTCACGATTCGCAAGAAGTTCGCGTCGAGACTGATGCATGGTCAACGGACGTATTTTTGGGGCGTTTAAAGAGATTTCGATAAGCCTGATTTATTTGCTTCTTAAACGGTATCGGTTAAGGGACTTAATGAATGAGGCCAAAACTCGAACTCGTTTATGGCGATAATCTTAATGAGGCGAGAACTTGTATTCAGAGATAAGACTCACCCGGGGGTACATATACCCTTTGAAGATGATTTGTCTGCCTGCGATTAGCATATTTTCAGAGGCACTGTGTTGAGTTCTCGGACATACTTTGACAGTTCAAGATGAATCTGGTCATATTTTTACCACGCACTTATGCGAATTCATCATTATTGCACCATGAATCGGGCCGTCTCTGGTTCGTTCAGGAAAATGAGCAGCAGGAAGGAAGAAAGGAAAACATTTTGACAGTGACATCATGAGCACACAAACACAGTTCTGAAGGAATACCCAAATACGGTTTGAACTCTTTCTGCGAGTATGTCTCATGGGGAACTTGTGTGTTTTTATTCCACTTCAGAAGAACTCATCAGGCAACCCCAAAAATAAACACTATAGGGAGTCTGTCGCGTTTCGCTCAACGATGGCATCGGGCGATGAGATCATTAAAGAGCGAGGACAGAACAGCAGAAAGCTGCAAAGGAAATGCTGGGACTCCTAATTTTAATTTTGGACATATACATTTTTACCTCGATGGTAAGGGTGTTTGTATCGTATTGTTTGTATTCTCAGATTGTTTATGGCTATGAAAATTGAAAGCAAAAATTTGTAGCGATTTTTTAGCTGAGCATGTCAGTCAAATGAATGCCTTTTCTGTAAAAAAAACTGATGCTGCTGCCTTTTATTTAAGCTGTGCAAACAATGACAGCAATGACACCTGGTGATTTCACAAAATGGAGAGATATACCACTTTTCCACCGAAGGAAATCACGGGATTTTATCAAGTTTCTTCAAACGTACTAGATTTCGCCATACATTATAGGGGTTTCGGAATCACTCGATTTCCTTGAAATGTAGTTGAACCTCCCTCGAGTTCATTCGTCCGTCAGAGGTTGTAATTTTCTCATTTTATCTCTCTCGATTTCCTAGTGTTCTCACACTATATTACCTGTCAACAGACAGCTGTTTTGGTGGCCATTAAGAAATAGAGAGCGAGTGACATTTATTTTAGCGGTCAGTGGCACTTATAAATTGAGAGCTTGAAAATAGACAGCTAATGACATTTGATATCACTTCAACTCGGTGGAAACGGTCTATTGAGGTTTCATTACGAATTCATCTAAATCACTCGGTTCGGTGGAAACGTAGTATTAAATTTATCATTGACTTTTAAAATTGTTTTCATCAACGATTTGTTCACTAAAAGGAAACCTTGAAGTTGTTATGCGAAAAACGCAGCAGGGATTATGTGAAAACGTGATGAATATTTGTGTGCAGAATCAGCTCAATCTTCTGCAGCACGAGACCGACAACTATCAGCCTTGAGCCTCAGAAAGTCAGAGTTGTGGTCTTGGGTGTGATAGATGGCAACCCTGGCTCTGGACGAAAAAATAACATTTTGTATACGATTCTCGGACCGACGCTAATGACATGGGCAGATAGTGGCAAACACTGACAAAGGCGAGTAGGGTTGCAGGATTCCTCCGTGAAGTCCTGATGTCCTTGGAATTGAGAGATGAGTGTAGCATTGTTCAAGCCTATGTAGTTGCGATAAGTGAAGCAGCACTATCTTTGAAAATCCCAATGCAAATACAGATTCATATGCTCCGATAGCTAGGCGGCAATTAGATCCGAAAGGTCTCTAGTTTGGGCGACGAAGCATAATTGAGCAATATGGCCAGAGCTTAACAACGGCAAAACAAAGAAGATTCCGACATTGGACCGAAACTCGATCCGTGTCCTCGTCGGAGTGATCAGAGGACACTGCCTCATGCGAACAATGCTTCGGAAATGGAATGCGGAATCTAGCGATTTCTGCCGGAGCTGCGGGAATTAGGGAGATACCGAGACGATTCATCATCTTCTTGCCACTCGGCGTCTAGATTTGCTGCATCAAAAATTCTTCACAGAGATTGCGGAGGTAGGATCTACACATGTGTGTAAACGTCCCACGCAGGGAATTTTGTACAAGTTGCAGAGACTAGAGACAAATAGGATATGTTCTACATCGGCTCTGCGAGTGCCCAGTTCTAGCAAGGAAATGAAGCAGAAGATTTACTGGATCTGGTTAGTGTTCGAAAAAGGAAGGTCTCGCCGTAATAATAATCGTTAATAACCTATCACTGTCACAACCTGGACATCTTTCTTCTAAGTGGGCTCATGCATTAAGACGACCGTATATCTACCTACCTAAGGCGGGTATTCGCCAGTTGGATAAGCCGTTATAACGGAATCTTGACTCTGATCTGTAAATGGACATTTTTGAGTCGGAGGTGAGTGAAGCCGTATTCATATATGATTCCTGCTGATAACTTTGAAAAGACACTCAGATTTTCTGTTGGAGTCGAAAGTTCCTCCCAAGCAACTTTGCCATTCAATGGAATACTCTCTATGTTAACTCAAATTCGTCAAACCATTCCCCAACCATTATTCAACCGGATGCATCTGAAAAGTCAGTCACACATTCAACGCAATTCTCATGGCGATCCGATTTGGCACTCATTAATCGAAAAAATGCCGTCAAAAACCCAATCAATCGAATGCGAAAATCAAAATTAACCAGAAAGTTAAAACAACAATAATTACCGATATCCCGTCAAAAACTATCCATACAAAGTTAACAGTAAACGATGACTAATTACACGCGCCCATCACTCCCAGCGAATGTACATATTTGCCAGACGAACGGATGATCGTTGTCTGACAACACTTGAACGCGATCAACAGTGTGACGAATTGCTCAAGCGACTCTGCGATACTTATCGGCCGGTCTCGCTCCCAACTCTTCACAAAGATCAGAATCGATGGCCTAATTAGTCTGCCACTTCAAGAAGTAATTTTCAGGCACCGATCATGGGCACCATACAGGTTGATATAACTTGTTTATGCTCGTACGTATTTCGGGAATTGGAGACACTTTATTTTTGAAATTGCCTCGATAAGATCGCTGAGATTCAAGATTATGGGTGATGCGTTCCTTTGAAGTATTAATATACTTCGAAAACACTGATAAGCCGGGGGATTGTGACGATAAATCGCTGTGGTTGAGAAAGTTCTTTAAGGACACCATTTGAATAATAACTGAACGGGTGCTATCTAGTTACCAGCAGATATTTGTGGCTGTAAGTGATTCATTGAACTTTGGATAGTCAAGAGTTCGGTTGAGATTTATTTATTTTTTTGAATTTAGGCTTGGTGGAGTAGAGCCAGTGGAATGGGGAATGGTTGGAAAAGGATGAAGTTAATGGCTTTAGACTCTAATACTATGTTCCCACCAAACCGAAATCGCGTGATTTGGATGAATTCTCAAAAATTCTCATCGAATTAAAGTGATTTAAGTGGCCGCAAAAACGAATGCCATTAGATGTACACTTTTAAATAGCCGCCAGAAAGGCTATCTGTTCACAGGAAATAATAGTGTGAGAACACTTAAAAAATAGAGAGAAATAAAATGAGAAAATGAACACCAAAATAAGTAGATAGTAGCCTTGTACGGTTTGACAACTTCTCACGGACGGATGAACTCGGAAGATGTCAACTTACACCACGTTTCCACCGAACCGCGAAATTCCGATGAACTTTTACTTAAAACTCAATAGGCCGTTTCCACCGAGGTTAAGGGGGTTTCGCTCTCAATATTCGAGTCATTCGCCCTCAATGTATAATAGCCCGCCAAAGCAAAAGTCACTAGCTCTCAATTTTTAAATGGCCAGATCAGCTGCCTGTTGATAGGAAATAATAGTGTGAGAACACCAACAGATAGAAATAGATTGAATGAGATAATGATCACCAAAATAAACTGAAGTTCACTCTGTAGGCCTGTTCTGTTTGACAACCTCTCATCGAGGGATGAATTCAATGAAGCTGCAACTAGGTTTATCAAACCGCGAGCTTTGCAGACGCTGAAAATGTATGGCGGAACCTTTTCGGAAAAGAATGATGAAACCTATCGGTTTCGTTCGGTAGAAACATGGTATAAGAATGAGTAGTTTCAGAATTTTCAGATTTCAAGGAAAAAGGAGATCACAGGGTCAGTACATATAGACCTGACTTATATGAATTCAAGCTTATGTCAGAACCGAAGGAAAAAAGCGCTGAAGCATCGTCAAATTTTCGAAGTACTCGTAGTTACGTCAAAGGATTTACTGAAAATGTTAACATTTATTTACAAACAGAGCGAGCAATATCGTGCAAACTCAACGAAACTGAACGAAGTATTTATTAAGGTTACAGTGCATCATCATTGCCTGAAGCACAACTGCGTTACTTTCTTCCATAGTCCTGCGGACGCTGCTTCCATTTGTCATGCGTTCCCCCTTTTGATGAGACTGTTATGCTGAAACAAATAGCCTCCAACCCTATTTTGATGTACACGTTAAGACATTCTTCTTCTACTCTACAAGCCTTGCTCTAAACCTGGACCAAATGTACACTGCTGAGTATCTCTTTACAAGACAACAAAAACAAAACTCTGACGCCGTGTTTGTCGTCCAGTTATCGGATGCATACAGCAAGTCTGATAAGAAAAAAGTATATTTCAGGAGACAAGAGTGCTTTAATAATTTTAATTCATCGAAGGGGGAAGTTTGTTGTTTGAAAAATGGTTGCCAAGCGTGATTCCACGCCAGATTTCCACTTTGGTGACGTTTGTCACGTTTGCTCGGATGTAGATAAACCCCCTATCACCGTTCCAAATGGTCCTGTTAATTTTGCTTAAGATCCCAGTGACAACTAGCCGTCAATACAATCAACGGATAAGTTGAATTGAAACTGAACAAATTAAGAAACTGCTTAGAAATAGTGAAATTATCGCCAGAAGTCTCAGTCATTTCCTTTCGTTCACATTTGTCGGCAAAGATGAAAGCAGATATCTCTTTTTTAACCATTTCTTTCTTTTTTGATATTGATAATGGGAAATCATCACTTTATCAGCAGAACGATCTCCACAGATATAGACAACCTTTGAACGTTACCAAGCCCGGGTACGAAATATGTCAACGACATCATTCATTTGTTCGCTCTGTTTCATTTTTTCTTCAGGAAATCGCTGTAGAATGCGGCGTTTTGACATTTCATGTGTGGACATTGTCTGTGAAGCTAATTAGACTGTCTGCAGTCAGTTTCTGGCAGCCACCTGTGGGAATATGCAAATTTTTGACGAACGAAAAAACCCAACTGCTGAGCTAATAACAGGGAGCGTGGCCTTTGTCAAGTGCGGGGGCTTTTCGTTTGTGCGATCTCAAATATTGATAAAGTCTTTTAATTCATCATGGAACGTTGGGTTTATTTCACACTTGCACTGGTAATTTGTCAAAAATCAATTTTGATGGGTGATCGAAAGCAGATTTAATGAAGACAGACGATGGAACTGAGGTCTTCCGTGCTGTCAGTTGTGACAGCTCTTGAAGGAGATGCCTGATTGATGGGGAACTGTCACTCAGCTGTGCAGTACAGACATTTGTTGGGTTAATTAATACGTTTTTAATTCGGCAAGTTTTGATGTGTGTCGATTCTTCCAAGTTTACACAGTTCATTGATTGAGTGAGTTTTTGATTGGGCAGTGTATTTACTTCATTCTTTTTCATTTGTTAGGATGCCCGAATGATCAAGTTAATCCTTTGGACTTTGCAATTACGTAGAGTAGATATTACAAGATATTGTAATTTAATTTTTCAAAGTGATTCCGCTGGTAGTGAAAAATATTGTTTTTAAAAGCGTATAAATTAAAAAAAGCAACCACAGTCGGTTGGGCACCTACACAAAACGTGTTTTTTGGGATACTCAATAAGCTGAGTAGGAAAATTTCAACGCAAAGCAACAACAACACATTCTCAAACTTTTACTTTAAGATAATTTGCCTGCAGTCTTTACTCAAGGTTGCGCGTAGAATAATCTTTCAGATACCGCAACTGAATCACGGATGCCGCTGACAAAGATTCTTGAAGATACAGCAGAATTTTTGGCTTTGGTTTTCTATTCGTATCCCAATTTATAATCCAATAATAAATTATAAACGCTTCTAGTAAATAAAACCATATTTGTGTAACCACATTTGGCAACAAACTGCCAAAACTATTTGAATTTTGATATCTAGTCAAATTGTCACGGAAGAAAAGCAAAGTAACGATCCAACTTTGAGAAGTAAACCCGAGTAGAGGGGCGTTTTTTTGAGGTTTCACTCACTGTGCTACATAACAGTGTGTGAATAGAAAACTGACATGAGCTGTGTCAAATTGCACTAGCTTATGCGTAAAGAAACGACGTGGACTTCATTATAGTCAGTCTTATTGAGGTCTAGGTCCTCGCTCTCTCACCCATGCTCATGCTTATTATAGTTGGCCCTTAACAGTGCATCACTATACTCGCTCGATTACTTAAGTTGACTTATATCCTCGGAGGGCTGCGACGGAGTTGTTAAGCATATTTTTGCTAATCAGACAGAAGTGTAAAAAGTGTAAAATCTTGTTTCCTAGCCTGGTTATCTGCAGAAAATGACAGGTGCTGCGGTATCAGTCTGAATGTTTGAAAGCACACCTATGCGCAAATGTATTCAAATCTTAATATTTTAACAGTCTTAAGGCAAATACTGCCAAATCCTTTAAAGCATCCTAAATGTTTAAGGATTATATTTTATCCTATTAGTGAACGTGGTCTTTGGTACAACACGAACTGGAGCTGCGATGACATTGCGCAGCGCATTTTCTTTGACACCAAACTTTTAACTGCATTCAGGACTGGCTCTGGCCAGAATCTGAGCAGTAATCGAATCTTAACGGATGGCTACAAGATAAGTTAGCCATGCATCCTCTTTTTGGAGGACATGTCCTCTGTTTAACCTCGGCGCGGTACGTCCTAAAACGTTTCAAGAAATTGTCCTCTTCTTTCCCCTAACAAGTAATTATAATTTAAAAGTCATCGAATTCTTAATTTAAGGGAAGAACAGTGTCAATACAAATCTGAAAGAAAATAGAAAATGAAACAGATAATATTTTGACTCGCATGTGTCAAACCCATAAATGCCAAACTGCTTTTTGGTTTGAGTTCATGTACCTAGTTCCCTTTCCATTTGGTCCTCTTTTTTAAGGTAGATGAGGTCCTCCAAAATCTGGGATTTTAAGGCTTTGCCAGCCGTGACAACCCTACTAACAACCCCTAAGATCAATGGAGGGTCTGGCGCCGGCGTCAACATTAGACTGAACACCTCATTAGGTAAATTTGCGTCGGTTGTCCAAGCGGAAATCTATGCCACCATTGTGAAGAACAGGTGGAGGGGAGAAGTATTTTAGTCTGTAGGGACAGCCAAGTTGTGCTTAAGGTTTTGCTTAACCCCTTAACCTCTTCTAGAATAGTTGGGAATGCAAGTTCTCTCCGAAATTGACCGGTAGTCAAAATTCACTAAGACTTGCCTGGGTCCCGGTCGGCTGGAAATGAGTTCGCCGATGAATTTTCTAGACAAGGATCAGAGGAGACATTTTCAAGACCTAAACCTGCGCTGGGACCACCTGCTTCATTGGTTAGCGCTTCCATCTATTGTTCGGCGTCTCGAGAATACAACCGGAGGTGGGATGACTCTCCAGGATGCAAACAGACCAAGCGTATGCTTTCAAATGTCTGTAAGAAATTCGCGGCTTTCTTGTTGTCTTGACAAAAGACCACTTTCCGGAGTAATAAAGCGTCACTATACCTTCGCCAGACACCCATGCCTTATTGATCTAAGCGACAAACCCCTTTGGAGAAGACAACGACACTCCAGAGCACTGTCCCGCCTTTGCTCGTATCCGGTGGAATGTATTCGGTGCCGGTGTGGTGATCTCCATCACGAAGGAAGCTTAGGAAGACCAAGAAATTTACTTTTTTTTTGCAGTACAATGGACCATTTTTGAGTGTGAGTGATCCAATGTAGCTTATAAAACTCTCTAACATACAAAGAATATATACGTACACGTATATATGTATATCAATTGCTTCCTTTACGTAACCAAAAAAGGAACACTGGATGTTCTTACAAAAAGTCATCAAATGTCGGTTCAGTTGCGATTATTCAATTTAAAAAAACCCCACAGGATGTATCGGAATCAGTGGGCCATTAGTGAGCGCATCTAAATCAGAAGGAATTAGTAAGGCAATATTCACTTATGACAAATGTCAAAATTAATCAACGTGCTTCACAGGGTGTTAAATTAAGACGTCACAACTGTGACAAACCTTAACGACCTATTACATCTCCCACAGAACTATAACCAAAAATAGAAAATGAACAAATGCGAATCTTGCAAAAACGTATTTTTATGTATCCACAAATTTATTCATCAAACCGAATCATCGTTAATGATTAATGACTGAATCTTGTAGAGCCGATGGGACAGATGAAATCGTTAACATTGACGAATGATTTGTTTCCCTTCAGCGAAACGATTGCTGTATATTCTAAGAATAAAATGTTATTCAAATGACATCTATTCACTTTCTGTTGATCATGCAATGCAGTCATCAAAAATTGGCAAGATTTTCTTCACAAGGCATGTTCTTAACTGTTAACGAAAATGTCACGTTCAACGATAAGTACGCCAACTATTCCGATGTAAGACGTCACATGTGTTCATTACAAGCGTAGTAATGAAATTATCTGTCAAAATAAAACAGACAAATAGCAAAATGCTGAAATGCTGAAATGCACATGCTGCCGAAGAATTTGAGAGTTTTTCGTTGAGATACCTAAACTTTAGTTGAGATGCAAATGCAAAGATAATAAGTGACAGTTGTTTTGATTGCAATAAGACTGGTTTTAGGAATTCAGCCAGCTGCGCAGACTCTTGAGCTTTTTCTCGGTTGGCTGTTCAATTACTCAGATTTGAATCAGAGTAGCCATTGCGTCGCAAAATTTAGGGACAGTTGTGTACAGGCTTGCCTTAATTTTGAATTTGTTATTCAAATAATGCTGCATATACAGCAGTTCAGTTCATTGTCTGGAGAAAAGTAAGCATCTTCAGCTACGGAATAGTGATACACTGGTATCTTGTCCTAACGCCCATAAAAGTCCATGTCGGTCACTTCATGAGTAAAGGAGTTATGAAAGAGTTGGCTGAAATGTAAGCGTGTCGAGAACCAGGCGCATGTAAAAATGCTGTTTATCTCATTCAGAGACCCGCCGGACTCTACTTCAGTAGCTCAGTGTCCTGAGGACGGACAAGCAGCAGATTTAGAGATATTCCAGGCAACTGCGCATCGAATGAGCTAGTAATTTTGTGGCCACCTTCACTTATCTAACCCCAAAAGAGATATCTCCTCGTCAAATGCTAACTCTTGCTACGATAGACAGGGACAAGCTAACAAACACATACGAGATGGCTGGTAAGCATTATATTGAAAATTGCAAAATTGATCTCGCCCAGGCGGCATCCCCATTGGTCTAAAACAGCTCCAATCTTGTGGTAACTGCATGAAACTAACATTTGCCATGCATTCGGTTATGCCAGGGGACTAGGCGCTATTACCAACGACTTCGGTTTAAGCAGAATATATGGAGAATGGATAGAAGGTTCAGCAAAGCCTACATAAAGGCGTTTGTATCTCAAATAAGTAAGAAACAAACATTTCAATGCACCCAATTCTGCTTTTTACACGGTTTTGATTTGGCACGGTCTGGACAAATAATTTTAATTCCGTTTGTACACGATTTCAGTCGATTTACCACGATTAAAAAAAGGAATTTGATTAAATAGAAAGAAAAATATTTTTAATAACCGTAGTGTTTTATTTTAGAAATTTAGGCCCCGATTGCAAGTGTCTACTGTCGATTGAATCGATGGTCGACAAAGCTATCGATTGAAATCTATTTGTAACTCAATCGAGTGAGAATTGTATTATTATTAATTAAAAACGGATATATGACAAATTGGAATAAGTCTGACAGTTGAGGATGTCAAATTTATTAATTCGCTTTTACACCGACGTGAGACGTACTCAAATATTGGATAGAGAGAGCTTGTGAGGTCCCATAAGTTACAGGGAGATGTGATCAATCACAATGTCGAAATTGTCAAATAGTATTGCTTATATGGTATTTATTATAGATGCTTTTAAAAGATTGAATTATATTGTAGCATTGTGTGAACTTTAACTCTTAATAAATACTGATAAAAATTAAATGTGATCAAGCACACAGGCGTATCGAATCAAATCATGTGAGCAAATACTCATACGTATGAATTAATACATTTCGGGACATATTTTATTCGTTATTTTGTTTGCTATTTTATTTGATGCTATTTTTGTTTGAAATTAAAATTAAAATCAAAATGTTTTAAAGGTACACCAATTACAATTAATTTGCGAATGCATGATGAAAACAATGTTTATTTTATGATATTCTTTCGGACGAAAATTATCGACCAGATGTTTGTAAACGACAAAATTTGAAAGAAAAATTCACAAATATCAATCGCAATAGACAGTCATAATCAGTGAAGGGACTTCTACCACTTAAGTGGTATTTCTACCACTTTTTTCCAATGTTGAAAAACCCACAAACCTTAACTCTAAATCTACCACACTTTGCCCATTGCTCATCATATCCCTCGCATTTTTCTGATTATGTATTAAGATTCGAGAAAAATTTATAAAATCAAAATTTTGAAATACCGAGATCCAAGAAGGCTGTAGCTTGAACTATGCCACCAATTATGGGACTTGTCAGATTTGTTTCCACAAAACACAGTGAATATTGAAGATAATGTATAGTGGATGAAATTTATAGGCGAATGAAAAATAATAGAAATGACTGATGATGACAATGTGCCTTAATGGAATTTATTTCAAATTATTAAAGATGGGATGGAAAACTATCCCTACAATCTCAGCAATGTGTTGCATCAAACGTTGCAAATTCGTTGTTAACGGTACCTTGTTCTCAGCAAAAAGGATACCACGTATGCATAAATGGACAGAGAAAATTGTTCAGTAAACTGGATCGACCTACAAAATGTCGCCGACAAAATAATAAGACAAGTACCCCGGTTTTTAATTTTTGGTTTGTATCGGGTTATTTTTTATTTAGTTTTTTGAAGTAACTTTTAATGCCCCACAGCCATCAACATTGCTAAAAGACTATAACCAAATTAAAGGTCTGCCAATGAAAAGCTCTTTCAAATCAGCTACAGAGATAATGGTTGAATTAAAAAATTACTGGTCTAATCCCCAATAATACAAAAAAACTTGAAGAATAAAATTTCTTCAGAAGATATAGTAGAGTAGGCAGATGTAGCCCAGAGTAACACCGGTCCTTATCAAAGCACACGATACACCATCTTAATTTCGCAGACCACTTAAGTTTCAAAAGCAAACAAAAAATAGGAAATATTCATTAGTCCGGTGAGTCAAAAGTGAATTTGGATTGATCTGATGGGCAAAGGTAGATACTGCATCAAAAAAATGCAGCATACAGACTTCAGCGTTTTGGAATGGAATCTACTAAAGGTATTCGGTGGTGCTGTTGTTTTTTCCGTAACTGGAGATATTAATGCATATTCATATATCATCAAATAAATAAGCGAATTAACATGGAAACATCACTGGTTATAATACCAAAACAGCAAATCGCAATTAGGACCTTAGTCAGGAAATTTTCCTTTCTAATTAATTTTCATAGCAGCCTAACTTCTTACTTTATGTCTTAGTTTACACGAGTTTGCTTGAAACATCTCTACCGTGTGAAAACAGACTCAGGTCTATTTGCCAATTGTTCTCGATCTTATCCTCTGCACGCTTGGGACACTCATAAGTGTTGTAATAGGATGCAATTGGCAAGTAGGACAATAGAATGGGTCACAAAGGACCAAGGATTGCACGCGATTTTATTTGAGTCATGGTTTGCTCAGGGATGAAAAAGAGACTGACTATTTGTGTATAACGCACTTATATAGTTTGGTATACAAAGAAGCTGGGAATAGCTCCTTTCTGACTATTTTCAACACCAACCTTCACTTAAAAAATTAATATCAGCCATCGGAGGGGTCAACACAAAGCCCTCTACCGTGCAATTCGACTCAGACACATACAGCCATTGCAATAAATAAACACCCAGGTTTCGAATTGAGTGATTTTAGAGACAAAAACTTATATTTTTTTACGTGCGTCTGTACACAGAAAATTATTATTCGATGCATTTTTGAACCGGAAAAAGTCCAAACCGAGTTGCTCGTACTCACATCCACTCAAAGACACAACGTCACTCGAAATCCATCGAACACCAAACGAAATCCGAAGCAAAATCCACGAAACAAAATCCCAAACTTAAAGACAAAAAACTCACCTGAAGATGATCTCCCCAGTTGGTCGGGTTAGGTGTATGCTCGCATTAATATTCGCATTTGGAATAAGTCCGCTTACGTCATGCGGGTCCTCTTCGGCGGAAGTTGTGGTAGTCGAGTCATCCTTTGTGGATACACTTATCAGAATTGTTGAATTAACTGGCGACGAAGTCGAGCTGTCCATTACATTCGTTGTGTCGGATGAATTCGCTTTCGCTGGTGTATACTCAGTCAACACGGTTGTTTTTGCTCCCTTCTCACTGGTCGTGGCTGAGTCCTTGGTGCCTTTGGTGTCAAAATCATTCGCTGTGAACCCGCCCAAGACTATCGACTCCGAAACTATGGATTCCTCGGGAGTATTGGTATATCCTTCCGTTTGCAGGTCAGTCGTTGTTGCTGGCTGTTCAGTTGAAGGATCCTCGGTGACTAGAAGTGGGAATTCGGTTCCATTTGTTGTCTTTAGGAAGTGTTGCTCGGGAGGCTGCACCGATTCACCTGGATTTTGAATTATCACCGTCGTTGTGGCCGAAACGAACGCGATTTGTAGCACAAGGGCTATAACGAGGAATGAATTAGCCATGATTGAAGTTTAAACACGTCTCACTTGGCAACGAATAAAAATAAAACAAAAAACAAAAATTAAACAACTAAACAACACACGCAACAATGTTGCCCCGCTTAAAAGCGGTTTCTAAATATTCAATTTGTGCAGTCCCGTTCGATATAACGTTCGTTACACCCGTTGAAATATGCAAAAGAAAACGTCACAACACGGGTACAAGGATCACTTGCAAAAAAAAGAAAGAAAAAAAATCAAATCCAATAAATGGCGATCTGTTTGGCAGCGGTTGTAAGGAACACGGGCGAATTCACGTTTAAGCCGAACAAGCAACAGGTGGAAACTGAGACTACTGCAGCCAAAGTGGAAAACTTAAAAGCCCGGCGACATCCACCAAAGCGAACCGATGGTGATGCGAGACAGAGACGCACGAACCCCAGATTATGTCGACACACATGCAAAACACAACAACCAATTATAAATACAAGCAAAATTTTATAGCCAGTATTGAACAAGACAGAGAGCGCTCGGAAGCGACACAAGACAGGCAAGAAAATACGAAAAATACGGAGAAAAAAACCCAAAAAAGCAAGAATCGCAATGTAAATCTGTTGTGACGCCAACGCTCGACGATCGGCGAACGAGGAGCTGGCGTTATCAAACATACGAGCAAGACCGACTACCGACTGCCAACCTGTGAGCGTGTGTGCGTTTGTTGGGGCATGTTCTGCAAGTCGCTTGACAGACTTAAGCCGCCCCAAGAGTGTGGGATTGTGTTGGCTTTTCCTTCCGAAATTGAGAGACTTGTTTGGTGGGGCTTTTGCCTTTTTTCGTTTTCGTATTTGAGCAGATAGCGTCGAATTGGGAGCTACACCGTGCCGCACCGGTGGCAGCACTTCGCGATAAGGGAACAAAATTGTATGCGATATGACAAACTATCGGATGGATCTAAACCACTCTGAGTCAGTGTTCTGGTTTAACTTTATGTTTATTAGGTAATTACAAGGCGAGTGGTGATGAGGGTTTTTTCTGTTGAATAAATTAATGGACCTGGACGCATGCAGAGCGGCTTTGAGTCTAAATTATTGGAGAATGACTCCCCCGTGTAGAGACTGGAGACTGGTTTTTTTTTTTGCTTGTAATTAACTTCAAAAAGTTTTGATATATCACTGAAATCCACTGGCGTCTTTATGCAAATTCCGATGCGACATTTCTGTGTTTTCGGTATTCTATTTCACCGTCTCTGACTCTGTTCGGTGGTTTCTAAGTTAGGAATCATCACATCACGGCTCAGGGTTAAGACTGGAAAGAGATACCGGAACACAAAGTTGCTTGTGTTCCGTAGGCTCTTGTAGGCCGTAGCACATGGTGGTCCTCTACAGGTTTTGAATTATGAATTGAGAATTTTGTGGAGATCTGATTTGGGTTCGGTTTGGTTTGTTTTGTTCGCTTTCAAGGCGTTTACCAGCGACTTTATGCGACTTGACCAGTGGGTGCTACTGGGGAAAAAAACTAGCAGAAAAAAGATCAAAGCACGTATAAGTCATTCATAAGTCTAGTTGTCATTTGAGACCACAGCCCATAGAATCCGTGGCGTGTGTCAAAATAGTGACAGCTCATAAGCTCGGGAGAGATGCAGCAAATGTTCGAGAAGTGGCTGTTCGTTGAGCTGGTTTTTGATATTCGCCTAGAGTTGTTGTTTGTTTTATAAGAGAACCAGCGGATCCCCTGCACGTTTCACTGTACAAAATGAACAAAATATGACATAACAGTTTATTCTCTATGATAAACAACTTTTTTGTTTTTTCATTTTCTTCACAATAAGTGACTAATACTGATGGTTGATGGTTTCCCGACACGTGAACAGGTAGGTTCGGTTAGGTTCAGTCACTTTTAATTCCAAGACTTCCCTTAATTACCGCCTATCTCTTAACGAGATGGCCAAGTACTTTAACATCCAATTTATGTTGGACACTGTGACACTCTCCGTGCTCTTTCCGAGTGTAGACCCACCCTCCAAGCCTATCGCTACTATAAAACATCTGCTAAGGCCTGAAACGCTTGCTCAAACAAGCCACGAATGGATATCTGGCACAAGATGCCACATTACCAAACAACTATGGCCTATGATCGATCGGAAAGCGATCGCTTAGCTTAATCAGATTAAGCAGGCCAAACGTCAGATCTCTTTTTGGCGTTTTAACAAGACATTGTGCCATCGGAACTCAAACCTCTAGACTAGGCCTTCCCCATAATGATTTCTGTAGAAGCTGCATGGACGAGGATGAGGAAGAAACCATCGACCACTTGCTATGTAGCTGCAGTGCTCTCTCATCCCGTAGATTCAATCTTCTGAGGGCCCTTTTTTTTTTAATCTGGGTGAACTGAGCAGCATCAGAATCAGCCATTTTCTTTGCTTTATCAAAAGCACAAATTGGTTTGCGGAATAGGTAGCCTAAGATCCGCGTGATTGGCAGAACACAGCATCAGAGCGCCGTTTGCTGGCATTGAAGCGGAAGCGGCTAAAATGGATCTAGCGGTGAATGAGGCCAAAACGAAGTACAGTCGAGGTAGTCAAGGACTTCGTCTACTTCGGCTTGCAAGTAAACAGTACGAACAACACCAGTACCGATATTAAACGCAGAATTACTCTTGCCAATCGCTGTTTCTTCTGTGCTTTTGTTTTCAAGAAGTAGAGTCCTCTCTCGAAGGGCTAAGCTAACATTATATAACGTATTGATCATCCCTGTCCTGCTCTATGGTGTGGAGGCATGGACAATGTCAAAAGCGGATGAAGAATCACTTGGTATTTTTGAGAGAAAAGTTCTGCGTTCAATCTTTTGTCTTGTTCGCGTTGATGATTATTGGAGAAGATGATTCAACCACGAATTGTACGGGCTGTACTGCGACGTGAGTCTAGTCAGGCGTCTTCGGATCCAACGCCTAAGATGGCTAGGCTTTGTAGAGCGTATGGACAACTCAGTTCCGGCCCGAAGAGTCTTCGACTCCGAACCCGTGGGACGACGTAGCAGAGGACGCCCGCGTTTAAGGTGGCGCACCCAGGTGGAGAAGGACCTCAACCAACTTGGCGTGCGATACTGGAGACAGCTAGCCAGAGACCGTGCTAGTTGGCGAGGCTTGTTGGTTGAGGCCCAGGTCCACCCCGGACTGTAGCGCCAAATAAAGAAGAAGAAGAGAAGATTTGGATCTAGCTCTTACAAGAGCATTGGCTCTTACAAGAGCAGTCTGAGAGGTCAGACTATGAGAAGTTTTTCTTCACAATTGTACTCTCTGGACACTCTCAGTAAATCGAAAGAATTGGCGTGGTTTAAATTAAGGTTTATGTGTTCATGAATGAACCGTCAGCATTCAGTGTAGGTGTGTTCGACCTTTAAATTTGTATTCAATTCAAGTGCAACAATCAGTGACGGGGCTCTGGTTGTACGCACCACTAATAAAATCAATGCAAGTACCTTGAAATAGAACAAATGTTGAACTGTTAGGATCTTCAAGAGTTTGAAAAACTCCAAAAGTGAGCAAACCCAGCAGCATAGAAGTTCTGTTTCGTTTAATAATTTCTGTTAACATTGTCCCCCTCTAAGTTTTCCTTCACAGGAACATAGGCTGGGACAACATGGATATCACTATCTGTTCGGACAGCCTTGGTACAAATAAGTCTCTGGACAACGTATTGTTCAATTGAAAGACATTCCTTAATTTCCAGCTGTCTTTTAACGGCTAACTGCTGAGCTTTTTAGTACACACTTCATATGCATGTGGGAAAATACCGTGTTCTACTGGGCCATTGCTAAGCAGTTAAACTCACTGGGTGTGGTACAATCTTTTCTGCTACAGCCTACCATCTTCTTAAGAAAAATAAAAAAAAGCAACAGCAAATGGCTAGAAGGCACCACAAGGTAATATAGCCAGCACTAAGTCTCCAACAGACACAGTTAGATCAGAGGCAAAATCACTGTCCTCCATCCTAAACAGTCAAGCCGTTGTTACAACGTAACTAAAACTGTTCACAACTTTACTTGTGTAATTAAAACAATTAGAAATAATTATACTTGCGGGAGATTGGTTTGAAAAATAAGACACATCCTGGAAGAAGATCCTGGTGATAATCTACAAATATTTTAAAGGAAAATTTGCTTTCATTTTTTATCAGAGTTTATTTTGAAGGTTATCACATCTCAATTTATTGAACGACTCTGTTGAACGCAAGGTTACAGGAATGAAGAAGGAAAACAATATCAAAGTCAGTGCTGTTGTTAGTACGGATGCCAAAAAATCGTTTGAATTTGAAAACCGATGATACTCAGAAAGTTTAAGCCAGAAATGAAGTGTTACCGAGATGCCCGACATCTACCTCTCTTGCCCCTTAAAATGCTTGACAACTCGCTTCGTATGTCGTTTTCTCAATTAGAGGACGGTATTTACGTTATTTCATGAATAACTGTCAAAAATCCATGAATATCTGTCAAAAAAGTACTCAAAATCGTCGACGAACTAGGGGGCAATCAGCTTGAAGTCGGCTATCTCTGTAATTTTCATTTATTTATTCAGGTAACTCTGCACAATTAAGAATAAACTTATAACTTTTAACTTATAATACTTCATTTCACCACATCAAATAAATACTGTAAACCAGAGCCGAGCGGATTCATTGCAAATTCAACTGCAATGCAACACACAATGCGACAACATTACGGCACACAAAACAATAAAAACTAACTTTAAGGACGTAGTCCATTGTTTTCGCGAACAAAAAGTCCACCCTGAGAATAACTGCTGTTGTTGGAGAAGATTAGCAACAAAGGAAATGCAAATAGCTTTGGAAACATTAACGAGGAACTAAAAAATATGTATTTTGTTCTAAGTAGTAAACCTCTGTATAAATACCGTTTGTGTGGACTGAGAAGTAGATAGCAGTGGGACGGTAAAGTAATAGAGATCCGATGACGATTAAGTACTATCTCCAAGAGATATATCTCTGCTCAACATCCCCTATAAGGTCCCATCCAGCATACTGTGTGAACGTCTGATGCCGTTTTGTAGTGCACTAATCGGCACGTTTCAATAGGGCTTCCGGTCCGGCAAATCTTCACACCAAGGAAAATCTTGGAGAAGACCAGCAAGTTTCAAATCGATACGCACCACCTTTTCATCGATTTTAAAGTCGCATACGACAGTTTTCATCGCAAGAAGCTAAGGCACACTAACAAATACGTCGTGTAATTTCTTCAATTTGGTACTGGAGAAGATAGTGCGGCAACACGGAAGGCACTGTCTTCTACAAGTCAGTCCAACGGTTGGGTTGTGCAGATGACATCCAATGTTCCCAACGTGTTGTAGTAGAAGCATTTACGGCAGTTGAAAAAGTGGCGAAGCGAGCTGGGCTCAAGGTCAATGTCGACCAAGAAATGTTCCGTCACACACGACCTTGGACAATTTCGAGGTAGTAAAGGAGTTTGTCTACCTCGCGGCCAACGTATACTCCACAAAAGACATCACTGTGCAGATCCGACGTAGAGCCACCTATGGCAACTGGTGCTACTTCGGTTATTCAAAACAACTGGAGTCAAGAGTCCTGACTCGAAGCAACAAAATCAGGTTCTACAAAAGTCTTATTTTGCCAGTCCTCTTGGGACCGAAAGATGAACGCTGTAGTGGATGTAGCCCGAAAGGCAAAAATCCGCCGACTGCACTGGCTCGGTCACATCGAGCGCATGAACAACAATGCTGCAGCTAAGAGGGTCTTCGAATCCAAGCCTCCTGGTTCGAGAAGGAGAGGAAGATTGAACCTCCGGTATAAAGACCAAGTGGCGTTGTTGGTATGTCCGTCGACGCTTACGAAACTTAACCTCGATGCCTGGGTTCGATTCCCGGCCGCCACAACCAAAATGAATTCTTAACGGCCCACCGCTTTCAAACTTGGCCGTTCGCAGTCGGCACAGAACTGTAGGTCTCTTCCATTCGTGAGAGAACAATAGCACGCCGCACAACACGAGTGGTTGCTGAGAAGCTAGGCCCTGACCTTCTACGGGCTGTATCGCCACTCATATTATATTATTATATTATTAATCGCGAATGCAAGACAGCTTGGTCTTGATGACTTTAAGCAGTGTGCCCAGGACCGTCATCGATAGAAATCAGCTGTTGCTCAGGTGTGGATCCTGCATGGTTCACTCGCCTGGTAAGTAAGTAATAAAAGTGAGTATTTCTGCGTACCGAAATTTCGACGGTTCATCATTCATTTCAAGGACCACCCAAGGAGATTTAAATAAATCTGATGAATAGATGAAAAGCATAAAAACAAGGCACAAAAAATCACCTCACTTCGTTTCGTTAAATTTATATTTTTTTTAATTTTTTTTCTAGTGGGAGTGAACAAAATCGCTCTCTAGGTAAGTTGTAAATTGTGTTGCCTAAGTTCTCAGAAGCAATTATAGACACTTTCGCACATGACTATACTTCTCGTTCAGTTCTGATATAAGGTTAATTTTACTGAACTCTATTATGGTTGCACCTTAAGAATGATCCGATCTGTCCGCTTTGTGCGTCTGCAGACAGTTACCTTAAATTTATGCTCCGACCAGTGCGTCTGCAGAGTGTTAAGTTATCAATATACAGTAAGTCGAACTCTCCCTAAGTCAAAATTCTCTCTAACTCAATATTTTTCACCATATTTTTATTTTTTTATTTTTATTTTTTATTACATTTTCCTCAATTTTCCATACAAAGACCTCTTTCAAAGTCAAACACCCTCTACCTCGAACAAATTAAGGTATCCCGTGACAGTTCAACTTAGGGGGAGTCCACTGTATATCCAACTAAAGAATAACTGCAGTATGAATGCATAATTTATTACATTTTTAATTGTTTTTAAATTTCGAGCATATTAATGCTCCCGATTAAATAAATCGTCTTAACTTACATCCCTGACCAAATTCACGATTCCCTCGCGACGGCTTCGAGGACATTGACCTCTTTTTAACTTGCAGACAACAAAGTTCACAGTTGGAAGGCATGACTCATTGAGCCTGAAATTCCAAGAATAACTTCAATGACAACAGACTAATAAGGATGCATAACCACCACCGCCGCCCAAAAATAACCATCACCATGTAGGCCATGCAGGGCATACGGACTGAACCGTTCTTGTTTGAAAAATGTTTCCACTCGACCCAGTTGAACATTGTGACACATGCAACTGGAATGGAACTTCAAACCGGAGATCACCTGATGCTTAAGCGCACCAGAGACAGTGCCAGCAACTAAGAAGGAATACAATTAGAGGAAATTTGTGTTAACAAGAGCAACACAGCTGCTGTCAGCTGTCATGAATTCACAAGAAGAATAAAATGCATTGTCATAAGAAAAACCACTCAGAAGCTTTACATAATTGTCTCCTGTAAGCAGTTAAACTTGTCAAGTCATTGTCAGCCAACTGTCGCATTTAGATGTGCAATCTGTCAAAGTACCATCTGCCGACATTTCTGATGACAGAACAAAGAAAAACCTCATAAGTGACGTTTAAAATAAGAATGGTTTCCTTCGATTCGGACTGAGCCTCTGCAACGCTGATAAGATGAGTTTGGACAACTTAAGTCTTAAGACAACACCCACCAGTCAGGCATCGAACAAAGTCTGCACGAGGCTCGGCACTACAAACATTCACTCAAGAGAAGTGATTCATTTTAAATCGACAAATGTCAGCTTTGCACCGCAATGAAATGCGGGAACCAGATTGAAATGAGACTAATCCCTGTGAGGTGATATCTGCGAGATTACTACTTTCATTTGCACAGTCACTGAGTCACGTTTTGTTTCTGGGCTTGTTTACTCGCTTTATCGCTGCATCTCGAGATATATATTGTATTGGTTGAGTTTTTAAATAAATTTTAAATGAACGTCTGCTTACATTCTGTCAATCTCCTTCCACCCACTTGTCCGACGGTAGATTAGCCGCCTGAACTCCAGGTTTTGCTCTTAATTTAAATTGTTAATCAAAAATCGTACGATATTGCAGTTGTATTTCGAAGGAAAGTGAAATCGAGTTGCGCATTGTTGCCAAATATTTATCTAATCAGAATTCGTATTTGTTTCGGCTTCTCTAGATATAAACATTGTTTTGGTTATTTTTTTTTTCGACGTGACAACTGTACAAAAAGGTGATCGATTCAGGTTAGATAAAATACAATAGGCGCGTAGGAAGTGATCTATCATCGTCGACTTTGACGGACGCCACTCGACGGCTTTTGGGATCCGCGGAGCTGTTCTATACAGCTTGAGGTTTAGGGGATTTTTTCCGTATTACTTGGAGGGAATATTCAAATGCCTAGCTGGATCAAGTTAAGTCTTTAGGATTGGGAGAGAGATAGGTGGCTCGTGCCTCGTAGATAGCTGTGAAGAGAACATTACGAGATTGAATGTCAATTAGGTCGGGTGATACAGTTCCGAAAGAAAGGTGATCCTCTAAACTGTCCCAATAACAGGGGGATAAATCTCCGTACAAGATATTTCTTGCAGTCTTGAGTTAGCGCCTGCGGCCCTATGTCAACGGCCTGCGTGGTTAATATCAGTGCGGACTCAGGCCAATGATCTCAGGCCATTAGCGACTAAATACAGGGAAACTTCTCTACAACGGACAGCAGCAGGAGTATCATAATTGCCCGTTATGTAGGGTGTCAGTTCGGAAAGGTATGAAATACACGAATACCTTCATGGCGGGACAATAACGAATTCGCCATAACGAGAGGTGTCCTTTATAGAGAAGTTTCACTGTATTTACACTACGGCAGACCATGGACAGGACCCAGGCATTTCAAGTCGATACACACCATCTATTAACACAGAACTTATAGAGGCGAGCTAACAATCGCATTGTATAATTTTGGAATCCCGGTAAAGCTCGCCCGTCTTTGGAGAATGACGATGAAGAAAGCCCGGTCCTCCGTGAAGGTCGGTAAATATTTTACCAAGACCTTTGATGTCAAAAGAGGACTTAGACAAGGCGATGAATTGTCATGCGATTTCCTCAACATCCTTCTCGAGAAGACCGTACATAACTCAAACGACAACACCATATGTCGATGACATTGACATCATCGGAAGAAAAAAAACGGGCTGTCAGTGGGGTGTTTGTGAGCATCGAGATCTCTGCGCCCAAATAGACAAAATGTCTCCATTTTTTAAAAACAATTAAAATCTGAATTGCTGTTTTCAATATGTTTAGCATGTTGTTTTTGTGTAGAAATGCGTGCATCTTCAGAATGCAACAACAACAAGACGGAAAATACTTTTTCTGTGGATGAAACTATTGTGCGATTAAGTCTTTCGCATAGACCATGCCATAGTTCTGGCGTGTTTTCCGAGCATTCCTCAGCAATTATTCAAACTCTTTTCCACAAAATTCGCCACCATTTTCTGTTCTCAAAATCTTAATTCTTTTGCCTCGTTGATTCTCAGTCATGGTTAAAGATTGCTTGAAGTAATAAAATACATCGCTCCTTGATTTTAGGAAATAAACGAATGACATTCGTTCAAAATCATCACCGAAAGAAGAAAAAACCTGGATCCATCGATAGATTTAGAATTCATTGGACCACAGACATCTGCATGCACAATCTCTAAGATATCTGTTCTTCTCTTACCAACGTTGGAAAATGGCAGCCGGTATTGTTTTCCTTCACAGCATACTGTACAATTCGACTTTCCAGTGTTGACATTGTCCGCATATGACAAACCCTCTACTGCACCATGTCTCATTTTCTCCATAACATTGGTATTGAAGTGTCCCAACCTCCTGTGCCATACGTTCCCAGAAACAGCAGACATAGCCAGTAAGCAGTTATTTTTGCTCATGTTCAATCGGTAAACTTCACCAATCAAAACAGCTGAAGCCACTAATTCATTTTGCGAATTGTATATACAACATCCTGTTTTGGTAAAAGACACCTTGTTCCCTTTGTTAATCAGCTGGCTAACTGATAATAAATTGGTAGTTAAATCTGGAAGACATAATACACTCTTCATATCAATTTCATAAGAAAACTTATCGATAACAGTTGTAATTTTTACATCATCCGAACATGAAACTGTATGAAACTTATTTGCAACTATGATCTCTTTAGTAGGATGCTGATAAGAAACATTTCTGATCCAATCTCTATTCGCAGTGTGTACACTTGCCCCGGAATCGATGTACCAGTCTTCTTTCTTTATCAAAATTCCCATTTAAGAAAACTGCACATATGCTTGTGTTCTTTTCTCCTAGTTCACAACGCTGGAACATTGCCTTTTGTAGTTCCCAGGTTGCTTGCATTTATAGCACGTGATATTTTTTTGGTTCGATTTAAACGGGTTATGATTACTTTTAGCATTACCTTTAATTAATTGCCAATGATTTGTGGCAAATGCTCTATTGTTATCAATCCCACTGGCATCTGGTTCCATATCCAATAATTTTGTTTTAATGGTATCTGTGGTTATATATTTTCAGGGTGTTTCATTGCCATAATCATTGGTGCAAATATCTCGGGTAAACCGGCGAGCAATACTGATCCAGTCCATTCATCGTTGATGTTAAAACCAGTGCCGCTCAATTTCTGCGCAGTTTCAACTATTTGCGTTACGTACATAGCTTGTCATCGAATCACAGTTTTCAAGACGAATTGAAATCAAGTTACGCAACAAGGATATTTTTCTCTAAAATCCAGAATCGTCGAATAATGTACCTAGTTTCTTCCACAGTTCCTGTGAAGTACGTACAGTCTTAATATGAACATATAAAGATGGGTTAAGTGTCAAAATCAATTTGGCCTTAGCTTTTGCATCCTCTGCAATGTTCAACGTTCATTCGTGACGCTGGTTTAATGCAATTTACCATCCCTTCTAAAATAAGAAAATTCTCTGCACCAAAAGCCCATTTGCTATAGTTTGGAACGTTCACAGCGTAACCCGAAGCGATCCTTGTGCTACACAATTAATTAACTCTTTTTAAATTTACAAACGTGGAACTGGGCCAATAACCTAATAAAAAGCACGATGTGTAGTTCTGCACAGACTTCAATTTAATGATGATTAAAACCAAATATAAATGTATCAAAGAGATTTAAAAGACTACTTAGATATACAACCGATGTGACATTAAAGTAAATACAGTACATATTTTGATATATTTTCAACAGTTTTTGTCTGTTTACATACAACAAACGCAATAAAAGCAACTACCCGATATTATATTAGTTGCTTTTATTGAGGTTGCACTTTATATAAATACAGTACGCTCTCGATTAACACAACTCTCGATTCACGCAACTCCTCCATTTTTGCAACAACTAAATTTAATTTTGTATCATTATTGACGCAGTTATCGCAACCTTGCAAGTAGACAGAACTTCAATAATTGCAACTACCCCAGTTTCTATTAGTTGCGACAATCGAGAATGTACTGTATATATATAAACCAAAACATACATAAAAATATGTGTACGTTTATATCCGCCATAACTTTAAGTAAATAAAAGAAACCAACGGTCGATTTAATGGGAAACTGAGTAGGCATTGATCTTTTCGCATCGGTGACAAAAAAGAAATATACAAGAACTTGGAAGTTGTGCTATTCTGATGAAGTAGATGACTACAGCTGCCGAAGATTAAACAATCAGCATCCGCTAAAATTCAATGGAAGCGATGTGGATTCCCATTAGTGCTGCAAGAATGCCAACTCATCACTTAATGAAATAAAAGGCCGTCCAATACGGAGACTAATATTGTTTTTCTTGCAAAGCGGATGAACAAAAGAGTTGACAGGTAAATAAGGACAGTCTGGTGGGCTTTCTTGAATTCAACAAAAATAAGTCAATACCTCACAATAAGGAAATTATCAGACGTCATAAAATCAGCCCATCTGGCAATAATGCTAATGATTCTGAAAAGCCTTAAGCGTTCTATCCGTACATAACCATTTTTCAGCAAAAATAAGAAAAAGTTACACGTCTTGATGTGCCAAAAGATGCGCATAGAATTTGGATTGTTGAGTTACCGTAAATGCCCTAATTAACAATTTTAAATTGTTTCAATTTTTTGCGAACTGAATGAATGTTCATTAGCAGATATCTATAAATTTGTGGACTGCGTCTGCCTTTTTGTGTATTGCGTTTTCAGTTTTGTGTGTCATGTGGATGAAATTTCAGAGTTTGCAAAATACGCAACACACAATGCGCTCATATGAACAAACTTAGCATTCACACGGTGTTAAACAATTTTTGTCAATATTGTCAGAGGTGGGTATCAACTGAACCATAAATCAAGTACAGGTATATATCCGACTTCACAGCTGATGGAAACTTGTCCATCGGCGAATTTGGGAGACATTTTGATAGTGTTTCACGAATTTTTCAAAATTCGAAAACGAAATCGAAACGATGTTTTCTTGCACTAAAGGCTCTCTATCTGCCTTCCTCAGTATTTGATCTGAATATTTGAACAGAGGGTATTCTATTAAGGGAGTGCCCAGAAAGATATTAATATTGGAAATACCACCGGCTGATATTACCATTCTAAGTGACAGTCTAGTGGTCATTAAAGCAATTTCGGGAACAGAAATCAAGTCCAAGCTGATCTAAGGCTGCAGCGAAGAATTCAAGGTTCTCAGTACGTATCACTAGATTATTCTATCGGGTCGAAGGGTCGTAGGTTGCAGAGACATAACTGACAATGAAGCAGCGGATGAACGTGACAGGTAAGGGTTGGCCGCCTTAGTGACGCATCCTAGACCAAATCCTTTGCATCAAAACCACCTCTTGCGGATGTCAAGAAAAAATGTATTGACACAATCATCGGGGAAGCTAATGAAATATGGAACGCTGTAACCACCTGTAAAGTTAGTCTCTCGTATGCTCCTGCGCAAGATTAACAGTGCAAAAGTCGACAAACTCCTTCAATGTGACAAAAAGTTGCTTTGGATGGTGGTTGGGACAATAACTGGCTATAATCATCAGAAGTGTCATGAAATGAAATTGGGCTATCTAACGAATAACTACTTTACATGCAAAGGCTGCGGCGACGAAGAGGAAAATGAAGACACTCCTCACTACCTCGCCAATGCCCCGTTTTCTGCCTATTTGAGACATAGACCACTGCGAAAAAATGTTTTCCAAGACATCCAGCACCTAACGTTCCACTAAAATCTCTTTTTAGAGTATAGGTGGTTTGGTCACATAGCACCAATGTCCTACCATCACGACTGCCGAGGCCTTGAATGCGATTCCATCAGGACCAAGTCCATAAGCTCGCCTCGTTACGCTTGGGCATAACCCCTGATGAGTTAAAGCCGATTCCGGAGGATCGAGAGAGATCTCTCGTACATGGTTTACCCCCGCGACCGGGCGATTTATAAGGTTATTAGGATGGCTGAGCTATACATCAACCTGACGACTACGAAGTAGGAGCCATGAGGTTACATACGAGCACCACAATGGATCCAGCAAGACCTAAGGTGACATAGCTTACCCCTGCATGCCCACATTACTAACCTTACCTATCCAGGGGGAGTTGGAGCTTTCGACCATTAAGTGGTATCAAGACAGGTTTTTTTAAACTGTTTTGAACTGCACAAGTCAATACATATATTATCTTGCCACCCACATCCCAACTACATGCAAATATATGCATCTACCAAACGTCTGCAAACATTTATTCTAACTACATCATCCTCCAACTGTTAGCATTGGATTTGTATCACCTGTACACGATTTTCTTCTTGTCAACAAACGACAATCGTGGATTTCATCAAATCCTTCCAAATCTCGTAGGTTTCGCCATACAGTATCGCCGTTTCGATTACCTCGCAATTCCGTTAATATCTAGTTGTAACCACCTGGAGTTCATTTAACCGTGAGAGGTTGTCAAACCGAACAAGCCTACAACGTGAATTTCAGTTCACTTTCTCTGTCTCTTCCGGTGTTTCTAACACAATTATTTCCTGCATACAAGCAGCTGTTTTGCCGGCCACTTAAAAATTTACAACTAATGACATTTAATAACTCTGTGGGAACGGCCTTACCAAGAGTTCATCCAAACCTCGCGATTTCGGTTACGTGTGAACATAGCATTACACACGAGTTTGACAGGTTCTCTACCTCAAAAACAAGAGAGCAGGAAATTTAAAAGCTGATTCACCCATTCCTTTGAATTTATCATTCTGCCGCACGTATTCCAATTGTTTCCCTACAGAAGTTGTAAGAATATCCCTCGCTTCCTTTAAAAAAACCCTCTGCCTTACTTACAATACACCCGTGGTAAACTTCGCTTACTTCAGCTAAGCATTCCAATTTACAAAAGCAATTATTTGGCCAGTGGTGCAATCGCCAATGTGTCCCAAATTCAATATTTCCCTTTGTCTTAAAAGCACCTTTCTGCTTCCTGGGTGTTGTCATTGAAATGCGTCAGATATCGCTAAGTTTAGTTAAGGTAAACCACACAATAACAGGCCTTCCCTTAGAACGCAACGCTGCGATTTCCCTGAACTTACGGTAAACATCGCGTTATTTGCGAAGATGTATTTGCGTCGCCAAAAATAGCATTAATTTCCAATGTGACCACGAAGAATGACAATCGGGCCCACATGACCGAACAAAGGACTGGCAAGCGTTAAGCCGCCGCACCTGCAGCACACGCCGTCACACAGCGCAAACCAACTAGTTCAAGAACATCCGCATCCCAAGGACCTCGTGCAACCCGCAATCGCCTGTTTACCCGGCTCCCACTGTTTAATTAGATTTAACATTTTAATTACACTTTTGGAGAACATTCCAATTGGCACGATTATATTGACAATCAAATAAACCGAAATCGAAGACAACCAGCGCAGCGGCGCGGCGTTACGTAAACGCTTAAGGCGATGGCAAACAGATGGCGCATTACAACAAAGGGACCGCCATGCCACAAGGCTGCGCCGTGTTCCTCTGGCGTGTATTTGCCGATCGCGATGCCGTATCTATTCGTTTGGTTGGGGCTTATTAAAGTCCACTGGCAATATTTGCACGCTCTACTTGCAGCCCTTGCCCGCCCCTGTACCCCGGCCCAAACTTCAAATTACAACTAACAAATGCATTGTTCCAGTCTTAGCAATTACTTACGCGAATCTAATTAAGGGAGCTTATTGGCGCATCAGTAAACTCGGTTGCACTTGAACTTGTTCGCGAGCCACGCTGTGAGTACCGCATACGTGCCGTGCATAATTGATGTGTAACCGGAAGGTCGCGACTGGTTTATGTTTTATTTTTTTGCAAAAAAAAAAAAAATCGAGAATTATTCACAATGAGGGCGAAAACGGTTGACTGGAATTTTATTTACGATTAATTTTGGCTTTTTTATTCGAATGCGATTGATGCGAGATCAATCGCTACTGATACGTGTCGAAGGTGTTATGAGGCTCGAATAATAAAGGAGGGTCTTGTGGGGCTTTGCACTTGAACGTAGAACAACTTGGTGTGATGTTCTGTTCAAGCGGCCTGCCCTGGAGAGAATTTAAATATTTTTTGTTTTTAAGTTGTTTTAGTCACATGAGAGGTTTGAATTCTTGTGAAGTTCGGGAGACTTCTTGAGGGTGGCCTGAGGTATATGTAACATGAGTTTATTGGCGGAGATCGCTGTTTTAAACAAAGATGTCTCTCTTTGTAAGCTAGGGTGTCTGTAAGATGATTACGTTTATTTTGGTTTTTTTTTCACATTTCATAACGTTGGAATACAATGTACATATGTACGACATCAGCCTCATTTTTACCGTTTCCGATCAGAGTGGAGAAAAGTAAAATTTCTGTTAGCGTCCGTACGTTGTGCGTTGTGTCGCACGTTCGAATGATCATAAAATAAGAGTCATTCGTTAGAAAAAATGTTGCGGAAGGATTTGAATATATTGTTTGCCATTCATTGGCATTCACTCGAAATTTATTGGCATTCATTCGACAAGTTATTGAGTAACGTTAGTATGTAATAAATTTGTTCCATTCATTCGTTTTTATGGCTTTCGAAGATTCTGTGCAAATGGTACGTCCCATTCCTTTTTTGGATTCGGGTATTAATTATTGAATGGGTTTTGGGTAGGATCCATTGAGCTGTCATTTCCATCAGTTCCATCAATTCATTCAATTCTTCTTATTATAAATTGTGTCATAATAAGTTTTCGTAGTTGACATCCTGTATTTTAGGATAGTCTTATAATTGACGTTTGGCAATTCTTCAAGGGCGTTCAAAATAAAAATTACCCACCAAACTTCTTTTAGCGTCTATAAGGGCGTTCAAGAATCACGGTAAGTGTAGTCTCATCAATGCACCTCCTACAGAAGTCATCGCTGGGCGCATCTGGCTTGATTGCCTGTGAGGCACTGCCTAGGTATTACGCACTTATTTGCTTCCTGTTTAAGACTATTACAGCTGTAGTTCTACATAGATTTTTAAGCAGACGTACACCTACAGGTATCTATTTCCGGTCATCTACGGTTGATGTAATTTATGGCATACGTTAGTATGAAATAATGTTTTGTGAGAGATGATTAGATCATCTATTTTGTCTATTTTGTTGAGGAAAGGAGGATCGAGCTGCCTGCAGATCTCTCGTGCGTGCTTTACTAGAACTATGCAACGTTGAACCGTAATTGTAATAACGGTGACCTCAGAGATCCCACCAATATACAGATACAATTTCGAATAGAATCCTCAAGGTATACGGCAAGTTGGTAGACCAAGAACTACTTGGAAATCATCAGTATTGCTTGCAGCAACACGTGGCCACAACTGAAGTATCTAGCCACAGATAGAGAAGGTTAGAGGAAGTTTGTCGCGGCCCTTAGCCTCACCCGGGGTTAAATGACTCATATATAAAAGAGTTCTTTCAAGTCACTTAACAAGTCAAGAAGGACTTCGAATTGAAAAGCAGATCATTAATTCAGATCATTAATTTAGTATAACTTAAACTAAGTTGAAGAAATAGTGGATCATAAGACTTAAGTTGTACTTTAACAGTGACAAGAAATTGTATGAATAAAAAGGGAATGCTGAATGAATTATAGTAGAGAGTTCGAATATTTGAAGAAGTTAAGAAGAAGAAATGTATAGAAGAAGAAATGTAGACCTTGTGTAAGCCTTTTCGGCTTACCAAGGATATATCCAACAATCATAGTTATGTCCTTGGTTACACAAGATAGAATCAAATTTAGAATGATCTTTCATCAGGTACATGTTTCTCTATTAATTTGCTAATGCAAAATTATGCTCATTAACATTTTCAAGAAATAATTTGATTGCACCCATCAATCAGTTATTGTCACATTGATGTTTTATGTGATGAGAACTTATTTACAAAGAATTACATTTCGGAGGAATGCACGTTTCGAGTGAATCCAGGATCGTTTTGTTATAAGCATAAATAACCGAAAACAGCTAGGGAAAATGCCAAGAAATATTTCTTTCGAAGATTCTCGTTTTCATTAGAAAGTATTTCTCTAAATGTCTGCAGTAGAAAACTGGTCTGCAACTTCTGGGACATATGTATAAGCGTTTTGCTTCGTTGGTGAACTTGTGGAACATGTGGAACATACACTTCCTTTTGACGCTCGCAGTAAAAACTGCGCAATGAATGAAATATGGTTTGATAAGTATTCGTGCTTCATACAAGAATTCAATCTTAAATCGACAAATGTCCTCTGTGCTCTAATTCGTTCAAGAACCTGCCATTTTTAAAAGTCACTGATTTTTTAAGTAACCTTACTTGACTAACTTCATCTTTTATATATTTTACGACATTGAAATCTTAGCACTCTCCACGTCCACGGGCATACGCCCACCCATTACGGAAATTGAAACGAGGTCAATGCAGTCAGACGAGTTATAATATCACAATCATAACAATGTGTGCATACGTCATTAACAGGTTTACAATCTACCTTCAAGAAGTTCAACTACCCCCAAAAGTAAACGTCAAAGTCGAAATAAATCTAAAATTATCGCTTGTAAGCGATATCTCTTCGGCTTGTAAAAGAAACTTAAGCAAAAGTCGTAAAAAAATCGGTCCGCTCATTTATCCAGTAGAGGAAATCGATAAAACGAAAGGGTATCCACTTAAACAAATCACGTTAGGGTGCAATTCTTGAATTGGATCGAAGTGGACATAAACAGGAAGGAACAGCTACTGTCGCGGGTTATGCAGAAATGCGCACGAAACCGGTTGGATAACATTCGTCAATTTTATTCTTCCCAAAATATTGTCCCATATAGCAGGTGATAAGCTTTTGGAGGGAACAATAAATGTGCTGTTTATGTCTCCTTTAATGTACTTGGAGGGGCTGGGGATCAGATAACGCTCTGTTACATGTAAATGGCAATTCAATCAATTTTTTGATGAGCAGGGAACGTTGATTCGAGGGGGGTCCTACCTACCTAAGCTATTGCTGCCTTACTAGGGACATATGGTTGTATCACGCCACCTAAATAGGGAAGCTTGAGAAGCTAGACAGTTATAAGCTCAGAACATTGTCAGCTACTCAACATAGGTGGACTCGTAGATTATAATGTTATTCGTATTGGGGCACCCAGGAAGAGAGTCCACTTAGTTTTTTAGTAACTTTAGTCAATATAGTGCCCATGTTTTTAAATAAGATGTTACTCAAACCGATTTAGCACGCAATAATGTACGAATTATATTCTCTCAGTTGAGCATCGATAGAACATTGTGGAAGCCGGTAAAACGAACTGCACTGCCGACACGGCCGAAAGAGAATAATGCAGAGATTAACAGGTGCATTAATGGGTGACAAAATTAAAAGCAGAGTGTCGACTACGATCTGGGATGAAGTTTTTGTAAGATCGTGTGAAATGTACATTGATATTATTACTCTCGTTCGAGTGAGCTCATCAAAAAAATTATTTGTGGCACTGAAAACGTTTGTTACTTTGAATAGGTGGTAGGCCACAATTGAAGCACAGTTAGACAAACTCGTACAGGTTTTGGATAAAATGTGATTCCACAAGCTTGTTATCTCTCTCTCTCAACAAATCTGAAATGCCGTTATTAATGGAAAGGCCACAATGTATAACTTTTCTCTTCCAGAACTTCCTTTCTGTGAGATATATACTCTCAAAAGTAAGAATTAACGTGGATTTCAAAACTAATTTAAATCTCTATTCAAACAGCCTACTAGAAAGAGGAAATCAGCATTAAATAACTCTGTGGATAAAAACAACATTCGTAAGTCTATTCTCACCTACGCACAGTGTACAACTTTGCGAATCTAGTGGAACTTTATTCGTGGTGCATGGGAATTACTCTTTTTGATTACTTACTGCTAATTATGTTACGTATTGTCAGAGAAAGACAATGAATTAAGGAGTAGAAACGAAGTAGAAATGAAAAGTGAAGAAAGAAAAAGTGCAAAAGTAGTAATTAATAAAGTGTCAATTTCCTAAATTGCAATATAACTTTTATTTTGGATTTGTTGTCTTTATTATTTCGCTAATAGTATGTAAAGTTAAAGCTTACCACAATAAATTATCGGTCAGTTCTTGCATACAAGTAAATGAGTATTCAATGAATGATGGAATCATTTTTCTCAAAACTTCAATCGAGTTTTTGACGACAGCTGCTCACAACAATCCATTTTTTTTGTAAACCAAAATAATATTGAAAACATTCGACATTTATAAATCACTTTACTAAATATTCAAGATGTTTATCATTCATTCTGACTCGTATTCTTCATTGAATCCTTCTTCGGAAACCTTTAACAGAGCAATACTTTCCTGTGAGAGTGAATTACTTTTTCTATTCCGTGCTATACTTTGGATCGATAAATATGGATCCAAGGACCGTAAAAATGGGATAAAGACATCTCTATTTATCTTCGGACAGCTCCCCTAGTTGTGATATGCAAGCTTGGATAATATTTGTTGAGACAGTGAAAAGTGTATGTATGCTTGCAGGACGTAGACCCACGCGGGCGCAGTACCTCTTTCAATTACACGCATACGAGTGTGCAAATGGAGAAGCTCGCGTTGGGTGCAGAAACGCCTAGTAACGGTACTGCTTGCAGACACAAATGTAAAGCCATACATATTCCCGAAGATAGACATTTTTCGTGACTTCCAAACTTGTCTACATAAATTTCATATTTATTCGGTATAAGTAAAATTAGGAATTGTTTGATGAAAGTGTTAATACATGTTATCTGAGAGCTAATTTCAATGTTTCGAAAAAACTTTCGAGTCGTGTTGCCATCATTGATATTCCCAGCTATTTGTTTAGGTGTGTCGTCTGATAGCTCAATTCGTTCACGGAATTGCGATTGTATGTAGGTTTTTCTGTTTGCAACTAAATGTTTTTTTCATGCGATCTTGCTTGACGATCATTTCTACCATTTGCTTATGTCATGCAAGATTCAAGCTTACCTAAAAGACTACGTAAATAACAGGCAAGAAATTAGACAAGACGGACTACTTTTGTGCTACTTTCTTCATAAGCCCAGAATCAATTTGAATCACGTAATGTAACTGGTGGGTCGCGGTGGCATAGTGGGTTAGTGCGTCGACTCCTATGCAGAGGGTACCAGGGTAGATACCCGAATTTGACCACCTTTCATAATTCACGGCTCCACCTCGACACCACTCCACATGACTCGAAAGTCACTGACCATGTTCAAAGAGTATTCCTGTCTAGAAAAAGCTTCTCAACGCCGTTCGGAGTCGGCATTAAACTGTAGGTCCCATCCATTCGTGAAAGAACAATATCACGCACAACACGAGTGGTTGCTGTAGAACCTAGGCCCAGGCCCGTCTCGGACTGTCGGGCCATCCATATTATATTATTATATTAATGTAACTAGTGTTTAATATATCTATCTCTTGCTAAAAAAAGTGTGCTGATGCCACTCATTGGTATTGGTAATACAGTTTCCGGACCGTTTCTTGGAGAATGTTGAGACCGGAGGTTTTAGCTGTCATTTCGTACCAATATTTTGTCATTCAGACTCCTTTGATTTTTAAACAAAGTTCCGCCAGATGTCGTCGCATAGTATGGTGGGGTGTCTACTTCTTGGTTACTCTACGCTTTGAAGTTCGATTTATAGAAGGCTGGTTCTGTTAGGTTGGACTTTGTTGGTGCGTTGGCAATTGGTGACTGGACTAGATTTGGAAACCAGATATAAGCGTATAAACCGGGGATGCCGCTAACCAAACCGGCACTTAGCCAACTGCACCATCCAGTCGTCTTCGCTTTATAGGAAGTTTCAGTTGATTGTTTTCCTCGGAAAACTACGTGCCTGCACAATGGACCTTTCTTGCTCCAAGTGGATTCTTCATTCGAGGGAGCAATGTTAAGTATTCGAAAAAGGAGAAGTAGAGAAGCGACATATAGTTAGCAGACACTACTGTCTACACAAAAGTTTGGAAGATGGATTACGGAGAGCAATGGGGAAAAACAGTTTATTCTCTCTCTATAAAAATACACGTTCCTTGTGAGACCTACGAAAAGACAACCGATTTTAGTTGTTCACATTATCGGACGATAAATCCACTCTACAGTTCTCCGTTTTTTATCTAAAGTAGCCCGGATCAAGCATAAATTTGACTCGGTCCCAAAGCTGTGTGATAACCTTTTCAACAACAAGTAAATAACGCATTTACAATTCATTGCGAAATAAGAGCGTTCTCTGGCAAACACTTTCCCATTTAAACCGAGAGTTCTGCAGTCGTCATCAACTTTCTCACAGACGCCTTGAGTGCCCGATAAGACCTCAATATTAAAAGTGTTTGCCCTACAATCAATTAGACGCTCTCCAAGTATACTGCACTTGAACCGCAATTTTACTGCCGTGGCGCCTGAAGGCCGCCCACACCGCAAAACTGGCGCTTTCATTATCTAGTCCGTTAACGCCGCGACTAAACAATTCTTGGCACAGTCTATCGGCCTTATTCTAACAGTCCGGTCTTGTGTCTCCAATTAACCAAATAGGGACATGCTCAATGCGGGTAATGACAGCTTGATAGCTAGTGTCACAGGCGCTGAATAAATTTCCATAGTTTAGCACTCGGACTTAGTACACTCTTCCGAAGCTCCGGCTGTTGCTCTTGCCTCATGAATAAACAATTAATCATGAATTATTAAATAATATGTGACATTTTTATATCACCCGCTACTTTTTTTTTTTTTGTCTGCTCTGTCAGCACTCACTTTGTTTACAATATGTCAGACATTTTGTGTACCCAACTGTGACCTCCGAAAGTTTGTTGACAGCGCGTGTTTTTATTATTTCTGTCACATTGATAGTTAAGCGTTGCATTTCTGTCAAAACAAAAAGTGAAGAAAAGACACAAAAATAACCAAACTTATCTGTGCTCTTATTTTGAGCACACACTACGGCCGACATAATTAAACAAAGCAATCATCTTTTAACGTCTTATGCGTTACTTTTTGATTTTGTCTTTGTCTGGGGAGGTTTGCATTTTCATTTTGATGCTTCTATCTTTGATGGTTTGGTTGAGGAAGAAGACGAGTTGGGGTCTTGTTGCCAAGGCCGACATCAAGTGCGTACGTGGCTTAGAGGATGATTATTCTCGTTGCCTTGTTGCTTTGTAGTTTTCATTGCGAATTTCGTTGATTATTTATTATGATTATTTTAAGTAATATGCATGATGGATGTTCACAAATGTGACACGTATTCAAAGGCGGAAATTACGATTGCGACACGGATTTAGGAAGCATGTCAGGTCAGGAGAAGAATGTCGTTTTACATTCCTAACGAAGACGTCCCAAACTTTATGTGACAGGTTGTGGAATTTAAAACCTTCTGTCTGCCAGGTGTTGTTTGACGAGTTCAACTTGATTGGAGTCGATTCAAAACATTGGTTTATGACAGAGCATAAGGTCAATATAGTGATTCCACTTTGCGTCAACGCGCTAAAAGCTACTGAGGTTGAACTAAGAGTTTCTTAGAGCACGCGGCTGAGTCAGCCGGTGTTTGGCCATCACATGTTTCTAAGTGCCGACAAAGGCTCAATGGCAACGTGAGTCCATCACATATCAACAGAAAATTACAAGAAGAACACCGACGGAGACATCTGTTTAAGAAGAACAAAAATACTTGCGACAAGATCTGAAGACGCTGTTTGTGTGTGTTTCGGTCAACAGGTTGCTATCTACGAGTTCCACATGTGTTTTGATAAATTGTAGTATGTCCCACACTTGAATAATCAGCTAAAAAGTGGACTATTGCTTTCACGAGAGGTGATTGTTGGCTAGAATCTATCGTCTGGTCAGTGATAAGAAAGAATTCCTCCGACATAGACGAGATCAATACAGCACTTCGAGACAACTGAGATGATCTTGTTGGGCGCATGTCGTGCTCTCTTCTGTAAGATATGATCGGAGGAAAGCATGGTCGGGGAGTGGAACGTCTGTTTCGATTGCCAAGAATGACCATTTTGAGTGCTCCACCTAACCGACGATGCCTCTCCTTTTTTTTTTTGGTTTTTTAAAACGCTACACTGCAGCACACAGACTAAAACACAAAACCAGCAGTCGTTTCTGAGAGGGGGGCTCTCACCACATGAGCACCGAAAACCAGCCACTTTATCCAAGCAAAGGCAGGACAGTGACAGAGGCGACGCAGAGGGTTTCGGCGCTTAGGCAAAGCACATTTAGATGTTTGTCGAAGGTGTAATGCCCCATTAATATGCCTATTAAAACGTCTGTCTTTTCTGTTAAAAGATAACAAGAATGCCGCGGACTCCATGTAGATCTTAGGGAGCATGCACATGGTCTGTCTGCATCCTGGAGAGTCATGCCAACTCCGATTTTGTTCTCTAGAGTACAAACCATTGATGGAATCTCTATCCATGGAGGCAGGTAGTCTCAGCGCATTTTCAGGTACTGAGAATGTCTCCTGCCATCTCATTTGGAGCGATTCCAGGGTGACCCGGGAACCAGAATAGTCTTACTGAATTTTGACTGCGAAATGAGGTAAGGACTAGCATTCCTGAACCATCCTAAAAGTGGTTAAGGGGTTTAGGAAGGTCTTAAGCACAGCTTGGTTGTCGCTACAGACACAAATGCTTCCTCCATTCAACCTGTTCTTCACAATATACTTCGTGGGCATTAGGATCGTGTGCAGTCTAATGTTGTCGCCGTCCAAGAAGGTGCCAGCGCCAGACCATTCATTGGTTTAGAAGCCATCCATAAAGATTCAACGACATTCCTTTCATGGTTCCCATTCTGGCCAGAGCCAGTCCTGGGTGCAGGGAAAGTCCAGTTTGTATGTACGCCTCGAATGAAGTAGTGGTGCCCGTACATCAGACGGCATATCCATAAGACAGGATTCAAATGAAAGGGGGTGCGCAAGGCCCAAGAAAATCCGGTGCCTGTTGTGCCAATGACCACTTCTTTTAAGATAGAAAATGGCCTTGAGACTGCATCCCATTATGTGAATATCAAGGGGAGGGATATTCAGCTGTGTATCAACACCCTATACAGACGAGACTGTTCGAGACTGTTCTTTGCAGCTTAGTGAAAGCAGCAGTTACGTATTTACATGAAAGTTTAATCCAAGAAGCGACGGATGCATAGGAGAGAAGGGGTCTTATCATAGCCGTGTAGATCCTGATGGACCCCAAGACTTACAGAAAATCCGCCTGCACTGCCAGAAAACTGACAGCTCCATTGGAGCCAAATATCTGGGTGTTACTCTAGATAGAAAACTTCTCTGGAAAAAGCACATAGAGTCGAAAATTACCAAGGCGCTGATGATGACGCCTAGTAGCTTAAGTTGGGGGAGACCAATCAATTTCCTCCTCCTCGTACACCGCCTGTCTGTCAAACTCGTCAGGTTGGACAGGGTGACGTTGAAGAACATTCCTTGCTCGTCAGTCAGAGAAGACGACGTACTGCCATCCGACTTAATCATTCTTAAAAGCAACGTGCAAAATTCAAAAACCAATACAAGTTGCTCGATCTTCTAAGAGTACGTTGAGATATTAACAGACGCGGATAACATTGAAGGTATTGGCCAAACGCATCGATCCGGCGATGAATAAGAGAAAAACGAGTCTTCACGAAAAGACATTCAACAACGACGTCTTGAACGTTCGATTTTCGGTTTCTCATTGAACAGTACTTTCCACATAAGTAGGTATCCACATCGAATGCAGATAAAGTCCTGTCAATCCCTGTATCTTTTTTTGGCGTTGTCTGTTGCTGCGTCTACTCATACGCAGAGGGTGCCAGGTCGATCCTCGAATTTACAAACGTCGAATGTACAAACAAAGCTTCTCAAACTTCGCCTTTTTACAACTTTGATGACGTAAATTGTCCTTTAGTACGCAGTGGCATCGACAAGTTTAAAAGCTCATATAGCGATAGTCCCCGAATAGTCGCCGATTCCAAATAAGTGGGGCAATACAAAAGTGGACGCATACATCGAAGTGGCGCAGGACCTCAACCACCTGAACTGGAGGTGGCATCTGGTTGAGGGCCTGGTCTATCCCGGGCTGTAATGTCACACACAAATATATTCTTAAGCGTCATCGTATAGTTTAGGAGTCCCTTATCAAAGAACTCGTTAGATAGGACGATAAAGTCTCATGCTGTTTCCAGAACTGAAACTGTAGGCTTCCAAGCTGTCTCAAGGCAACACTATGCCTAAGAAGTTGCAGGAGTTGTTTCGACAAGCACTAAGGACCCACTTCGTGCAGCTGACGTCAGCTTAACACGTGGCATCCATCGCCACGCTTAAAGAACGTTTACCCGTCCTCAAATCGAGAGCTCCACGTCGTATTATTTGGATAATCCATTTGTAACCGCTCTACTACGCGTTTACTCAACATGAGGTCTTTGCGACCTCTATTCAATAAGGTTGTTTCAAGTTTGGTTATGATAATTCGCCTCCATTCCATTGTTCATCCAGATAATGTATTAAGAGCTAACAATGTTAAGATAAAAGCCAACAAGCCGAATGCGTACATTTAAATTTGATTCACCGCGAAATTATTCAGAAATACTATTAGCGTCTTCCACTCGACTCGTTCGTTGTGTTCAGTTCACTTAAGGCCTCGATCGCTAGTTTGACAGATTACTTAAAAAATAAGAACACACAAATTGTTATTTGCTGAATAACATGCGTCAGTAAATCATAACAATGATGCATCCGGTGCCAGAAATGCCAAGACGATTACTTGCACTGTGCACCTGACTGTATTGAATTTTGCTTATTGTCGTTCTTCTCAAGCGGGCAAGCGTGCGCGAAAGAGCTGATAAATCACGATTGGCACGAACTGAATTGATTTTCAGCGTGTTTCTTTTTGCATTTTTCGAAGTTTTCATTTCTGTTTCTTTTGAGCGACCAACTGAAAACAGTGATGATTAAGTAACCAGCTTTTGTTTAGTTTATTAGTATTGTTGTTGAGGGTACCTTTAGATCTATTCTGCCCCTTTTCATACCTTTGCTTAAGAGTTCCCCGCACATGTAGTTCGTTTCAGAGTTTCAGAGCTGTATTTACAGTTGTTTAAATTTGTTCCTTCAGGAATCTAAGAATGAGAGATGGTTCTAGTGACTTCAATTCTTCCTCTGATAGTAGGTGCTTGCCCAGATATCTTTCCTTTTTGTGGACTCATAAAATGCCAGTGCATGTTAGGAAGCCTGTTAGGAGGCAGATGTTGCTCTTGGTCACGCTCAAACCTCTTTCGGTTATATTGACCCAAAAGTTTGTTGGCCTGTTCATGCCATGAGCGTTGTTCCAGACTTCTACTCGGTTACTTCTTTCTGGTTCCCTGAATTTTGCTCTAAGGACATGGTCTCCTACAGTGCAGCATAGTTCAGGGCCTGTGAAATGTTCCTATGCACCTTTCCTATGCTGGTACTCGGCCATTTCATTGCCTTCTATCTCTGTATGTCCAGGTATCCAGCAGAGTTTTACTCTATTCCTCCTGCTCAACTCTGTATGCTTCTTTACGCATTCCCACACAGGCTTGAATTTGATGATGTAGGAGCTTAGTGCCAAGATAGGGGCACGAATGTCCGACACTATTGCTATGTCGCAGTTGGTATAGTTCCTGTCAAGATTGATTTTAACGCATCCGTCTATGGAGTAAATGTTTGCTTGAAAGATGCTGGTGCGTTCGAAGTCAATTGTCCCTTGTACCCCAGCTTTTTATACTTGTTACAATATATACAAAAATATACAAGTTGGTATAAGCTGGCCAGAAATTAATGAGCGAGGAGATGACCAACTTCGGCCAGGATTAACCCTCGTTCATGACAACCAATAATGGGAGATTAGTGGAATTACCCTTACACTTAGTGAGGAAGGATTACAGCATTCATAAAATATCACACGGTTTCATAAACGCACAAATGAATAATCTTATAAAAAAAAAACGCTTGAAAAAGTTGAATATCTCCTTACTTAATTATTTCTATAGTTGAGCCACTCATTCATCTGTCGGCGAACATCTTCTGAAAATTCGCAGAGTACTATCCTTTTTTTCATCCCAATCTGGAAGAAGTGGTAGTGGAGGCATACTTTCTCGAACGGAGACTGATGTAACAAGCGGTCGGTCAGTGTGGAATTGGAATTGATACGAAGTACCACCGTTACGAAGTTCGATCATTGAATCGAATCTAGCCGTAATACTGGAAACTACTTGCCTTCCGACTCAGGAATGTGAAGATGAGTGTTAAGTACAGTGGGGGAGAAATTTCTTATTGCTATGCATCGCTGGGAAGTCGTTGAACTCGGCACTGGGATCAGTGTTGCCGCTGACAAATTGCAAACAAAAAAGTGTCAAGGCACCAGGAACTCCTTAAGCTAAAATTATAAATGAAGGGACATAGAAATTTTTGTGGGGAAATGTTTTTTTTTTTCGTGCTGGTTTTCCGCTTTATATGAGCCCTTTGGCTCGCAAGCAGAAATGGAGCGTAGCCTACATGAGGTAATCTATTCCATTGATTACACATGGTTATTCGAATAAGCTGCACACCCGATTTGTTTCATTTACTACCTATATTTGTTACGTGTGGTATTTGTGTATGTATATAGGAAACGTTAAACTTCAAATGTAATTTTCAACTAGTGGATAACAATGACACATATGTATGTGCTATGTGTTTTTTAGAATGTTTCATCCCTCCTTTAACAATTGATTCAGTATTTTGTTTCGTTCTCTTTAGTTGCTCTTTGCCTCTGTGCCAGTCAAGTCAGTCGTGCCCTGGTTTACCTATAATTTCCAATACTTTTAAACAATTCTTTTTGTTGCAAATTCTTGCATTTAGTCAGAATCCACAAATGATCCTCCGTTGGTCGAGAATCATTCGAGGTCTGTTGCATGTCATGCCCGAAAGTCACATGGAAGTATAAAAAGTGTCAAACTTGTCAAAAACTCGTGTCATGGTCGGTTTCAGAAAAACCTCAAATTGCGATTCATGTTGCGGCAACCCTGACTGACTGTACTCAATAAATATCTTCTTCCTCATTAGAGATTTTTCTTCGTATAACGCACCAGTCAAAGGTGGACTTGTGCATCAACCAATAAGTCGCTACATCCCGCAGGATCTCTTGCTAGCCGACACATATCCTGTGAGACAATGGCAGGCATGATTAAATGACAGCTAGCGATATCTTATAGAAATCAAAAATTAAGCGCTTCAAATAGCTTCAAATAGCTGGACTGGAACAAGTCAAAGGCATTTCTAGAATCAAATCACAGCGCAAGACTGGAAATAGATTAAGTTAGGTTAGGTACTCGTGACTTTAATCGAGCACTACGAAATACATTGAACTCGCCTTAAGTCGAAACTCTCTCTATCTCGAACTTTTTCGCCATATTTTGCAAACATTTCCCTTAAATTTCCATACAAAAACCACTCTCTAAGTCGAAACTCTCTATAACTCGAACAGATTATGGTATCCCGTGACAATTCGACTTAGGGAGTGTCCACGGTATTATATATCACACAGGATCAATTGATTAATCCATGAAATTACTGTTAGCGCGTGGTTGAGTTATATCGACGCTACTTAGTGAGGAAAGGCCATCTCTTCGAGAGAAAAGCGAAATTAATGATTAATGACTACCTAACTCTAAGGTAAACATAATCTAGAGATGCTTAACGACGTCCTAGGTATCTAGGTATTAAAATGATGTGACTTCACATTCTATTTCACCATTGTTAGAGCCTCACTCATTATTTTCACCCTAAAGCCTCTACAGTGATCTGGAAATTTCTTTGCTAGACTTAACTTTCATTTCCTATCTTATTTCATTCCCTGTTTTGTTTCGAATCCACTACATTAGGTTTTTAGCCTAGTTTCCCTTACAGCAGTCCAATCAATTTGACAGTACTTGAGAAACTACAATTAGCACCGTTTAGGAGCGGTGGGTCCAGGAGTGGATTATAAAATTCGTTCTTGTTATTTTTGTTTTAGGTGCGTTCATGGAAGAATGAGAAACAGTTCCACTGCTCTGTTCAGTCTGAGTAACTTATCATAAAACAATTTCCATTCTGTGACTCTATCATTATCAGTTAAAAGTCTCAAGAACTCGATTAGATACACAATTTTTAAATCCATTTAACCCACGACATGCACAACAAACAATTTCAAATCAAATTCCAACAAGAAGTACATCCCTGAAAAAGTATGATCGCCGGCTGTCAAAAAAAAAACCACCGAAGAGTTTGTTGACTTTCATTCGAATTTTGCGAACTTCTGTTGGCAGCAGTTGCCTGTCAAGCGCGATTTTTTGTATATTTGAAATTGTTTGACGTTAATAGCGTGGCTCTGGCAATTTTTTAGTAAATTGATTAAATAAATTTAAGAAATAGTTCGGATTCCCCGACGCTGAGGCAATCAAAAAAACAAACTCAATATGGAAGACTTTCAAAAGATTGAAAAAATTGGTGAGGGAACCTACGGTGTCGTGTACAAGGGTCGAAACAAAGTCACAGGTCAAATTGTTGCCATGAAGAAGATACGCTTGGAATCCGAAGACGAGGGGATTCCCTCGACAGCAATTCGTGAAATTTCGCTCCTCAAAGAGCTTAAACATCCAAATATCGTTTGTCTCGAAGATGTTCTCATGGAGGAAAACCGTTTGTATTTAATTTTTGAATTTTTATCTATGGATCTGAAGAAATACATGGACTCACTTCCAATGGATAAAATGATGGATCCCGAATTAGTTCGCAGCTATCTGTATCAAATAACGAACGCAATTCTTTTCTGTCACCGTCGACGTGTCCTTCACAGGGACTTAAAACCACAAAACTTGCTAATCAATAAGAATGGCGTCATAAAGGTTGCCGACTTTGGGCTGGGTCGCTCATTTGGGATTCCAGTTCGCATATACACTCATGAGATAGTCACACTCTGGTACAGAGCCCCAGAAGTCCTTCTCGGTTCACCCAGATATTCATGCCCCGTTGATATTTGGTCTATCGGGTGTATATTTGCTGAAATGTCCACCCGCAAGCCACTGTTTCAGGGAGATTCCGAAATCGATCAACTCTTCCGTATGTTCAGGATCCTTCGAACACCTACCGAAGACATCTGGCCCGGAGTGACATCACTGCCCGACTATAAGACTACATTCCCGTATTGGTCCAGTAACCAATTGGCAAATCAAGTGAAGAATCTCAGTCCTGTCGGCTTGGATTTGATCAAGAAAACGCTCATCTACGATCCAGTGCATCGCATCTCGGCCAAGGCAGTGCTCGAACACCCATACTTCGATGGATTCGACAAAAAACTGGTCCCAACCGAATAAACAGTGCGGTGCGGTTAGCTTCTAAAATGTCTGTATATGTAGTCGTCAATATAATCGAGATAAATGTTTACATGATACTTTAAATGTACAAAATAATTTTATTTGAGTTTGTCGAATAAGTAGGAACCGTGCGCTAAGTGAAGAACACAAGGCTCAGTTTCCAAGAAATAAAAGAAAAAATTGTAATACATTACGGAGTTTTTTTTTCTGCTGTTGCTCCGGCATTTCCAATAAGTAGGTATTCCTGGAAGTTGGATGGATATGTAATTTTTGGTTGTAGAGTCCGCGGACTTATCAGCTTAGTCCGAAGTCATTGGTGCAGTGTTTTGGAGCTTTTTGGTTGAGTCGACAATCGATCGTTGCACGTGACGTATAATTACACCAATGATGCTGACGTTCAGGTGAAAACTGTAAGTCATCTATATAGTACAATTAGCCATGTGTTTTGAATTGGAAAGGACAGAAGTTAAGCTATAAGACTGGAGCAGGCGGAGGCAGAGACTATTGATTTAAAACCAACTACGTATTGAATTTCTTTTTAATCCAGCTGCTTCCAGGTCAAACAGATCACAATGCCTCTTGGAACAGATTAGCAATTCGACAAGAAAACTGCCTATTTCACAAATTTGGAATGTGGAACCAATCTAATTGGAGAATTGTTGATATTTAGGTAGAATTGCTACCAGGCGAGCAAATGATCTCACTCGCGTTCTCTTCTACGTACACATTATCAGCATCTTTCAGAAAAATCTGGTCAAAACCGCATGCTCCCGCCTTAAACTTTGACCCATCTGAACATTTTAGACAAAACTTATTCCTCGTTTTGAATTGAACCAAGCTGTAACAGACTACTCTCGCAACGACTCAAAGCGTCTCTGCAAAAATCTCGTTTACTTAGCCGTTACAAGTATTAACTATTTACAGCACAAGCTGCACGTCATGAAATGGTGGGCACAGACCCGACTACAGACTATATTGAATCACAAAATGATCCAGACATTCGGAATTGTTTGAACAGCTCGTTTATTAGCAACATTCGTCATTTGTTTCACTTTTACCCGCGTCGAGACTGTGAAAATATTTGTTTAGTGATATCTCTTTCGGGGCAAGTACACAAACTCCGAAAAAAAAACACAGGCGCTATTCTTCTCAATAACACAACTAAGGTGAAAGACTGGACATTGAGGAATGGATGACAAGAAAAGCCTTCTCTCACGGAGTTCGTGGGAATGCACGGTTGTTTTTAAAATCAACTTTCAAAAAGCTACTGCACTGTGATGCGAATGTGTCGTGGGTAGTGTGACGAGCTGAAGGTTGATTGTGCAACGAATTGAACTTTGGATGGTACGCGCAAGAGCCGAAGCACTACTGCTATTAAAGTTCAAAAGCTTCGATAGCAGACACCATTCATTCATCATCTAAACTATGGGAAATGTGTGATGTTCATTTAAATGAGAGAGAAGTTGAATTAGGAAAATTGTAAGACGAACAACATTGAAGATTAGGTGGCTGAAGGAATGAACTTAACCTGACTGACGACCCATTTAACTCCCACTCGAACAGATTAAATCAGATTCGTTAACCGCTGGTGGTGAACTTACTGGGACTTCGACTAAGGATGGATGCCTCACCTGAGTCGTGAGGCTAGATATGCGAGTCATCAGAGCTGGACAGGCTTCTCCTTTGCATTTTCTGCGAAAATCATCTCTGATGACGGATAGTCTCCTGGCTTTATCTTCCAAGGGGCAGTGTCCTCGAATAACACCGAGCTCGTGGCAGATCTTCAATTTCTTCAAAGAAGACGGTTTCAGAAAGCGGTCACCTTAGGTTTTCCCACATAGGAAGTTCTCATGCTTCCAACCAGCTAGTGGTAGTTAGTTTCGTCACTGTCCTAAGCAGCATGAATCTTTCCTGGTGTCGAGGTGCTTTACCGCGAGATGTGCTTTGCCAGGCGTGTAGGCAACCAGCGCCCAAAGAGGGTGGACAATATTGATTGGTTCGACCCTGAGTCTGGGGTACAACCTAGTAAAAGACGTACGCAAGTGGGTAATGACTTCAGTCATTTAGTCTGACAGCCAGCCAGAGATTTGATCTAGTTGGAGAAAAATGTTGGTTGAGGTTCAGGCCCACCCCGGTCTGGAGCGCCACACAAAGAATGTAAATGATTGCATTCTAAGGCAGCTTGTACATGTACATGGAGGCCTCTGATGAACAGCACCGGCAATCATGCACATGGCATTCATAGCTGCATTACTATTTTCTCTCCAGGTCTCTGAACCGAATTGAGTCATCAGCATCATCTTCTTGTATGATCCACTGAAGGAATCGCGGGACTAAAGCACCCACGAGAGATCTCCAGGCAACTCGATCCTCCGCCATCGACTCTAACTCAGCAGGAGTTATGCCTAAGCGTAACCGTGCAAGTTTTTGGACGTATTCCAACCACTTCATCCTACCAAGCGGCCGCCTTCCTGGTGGAATCGCAATCAAGGCTCGTCTCGGAAGTCATGGCGGTCGGGTCATTCGTGCCACGTAGCTAAACATCGAAGCATAGCCCATTCCTTTCGAAGAAGCAGCTGCTCAACGTTGAGTTCCTCGCCTAGTGCCGTGTTTCGAACCCTATCCACAACAGCACAGCAAAAATTCACCTCAGTAGCTCGTATTCGCGATCTTATTCTTTCGTTTACCACCGGCATAACCATAGGTGAGAGTGAGACTTGGCTTTGACACTAAGCTCGTCCTTCCTGGTTACAGATCTCCCAAGTTGTTTCAAAACTGTTCCAGCTTGACCAAGATAACACAGCATTTCTCTTCCCATCACTCGTGAAAAAGATCCCGAGATACTTAGGCTTCTCCACGTGCCCCAATTGATTCAGTATTGCATAAATGAAGAAATTAATATCCTCAATCATTCGTTGCGGAGCTCCCCAAATGCTTTCTGAAGAGAACACATATCGGATTACTTGTCAAAATTGTCAATTTTCTCTGTTCACTCAGAAAATCAGAAACAGCACATTCCCTCAATGCTTTCACAATCATAAGAAAAGGAATTCCAAACCACAAAGAAAAATCAAAGCAATAATTTGTTCCTAATCTAAAAATTTATTTCTCAACATCATCCACTTCCATGCTGGAATGTGGCTGCATACACTTCAGCGTGAATTCGATAAATTTCAAATCCTTCAGATACTCTGTCATTCTCTTGAAATGTCGTTCCGTGTAGGGGAGCGTCTCCTCGATCATCTTTCCCAGGCCGGAAGGCTTGAATTTGTTCGCCATAACCTCATTAATTAGAATGTTCAAGACCAACTGCGCTGGACGGCAATTTCGACTGTTCGTGTTCCACGCGATCGCATGGCGCATCAGGCTCTCCTTGTGCAGGTCGTTCAGGGAAGCAATGGTTTCGTCCAAGCCCGCTTCCTGGTTCTTGATGACAGTGTTGATAATCTTCAGCGTCAAATGTGGTTTTTCCAGTCTGAGCGCTAGACGGAGAGCTTTCAGCATTTTCTTCTGGGCTATCAAGTTGTTCAGCTCCTGTTCCTGCGCGGCCAGCTCTTGTCGTTTCTCGATTTCGGCCACTCTCCTGTCCTCCGTTACGTCCTTCCACCGGATAAGCTTGGAATCAGCGCCTCCACTGAAGAAGTGTGTTTCACTGTGGGCTACCGCCAGTGTCCAAATACGAGCATCGTGGTTGTCCATGGTCAAAGTGCACTCACTTGCCTTAATGTTCCAGAGTTTGATCAAACCATCACCGCCGGAGGAGACCAGTTGCATGCCCTTTGATATGAATTCCACTCGAAGGACGGAGCTCTCGTGGCCTTCGATCGTCTTCAAACAGGTCATGTCCGTGATGGACCACATGCGCAGTGTGCTGTCGGCCGACGACGTCACGAGCACTTGATCGACGGGGGAGAATCGAACGCACCAGATTCCCCGACGATGACCGCGAAGAACTCCGAGCAGCGATAGGCTGCTGCTGTCCCAGAGTTTTGCGGTCTTATCTTGAGAGGCCGTTGCGATTATTCTGTCGTTGGGCGAAATGGTCACGCAGTTCACGTCCTTTTCGTGGGCGATGACGGTGTTGGTACACACCAAGGAATGCAGATCCGCTTCATCAGTTGAGCTGTTCGAGATCTGCTTCGGTATCTCCCAGACCTTGAGGCATGTATCTTGGCTCACTGAAGCACAGATTGTATGCGACACCTTTCCAAATGCCACTGAGCCCACACTTGAGGTGTGTTTGGTGCCCTTGGCCACGCAGTTGACGGTGAAGGTGCCCGGATTCAGTTCCCAGAGCCGAAGGGAGTTGTCCTTCGAGGATGACAGCAAGAAGTTCTTGTGCGAGGCGAGCGACAGCACAATGTCCGAGTGACCCTTGAGGATTGAGCAGTTCATGTTGGTGGTGTCATAGAATTTGATGTCTTTGCTGTTGGTTGCGACAGCAAGGTACCGGGAGTTCTTCCCCACGAAGCAAATGTCGAGGATTTCGTCGCTGAACCCGATCAATTGCTTGGCGCAGTGAAATGTCGCTATGTTGTGCACCACTATGTTGTGGTCAGCGGATACCATGGCTAGTTGACTTGTTTTGGGACAATGCATGAGCTGGGTGACCGCCAGACCGCCCTCTTCGGCGGCCTGTGACACAGAGCTGTTGGTTTGCGAGAAGACAATCTTTCCGTCCGTGCAATTCCACACGCGAATATGCCCCAACTCTCCAGCTACAGCGGCAAATACCTTGTCTTTGTTTTCAGCGGCGCTCAAATCAATACCGTTTGGCAACTGCAACGTCTTGGGTAAGATGCAAATTCCTTCGAGGCATTCGTACAGAGGAAGCACCTTTAATTGCGAGCCTTTGTCGATATCCCACAGGATCAATACTTTATCCCTGCTGACAGAGGCAAACATGTTGGCTCCCTTGTCAAACGACATGGCGGTGACCTTCGAATAGTGGCCGGAGAAGGTTTGCATTAATTGCTTGGTTGAGTAATCCCAGCAATTTATTTTGCTATCATCTCCTACCCCGAAGACCAATGTTTTCTCTGCGTCCGGATGAAACACAACCAGGGCTATCACTCCTTGGCTCTCCTTTAGGGCGCCCAAACAGGTTTTTCGATCGTAGTCCCAGATGCGGATGGAGGAATCTGAACCGCCCGACGCAACCACTGTGCCGCGCTCACGGAATACCAACCGCGCGACTGGACCTTTGTGCGCACTTTTCCACATGTTGGTCATGCTTCCAGTCGTCTTATCCCACAACTTGATCAATCCACTCTTGTGGGCGGTTATGACCTGTCCATCATCAGCACTCAGGGCGAAGGTGTAAATGACGTCCTCATCAACGTCTTCACTTTGAACTTCACCAATTGATGTCACCACATTTCCACTGTCGACGTTGATCACATTAATCTTGCCCACATCTTGGCACAGAAATTCCGCTCCTGTTGATGTCCATGCGACGACTCCTCCGGTATAAAATGCACCGAATTGTGATTCAGCTTCGAAACTGTGAAACAAAACAAGCAATTTAATACACATTTGATAAGAAATAGGGAATCGACTTACGCTTCTTTTATTTTTATATTCGTTGCCATTAAATGCTGTATTTTGTGAAATGTCTAAAGTTTCTTTCGAGGATGTTTTGAAGAAAATGAATGGAAAACTCTCAGCACGTGTTATTGCAAGTGAAGTGACATTACGAGTTGATTGCTGTACATAAACAAACCTGTGTTGCCGACGAAGTGTGTCCCTGCTAAGTTCGTGTTACCACTTTCGAGACTCTATGTTCAATATTTTTCGATGTGCTTGTTAGGGTACTTCAAATTGCTCACCACCTTTTTGCATGATCAAATTTAATCCTAGGACATAGGACCAGCAACTAAAACAATAAAAAAAGACAGTTTATCGATTTTCTTAAAACTCGTAAAAAAAAACCACAGCTGATATGCATTACTTATTTCGTAAGTATGGGATCACTTTTTCTTAACTCCATCATATTGCCGATACTGTTTGTTTTGGTTTATATTTGACATTTGGAATTAAAGACTCTTCAACTAAACCTTACTTTTAGGCAATATTTCTATTTTTAAGTTATAAAATGATCCAAAGAATAAGTACCCTTAAGCTCCTGAATCAATTTCATAAGTCTCACATCGTCTGGCCGAAAATCAACCCGCTCACTACACGACATGTTTTCACAGACAAGCAGATTCCCACACCAGTCTCCAGTGTTGACGAAAAGTGGTTCGAACTTTACCGACTTCCTTTGATTAGGATGGCATCAGCTTTCCAGAGACTTAAAGTGTATCAGACCGTAATAACAATGATGGGTACTCCCTTAGCATTCGCTTTAGAGAAAGCAGGTCAAATGGATCCAAACTTCGGGATGGTCTTTGGTGTTATTGGTGAGGAATCAAAATAATTCCTGCACCCCCTAAACCTTTGATTTTTTGACCCCACAGGAATAACCGGTGTTATCACATTAACACTATGCAGCTTTCCAGTTCAAAATTTGATTGGATTTGTGTACATGAACGACACAGAGAACCAAATAAAGGTTGCCTACGTTGATTTCTGGGGACGACGGAAGGAACAGAAGCTTGTCATTGATGACATCCTCGCTCAGTGGGAACTACCACCGAAAAAATTCAATGTCTACCAAACAGTGAAGAGTCGAGAAAATGCAGCACTATCATATAAACTGCTCCACCGATATGGAGTTGTGTGCGACACTCAGCGGTACGTCGCAGTTTTTGGAGACGACTTCAACTGACTTCAGTTTAACAACTGTTTATTTGTAGATAAAGATAAATGAAAACACAAACAATATGTCTAACTCCATCTGTAGTGAGCATAGGCACGATTGGCTTCTGCCTGCTTATGCAAATCTTGTTTCCTTTTAATCACTCGGCCTTGAGCAGAAGCTGCGTCCAACAACTCCCAGGCCATCTTCTCGGGCAGGTGCATATTTCGCTCCTTTTCATTCGCCGATTCAATCAACCATTTCATTGCCAGGAAATACGATCGTTTAATTGTCACAGGTACAGGCACTTGATAGGTAACACCGCCTCTCTTGATCGGAGTCAACTGCAGCAGCGGACGACAATTCTCAACGGCTGTGTGAAGAATTTTCACAGGATTCGTCTCGATTTTCGATTTCTCCTCAGGATCAGCCAAGTTGTATCGTTCCAATTGAATTCGTTTGATATTCTCGAAACTTTTCTCAAGTAAGTCCCGCGCCAAGATCTTTTTGCCCTTGCGCATTATGTAATTGGTGAATTTACTGACAATATCATCGTGGAAGACTGACGAAGTATCATTGTTCCGTGCCGGTTTGATTGGCAGATGGGCAAGTTTGATGGTTTCGCCAGATTCTTTCAGCAGTATTTGCTTTTCTTTCTTGAAGACTGGATCGACGTAAGAAGGTGGATACACTGACATGTGCTGGGCGACAATAACAGCCGGTAGCCTAAGGAAAATGCCATGAGATCATGTTGGGAAGATTGAAAAATAGGGAAATCACCTGCTACTATTCAGCCGTAGGATGTTTCGAAGCATTTTTATGAAAAAAATTACCACTTTTTAGATAAAATTAAGAAGAAACTGGAAATCAATCAGCGGACGAAAACCATTTCGTGAAATTATGTTGACAGTTCTCAAGTGTCAAATAGTGTTGTCTTCGGGTGCCCTATAATGGATGTGTTCAATAATTATTATGGTATGGAAAATTCGGTTTTTTTAGAAATATTGTTTTATATGTGTAGATTTCGCCAACGAATGGGACACTTTTCGGTCTTAATCAACTTTAACAAAAAAAAATTAACATGTTATTTTTTCGTTTAAAATATGTTACCCCCTTCTTGGTGCGTACATTCGTTTTCGTCGAAATGTATCACGCAAATCCACATGTCACTGAATCACATAACAAACACACCCAACTAGTATTGATTCCTCAGTGACAGCTGTTAAATGTACATAACTAGCCGAAAGATTCGCTCTCGCTCATCGACTAAAAAAAAACTTATTGTCGTCGGCTAAGGAATCTTCGCTTTGTTTTGAAAATTGTCTTGTTGTTTTGATTTTGAATCTCGCACTCATTTCATGGAGCGCTCGTGTTCACAGCTATCTTCGAAGAATAAGAGAAGATTCAGCGAAGAACTGGGATCGTTTAAAATAATTCATACCGACTGCGCAACGGGAGACTCGGACAGGAATGCATTCAACATTAAAACCACAAGTGAATATAAAATCATACACAATGAAACCCGGCAGACAAATCGTCATAAGAACCCAAGTGGTGTATGGCGATACTTTGCACTTGCAACAAAGGATACATCGAACTCCAACAATCCGGAGGAGCCACCAGACGATAGGATTCTTTGCATGCTCTGCTACGGTAAGGGTCGAGTGCATGTCTACAAGAGCAAGACATCATCGTCAAACTTGTGGAAGCACTTAAATCGAAAGCATAGCATTGAGATTCCGTCTGAGAAAATGTTTGCCATATCGTCTGCGGGATTCGAAGGATTTGACTTTGGAACAGATGAACAGAGCCGTGAAGGCATCTCGACTGATGATCAGCTCTCGGCTGTGGATGATAATGACGAAATTGTGATAAAGACTGACGACTTTGAGGAAATGGTTGGGTTTCAAGAACAGATAATTGCCACTTCACTAGAAGAGGACCCAGATAAGCAGCATTCAGAGACGATTGTCAAATATGAGCCATGCTCGTCTTACAAAGAAGATTTAGCCGCAGAAAACCAAAGTTTTCCTCTTGCAGATATTGGTTTGGCCATTATTCAGGAGGTTGCCAAACGGCCCTTACTCTACGAGGCACCCGCGAGTAAATCAACGTCTGTACGGGCTAACAAGGAAATCCTGTGGACGGAAGTTTTTCACGCGCTGGGAGAAATTATTCAAGTTGACCGCATTCAAAAGATCTGGAAGAACATACGGGACCGATATCGAAAAATTCGAAGCACGGAGGGGGATGTACTCGATGGGTGCTCACAAAAGTACAAATACTACGACCAACTCAAGTTCCTGGATCCAATCGTGACAATGTAAATTGAATTCTTATCCTTTGATTATTTTAAACAATTTATGATTTTCAGAGATGCGTGTTCGGACGTTTCATTGGACGAACCGCCAGACAAGAAAGGCCGCAGTGATGATTATCCATTTCTATTCGAATCATCCGACATAATCCTGTCCACGGTGGACGACGTAGATCGCAGTGATCAGAGTTTCATCTCTGAGGAGATTGTCCATGACAACAACTGTGCGGTGAGCAGCAGTAACCCACCCATCAGCACAAGTGACTTCCCATTGGATGTGGGTCAGGATGGCTTAAAAAGCGCAGCAGTCAAAGACACAACCCCGCCTTCACGTAGCAGCATTGAACAAATGGACGAATTCGACCTCTTTGGCAGGTTGATTGCGAAAAAACTGAGAAACGCTCCCAGGGAACGCGTCAATTTGATTGAAATAAAAATCATGGAGGCCATTCTCGAGAATAGTTAGGTTCACCTTGTTGTAAAGATACAGGTTTATTAGATATTTATTTATACATGCGCAGTCTAAAATACCTAGCCAATTGATTGTAAAATCAACTGTAAATCATTAGAAAAAATAAAACTGTTTAAACAAATACCAGCATGCTATCTCGTGGTTTGGAAGGCGGTGTTTCCACAAATTTGATATACCTACTTTTATACTGGAGCAAATTAATGATCTAGGTTATGCGGTGTGCAAAAGGCATATTGGATGTCTCCGTCAAGGTCTCACTCGTCCTTCAGTTTCTCGCAGCTCACCTCGCCGGACTCAACCTGACGAACGCATTCGCGAATAATTTGGTACAGAATATCACTAGTCTCTTGGCTGCTGAACGGTTTCGAAATCGGAGGCACATGCACGAACAAACTTCGCTGGCAATCTTGATCGAGAGATTTCAAGTATATGTATCCACAGAGGTAGCTGCCCACATCATCAGATGGGACGACTGCTTCGGCACACTTGCATTGCGGCGCTGTGTTCTGAACGATTTTTTTCACATCCAACTTGGTGCGTATTTCACAACACGACGTTCCGTTGTTAGCCAGACACGCACTCCCATTGGAGAGTTTTTTCCCGGAGTAGTCTTTTCCGTTGAACTTGTGATTGTAGGCGAGCTCTTCAACACGTATACAGTTTGATCCGCCATTCACACCACAATGTACCACTAACTGAAAGCAAATATGAACTTTATCATTCGTCAATTCATCTGAAGATAACAACCAAGCAAACAGTGTGAGATTAAAGACTGATAACACCTAACACAATTACGAGCAAGTGAGTTCACGAAATTCTAGTCCTTATGCACGATGAGATAATTGAATAAAACCATTTCCCCATTCTACATACCTCGGGCTTTTTCTTCCATATTTCGTCAACAGCCACATTGACATCATCGTACTCAACAGACACAAGTTTCTTTTCCAATTTATAGACGTTACCACTATCCGATGTTAGATCGTCAGGTAACACTCTGACTGCTTCCCAACTGGCATTCACCTCTTCGTGTCCAACAAATGGACCGAAACCAGTAACAACAATTAACTTATTCTCAACTGGCAGAGAATCGGAATCATTTTGGACGGAATCGTTAGCGATTTTAACAGCTGCTGCTAAACTCATAGCTCTAAATAAACTATGATCTATGATCTGTGACAGTGCGAGGTAAAAGACAAGAGAACTCCTACGTTTATTTGGTACCGGTAATCACGATATTTGGTGCTGTAAATCACGTTAAAAAAAATAATTAATTCCTTAAATGTAAATTTATGTTGATTGTTAATTGCTTGATATTGCTTAAATTTTTATATAGAAAAGCAAACGTCAAAATATACTCATTTGACAGTAGAGGAGTTTCACTCAATTTGAGTGCAGCAAATGTGGGGCAACCGAGAACCGATTCGGCCTGTCAGTGTTCTTGAGGAGCAGGCACTTTTGGCGAGAGTTTTATTAGTTGGTTATATTGGAGAGCGGTGATTTTGAAGATGAGGGGTTATTCACTTTAGTGATGATATCACCAATCATGGATTATGGCGTCTATGGATGGAGTTAATGCATTATTATGCAATGTGACATAAACGATGCGCCAATAACGTTGAAAGCATTTGAAACGGACAAGCACCCGTCTATTTTAATAACGCAGCAGAAACCAAACGCAGTTAGACTGGACTTTATGACGCAATCTACACGATAAATTACGCGAAGTTATTCGATAAAAACTACACGCCCGATTTGCTTAATTTAATACTAGTAGTGTTTAGAATATTTCCACATTTATCACATAGAGTCATTGAACTACACTACATTTAGTTATCTTTACTACATCCACTACCTCAATGAGTAGTAGACGTAAGAAATGTAGTTACTTCAAAAAAGTGATATTTCTGCTATCTCTGATCACCAGTGGTTGAGATCGACTTCTAACTGCGAGGAGGAGAAGAGGCTTTTCTATCGCATCTTTGAACATTGTCAGCAATTCGTGAATTATGAAAGTGGGTAAATCCGGGGATAAAACCTGATACTATCGGCGGTTTATAAAGAAACCCGAATGAGAGACCGAAAGTAAAAGTCACCAGCAATTCTTCGCGCTATTCTCATTTATGCGCCATTCCTATTACCTTCTTCTTCTTGTGGTGGGGCTGCAGTCCGGGGTGGCCCTGGGCCTCAACCAACAGGCCTCTCCAGCCGGCACTATCTTCGCGAAATCGGCTCCGTGGGCGTCCTCTATTGCGTTGTCCCACTGGGTTGGAGTCGAAGACTCTTCGGGCTGGAGCAGTGTTGTCCATGCGCTCTACATGGCCCAGCCATCTTAAGCGTTGAATCCGTCTGACTAGGCTCATGTCGCTGTACAGCCCGTACAGTTCGTGGTTGAATCTTCTTCTCCAATAACCATCAACGCAGACATGACCTAAGATTGAACGCAAAACTTTTCCCTCGAAAAGACCAAGGACTTCTTCATCCGCTTTTGAGATTGTCCATGCCTCCGCACTATAGAGAAGGGCAGGGATTATCAAGGTGTTATACCTTTACTACTCAATTGCCTCTTGAGCCCGAAGAAACAGCGATTGGAAAGAGTAATTCTGAGTTTAATCTCGGTACTGGTGTTGTTCGTACTGTTTACTTGCGAGCCGAGGTAGACGAAGTCCTTCACTACCTCGAAGTTATAGCTGCCTATGGTGATGTTTTGGGCAAGTCGTCGATGGTGTGCGTCTTTTCTTGATGACACCGCTAAACCCATTTTGGCCGCCTCCGCTTCAATACCTGCAAATGCTTCATTGACGGCTCGCTGTGTTCGACCATTCACGTCAATGTCATCCGCGTATGCTAGCAGTTGTACGGACTTTTGGAAGATCGTGCCCAGAAATGAAGTTTTACAGAGACTCTATTACAGACGACTTCACAGCTGATTGCCCCCTAGTCCATCGAAGAATTTGAGTACTTTTTTGACAGATATTCGTGAATTTTTGACGGTTATTCACGAAATAACGTAAATGCCGTCCTCTGATTGGTCAATTTGGTTTATGAACACGTTATAAAAAACCGTTGTCAAAAATCTTAAGGGGAAAGAGAGGTAGAAGTCGGGCATCTCTGTAATACTTCATTTCTGATCGTGCCTCTTATTAAAGTTAAAGTCACATGACAGCGAGTCGCCTTGTCTAAAACATTTTTTGACATTGAAGGTCTCGGTGCGTTCCTTGATGGAGCAGCGAGAATTCTCCATCGTCATCCTGCATAACCTGACGATCTTGGCAGGAATGTGAAACTTGGACATGGCGCTGTATAGCTCGTCTCCCTGCACGCTGTCATATGCGGCCTTGAAATCGACTAATAGGTGGTTGGTGTCGCTCTGCATTTCTTGAGTTTTTTTTTTTCCAGGATCTGCCGTAATGTGAAGATTTGGTCGATGGTGAACTTCCCCGGCCTGAAACCGCACTGATAAGGACCTATTAAGTTGTTGACGAATGGTTTCAGGCGCTCACACAAAACGGCAGACAGGATCTTATAGGCTATGTTGAGGAGATGGATTCCTCGGTAGTTGGCGCAATTGAAGGGGTGTCTTTTCTTGTGGATCCTATTAGCTAGTATGTTGTTAATTGCAGTTTTCCATGCAACATGAAGGTTTTTAAAACTGACAATTCCTTAAGGCCAACAAAAAACAAAGGCGCAGGGATGAAAGCAATACTTAACATCTCATAATTACATCTTGTTATACAGCCTGAAGCTGCAAAACAAGCCTCAACTTTACAGAGAACTTACAATTACAAAAATGGAAACCTTGCAGGGCATCTAGAGATTCTTAAAAGAGTGAACAACATTTGAGAATTGACTCGTGTAAGTCCCCCAAGTAAAACCTTAAAGAAAAGTATGAAATACAAATACCATGTAAATAGGAATGGAACAACGAAAGCACTTGCATGAAGGATGGAGCCCAAAACTGGTATATAGAGGTGTCGAATTCTGAAAGCAAAGTAGGGGCTGGTGGACCATAATGCATCCATTAGAAAGGTTAATCTCCTCTCTAGTAAGGATCGAAAACTGAGTCCGGAACAGCCTTAGTGGTTGTCGAGGAGAATAGTAAGCTACCGTCTGTCGAATTCATGGAGAGTATCTGAGCTGATAATCTGTTATCTGGAAAACACGAGGAACTGCAAATGCACTTGGCTATCTAGCTAGATCGCAGCCCCCTTCAGTTGCATATAACAAATGGCCCTCATTCGGAAATCGGTATTAGTACTACTGTACATATGTCAACGAGCTCAAACTACTTGTATATTAGCACAGCGTATAGCATAGAGCACCCAAACTTGGTTAATGAATATCGCCCGCTTGCATTGGATGGTGCTGGCAACTGAAGCCAAATACGAATGCTGTTGCTATGCAAGGGTTGAAGAGGCGAATAGCCAAACTCAAACCGAAGATCATGGTTGTTACTAAGAAACAAAACGGTTCTTTCCGTTGCTAACATAAAGCAGAGAGGGTTCGTTTCGTTATTTTCTTTTGTTCAGTTTTGTTACCCTCTTTCTCTCTGTCACCATGCTGAACAGCATAGTATTTCATGCGATATCTTTTTAACTCTTGTAACGATTGTACGAAAAAACAAAACATAAAAAATTTTTTTTGAAAAGACATCAAACAGAAAAATACGTTTTTGTTTTGTGGGTCGTAACGACTGGCTTACAAATATTGCTCTTGGAGACACAGTATTCTTGTAATTAAATTCGAAGGGAATTCACTGATGCAACATGCTGGCAAAGAAACTGACCTCGCCAGATCTTAATGTATGTACATGTATACATCACAACGAAATGATAAATCGAGGAACAATAAAAGCAAAATTGATTTGACATTCTCTATGTTCTTTTCTTTATTTATTAGTTGTTATAGATATTTCCTTTCCCAAAGGGCGAGGCATCATTCGTCGTCAGGTAATAGACGCTATCGGCCTTCCCTTCATTGCTCGGATCACCCAGTCTAATTCCTTCAGTCCGAACGTCACAACTTGCGCTCTTAACGTCCTCAAAACTCTTACATCCGATGGCATAGAAAGCGTTCTCCTCTTTCAGCTTAATCGCCTCTGCATAGTAGTCCACCGCCCGTTCGTGCGCACATTCGCCATCAATGTCCAGACCGCATCCTGGCTGAGTCCTGCCACCGTTCGCGTAAAACGCCACCTTCCCAATGGGTTGATAGAATCCGGCCATCCCCCCGTTGGTGGTGATTGACTCAACATACTCTGCATCAGTGTCACAAAGGCGCGTGTCAGGGTTGCTGTAGCTGAAGAGTGGCATAGCCGGGTCAAGGCCGATGATTGTGTGAATCCTGCCGCGCTGGACATTCTTCCCGGCAAACCCGACGACATGTGCTCCTAAACTATGGCCCATCACAATCAAATTTTGAAATGATAGCTTCGCATGGTCGTGAAACCAGTCAATGAACTCCGCGACAATTTTCCCAGCCTTGCTGCAGCTCCTCTGGGCGGAAATGTAATTCAAGGTCTCCCCGTAGACACTCCAGTCGACAAGAAAGAGGTTGCACGGACTCTTGTCGGTATTGTTGAAGACCGCATCCAGGATTTTCCGATTCTGCGGTGTGCCGTGACCGCCATTCCAGCCGTGGATCATAAATCTGTGGAAGGCCGAGGGATTTGTTGGGTTTTGTTTCACGTTTGCGTCACCTTACCTTGTGAGGTGGTTTTTACTGAATGTCGAGCGTGCCAGGGACTCCACATCATCGATTGCCAGCTCTATGGGTACACTGGGGTTCACTTTGGTGTACAAAAAGAAACGAACTTTGTCCATTTTGCGAGCACCCATTTCGGGCTCTGTCACTGCAGCTTCCGCAATCGCTTGCCTTTCCGTCATCCAACGATGTCCTCCGGCCTTCTGTGGCACCGGCCATATCTGGTCATCAAGGCCATTGGAAGCCGAACAGACTAAGAAGGTGCAAATGTTAAGTTTACAAATTCAAAATGAACTTCTCCCACTCACAGGAAAACAGAGCGACGAGGACGATCACCGCGCGTCCAAACATTGCGAGCGAAATTGCACAACTACTCACCGATGTGCTTAAGTGGTATCAATGACTTCTATCAGAGGGAGTTACTGATTTCCTGAGGGTTAATCTAATCGAATTGATAAACCACTCTGTATCAAGTGTCTTTGTACACTGATTTTTGGATAAGCGGCAATGAATGAAAGGTTTTCTGTTTATTGAACGGCCATCTTAGACGAAACACGATGACAATCTGTGTACAAGTTCAAGTTGTTAGCTGTGCAAAATAGAAAAGGCTCTCCTTGATAAAGAGAAGTGGACTTCCGACGTCATTTAGTCTATCAAGAGAATAAAAAAGTTCCACAAACGTACGGTTGGTAAACATAGAATTGATTTAACGAAGCAATATAGCAGTATAAAATAAAGTGACATACATCTGTAGGTTTCTGTAGACTTCTCCATTCGTGTAAGATAAGACAGATATGTGCAAGGAATTCAAGCATACAAACACAGTCTTATGTGATTTCCCGAATGCTTATGGGCCCCATAGAAGTCTTTATATAGGGTGAAGGACACCGCAGATCCTGAAAAATCTCGAGAAACGTAAATCAACACACATTATCATGCAGTCCATGGCAAAGGCCGCTTGGAACGGGATACGAACATAGAAATGTGATAGCTACGTTGAGCCGTTTCTACTTTTGACCCTTGGCAGGTGCTCAGGGAAAGCTTTAAACTCAAAAATGTATTGTAAGCAAGCTGGAGGTCTGCCAATTTCTTGTTCTTCTTCATTTGGCGCTACATTCAGGGATGGACCTGGGCTTGAGTCAACCAGCCCTTCCACCTTCAAGAGGAACGCAGCTATTGCTCAGGGGTAGACATGTGATCATAGTAAGTATTAGTGGCATAATCTGCCAAACAGGATTTGAAAGCTGTCATTAAGCATATTGGCACATGACGCTCTCTAACACCCTCATACTGGCTCGTGGGTAAAGTTGAGCCTAGCTTCTACGTAAGTAATTTACTAACCCATTTATTGCTTGCTTCTATTGCTGTCCTGGAGTCCTAGTTGTTTAATATCCACTGACAGATTCAAAGTCATTCATTGTATAAGGCCTTTTGTGAGGCATTGCACTTACGACCCTGCTGGCAGTCTACTACAATGACTGAAGCTTTTACCAGACCTTCTTCCACTCAGGCTCTACAGACGACTGCTGCAAAGAGCGCCATTGAGATGATCCAATCAAATGACTCGCTAACAAGCACTTCGGGTCATGTAATTATGCTGGATAAACTACAAAAAGTCGAAAGCGACTACATTGTCCTGTCATTGACTTCGAAATACCATTCCAGTGTTATTTCCCGATGAAGGGAAGTGTGGAACGAAAGTGAACCCATAAATAATTCGACCATCCATGTGGATCGAAGATGCTTAAAGGCACAGGCGCGGGCATATTCTCCGTATTGTTGAACATGCACTACTCCGTCAGAAACCCCGTTTATGGCAGGATTTTTCAAGCGCAGAGCTTGGCAGTCAAGGAAGCGGGTAAAATGATATCAACTTTGGGAATATTACCCGCTGATATTATCGTCCTTCTTAACAGTCGAGCGACCGTGAAAGCAATTTCGTCCTCAAGCTGGTTGGGCTTAATGTTCTTAGCTAGCAGCACTCGAGTTCGATTCAACGGGACATAGTCGGTAATGAAGCAATGGTTGAACTTGGAATCAAGAAAAAAAAAACGACCCATCCCATGAAATCCTATTCATCGAACCTCCTCTTGCGGATGTCGCGAAAAAAATGGACGGCACGATCATAGAAGCTAACAAGACGTGGAACTCTAAAACCACCTGGGAGACCACTTGGATGCTTTTGGACAGTTGGACGGTGCAAAAACCGACAATGCGACAGAAAGTTGCTAGCGATGGTAGTTGCAGTACAAACCGTCCATACTCATAATCAAATGAAAATGGGACTAACTCATGCATCTTTTTATGCAGACTGTAGTGACAAAGAAGAAAAAGAGGATATATACTCGTCACTATCTTTTCCACTGTCCCAGGTTCTGCCAGTTGAAACATAGAACACTGGGACAACACTTGTTCCAAAATCTTCACGATTCAACGAAAACACAACCCAACCTACATTTCCACGTTCATTAGAATTTCAGGATGCCAGTGCAACATACTTTCATGACGAGTACGATGAAGGTATTAAGAGGAGAAATTCCCCCTACTGAGATCACAATATTTCCAGTTGGACGTAAGTGAGACATGACTAAACACTTACCTAACCATATCCACTTACCTAAGCAAACTTAGTCTACTTCTTCATCCAGAAGTCCACATTTGTTCACTGACAGTCTAGGGCGTTCTTGGCTTATAACAAGCTGTGCATATAGTTGTTGGGCTACTCGTATACATATATTGTCCTGCATTACGTTCTTGAACTTGCATGACCGAGTTCGATTTCCGGTACGACAATTTCCGCGGTCCCGCCTCTTTCGAGTCTGAAAACTTTCATAGAGTATTCCTGTTTAGAAAAAGCTCCTCAAACTGGCCGTTCGGAGTCGGCATAAAACTGTTTGACCCTTTCAATCGTGAGAGAACATTAGCATGCACAGTACGAGTGGTTGCTGTAGAAACTAGGCACTTGGGACTAGTCTTCATTTTACTCAAGGCTCACTAACTTTATTAAAAAATCGCAATTGTAGTGTGTCATCGATTGTGATTTAAGGCAGAAATGAAGTATTACAGAGATGCCCGACTTATACCACTCTTGACGACCGATTTTTATGACGTGTTCCAAATTGACCAATCAGAATAATGCATTCACGTTATTTCGTGAATAACCGTCAAAAGTTCATGAATATCTGTCAAAAAGGCACTCAAATTCGTCGTTGGACTAGAGCTGTGAAGTCGGCCATTTCTGTAATACTTCATTTCTGATTTAAGGCCCAAACCCATAGAATCGGTAGCGTGCGCTGCATCATGTCAAAAAATTGACAACTCATAAACCCTTATGAGTGGGAGACAGACAGCAAATGAAGCCCACATGTGAAATTCACTACCACGGATGGAATTAGCCAATTTTTAACTTTCTGTGCGTTTGACAAGTGTTTCCATGGAAATTCATTCGGAGCATCCATTATGTAGTTGTTTTTACTATTTTTAATGAATGAAATAATACTTTTTGGTAAATTTAAAATTGTTTTTGAATAATTCCTAATAACTTAAAAGTTTTGAATTTCTGCATAAATCGCAAGAGTGGATTGCGCACGCAACGTAGTCATCGCGCACCTTATTGCAATCAGGCAATTACGATTTTTGTGGATTCCAAACGTAACGCACGCGACGTATTCTATGGGTCTGGGCCTTTAAACTGCGATTGTAACCACAGCTCCCACTTTTTCAGCCGCTTGCTACTTTTTACAACCACATTCGCTTTTTGATTCACACAAACGATTTCATGCCGCCGTGAAACGGGGCAGATGCAAATGAAACGGTCTGTATGTAAAAAATCTGAGTATGATATACCGAGCGTTGTTCTTCATATTTTTAATGTGATATTATTCTTTTATCCATTATACTAAAATCGTTCAGTGGCAACCCTTATCGTCTTAGGTAACCGGTAATTGTGGTAAAAGTTTGAATTTCTTACATTTGATTGAGGTAGGTCTGTAAATCAGAACGACGCGACTAAGAGCAGGATACAACAAAAAATAAATGATTCGGAGTAGTGGTTGTAATTGTAGTTGATTATCCTTAAAGAGTCATTTTTGTGTACGTTTTTTGACAGAGGAGAATTGCACTACAATATAAGAATGTTCAATTCACAACTTATAATCACAGTTTAAAATCAATGAAAATATGAAATCACAGTTATACCTGTGAATACAATATCGGCACTTAGCGCAAGTCTACTTATGATTGTTGTTTTTATTATTATTATTACACACATTACTAAGTAATATAAAAATAAAACTACACTCAAGATTATTTATTGGACCCTTTGAAATTAATTTTTTGTTGTGAACACAAGCAGCATTTGAGACAGACTGTGTATAACACGCTATACGCACACATTATTAATAATAAAATATTTAAAGTGCTTTTGGTAAACAAAAATCTCATAGTACATAGTTCCCCACAAAAGTTTCCTTCCTTTTAGGGGGGAAGAAAAATAAAGCTCCGACGCAGAGTACTGCTGCCAATGGAAAATCATAAAACACTATTGAAAAACGCTTAGACAGACTTTGAATTTGACTGGCATAGCTCAGAGTCCAAAATGAGTTGAAACAATATTTGCTGTATAGGCTCACCAGAAATTGAACTTTTAACTTCTAGATACTTCCCTTGCAAATGTTTGACTAATTCTCAAAACGCGTTGTTTATCAGCTTACTTGCACTAGCTGACCAATTTTTAGCGATATCGGCTAAAAATAATTACCAACAAATCGCCAATAACGGCAATTAACAAGCACCCTCACTCGAGTTTTACGCATGCAAATCCTCGATAACGGCAAATAAAACAGCACTTGTGTGGCAGAATTCGATCAGATATCGATTGGATCCGTACCCAGATAAGATCTTATCGACGAACAACACAGAAGTTAAAGCATCGAACGGCTCGATTAGATATTCATGGAATCTTCAAAACATTGTTAACGCTAATCCTTAGATTGTGGCGTCTATAAAAGCGACACCGACGAGCAATTATGGATTTAATAGTGAACCAAACAAACAATGAAGGTGCACGTGATTTTGCTGCTGGGGGTTCTAGCTTGTGGTAAGATCCCTCCGAATGACCTATCACTTAAACCGAATTCTGGAAACTTGAGGTTTTCTTCCAGCTTATTCCCTTCCTGCCCACTTCGAAGAGTCGGTGGACACGGTTTGGCCGATACCTCAAAGAGACGGGAGCATTCGGTGGATGACACGAAAAGAGGCCACAATTGAAGCGCTGCTCTTGGAACCCCGAGCCAGTCCTCGCAAGATGGACAAGGTCCGTTTCTTCTTGTACACCCACGTGAATCCGACAGTTCCAATCGAGCTGGAAGTGGGTGACGAGGAAACCTTGATACGTTCGACATTTAACTTCAACCATCCAACACGGTAAGTTGAACGAACACATCACACTTTGACGGGCTCACTTTAACCTCTGTTAAGATTTATGATTCACGGTTGGAACGGCAACTACCTGGCAGGAGAGAATCGGCGAGCGCGGGAGGCGCTCCTCCTCAATGGGGAGCAAAGGAAATTCAACTTCATAGCTGTCGATTGGAGTGTCTACGGCGAGTCGTACACGTACATTACATCGCAGACGCGCTGCTCAAAGGCTGGGGCAATTGTCGCTGAATTCATAGACTGGCTGCATGACAATGCGCATCTGCGGTTTGACACACTGGCTGTTTACGGACACAGTCTGGGTGCACATGTAGCGGGATTCGTTGGCAAAAATGTTCAACGTGGAAGAGTCCACACCATCGTGGGGTTGGACCCGGCAATGCCATTGTTTAGTTACGACAACTCGAACAGTCGCCTAGCCGACACTGACGCCGAGTACGTGGAGACTATTCAGACAAATGGGGGCACGCTGGGTTTCTACAACCCCATTGGACAAGCGGCGTTCTACCCGAATGGGGGCAAGTCTCAACCAGGCTGTGGTCTAGATCTTGATGGCGGGTGTGCTCACGGTCGATCGGTGATGTATTTTACGGAGGCGTTGAGCCTCAATGATGGCAATGAGTACTATGCCATCAAATGCAGTGAGTTCGGGCATGTTAAGGACGCAGCGTGTGATCTGCCTGCGGAAGGGATCAGACTGGGTGACCCCAGCAACGCTGGAAAGGCTAGTGGGATCTACTACTTGGAGACGAATAGTGAGTCGCCGTTTGCGATTGGAGATGTCTGGAAAGTGTGATACACTCTCGACGTTTTGTATGAATAAAGAATCTTTTTTATCTTAGTTTTGGTGGGTGGGCAAAATACTTTCGTGATGAGGAAAATAGTAGATAATGGGAAAAAGTGGAAAATTCAAGAACAGGAGGACTTGTAGCGATTTCTTGTCGATGCGCACTGACTTTTTTGCCATCTCGGATAGATAGACCGATGGCTCAGAGACAAGTTTTGATTGTAGAGTAGAAATTGATGAACAATGTCATCTAAGTAGTAAGTATAAATGGAAAGTTCAAAGGAGAGGATTTGCTGATTTGATACAACAGACACGGTTTTCGAATTGTTCTTACCATATAGGTGAAAAGCAACCTCATTGATTGCCAGAATGCGCTGCTACTGCAAAAAAGACTATGGTGCCTTGAAGTGCGCTCATATTTAGGCATACATGCCAAATTTCAGTTCGATACTGTCTTTAGTTTTGTTTTGACAGCTGATTGTTGTTGACGTGTTCGGCATCATGTTGAGTATGGACAGAAACTATTTTCGTTCTCTCATAAAACATTATTTTTTGAAGTTATCGATAAAATCATGCAAATCGTCGAGCCTAACTGGAGCCAAACATTGCACTAGAAATCGTACGACACGAGTCTCTCGCCCCATAGGAAGGTAATTGTTTTCCATCAGCATCAAGCCATACACATTGAAAGCTTCTCGCCAGGCTTGGTAGGGGGCGCCAAGTGTGACCACTTATTCCTCCTGTCTCTTCCAACTTTCTGGAAGCGACATAATGACATAATGCCTCCTTGGTGAAACTGAATAGACGTATGGGTTAATAGTTTTCCAGGTAACGTTTTGATGTCATCGCCCTTCGGTCGCCAACTTTCTGCATTCAAAGCCTTTTTAGTCTCCGAGAAATGTTAAATCGTTCAGCGATCTCCCATGTCGTCAAATGCCTGTCAATTCTAACTGCTGGGTTTGGTGGACGTCCATACCGAACATCATGAGCAAAACATGTGTTTCCTGAACGAAACCGTTTAAACCAACGCTGACTCTTTCTTAGCTCTTCTAGCCGAATCTCCATGCACGCAGCAAATCTCCCAATGCTCCTCTGTCACTAGATGGGACGCTCCACAAAGGCAAGATGGACACATAAAGTCATTTGCATTATCGAGACTTTGACACCAAGACTGACAGAAGACTGTTTTTTTTCCTGGGTAGGTGGAAATCTTCGACAAGACTCTATGGCGAACGTCTCCTCCCTGAATTTATAAGGACTACAACTAAGTGAAGCACGTAATCAGTAGTTTTTATTAGATGATTTAGGTACTGATCGGCAGGTTACTCTCCAATGAAAGCTCCTGCTAACACCGCAACCATGAGCGGGTGTAGACTAACGCACGAAATCAAGGGGTCTAGTCCTTTGAAGTCGGCGCAAGGCATTATTTTCCTCAAGGATGGGGTAAACTGCAGAGTTTGTGTGCTCATCTAGGCGGCGCTTACGTTTATAAGCAAAGTTCTTAACTTTATCTTGGAGTGGTAATATTCCAAGATCTCTGTGGATATCGTCGTTTCTGATATACCATGGTGCTTTAACGATAGTTCTAAGCAACTTATTTTGAAAAGTCTGTATTATGTTCAAATTACTTGCTTTGGTACAACCCCAATGTTGTACGCCATACGAAGACTGTAACTATCAGCTGTCGCCGTTTCTGTCTGAACAGGAGTGATTATAATAGTGGGCTGCTGTGTTCACAATGTCCAAGTGTAAAAGACGAGCCCGGTAAACTTTTTCAAGATCGAACATGTTCCGCAGGCGGGGGACAATACAGGTTAGGACGGGTTTATGTGATTGCTACAACTGAAGCAGTTCTCATCCACATCATGGCGATGACAATCATTTTGCATGTCATTTGGTCTGCTTACATATTTGCGGAGTTGCCATGCTTCTCGACAGAGGATATGCATTTGGAGTGACTTATGCTCGTACATCGTGAAAGCCCAATTAAAACTACGACAGGCCGAAGCTGAGAACCAGAAATGAAGTATTATAGAGATGCACAGTTGATTGCCCCGTAGTCCACCACTGAATTTGAGTGCCTTTTTGACAGATATTCATGCATTTTTGACGGTTGTTCACGAAATAACGTAAATGGCTTCCTCTGATTGGTCAATTTGGTTTATGAACGAGTTATAAAAGACAGTTGTCAAACATTTTAATGGGCAAGAGAGGTAGAAACGCACTATTATTTTTCAGGCATAAAGCGTAAGTTGCTAACAAGTAAGACATCACCGCAAAGTGATATCTAACGGTAGTTCCGCGGTGAGTGTGGCTGAAATGTGCAGATGTGTAGGTGCGAGAAAAAAAATGAGAAATATATCCCGCGAATCGTGAAGGCTGGTAACACAGGATGCTATTATCTCTCGAAGATTCCACAAAGAAAAACATCTTTCACATTGACATCTTTTTTAAAGAAAAACGTCGTCACTGCCGAAAATGAAAAAAAGCTCATGAAACGCGTCCGGTCACAAAAAATCCTCGTAACAATGTGAAGGATAACCCATTCTACAGAAATAAACAACAAAAGTTTGATACCGGCATAAACAGCGATTTTCTGAAGCGATAAACACTAGAACTTATTGAACATGCATTTGATTAAATAATCAAATTTGTTGATTTCTATAATCTACAGAAACTTATTCAAAAAGTGCACAGTCATTAATTGAATTTATGAAAGCATTTCCATTGGCAACGAATGGGCTGGGGAACGCCAGTAAATAATAACATTCAGCTAGACACTAATAACGTGCGTCTGATAAAACTGATGGCAAAGGCAAAAATATTACGTATACGTCACCATGTTCGGGAATCATGGGGCTTACCAAATAAGATTTTTTTTCAGCACTTGGTCAGCTGTCACCTGTTGTGTGCGTCACAAGAGAACGCTGACAAAGTGCTGAAGGATCGCGAAACTGGAGACGACTTACCAGACATCAGGCTACTTTCTAGTTGATGATTGAATCCCAGGTTCAACAAGGACTTCTGTATACCCTTAGTAAAATGGAAGCTTGAGTAAAACAATATGAGTGGTGTTACAGGGTGCACTTTACTCGGACAATAACTTCACACAAGTGAGATATAACTTCGCTTTTAAAGAAGTGGGTGGAAATAAGGCCAATAAGCATGTCTGGGGTATTTAAAGTATGAGGTGGGTGGCTCGTTTCGCTCGCTAACAGGATTTTAAACCTTTTTTCCGCGGGTTTGACTCTATATTACTTATTATTACTTATTTACTTCTTCGATGAGTCCAGGGGCAAGCATAAAATAAGGGCCTTCTACAAAAAAGCCGAAAGCCTTACCGCTAGCTTTAGGAAAGGCAACGAGGCTCTTCAAAACTGTGAGAGTAACCTGGTTACTGACTCGCAGGGAATAGTGGATGTGTTTAAGCAGAACTTCCAACAGCTGCCTAACGGAACTGACCAGGAGAGAGTAATAGCGAATCAAGAAATCCCAATTCCAGTCGAAGAAGTAGTCCTCCCACCTGGCTTTGAAGAAGTCGGCACAGACATTAAAATGCTGAAGAACAACAAAGCCGCAGGCTCAGATGGCTTACCATCAGAGCTCTTCAAAGCCGGTGGCGATGTTCTGGTAGGGAGCATGCACCAGATTATCTGTATAATTTGGGAGGGTGAAAGCATGCCCGAAGACTGGAATATCAGCTCTATATGCCCATCCACAAAAAAGACGATCCTACCTCTTGCAACAACTATAGAGGTATATCCCTGCTCAACGTCGCCTACAAGATCCAGTCCAGCGTACTGTGTGAACTTCTAAAGCTGTTTTTCACCACACTAATCGGCACGTACCTGTGTGGCTACCGGCCCGGCATGTCGACTATAGACCAATAATAAGAGAAAATCCGCATACGACAGCATTTATCGCAAGGAGCTATTCCATGCGATGGCCGAATTCGGGATCCCGGGAAAACTGATCCGGTTATGTCGCAGCATGCTAACACATACGCGATGCACCGTGCAGTTCGGCTCGAGGACTTCCGAGCCGTTTGAAACCTGAACCGGATTTCGGCAAGGAGATGCGCTGTCATGTGATTTCTTCAATTTGGTACTGTAGAAGATAATACGGAGGGCAGCTGTGAACAGGGAAGTCACTGTATTCTACAAGTAAATCCAATTTTTCGGTTGTGCTGATGACGATGTCAATCGTCGCGTGTTCCCAACGTGCCGTAGTGGAATCTTTCACGGCGATTAAAGAACTTGTGAAACGAGCTGGTCTTAAGATTAGGGTTAGGCGGGCTGCTAGTGCATTCACCAGCACACTTTGACCGTATTGGTCCATTGTGATACCCATACATATTCAAAGTACTACCACTGATTGCCTTCTCCAGTGATAGTGTCATTAGTTTGATCCCAACGGCAAATCGTGACTGGACCAAGTTTGAAATCCAGATAAAAGCGTATTAACTTCTCTCACTGGGATTTGAACCGGGGACCCCGCTTAACCACGGGCAGGCACTCTACCAACTGCGCCATCCAGTGGTCTTAAGGTAAATGACGATGACCTTGGACAATTTCGGGGTAGTAAGGAGTTTGTCTACCTCGGAGCAAACGTGAACTCCACGAATAACATCACAGTGGAGATCCGACGTAGAACCATCCTTGGCAACCGATGCTACTTGGGTTTGTTGAAACAGCTGGGTTCAAGACTTCTTACTCAAAGGACCAAGACCATGCTCTACAAAATCTTATTTTACCAGTCCTGCTAAATGGAGTCGAAAGCTGGGCGCTATGCTAAACTGCAGAGCTGATTATTGGTGTCTTCGAAAGAAAAATTCTACGTCGGATATATGGTCCCGTCTGCGAGGAAGGCGAATGGATGAAAAGACACAACCGCGAACACTACGAGCTGTACCAGGATGTGCATGTACTCCGTCGACTGCACTGGCTCGGACACATCGAGCGCATGAACAACAATGCTCCAGCTAAGAGGATCTTCGAATCCAAGCCTCCTTGTTCGAGAAGGAGAGGAAGACCGAATCTCCAATTTTTTGTATATTTTTTATTTATTTATTCATTTATTATTATGTACTACCACAATAAGACAAAGTCTTTAAAGTCTGTGATAGATTTCAAGTACAATACGATTTCTGTTTAAAATGAAATTCATATAATCAAAATAGAGCTACGTTAATTATTCAACATAGTAAGAAAAGAAAAATGTATGCAAAGAAAGAAAAAATAAGTGAAGAAAGAAAGGAGTAATGCGATAGGAGAAAATTAATCATCTTGATTCGATAAGTAAGAATTCAATGCATTTTAAAAAATGTCAATGCTGCTTCGGTCTCTAATATACAGTGGGAGAGAGATCCATAGGCACACCGTAGTCATAAAAAATTGTCTTTCAGATATCAAAATTAAGCAGTTCGACCTGTCTGATAACGGTAAACGGAGTTTGTCGTAAAGATAGTTTGGTACACCGAGTCACAGAATTTTAAACAGGAAGGATAGTAGTCTGAATTTTAGGCAGTTTTCGAGAAACATAGCTAGGAGGTTTCTTGACAGTTGTGATACGTGATCATACCTTCTAAGACCATATACATGCGACTTTAAGTTTCCTAAAACTGTGGGCATCGCAGGTTACGGATACGTCGCAGTTATATAGCAGTACAGGAATTGCTATTGTTCTCGCAAGTAGCAATAGAGTACTAAGTGGGATGAGCTGCTGCGATAGCCAGAAACTTCGAAGAATGCCATATGTTTTCCCGACAGCCGAATTCATGCGATCATTCCAGTCTAGACTTCTATTAAAAATGACTCCTAAGTTTTTTATACCCCGGTTCAATTTCAAGCCATTTTTCAGTGCCCAGTCATATATTTTTTCTAGATCAAAATTGTTGTGGACACAGTTCTCAATAAGTACAAGTATAAATTGAATGAAGATTGATGTATTCATTTCTCGAAGGCTTAGCCGGGTAAGAATCTTCGACCAATCAACAATAATAGTAGTAAATAGTAATAATGTATTATTAAAAAAATTCAAATTATTACAATACAGTAGAAGAATTACATTATGGAATATAATATATGAATTAAAAAAAGAGAACCTGGAATCTATATATAGTTCGGAAGGAACTAGAGGCGAAAGCAGGGAGTCATTTAAAAATGATTAAACAAAAATAAATAAAAGACAGAAAGAATGATAGTGGGGTCGCAAAATATATTGTGAAATTTACTAGTAAGTTAACAACAAAAAAAATATAGAAAAAGATAAGTACGTGCGTAATAGAAATTAAAAAAAGCAAGGAACTAATATTAATATAATATATGACAAGAAAAGAATTATTCAGATGAAAACACAAAGCAGGTTAGATATTTCACCATAGCTTTTATTCAAGAGCCATAGTTCTATCATTTTTAGACATACGGATTTAGTTCTACATTAGAAAATGTAATATGGTAAGTTATAATAGAGTCTGAGAACAAAAATCGCAAAAAAGTTGAAAAAAATTTGCAGATTATGATGTGGTATACAGTAGCTAGATTCAAATCGTTTGTTCTTAGGTTGTAGTAATCGGAGTTTATATTCAGTTTATAGCCTAATCTAGAAAAAATATCTTTAAGACCTTATAACAGTATAGATGTTTTAAGGGAATAATCTTAAGGCTTCTAAAAAGTTCGACGATTTTTGTTACAAATAAGACGAATAAAGTGTTTTCGAGAAATTAGAAGTGGGTTCATTTTGTTGAAATGAGTTCCACCCCAGGAAACTAAACCATATTTGAGCCTAGATGGGACTAATCCATAATAGATGCACTTAAGAAGAACTTGTGAACAGAATGATTTTTAAAAGTATAACTGACTGGCGGCGGCTATAAGGTACATTTTAAGCGCACTCGTATGGTCGGACCAACTCATTCTCCAATCAAGTGTAACACCTAGATACTTAAACAATTTAACATTTTCTATAACGAAGCAATTCTCAGAACATGTAAGTGGACAGCTTTGATATGTTTGAATATCATCGGCATAAATGTGAGTGGATGAGTACTTCACTATATTTGGTTTTTCATTAATATGCAAGATGAACAAAAGAGGTCCTAAGATGGAACCTTGGGGTACACTTTTAAGCACAGGTAATAACTCTGATAGTGTTGTGTTGTTCACACTCACAGGAGATAAGATTTACGGCCGAGGTTGATGAATTAAAGCTATTGAGTAATTTTCCAGCATTCCATATGGAATCATTTACCATATCAAATGATTTCGAAAAATCCAATAGGATCGAAAATGTAACAGCATCACCATCTAGGTTTGACCTAATATCATCAAATACTTTTGTTAAACCTGTTAAGCAGCAGTGGTTTGGCTGAAAGCCGGATTGATATTCAGTTACCAGGTTACTCGAATTAAGGTGTAAACTTAGTTGCTTTTGGATTATGCGTTCACAGACTTTAGACAAAAAAGGTTATATGGACATGGGTTTGAATACTTGGTCTTGATGACTGGAAGCAGCATGCCCATAACCGTCAGCGATGGAATGCAGCTACTTCGCAGGATCGGACCGTAAGTGGTTCGCCAGCCTGATAAGTAAGTAAGTACTTAATGAATAATTAATGAAAATGAAAAATATGAAGAATTTCCATATTCCTTGGAACTTACTACAGTAAAACTTGTATATAGCGGACAGTAGTAGGAACCCTTCATGATTGTCTGTTATGTACGGGTGTCCGTTCTGAAGGGGTTGAAATGCACGAATATCTTCAGGCCGGGACCATGACGAATTGTCGTAAAGAGAGGTGTCCGAGGGAGTGTCCGTTAAGAGAAGTTTCGCTGCACTAATCTACTACTATTCTAGTACTATCTGAAACTATACCAAAATTAAATTATTACTAACTTGTTCGTTGACAAACAGTCTCCTTATTTAGGGCTGGGTAAACAAGCTTGGTTACATGAATTTTGTTGTCAAAAAGTAGCCCAACGATGTCTTGATCCTTTATCACGTGATGCGAGATACATAACTCGCGTCTACCCACCAACAACCTTACCGAACTTTGGAGTCTCGTCTAATAATCTCGAGTTCAATCACATCTTTTATCGAGACGATTGTTGCTAGCTAAGTTCATTCAAATACAATACAGATTTTTAGTTTACAATTTAATAAATTGTCCCCATGATTAATTTACGAGCACACCCCAGCAGTGGAAGAGTAGCGCATTCGATAAGGCCCAGCGCACAATGCCCCATCCCCAGACAGTCCGCTCTTTGATTAGAAGGTCTAAAGTATGGGCCATAAATAAATGATAACTTTGCAATATATTTTATGCGAACTCTGCTATAAAAGCCAGATTGGCACACATTTCTGGTAATAGCTTTCCAAACACCATGAAGGGATATTCGTGCTGCGCACTGCTAGTGCTCGTCGGAGCTCTGATCGGAGGTATGGAAGAGGTCCTCTCTACCAATTCAAAGAAGATAAGATTGTGATTTCGTTTTCCAGCTCAAGCCTCACCAGTGAGCCTGGAAGAGTCTGCGGACTACGTTTGGCAAATTCCGCAAATAGACGGCAGCGTGCGTTGGATGACTCGGGCGCAGGCAATCGAGGAGGTTCAGCTCCAGGATGAAAACACTGTGATGAGCGGTAGACAAATGGACAAGGTGCGCTTCTTTTTGTACACCCAATCGAATCCAACGGTTCCTGTGGAAATCGACATGGACGACCCAGCTTCCTTGGCGCAGTCACCCTTCGACAGCAGGAATCCCACAAGGTAAAGCTGAAATTTAGGCCTTGGCACGCAGGGACTCACTGCCTCCTTTCTTGATTAGATTCTTCGTGCACGGCTGGATGGGTGGATATTTGGACAGCCAGCCTGAGAAAATACGCAAGGCTCTGCTGCTGAACGGACAGAACCAGCAGTTCAACTACATCGCCGTCGACTGGAGTGTCTATGCCGAGAATTCGAATTATGTGATCGCACAAGCGGCCTGTTCTAAAGCCGGAAAGATTGTGGCCGAGTTCATAGACTGGCTGAGCACAGCTGGCAATCTTCCATTTGGCACCTTGACGCTGTATGGACAGCACACGTTGTGGGCTTCGCTGGAAAGAATGTCAAACTGGGCCAAGTGGACACCATCATCATGCCATTGTTTATTTACAATATGCCCAGCAGTCGCTTGGCCCCGACCGACGCCAGGTACGTAGAGTCGATTCACACAAACGGTGGAACAAACGGATTCTATAAGCCTATTGGAAAGGCCGCATTCTACCCGAACGGAGGCAAGTCGCAACCTGGCTGCGGGATCGATGCGGGAGGTTCCTGCGCACATCAGAGGGTCATCGACCTCCTCGCCGAGGCTTTGATTCTCAATGCCGACAATCAATTCAACGTAGTTGCGTGCAGCGCGTTCAGTGATGTGAACGGCAAGTCTTGTAATGTCCCCGCAAACGGAATCCGCATGGCTGACCCGAACAATGTGGATACAGCTGATGGGGTCTACTACTTGACGACGAACAGTGAAAGTGTGTACGGAATTGGCAAATAAATGTGATAAATGGTGGACAAACCAAAGGCAACCAGATACCTGTTGTGATTTATGTCGGCTTAGCGAAACCAGAGCTTATCTTGTAATTTGAGTGATTGCTGTCGTCACACCTCCTGGCGGTCTTGCTTTGTCTAATCAATTGATTTATGGGCGATTTGTTTACACAAGTCATTAAGCACTTGAAGGTATTTTCTTCGGGCTTAGAGCAATAAACAGCGGATATCATTAAAACTAATTCTGAAGAGTGGATTCAGTTGGTCGATATGGACACTGGAATATATAACAGCAGTAACCGAATTATTTCAAATTTGTGAATAGATTTGTTGTTTAGTGAGTAAGTTTTAGCGAGCAGGCAAATCGAATTGAGAATTAATACCCCGAAGACTGAAACAAACATTTTTAGTCTTAAACACGGCCCGAAGTTGGAGAGCACTTTATAGAGCACAACACGGCACTGACGGCAGTCACACTTGTGCAAATGTCCGTTTAGGGATGATTAGAGCCGGAGAGTGTGAGGCGGGTTGATGAGGTAACACATTTTTTATAGGCAAGTCAGGGATTTATTTAAGATGGAAGAAGGTGTGAGCCATGTATGTGAGGTTAAAGTTTTGTTTTTTATTGAACGATGCGTTTAACAAGCTCGGCCTGCATTCGATGATACAGTGTTAGCCAGCTGCGGTGCAGGCATTTTTGGCCAACTTAGACTGGTAGCCAACTTATAAGGTGGCTGTTTTTTTCTCCACGAATCATTCACAACTGCAGAAATGAATTCATTTACATATGTAGTATATCCCAACAAGATTTAACACGAAAATTATTTTACCGCTATATCTGTCAGAACAGTCTTCGACTCGAACCAGTGAGACAACGCAATAGAGGACGCCCACGGAACCAATGGAGTACACAAGTGGAGAAAGATATGAACCAACTTGGCGTGCGCAATTGGAGACAGCTGGCTAAAGATCGTGCCAGCTGGAGAGGCTGTTGGTTGAGACCTGTCATATATGAACGTATCTTAACTACATTACCCTCTTGAATTTACCTACCTAATCTACTGTGAATTAACCTATCTGAATTATTGTGAATTAATATGAAACAGTCAAAATAAAATATTGATTCGCCTTGTACGGATCAGGCATTGAAGCTGACGTGGTTTTCTTTTTCCCCTCAAAATACATATCCATATATCCTACCAAATATTCATCAAGACCCAGATCCACCCCAGACTGTAGATCCACCAGAAGAAAAAGAAGTTTGTCTGCATTTTATGCATACACAGAATACAAACAAGCGCCCTATGTTCCTGGCCAACTATCACAGGTTATTTAGTACGAAATATGAAAGTATAGAATTTTCTTAATGCAACTATGTATATACTGACCAACTTTGGTACTTGACAGGTTTCACTGATTTTGTGTCCTGTGAGTAAAGAGGCCAGAAGGTGAATAGGGAGCAAGGGCAGTCTACAGAGTGATTTTGCAGATTTCGGCCAGTATTGCGTATTGATTCTGAACACTTGTAGAGAATTCCTAATTTTGTGCGTGCGATATTATAAAAATAGATCTGATAAGGAAATCGCAAACAAACCAGTTGGTCTTTTTCATAAAGCGATGGAAGCGGTTCACATGAATGCTGACTGCCTTCTCCTTCAGGAATTACAAAGAAAGTGCACAATACTTTCCACCTTTTCCTCTACAGCTGTACAGCTTCTACAGAAGTCGTTTTAGGGGAGCCCCAGACTTGAGGCTAGAAGAGCACGGCAACATATATGCAGTTAGCTTGAGGCATCCTGTGCCAGTAGACCATCTAGTGTGATCGTCTCAAGCTTCAGTAGATGTTGAATGTTAACAGACGATGTGCATAGGATCGATAAAAACCAACTTCCCCTGTTCCACCAGGAGTAAACCTAGGTCTCAATCAACAAGTAGTGCTCCGAGACGTTCCAGATCCTTTTACAATTGTCTGCGTCACCTTAATCTTCTGTTGTATTGTCTCACTGACTCAGAGTCTCTCGAAGCAAGAGGCTGGCTTTATATGAGATCTTAATCATCCCGGTCCGACACGGAGGAATGGACAAAGCGGATGAGGAAGTATTTCGTCTCTTCGAGAGTAAAGTTCTGTGTGTGATCTTTGGTCTTGTTTGCGTTAACCGTATTTGGAGAAGAGGATTCAACCATGAATGTACCGTATAGCGGCAAGAGTCTAACAAGGCTTCTACGAATCTATCAATCCACGAATCCATCAAATCTGAATCCCGTCAAATATGGCTTAATCATGTAGAGCGTATCCGTAGAACAACGCGCACCAAGGACTCCTACTAGCAAGCCCACTTCCTAACGACTAAAAATGAGCAATGGTGATAAATTCTTGTTGCTCAACCCAGACCAAGCCGTCTAGTTCATCCTCTATCCAGGACTCTTCTTCGACTTGTTTGTTCCTTATAGAGCTACGCGGCGGTTTTACATAAACGATTGCCAAAAATACTCCCAGCTTCGATCCCTTTTTCGAGAGACTGTCCGGCTAAGACACAGAAGACTCCTGCGAAAGTACCCGCTCTCATTTTTGACCCGTCCATGTACAGGGAGAGCTCCCATTCCACGAGCACCATTTGTTGCTGCCATTCTTTTCGGTTGCAGAGCTTGGCAGGCTAAGCTAGTCATCGTCCCTTGTTTGCCAGGTATGTGTAATCTTATTTAAGAAATGAAATAAAATGTGTTCTATTGCATAGATTGTAATAATATTTATCGTTTGTGGGACACCGCGTCATTCAGCCACACCCAATCGTTCTCAAAATGTTCAGTACCCTAGAACCATTAAACGAACTCGTTAAAATTAAAATAAGAAGGTGAAGGCATCGTGATAAAATATGTGTGTCACGTTATGTAAAGCATCGTCTAGACATTGACATTGCCATTGCGATCTCGTCTCTACCCAGAATCAGACGGTTTTACTGAAGATAAACCCAACTCGTACGGTCACGTGATCACGAGCCAATCTGCTTCGTCATATCGTCGTTAAATCAAAGAATGGCGAAAAGCATATCAATGGGCTGTCTCCTTGCTGAGCGAAATCTAACGCAGATTAAATATCACTTATTATATATTTAATTCAAAATTACTTTGCACCCTTCTATCATTCGCAACGACCAACAGTCCCAGCTCTAGATTAAGATTTCACGATCGATACACGTTTCAGTCATCACCGCAGATACAGTCTCATTGATACGAAAAGGTGTATAAATACTTTGATTCGTAGATCCACAATACAATTGCGGTGTTTTTTTCGTGGTGAAAAGAAGAAATGAAATTGCTTAGTCGGGCTCTGCTCTTGCTGGCGGTTGTTGGTGAGGTGACAGCACGGTCATAAGTTGCGTTTTAATTTTGAATCGATTCACTTGCAGGATTCATTGAGTCGAAGCCGACGAAGAGCGCCGACAATGGTGTAAAGTACTTACTGTACACCCAGAAGAACCCATCGACTGCCCAGGAGTTGATCACAGGCGATTTGAGCAGCGTTAAGGCATCAAACTTCGATCCAGCTGTACCCACCAAGTAAGACTCTCAAACATCTGGCAGCAGTTCAATTCAAATTTCTCTTGCATATGCTTTCAGAATAATAATTCATGGCTGGACAAAGACTGCAGAAGAGACGCCCAATCCGCAACTGAGAAGTGCGTACCTCTCAGTTGGTGAATACAATTTGATCTCGGTGGACTGGGAGAAATATGCTTCGCTGAATTATCTCTCGTCGCGCAACAAAGTGTCCGAAGTGGGTGCGGATGTGGCGGCTTTTATTGATTTCCTGAATGAATTCGCTGATCTATCGTTCGAGTCATTAGTTGTGATTGGACACAGCCTCGGGGCACACATCGCTGGCTACACGGGCAAATTAGTCGCACGTGGTCGTCTTCGGTACATCGTGGGCCTGGACCCAGCACTGCCTCTGTTCAGTTTCAGCAAACCTGCTACACGCCTCAACTCCGGTGACGCAGACTACGTGGAAACAATCCAGACAAACGGTGGCCTGAAAGGATTCCTGGAGCCGATCGGAAGTGCTGCATTCTACCCCAACTGGGGACGCAGCCAGCCCGGATGTGGTTTCGATTTGGACGGCAGCTGTGCTCATGCCAGGTCAGTGCTCTACTACGCAGAGGCAATTATGGGCTACGATTTCACACCAATCCACAAGTGCTCGAGTTTCGCAAATATCGTGGACAAAAAGGGATGCGACGAGACCGCTGGCAAAGTTGACATCGGGGACCCGACAAAAATTCTCCACGAAAAAGGAGTATTTTTCTTCACCACCTCCTCGAAGGCGCCTTTTGGAAAGTTGCCATAAGAAAACACAATCACTTTGAAATAGAAGAAGAAACATTTATTGGTTATTGACGAGAATATTTATTGTTTTTTTTTTTTCGTTTAAAGGGCTTAAGCCTGACTGCACAATCTAAGTGAATCGTGTGTGCGTTTTTGGTAAACCTCGCGAAGGCCGAACTGATATGGAATGACTGATATGAGAAAGACATGGTTTCAAATCTCCGTGTAGAAGTCAGGCCGTCCGATTCCGATGAGTTTGAACACATTTGGCAGCAGATAGTGCGTATTGAAGCCAATCATTCCGTATGTAAAGTACTTATAACTAAGCTCGACAATTGTTTTGATTTTGTTCTGAAGGCTACTCGGCGAATTCCGAACTTCGTCCTGGTCCCTGCCGAGAATGGCACAGACGACCGCATACGATATGGATTTGCCGAAGGCTCGTGTTGCTACAATACAACACAAACCGAATACTGTCCGCAGGAGTAAATGTCCCCACATCTGATATGTGGGCCAGATGATTTCGTGTGGCTCCAATGGTGGCGATCCCTTAAGGTCGCCCAGTTGGTAGTTGAGCCATGCACCGAGTTGTAGGCCCGCACAAACCGATATCGTCATTGTCGTGTCACCTCTGAAAAGGGGAGAGAGAGTGAACATGAGTCTTTTATGTGATCTGTGAGAGTTGCGAACCTTGTTGGTGTCCACTTCTCCTTGGATTGTGGGTAACAGTAGATGAGCAGGATTGATATGCTTAGAACGAAGAGCGGCGAATAGATATTCGTAACGATGTAGAAATCTAAATAGTCCACGAGTGGTATCAAGACGACCATTATGCTGGATGTCAGTACTAGTCCGGCGATGACATCCTGTAATGAAACATAGAACAATAAGATTGGTATGAGTAAAGGAAAGGTCTACAATATATCCCCGGCGTTTTCAACACGGGTGTGTCTACAATCCATCTGCGGCGTGTCGCGGGTGTGAAAAAGCAGCAGTTCACTCTAAAAATATGTTAATCACTTGATCGTAAGTGATAATGAAAAAACAGGAAGATACAAGTGACATATTATCACAGCGGATTAATTGTTTTGTCAAATATAATGTCGCTCGTCGTGTGTCGATTCTTTCACTTCACAAAAACAAACTCATTAGCTTTCATCTAAAAAAGAACAAAATAGAGTGGACAAAAATGATGGGTTAATTGAAGAGCTCTCAATTTCACACTTAAATATTCAGTAGTGTCATTTGTCGGCTGTGAATCAGATTGTTTTTGGTTCTACCTCTCGCAAGAGGTAAACTTGCTATTTAGTGTCGGAAAAAAAGACTTGACACTCATATGAAGAAGCTCATTCTTCAGACCTGTTCAGATTTAGTGGGAATCGCGCAATTGTGATCTGGAGATAAAATAGCCATCAATTTAATGATGAACATCAAAATAAATTTCTGAATGCCCGTTAACAAAAGCAAACGAAGACTTTATTTGATATATTCCAATATAAGGGAACTGACTATAAACTTCGTTTATATCCCAAACTAACTGGATTTCGGTCCAAATGTTGCAAGATAAATTGCATGGACTAGTTATTCAAATTGATGCCGGGACAAATGTATTTATTGTTTAGTTCTGATATATCGAATTGAGTGTGCAAACAGCTGTTCATACAGAAAGTTAAAGATGTGCTGTGACTCAAAACTAGAGTACGACCGAACATAAATATCACCTTCGGCAAAACATTCGGCTTCGGCTAATAAGTGGAAAGAAATAAATAATATATATATTTTCAAAATTGGCAGCTTAAAATCGCAATTGCGGCGAATTAAGTAAAAATGATGCTGATAATACAGATATTATATTCGGCTTCGGAATTGGCTCGGCTTTGGCTTCGGCCGAAAAACTGGCCTTCGGTCGGACTCTAGTCAAAACAAGATGTGCTCGCATTGAGGCAGGCGAGGGAACACAAAGTTTATGCTATTCTCAAGAAATCCTAGATCAAAAGAAGACAGCAAATCCTAGACAATAAAACTCCTTGGTCGCAGTACTAGAGTCTGCGTGACACATTACAAGTCATTGGGAGCCATAACTTCGAGGTAGTCATGCACTTCATTTACCTTGCCTCTGGGGCGAATAGTACAATAGATAAAATAGATATCGCAGAAATCGGGTAATTTTCTTTGTATGGTTTCTTTTTTGGTTTGTTGCTGTAAGTGGCAACCCGATTGGGTTCAATCTGGCTACATGTAGCACACTGCGCGCCATTTTGATACCACGACTAGTAGATCGGGGTTGTTTTGGTTTGCCTAAATTCAACCTGTGGAGTTTAATAATAATATAATACGCGTGGCACCACAGCTCATAGAGGCCGAGGGCCTAGCTTCTCAGCAACCACTCGTGTTGTGCGTGCTGTTGTTCTCTCACGTGAGGCTGTTGGTCCCTTACAGCTTCTTGCCGACTAAGATAAGAAGCCAAGTTTGAGAAGCTTTTTCTAGACAGACCTCTTTGAACATAGCCAATGACTCGAAAAAGGTAGGACCGCGAAAATTAGTTTAGTTCGTTCAGGCCGGGAATCGAACCCAGGTAGCTAGGTTAAGCTGCGTAGGGGTCGACGCACGTACCCACAACGCAACGGTCACCCACACCTGTGGAGTTAAGGGATTTGATTATGTTCGACATACTTTGATTAGCGATTTCGGAGAGGTCACTGAGGAAATGTTTGCCGATATACCTTTGTTTGGCTAGTGCCGGTGAAGCAGACTTTTCTCTGGAAGAGTGTCGAGACAACTGCGACGTGCAGCGTGGATGCCTATGAGCCAGTGCCCTGTGCTTACTGCTACGACTCTACCTATTTTTGAGCGATTTATTTTAAGGATGTCATCCGTCCTGCTTTTCATGTAGGAGGGTCAGGGTTTCCTGGAGAATTTATACTTGTATGAAATGGAATTTGTTTGTGTCTATGCAGAATTATTCTTTCTCAAGAAGGAATTGGTTTTCGCGAAGAACCATACATCTTAGTCGTGCTAGCCCTTGGTAATTCAAGAGAAGACTCTTGTTTCTTCGAGGTCACGCCGGTCTATAAACATTTAATTTTTAATGCAACAAAAGAAATACAGGATGAAGCAAGAAAAGCGCCTCCATCTGATGACTCCCGTATTGTGCTATTAGCCGAAAAAATCCTGTTATGCCATAAAAAGGAATTTCAGCCGATGTTAGCATAGGCCATCTGCAATGCTCCATTACTAATTAAAAGGAGTATAACAGTAAGCAAAGATATCGCATTAAATTTCAGGAACCATTTCAAGGTGATGTTTCGTAAAATTCACTGTAGTGGTGGGAAGAAGGTAAATTTGTTTGGTTCTAACAGTGGCAGAGACGTTTGGCGTCCTCATGGAAAATAGTCTCACTTCCAGTTCACAAAAAACAAAAAAAAAAAAACGCGGGTGGGACTGCACTCACTGACCCAAGATTCAAACAAAAAGCAATCATGACTAAAGAAGTTTATCGTGACATGATGTGATGTTACCATACGCTGAGGACAACACGCCGTTAAGATGGCACTCCCAACATGACAATGATCCCAAGGATTCATCGAAATTAGTGAATGTTTGGTTGAGGAACCATCAAGTGTCGGCATTATCAGGGTCTTCTCAGCCGCGGGATCTCTATCCGATCGACAATTTGTGGGTGGAACTGAAAAATCTGTTGCCACACAGACGTCCCATAAGAAAACACATCTGTGGACCAAAATAAAGAAACTCTCTAAGGCCATTCCTTTGATTAAGTGCCAGGTCGAATAAGTGCTGGAATAAAGTACAAGAGCGGCCATTCTCGACACTAATCTAATGAAATTTAATCGCTGTGTGAAATAGAAGAATGTCTATATATAAAAAGTGAATGTTTGCTTTTTTGTTTGTCTTTTATGGCCTCTTTAATGGTAAGAGATAGTCCACTCACGTCTTTGGCAATTTTGCGATATTTGAATTCTGCGAAAAGGTTTATTTTCTCAAACTTTCGAAAATGCTCAGCAAGCGCGCCGGGTACAGCTTGTTATTTAATAAAAATGTTGCTTTTGTTTTAGTACATTCTTGAATAACGCGTTTACTTTGAATTTCCGCATTACAGTAGAATCTCGGAAACATGAAGGGGGTTATAAGATGAACAATTCCGAAAGATGAACGGATTTGTAAGACAACTTTATTCCGGGCGACAATCTACCCTAGAGCAGTTTTTTAAGAAGCCTGTTTTTTATAAAAAAAAAAAACTCTACTACTTTTTTTTAAATAAAATTCAAAGTTTTTTGGTTGTTATACACGCGTTATAATTTGATTCTCGAAAAAATGAAGAATTTGAAGAGATGAACGAAGCATGTTTTATATCCGTTCATCTTTCTAAGATTCTACTGTATTTTGAGCAGCGTATTTGGAAGACCAGTCTAAAAAATCTTAAGGGAAACATATTCAGAATAATGTGTGCAAATAAAAGAATGATTAGATATAGTTCGCTCATAGTATTCAAACATATTCTATATTCCTTGAAAAATCCGTTAAATTACTACACAATTTCAAAGAACACGTCCTTACCAATGTCTGAGAGCACTCAGCATTATAATTAAAACTGGAGAGATACAGAAAACGTGTGACATACAAGAATCTTTACATCAGTTCATTTGCAGTGATACAACATTGCACCACTTGGAACCATTGGGACGTATAGCGAAATGTTGCTGATGTAGCTGATGGACAAATGGGTGGAATGGTATACTCAGCCAAAGACTAACAAAGATTGTGTCCAATGCACCATCGCAGTCCTCTGAATGTCAACAGCAGAGCGATAAACAATGATAACTTCTTATCTCCGCTGCCGCAACACATCAAGTTTTACACAGTGAGCGTGCGAAAGTCACTGAATAATAAAATTAAACACTTACAGTTACACGCAAGTAGTCCGAGATATCTTTTCGCAAACACGCAAGTAAATTATGCATGAAATAAACATCGTTGCTTCACGCTATTTTTTGGGAATCCCTTTAAGCGATTATCTTGGCGGATAAGGAACAACTTTATTATCTTGCAACACCTGGTCACTCATAAATTCAAATTCAAGTGCATATACACAAGCCCACGCATGTTTGCTATCAGTCCGGTCGGCTATTTTGAACGCCTATACAAGCAAGCGCCGTTTACTTTGTTTCATTCCCAGTCATACCGAAATGATTGGATTCACCCGTTGATTGCCGTCTTCGCATGGCCATCAGCCGGGCATTAAAATGAACGTGATTGCGATATCAAGTCGATCAACGCGGAAACATATTACAAATATACGTATTTGCTTTGTGGTGGGAAACACACATGAGGTGAACCCTTAAGACTAGGCGTGTGTCACGCCAGTTATCGCACTTTTGTTCCACATTGATCGATAGCATTAATTATTGATAAGGGGACACCATTCGACATTCGATTACTCACCAAAACACTGTGCATCCCCAAATAGATCCGACTGAGGCATACGATAGTGCACCACAGAACAGATATTATCAGCCCCACATGCGCGGGATAGAGATACCTGCAGAAAAATTACAAAATCCAATAAGAAGACCCACGTCAGAGGATAATACACTACCGTTGCTGCGTGAAAATAAACACAGAGAAGGGAATCGAAACTGCAACCATGGCATGGGTGGACGGCATGCCGTACTCAATGGACCACTTCTGCTGGAGTTGATGTACCGGCCTTCCCGGTCGGGGCCATCGAATGATGTCCTTCAGACTTTGTCCTGCAATCAAAGGATTGATTGTACACAAACTTCTTCTTATGTCTATACCAACTCACCGATATACATAACAATTGACCAGAGGAAGATTACCCTCCTGCCGACCGCACTATCAATATTCCAGAACCAGAACGGGATAAATGATGCATAGAAAAGTTCATCGCCCAGTTCAGTGCCAATTATGAACAGATAATACCAGAACTTATTCCGTATCCTATATGGTAGATCCTTCTTCGTGTCTATGAGAGATTCTTCCGATTCACTTTGAGGAGATTCCAACTCGCCGTCCTTGGATGCCAGATTCCCATTTCTCTGTTGAGACTGTTTTTCGAATTTCTTGCCATCTCGATCGATGTATTGCACTCCGAAGTACTCTTGAAATTTCACCACCAATTCGGGGCTCCGCAGATATTCAATGAGATTGGACGACATTGTGTACAATGCGGGTATTGTTACAGATTTAAGGTTATCATTTTATCAGCTTTTAGATAAAAGAAAATTATCACGTTCACCGAACGCACAAGGCCCTCGCCTAGCTCGTGCGACAACAATTTGACAATTTATTCGATCCGAACCAAAACATTTTTTTTTCTGTCTTCTTTTCGCCGCCATCTGACGTTCGGATTTTGTTTTCAGAGTCAGCTGTGAGCGAACTGTCAGTTTCGTATGGATTGGAAAACACTTATACGATGGGTTTGGGTATTTGATGATTTGATGTGTATTTGCTAGAAATAGGGTGAGTTGTGTTTTCTTTTTCTTTTAATTGGCTTAAAAACGTGGATATTACTTTCGAACCAGTTATTTATTTTTAAAGTGAGATATTTTAGCCAATCCTCAGAACAAGAAATGGAACATGTTTGTGGTAAAATTATTTGTTTTCAAGTGATTCTTAGTCAGTACAGTCCTACTTTGTGGCAACGAGGTTAAGTTTCCTATCAGTGAGACAGCAAAGGTCGTATCACGCTTAACGAATTCATAGTCTTCAATTACCAAGTATGTTACAATGGCTAGACAATGTCGTCAGGAGACACCAGAGAAGTGATTGTGTGGAAGCTGATATTGGCTTGGGACGTAATCGCCGACTGTGCGTTATGCCCGAAGAATTCGACAAACACGATACACTATTGGTGGTACTGCTTTTGAATTACGTAGCTAGTACTTCAGCTTTAGGTATAGTTTCAAATGAAAATAAATTCAAAAAACTCACGTTACAAGTGAAGTCTCCAACTCACTCGCAAATGTTCAACAAGCTACAGAGTTTGCGAAAGAGAGTGCATTGTTGCGAGTTTGCGTTGGAGAACGATTGTTAAGGGCCCTTCATATGAGCTCACTGCGAATCGCGAACTTAGCCAACTCTGACACTTCATCCATATGGCCGCTTTCACACTGGCTAAATTCCTCGGCGGCTTCATTCAATGTGTGTGTTGATTCCCTTTGCCGCACCCCCCTTGCCAACAGCATTTGAACTCGGTGACAATTTAGCGAAGTGTGAAAGCGGCCTATAGAGCTTTCACACACGCAATGGGTACAATTTGACCAAACACACATATCATCATTTGGTAGTGAATTTGTGGATTGCGATTCCCTCTCTTGTGTATTGCAATCAGGTTGACAGTTTGCAAGGAGAATTATTGATTCGTGAATGAAAAATTTAAAATCGTTAATAAGGATACTTAAATTAATTATTGTTGAGATTTTAGTCAATAGAAAAACTCGATTATTTAGTCCTCATCTTCTTGCATACTGAGAAGTATAACTTCTTGTTTATATTCGGTGCAAATTGCTTGATTCTGAAAGTTCACGTTCGTAATTCGCGGCTGGCCTTTCATTGTTGATGGTTTATTGCACAGCGAATTCTAGATCACCTGTCAATTATTTACATTCTTCTGTTCTCTAACGAGTTCTACACACATACTCTTCTTTTGTATTGGGTGTTATCGACTCCTGTTGCGCGAAGTTGGAAGATATTTATTCAAGAATATACTCTTCAAGACAGTTTCCTTTAGGAATCTGAGAACGAGAGATAGTTCTTCGTTAGGACTTCATTCAAGTTCAACCGTGCGAAGACCGACAAACTCCTTCAATGCAGCAATATTGCGGATGGTAGTCAGAGCGATAACTGGTCATAATCGTCTGAGATACAGTGAACACAAAATGGAACTCACCCATGACATTTTTTTCAGGTACTGCGGGGAGGAAGAGGAAATAGATCATACTCCCCACTTCCTTTGTCAATGCAGCAGTATCTGCCTATTGAGGGATAGAAATTAAATTAGAGAATTCTTCTTCCAGAATGTCCAGGAATTGGCTGAAATCCGACTAACTCCTATTTTCAGATTCGTCAGGATTTTTGGATGGCATCCCTCATGGGATCACAATTGTCCAGTTGCACCCAAATGAGACGTGGCCCACTACTGCTACGCACTCACCTAGCCTAACCTAAGGACTTTCTATGGTTGGTATGTTGCTTGCCCAGATATGTTTACCGTTTGTGTGGAGTGCCTCACAAATCCCGGCATCTTGTCTGGAATTTCATTAGATTTTCCACAGAATCTGCAGAGACCTTCTTCTCATATCCCTAGTTTCCTTAGCCTAGTTTAGCCCCAGTCTTCTTAGCCTACATTGCCCTGTTAGGAACCCTGTTAAGATACAGAGATTATTCTTGCTCATCGTGATACATGCCTCAAACCTCTTTCGGTTATATTGCGCAGGAGTATCTTCGACTGCTTCATGCCATGAGCGTTATTCCAGGTTTCTGTTCGGCTCCTTCTTTCTAGTTGCCTGAATTTTTCTCAGATTGAAGAACGTTTGATTGTTTTGAAAGTTAAACGTCACTCTTCGGTAGGACAAACGTCTCATTACTTTCCATTTTCCAAGTTTATAATCCGAGCCAAGTTTAACAGTGCGGCAGGTTTGTTAAACTAATCCTTATTTTCTGCATTTTAAAATTCACTAAAAAATACTTCAAAAGCTTTGAATGAAAAGGCCACTCTTTACGGTAATGAGCAGAAATAAGAGAGCAAAGAGGTAGCCAACCTCTACCTCCCTTGCCCCATGATTTCATCTGAAAGCGTTTTTTATACGATGTGTCTGTGAATACATCTGAGCTGTTGCGAATACCCGAAACCATGAATAGTATCCATGAATTTTGAAAAGGTACGAAGGATGTCCGATAAGTACTTAGCCTCACCGGCCAATTATGATTCGATTCTTATTTTTGGAAGGGAAATCAAGTATCGATTGGTTGCTGTAGACCGTTACTCTTCTCCTTCGATGGCAACCGTCAAAAATTTGTTTAACATCTCAAAAGACCGCGTATCCTGCATGAAATATTGGGCATGAGGAAGCTGTCTGATTTGAACAGCCAACGGCAGGGGCTGCAAATTGCAAAGGATGCGGTTAGAAGCTTTGCAAATCGGTCTTTACTGCTTGTCTTAACTGCCGCTTTAAAATTAGATTGAGCTTTCCGAGGCGAGGGAGGAGGACTCACTGCTGCGCTTGTTGTCGGTAGTGAGCAAACGCGGCACTCATCGTTCAGACAGCTGAAATATTCAGATGTGACTGACATGCTTTCACGTATCCTAATAGATATGTCAGTGTTGCCCATTTGACATAGAGCACCGTCGCGTCGTAGGCTACACACACATCAGTTTTCGAAAGTCATTCTTCGTAAAATAGTGTGTACTCCACTTTATTCATAGTCAGTTCAATTAAGATTCAGAGTTAAGTTGTTTAACCACTTTAAAAAGTCTACAAAAAAAACATTACATGAGATATCCGACTGAGAGATTCTTATTTATGCTGTTCATGGTATCTTCTGAGTTTTCCGTTGAGGAACAGAGGCCCAGAAGTTGCCATAATAGTTGATTTCTTCTGCTTTTCAAAATGAACAATTTTGAATAGTTGCTTCTTGGGTGGTAATTCTCAGTTTTCTTTTGAAATTTTTGTTTTTCATTCTCGCAAACACAACCGCCACACTTTTAATACAACACAAGCTCTAGCCAATTAAAAATATATAGGTAAAGTCAGTATCAAAAGTAAACAGCATAAATTTGCCTTTAGTTTTTGCGATATCCCCATATTTTATTTTGTTCCCTGGAGTACCGTTGGAATATAATTTCAAAACATAGACAGCAGCAGTTTCCTTACTGATGGCGCTCACAGTATTCTATACTTCTATTCCTTCACTAGTCAGCGAATAGTAAGTTAAGCTGGAAACCGAACATCAAGTAACGGACTAAGGCAGCGGCAGGATTGTAGGGCCCAAATGGGGCCTGAAACCGAAAATGACTTTCTGGACGTAAGGCATCCTTGTTTGATGGGCACCACTGAATAACAAAGCCAATTTTATATTGATAATTACCATTCATAGAAATGAAATAAGAAATGTGGTCAACTTTATTACCGGCCACTGCCTTATCGGCATGCACGACAGACGAACGGAAGCCCCCCGCCCCCACAACGACTTCTGCAGGTGCTGCAGAGACGAAGAAGAGAAAACTACGCTTCACATCCTCGGTACTTTTCCAGCCCTTGCAAGGACAAGGAACAATATACTAGGCAACTAGTTTTTCAGCAGCCTAGAAGAAATGTCACACATTAGGATTGAAGACATAGCTAAGCTCATCAGAAAATCGATTTGGCTGTAACTCAGTACTGGAGTGTATTATCCAAGGCCACCAGGCCACCAGGTAGGTGTGAGTGTAGTAGTTATAATAATGTATATAAGTAATAGGTTATATAATAGGTAACATATGCCAAGGAAATCTATACAATATTATATGAGAATGAGACAAAGTGGCTAAATTCGTATGTCTCCATCTACCGCCCGTTATTTTTCTTAAATGTAGATAATTTCGGTACAAAGGTGATAGGGAAAAATATGTTTGGGGACACGATAGGTTGGTGTTGATTTTATTTAAAGCCCGTGAAGATGGTGTTATATTTACCTTCTAATTCGAGCACTCCGAGAAACTAAGAAAATGCCAACCAAATTGAACATGCCCCGATATGAGAGGTCCTCTAAATTGGGCTATATACCATTCCGTCCCAATTCTTCAAAGTTCTGAAATAAAATGTTCCTCTCCGTTATAAATTATTAAATAGGTACATTCTGTTCATATGAATGGTGCTTTGCGGCAACAACTGAACAAGAACAAGGATTTTTTTTTCAAACGCACTTCCGACATTCCGGGGAAATGGCCTATTTGTTGCACCAAATTATGTACATACGTAGATGTTCACATCCACACCATCGACTCTGGCACTTCTTTGCTTTTTGTCCCAATTTAGAGATTGTTTTTCAAGCGACTTTTCAAAAGAAATCGTTCCCATGATCAAATTCAGAGGTGCCCCGTTTTCAGAGCTTCGCTTACATAAAAAAAACCGATTGTTTGCAAGGAGTGCAATCCATTTCGGAGGTGCCCTTATTACAGAATATCCCAATTAGGAGGTTTCACTGTAAATATCTCCTGTTCCTTGGCTCAGGGACAATCCTCCAAAGTGTAATAGTGCGTTATTTTTAATTTGCTGTTAGCTACTTTCACTTTCAAGAGCATTCCTATAGTAAATGTACGCCCACGGAATCTCTGGATGTGTCCCGAATATGCATGAGTCTTTAGTCACAGTGTAAAAACGGATAAATGCAATTGTCTGAAAAAGTAATTTCAATCGCATACCTAGTGTTTCGTTGAGTTTGGCATCACTTACCGCAAGGTAGTCTCCTTTTCTATACCAATTCCAAGCTCTGTCTCCTTTTTCAAGCTGAACTGCTCCTCACACACAGGAGCTGTATTCAATCTCTCTCTCTCTCTCTTTCTCCATCTCTTCCTTGCACCCCTTCTTTTGCATATCGTTTTGCTCATTGCCCACGGTTTACCACCATTCCACTCGCAACTCCACTTGCCCTTTTTTTCAAACAGTGTCAGCTTCATCCAGCTATCCCCTTCGGACCAGAGCACAATCCCTCTCTTTCCTACACTCACACACCTTCTGCGCCGGCCGTACTCAACTCAATTCCGCCGGCAGTTTCCACTCAATTCTTGCGAATCAAGTAGCAGCAGGCGATTTTTTTTTGTTGTTTTCGTTGTGCGGCTCGTCTCGTATTTCATTTCCATCGTCTACGTTGTGTGTGCAATTTTTCTCCCCACGTCGTGTGTGTGCCATATTCGCCGAGTCTCCTGGTGTCCGTGTGTGTTTTTTTCTGTTGCCGTTAGCATGTCCGAGAGTTAAGAGTCGTTCAGTAGTGAATTATTCGAGCGTGTTTGAAATAATTTCTTTTTTAATTTTCCACTGAAGAAAATTCCCCTAAAAAGACAACAAAAATATAAACAAACAAACAGAATTCACACGAATTGTTGTTAACTATTTGCTGGAGATCAAACTGATTGTCGTCGTCGTCTCCTTGTGTGTGTTTCGTGTTTTGTGCTTGAGAATATTACCAATTTTTTCGGCAACGCGTTTTTTTTTTTCTCCAATTCTTCTTGCGCCTATCATTGAGGATTATCCCCGCCTTTGGCCGATTAGGATCCACAAATCAAAAGGTAAGTTTTGCTGGGCAATCATTTTTTATTTGGAGCTTGGGGTGAGGCCTCGGCATCGTCCAGCCACAAGCTTTTTTTTTACCGGTTTTGTATTTTCGTCGTGTATTTTCTTCGGTATGTGTGTGCACAAGTGATCGTTAGGTGGGGTGCACCATCAAAACCCTGGTGTGGATTGTGTGGAAGGAAAATTAATTTGGTTTGCCGTTAAAAATTTAAAAGAATCTTGTTGGGAAACCCACGATATTTGGAAATATTTTAAAGCTGCATGTAGGTGGTGGATTTTCGGCTCGAAAAACGCATACACCCTCAGAGCTGTGTGGGGTTGGTGTGTGATGTGTATTTGACATGCGATGTCCTTTTTACTCCTTCGACGGGCCACCATTAGTCTGTCCTGTTTCAAAATATAATGGCTTCTCGCCGCTCGCGCTGTGCCGTTAGAAAATGCACGACATAATGTTGCAAATCCAAACTATTCCAATTAAGCAAATCAACTGAGATTCGAAAGAATGGACAGGTTACTTATTGGGGTTCGGTTCGTTATTCTGTGGATTCGCCATGTATTATTGTAGTCTCTTCGAGCATTTCTTTTTTTGTTCTTCCATTTTCATTTTATGGACCCAGCCCTTGTTGCAAGCATGTACCTATAGCTATCGATTGTGATTGCAGCAGACTGTGTGAGAGGGAGGTGCATATACGTATACACAGCGCAGCGAGTACTCGAAAAACGTGAAAGAATCCTTGAATTGGCAGACAACGTGATGACTTGCAATCTGTGGCACATAGTTGAGGATGATGGCAGCCAGTTGCTTAAAAATTTATGATAATGAAATTTTCAGAGGGAATAGTCTCTGTGATTTGAAATGCAGGTTTCAGTCTGTATCACAGGAAGGGTTCCATTTGAAATAAGTTCAAGCACTTTTTACTTGTCTGTGAGGATGAATGAGGATTAAAGCTTCATGCTCTCAATGATTACCTCGTGTTTGAATGTCTGTTTGTAAGAGGATGCATCCCGTCTGTTCCATGGTTGAAGTTACTAACTGAATTACCTTTTAAACTTCAGTTTACGATATTTAAAAACATCTACACATTTTCTTTCCGTAAAAGGACTCTCGTTTCTCACATTTAACGCCCCAAAAAATGAATATAAAAGCAATCCTTCTGATGGCTGGATGTGCTCTTCGATCCAAGATTACCAATGCTCTTCTCCATTGGCTGTGAATTTGCCCCGAGGTTTATCTCGATTTCTCTTCAGCTATAAAAAGATTGATGGGACATTACGGACGTTTCTATTCATTGGAGTGAGTTTTTGGACTAAAAATGTCTGTGGTGATAAATCTATTATCTGCTTGGAAAAGCAAATAATCATTGCCTGCGCCATGACAGATAAGAAAAGCAACAAAAATGTCTGATCTGTACAAGAGCATCCAAGGCTTTGGACAGGACGTATTCACAGATCGGAAAAGAAAAAGTATTCACCCTTATTCTCTTAGTCGAGTCACGTGTCACTGTGACGAATTTGTACTGTCCTAGTCACTTCATGTGACATTTAAGTGAATAGAAATTTGTCACTGACATGTGGCACGAGAAGGAGAATAAGGGTGGACGTTTGTGCTTCCAGAATTTTGAATTGAACCATTCCCATCTTGGAACAAACCTTGAAAGCCGATCTTTTTTACGTTTTCGTTTGACTCACGCTCAATTTAATTTTGATGGTGTGCTAAACATCGGCCACCGATCTCCTTTTCCATGGATTGTTTTATCACGAATGGAGGGGACCCAAATTGTATGCCGACAGAAATTTGAGAACATTCTTTTGAAGACTATCTGAACATTTTCTTTGACTCGAAGATTTGGGCCGTGAATTCGGCATTCAGCAGTGAACGAGGGCAAAAGATGTGTAAGCTGTCCTCAAGAAAGGACATAGGATATCGACGTCTTCAACAGTGCGTCTTAATGGGCTGCTATAACTTTGAGGTAGTTAAAGACTTCGTCTCCCTCGGGTGGGCAGTAGACAATATCTACAAGACAGTACCGACATCAAACGCAGAGAAACTGCTGCCAACCGCTGTTTTTAAGAGCTCAAGAGGCAGTTGAGTGGAAGGAGCCTCTCTCGAAGGACCAAGTTGACATTGAACATCCCAGTCCTGCTCTAAGTCTTGGAGGCACCGACAATCTCAAAAGCTCTCGTTGGTCTCTTCAACAGGAAAGTTCTGTGTGCGATCTTTGGATCAATCCTCTTTCCGTTAACAGTTTTTGGAGAAGAAGATTCAACCTGTACAGCGACATGAACCTAGTCATGTGTCTAGGGTGCCTAGGGTGGCTAGGCCATATAGATTGCTCGGTTGACTCATCTCCGGCACGAAGTGCCTTCTACTCCGAACCTGTAGAACAACCCAACAGAGGATACCCCCGTTTAACGTGGCGTGTCCACACAGAGAGTGCTCTCAACCAACTTGGCGTGCGACACTGGACGCAGGTAGACAGAGATCGTGCAGGTTGGAGAGGCTTGTTGGAAAGAAGCATAAAACAAATCCGGCAGTTATATGGCGTGGTCAGTGTAGGGAGGCGATCAAAACCACATCCACATCATTGTACGGATAATAGAGCTTGCGGTTGAGGATTCTCCTTCACTCAGAATCCTTCACAGGGTCGTACTTCCATCGACGACAACTGGAACCAATTCTTTCGTATAGCTTATCGATCAAGAGAGTTTCTCTCTTTTTGTACACAAATTGCTGGGACATAATGGTTGTTTTCTGCCAGCTGACTATTGGAAGCGTCCATATCGGACGGCCAAAAGCGACTCCGAAAGCAGATCTTGGTTACACTGCATAACAAGCATGGAACTCAAATGGTAAGTTGTCAATCCGAGAAACCATTTCTTTTCCAAAAACGTCCCTATTCTCCTTTCAAAATACAATTCGACGACAAAAGGAAAACATCTTGACACATTCCATCACTGAGATTCCACTTCAGAACGATGCTCAATTTCATCAACGCCGCTGTTCAGCATCACTTTGTGAACAGACCCACCACAATTCCGAAACACCTTCAGTAACAGTAACAAAATGCTTTAATGTATTCCACCTGCAATGAAGACACACGTAGAAATGCTTCTGAAGTGGCAATTCAAAAGCAGCAGCAAGCACTGCTGCCAATATATCCTTGAAACCAATTTGTCTTGGAAATGAAAATCCCCACACCTGTCACAGTGCGGCTCAACTTATGTAAGTCGTACCCACCTTGCAGGCCGGTTCACGTTAAACAAAGTCTGTATGCTCAATGTGTCAACTCGAATCTTGTTCCAGATCACGTTTATTTGCCACAAATACGTCGAGTACTTATCAGTGGTACTTGCAGGATTTATTGGTCCACTAAGCGAGTGTATATTTTACCATTTCCAATAGAGCGGCTCCACGACAGACGCAATTTTGAGCATTCCTTCTTTTTTTCTTGTGCAATTTTCTCTTCCCTCGTGTGATTTATCTGGTCTCTTAGGTTGTTTTTTATTTTGTCTTGATTTAGTGCTTTTCCCTGGGGGTGTCTCGTCATGCAGTTCTTTTATTTTTTTTGTTCCTCTTCGTCTTGGATTTTGTTCGTTTGGTTGGATTGTTCGGGTTCCCCGTGCTGTGCCCTTAAAAGGAGCAACCGGATTTTGAAACACGCACACACACGCGAGCAAGTCGCTGGCTGTGGTGAATAATTCGGCTCCCTTCTGCACACACATTTTCCATCTCGTTTTTGAATGCATTCCGTCTTCTTTCCCCATTTTTCGTTTCGATTCCAGCTTCGGTCGATGTTGGTAGCGCAGGACTCGACTTGCTATAAACGAGTGTGTAAGGTTTGCCATAAACTCTGGAACACGATGCACAAAGAGGCGAGCAAATAATTTCGGGTTGTGAATGCAAAAGGAATGCGTGTAGGTCGTAGGAAGTGTTTTCGTCGCCTTCTCTGTGCTGCCGGCTTGTTACTCGTTTTCCAATAGCCTCCATATTGGGCTCTTAACTGGAGTTGCACTGCCGGGAAGGGAGCGAACGTGGACAGAAAGAGGATTCTAGTCGAGTCGAGTTTGCACGCTTGATTGATTAGCAAAGTCTTGACGGTGTGGGTTGGTGGGAGTGTGCGTCTGCTGGCAACTACTTGTTCAACCCTTATTACATGCACACTCCCTGTGTTTTCCTCGTCGCGTTGTAACATGCGTGAGGGCTAGGACTCTGTAATTTGTGTGTTGTTCTCGTTCCATTTTCGTGCCTTTATTTGCTTCCGTCCGCCATAACATTTTTCATAAATTGCTGGCTAACTACCGTGAGTGTTGAACTATAATTGTTGTGTATCACGGTACGCTTTTGCGCTATTTCTTGCTGTGCTTTGGGCGGTTTGGCTCGACTACCCTATGCGCGCCGCATGTGAGCTCATTGTTTGTATTTGCTTGTGTTGATTAAGTTCAAACAATTACCGTAATTCAGGTAAAATTGAAATAATTAACGTATGTATTGCTGTGTGTGATTGCTGAGCGGGGGTGGAAGAGAGGCGAGAGCCATTTATGCCGGCGCGGCACCGGCTATGATGATTCATAACCGCTTCACGTGCGAATTCTATGGTTTTGTGTCTTCGTTCGTGTACCTTGGCATGGGGTGCAGTCAATTGGGGGCGAGGTGTGTAATTATATATTTTTTTTTCTGTTTGGGGAGGACTATAAAGTCGGGTGTGTTATTAAGGTCATCGCTTTGTGTTCCTTTAAGTGCAAGCGGTTGTGGTTGTCGAGATAGCATTTGTGCTTATGAAACCTAAAAATGAAATAAAACAAGGTCCCCAAAGTAACGTGGATTTTTCATTTGTCCCAAAGGACAGCCACTGTTGGAATAAATTTAACTGGGGTAATGTAGTGGGTTGGTATTGTTCTGCTGGGAGTAGTGAGTGAGGACGGCTCCAGTCTTGAGGTGGTGGAAATTGTATTTTAAATACAGCTTGATGGCTGCAATAAATGCCGGGAGGACAAAGCCGGTCTAAAATGATTTACAGAGCTTAGGTCGGCTGAATGTAACAGGTGCAATAAAACCGCGCCCTATTAAGGGGAATGATTCGCTCTGAAAAATGAGATTTCTTTTTCATTAAAAGTTTCGAGGTAAGAATGGGGAATTTCTTAGTCGATTTAAGGAACTGTTTAAAGAGTGTTAATTGCCTTCGTAGGGAACAATGTTCTAGGGCCTAACCTAAATGTCGTCGAGCAAAGACTTCCATGGATTATATCCATGCATTCTGACCATAATTATCATTTCGTTCACTTTTGCTCACCTGAGTGGGAGCGGAATCATTAGCCCTTTACATATGTATATTTTGAAAGCATGAAAAATGGGCTCTTGGAAATGGTACAGTCCTTTTGTTTGTTCTTCGTTTGACTCTGACTTCGCTTAAGTTTCCCAAAGACAATTGTGGTGCGGCCTTAATGATTTCTGCTGTCAGAAGAAGACAGCATTCGGCTTTCGTTGCGTTCTGACATAACGTCAAGTTCACTGAAGACAATTGTTGGGCGCCCTTAATGTCATCTGCTGTACTTGTTTATCCCGAATCTGGAGAAAATATCAACTCCAAGTCGGGTAAGTTCTTTCTCCACTTTTCAAAAAGAGCCCTTTTCTTCCGCATGAGCTGAAAGGACGATTCTCAGTACTGACACGCCGATTCTTATTTACTTGTCTAAGCATTGATTTGGCGTTGTTCAGTCGAAGTCGTCCTGCTGACAGAGAATAATAATCTGTCAAAAGTATTTGAAGGTATCACTGATTGACAGCTGTCAAGTGCAATGATAACTAACAAGTACAACCATTAGCCAACATGCGTGTTAGCGAAACCTTAAGATGTGTTGAGCATGCTTCCTCGCATTCCTCGGTTGGATTATTAGGAAAACTGGCAGCAGTTGGTAATGCCGTTAGACTTGGAGAGTTTGAGTCTTCGATTCCGGATTAAACTTCGTATCGGTCAGTGCTATCATACAATGCTCCCACCGAACCGAAAACGCGTGATTCGGATGAATTCTTGCTGAAACCTCAATAGGTTGTTCCTTCCGAGATTGAAGTGTTTTCAAATGTCATTAGCGCACAAATTTGATGTGACGGGCAAAAGTGTTGCTTTTCGAAAGAAATTAATAGTGTTGAGAAAAGAGACACCAGCAAAGAGAGAGAACATGAAGGAAATGAACACCAAAAGCCCAAGACCAAAATTAAATGAAGTTCACGCAATAGGTTTGACAAACGCTGTCGGACGGATGAACTTGAGGGGATGTCAACGAAATCGCTATCTTTCGAAACCACAGTAATGTATGGCGAAACCTAGGAGATTTGGAGAAATTTGATGAAATTTCGCGATTCAGTTCGGTGGAAGCATTGTAGCTACGTATTAGTCTCAACGAAAAAGTTTAAATTTTTATAACTGGTAATAGAATCGGAGTCGAGACTGAGAATTTGGTAAAATCATTCAGAATTAAAAGGCCATGAGGACCGAAATACGCCCAGGTGTGGTCATCGTAGCAATGTAGAGACTAGAATCTAAAATAGCGCTGAAAGCTATGACCGCTAAGAATGACATTGAATGAACTAGCTTCTCTCCACGATACTCTCAGACGAAAACTTATACGATGAGTGAATTGAGTACCAACATTTTTTGAGAGGCAAGTCTCCCTATTGTCTCAGACAAATTATATTCTGCCATCTTGTGTGTTCGAATGAACCCTTTTACGAAAAATCCTTGATGTCCTTCTCAATGTGGCCTCATGACATTGAGGTAAACCATCAATCAGATCTTCACTATGCGGCAAAGCTTTGACATTCCTCTTAAAGTCGTTGGATTGTCCAGAAATCTCAGTGCTCCAACAAGGTGGCTTAGGACACAGTGTCATATGACTTCTCCGACATCGTTCTTGAGAGATAAGGCATGAGGCACGGTTTTTTTTTCCACAGTCCGTTCACTTAAATAAGCGGATGACATTTGGCACATGAAGTGGACTCATCGAGTGGTCTTGCCGCGAAAGAAATGAAATGACATGCCACGTCGACATCTTAGAGAAAGGCTCACAATGCACTGATATAACTCCGAGTTGAATTTGCGTTTCCAAGCGCAAACCTATGCGATGCTAATGGCCACGAACTATTTTGTGAAGAACAGATGGAAGGAGCGAAGTATTTCTGTCTGTAGCGACAGCCAAGTTGTACCTAAAGTCTTGCTCAACCATTTAAGCACTTCCAGGGGGTGTTCGGGAATTTAGGTCCTCTCTGAATTTGATCGGCAGTTAAAATTCACTAAAAATTGTCAAATGGACTTATCTGAACTTGCTAGACAAGGATCAGAGGAGACATTTTTAGGACCTGGAATTAGATGGTTGGCCCACTCGATAACACAATCGGAGGTGGCGTGACTCTACACGATGCAAGCATGCACCGTAACGTCTGTAAGGAATCCGCGGCGTTCTTGTTATCCTTTGCAGGAAGAGATCAGTTTCGAAACATCTACATCATCATTAACAGTGTGCTTAGCGTAAGCAAAGAAACATTATGCAACGCCTGTGGAGAGGACGACGACACTGCAGAGCACTTCTTCTATCACTGTCGCCTTGCGAGGATCGGGTGGCAGGTCTTCGAAGCTGATGTGGTGAGAGCGGGTGACGGTAGGCTCTCCACAACAGAAGAGCCTGCTTGCGCTTGAGCAAATGTGTATGTTCCTACCTGGCTGTACATTCATAAGTCGTCCTCTGACTGTATGACTTCGCAAAGAAGAATGACCATTATAGGCAGCACTTTGTAAGGGATAAACAGTGAAAGCTCCTATTACGGACAGCTCCCTTAGGCGGACAATACCCTTGAGCGGACTATTTCTCACGATCGTGGATCTTGAATTCAAGCTCCATACATTTTTATTCCCATTAGCGGGGACAATCTCTAACCCAGACGCGGAAATCAGGAGGAATATTGAAAATTGTCTTCTCTGAGGCGGACAATTTTTTTTAGAAAAACTTTCCAGCAAGTTTCGTCGGTAAAGAAAAAATAACTGACTTTACAAGGAAAACATGAAAATAGCGTACCATCAATTTGTAGGAGTCTACGATTCAACCGGCCGTTTGGCAAAAATTCAAATTGTCATCAAAATCAAAATAAATTGTGTTAACTTCATGGGTCGAACGCAATAGGGCGTTTAGTAGAATAAACTAATTTACATCATCTACATGAACCGATCGTAACAGGGCGTTACAGCTCCATAGCATTCCCTCCCCAACTTCCCTTCTCGTTTAGGCCGTCGATGTGTTCACTTGCCATTTATCAAATTAGAAAACTTAATTCTGTACATTTTTAATAATAAATAAATATTGTCATATTGTGTAAAGTATTTTTTATTATTCGACGACACGCATCCGAAAATTCGTTGTCTCTACTCAAACGGACAAAGAACTTTATTTCTGCAGCTGTGATCTTTTCTTGTATTTTGTTTCTTTTATCTTCATGATCATAGAAGTTTGCTTGCAAATTTCTTGGACGGCATATGAAATAATTTTTTTCAGGACTTCTTTTTATGTAGACGAACCCTTAGCCGGACAAATGTGCTGCGACCGTCGCTGTCCGTCCAAAGGAGCTTTCACTGTAATACCAAGCAGGCAGATTCGTTCAAGTTTTGTTTAAATTCATTATAAGCTGTGTTTTTTGCAAGCGTATATACGCTTAAATTTCAGCTTGCATGTAAAAAACACTAACAACAAATCCTATATCCGCTTAAGTTACTTATCATATCTATCTCCGCTTAAGAAATAAGCGCGGATAAAAACAATGCTTCAATCATTATTTTGTTCATTCCTGAATTCATTCATTCATTGTTTAGGTTCCTGTATGTGGCTTACATTTGCAGGTGTGGTTGATGTATTAGATAATTTTTAATTGATTTGGCATCCATAAGTATACAAGAGTGTCTCTGCTATACATTCCATTTAGGTTTTGTAAACGATTCTTTTCATTTGATGAAGATTTTTTTTATTTTATAATTATTAAGTGTTTTTGCTTTTAAAATGAGGGTCACGCTACACAGTCTCAAAACGATGATTGTGACCATCAAAGATCAACCATCACCTTCCACGACTACACCCCTGACTGCTGAGCAAATGTCATAAATGTCGTCAGTGCTGCCAAGATTTTATGACGAATCATTAAGCGCCGATGATCGTTTTTTTGTGCACTTATAAATTAAGCGTATATACGCTTGCAAAAAAAAACCAACTATAAATTATCATTTTTTAATGGAATCTTTTGCGGATCTCAGCAAATCTTTGAAAGGATAAAATATTAAGAATTGAATGATTTCAGGATAGACTACTCTTTTTGTTTAAAGATTATTACATAACCTCAAGTTATTCGATGTGTGACTGGTCTTTCCTCACCTAAGGAGGTTAAAAATCCACCACTCATGCCCGTTCTTCGCCCCGATTGCCTTCGATTACCCATGAGATTGGTTCTTACAATTGACCTTTCCACGAAGAACTCCAAACCATCTACTTAGAAAGTAAATCCCCACCACATCTCACGGTCAAGCAGATACTCCACTCGTTTGCGGTGATCTAGGGTTTCTCCCCTCGAGCAATTGGCTAGCAACATTGATTAATGTCCGCCAGTACGTGCTTCAAAGTACGCAACGCTTCTCCCCAGAACTTCTGCGATTAATTGCCTTCACTTGAAAAATCTCGAAATCGATTTGTTTGCGGTTCACAGTCACAAAAAAAAAAAAAAAACACTCACATTGCAAACATAGCCACAAACTCATCTACAAGCCATAATTAGAAAAAAAAGAAGAAACCAAACAACCGCCTCTACTAACCGAATAATTACATGTGATTATCTCTGAACAGACCCACCAAGCCTGAACACGAATCTAAAAACAGAAAAAACAAGGAGGAAAAGAAACGAAGTGCTCCAATAGACTCTTCTTCCCAGTCCATGTGTCCCTCCCGACCCGCTTCGCAGCCAAACATTGGCTTGTTATCGTTCTATTCCACCGCTTGCGCCCCCCTCGACTCTCAATTTATTACCGAAGCGTAAGTATACGTTTATCGATAAGCTACTTACGTCAACAATAAATCAATTTCTTTCAAGAAACCCATGCAGAAAAGATGAGAAAACCCCTCCGTCCCCCTCCCACCGACCGGCTGTTTTCCGGCGCAGAGTTTGTAATTCGATAGCTCGGATGATTGTTATCGATTTTTGGATATCCGAGTAGGTTGGGGAAGGAATTATTGTTTGCACAAGTCACAAGTATCGCCGCGATAAGGCAGCACAGAGTGGGTCCACCGAAAGACCGAACGAACAAAATTCATTCTCCACTCCACACAAGCATATAATCGATTTCCTCAATTCCAGGCGGATGCCATGAGCCAACACTCCGAACGAATGCCGCTCATCACGATATGTATTAATTTTCTATTAGATATCCGGGATGTGCACATGTATTTGCTGATCAATTCGATACACATCAGCCTCTTCCGGTTCTCGCCTGCCCACGTCGCCACTGCGCCACTGAGCCCGTCCCGATGCGATGCGCCCCACACGCGATGGCAGACGTCGTCGGATAAACGACAAAATTCAAATTCCATCTCTCATTCACCAGAACAACAGCAATTCCATTGTTTATCCCCGCTGACTTCTAATGAGGAATGAAGGGGGGTGTGGCGGGTAGCCATTGAATTTCAGTGCATAATTGAGGAATTCTCAATCGATGTGTCATTGGTGTCACACAAGAGTATCCTCGGGCGTGCGGCTTTCGGTTTATGTGCTCTCGAGCGTTTTATCGTGTTGTCTAAGCAAATTTGGCCAATGTCTGAGTACATGTGTTGTGCCAGTGTGCTAATGGCAAACATTGCCTGTCGTTGTGTTGTGTCGCTGTGGCGTCAAATTATTGGCGGAGCATTGAATTGGTCTTGCTGCGCCCGTGGGAATGTTGTGCTCCGAGTGGGGCGCTGACCCAGATCCAGTTGGGCATGCATGCACTTTGAGTGGCGAAAATGTTACAATTCTTGTTGACTGAGTGTATCCCATGCAGGCGTGTCTGATGAGATAAGCAATGGTAAACAGCGAATGTAAAAATATGACAGATAGCACGACGGAAACTGAAGCAACAAGAAAACAATTTCTTGTCATGGGTTTGCTTCAAGTGTAATCAGATGGTAATGGTCCTTGAACTCGAACTTCATTTCACACATGTGGTTGATGGCCACGTGGAAACCGGACTGCAGCGTCCTTTTAGGTTAGGTGTGTGTTACTGGCTGAGTGCAGATACTCGATGTGATATCCCGCCGATTGGAGTAGTCCCTAGTACTGGAACCAGGATTGCTGTGATTTAACTGGCTTACGCAGAATTTTTTGTTTAATTCATTTTTATTTATCAATTCATTACGTACAGTGGACTCTCCCTAAGTCGAAACTCTCCCTTAATCGAACTTTTTCGCCATATTTTACACACATTTCCCTCAACTGTCCATACAAAAACCTCTCTCTAACTCGAACAAGTTTTGGTATCCCGTGACAATTCGACCTAGAGGGAGTCCACTGTATATGCTTACATACTAGACAAAAATGCTTAAACTAGTTGGACGTACAATGATTCTATTTTAACTTAGTAGCCCTCAGCGGGCTCTCTAAGCTAAACTTAATATTAAACTATGTCTTTCGACTGAACCTAATAATGCCTGCTTAACGAAATGAAAATCAATTTGAATGTATAATTAAATATTAAGAAAAAACTGCAAAAACTTAATAAACGAACAGAACTATCTGGCTGTGCACCATTCGGCTTACGCAGAGTTCGCTCGAATTGCTACTTTGACTTCGTCTAAGTTGTCGGAAAGACTCTAAACAATGGCTGAGCCTGATCAGAACGAGCAGGTCGAATTCTAGGACTCTCATTGGCGTTATAAGAGGGCACTGTCCCATCAGAACTCACATCTCTAGACTAGGCCTCGAGGTTTTTTCCTACGACTTCTGCAGAAGCTGAAGTGACCATCGGTCGGTCGGTCTGCAGAAGCGGAAGAGACCAAAGTCGGTCTTCATAACTGCCACAGCATCTTCTTCCTACCAGATGAGCCGGGTCTGTTCGTCGATCTACAACACCGACTCTTTTAGTTCGGTTTAACGTTGCCTTGTGGGTTTCCAGCTTTTCTCCTCCTACCTGCCTGTATTCGTTCAGCTCATTTGAAATCTCTTCGACAAAGCCTCCATTTTGAGAACGCAGGGATCCTTTAATAAGTCAGTGACTTTTGTTTTTTCCCACGCAGCAACTTCAAATGCAACACTGTTCCAGTTAACTGTCATTTACTGATAGACTACTGTCAAGTATTGAACAAGTATTTTAGGTTAGGCTCTGTTCGGCTCGTATTGAAAACAGACAATATCTTCAAAGCCTGATAAATATATATGCACTCTGCATGTTAGTGGAGTCCCATTGAAGCAGGTAGGGTCTCGGGGTCTTCTTCACGAGTGATGGGAGGAGTAATACTGAAGTCTCCAGTAGGATTGGTCAATCTGGGTCAGTTTTGACACAGCTTGGGAGATCTGTAATCAGGAAGGTTGAGCATAGTGTGAAAGCCAAGTAAGCAGTTTTCAACTCAGTATTTGTTCCAACTCTCACCTATGGTCATGAAATTTGGGGAATGACGGATAGAATAAGATCGGGAATGACTAGTTGGTGAGATGAGATTTCTTCGTGCTCTTGTGGGAATTACACTTCAATCAGGAATTTCTCGCCGGGATAGGGTGAGAAACACGATAGTGCGCGAGGAACTCAGATAGGCGATCACTTGGCAGACCCAGGATGGTTGGTCCAAGTCCGTAAGCTCGCCTGCTTACGCTTGGGCATAACCTCTGATGAGTTGAGGTCGATGGCGGAGGATCGAGTTGGTTGGAGATCGTTCGTGGTTTACCCCCGTGACCCCTTTAGTGGATCATGCGGGTCAGAAAATGATGATGACCATGAATATATACGTACTGGACGTATGGACACTCTGCTCCATCTATTTCAATGGTTAAGGTTTAATTGGTTTATTGGATTCCACTGTGCAGCCGAAAGTTCAGGTCGTTCGAAAGACTTGATATTGATATTAGGGCGAATGGAGAATTGGAGTGCGTGAGGTGGCTCTATGCATGTCACGTTTTCCTTGAATATTTGGAGAAAGTTCAATCGAGTGACCTCTTCAAAGGAACTACGGCAATCTATAGATCTATGCACCTCATGAAGTATAAGCCCTTATTGCGAGTGTCGACTGTCGACGATCGATTTTGAAGTTTGGTACTGCGAATGTCGTTCGCAGTCGATATTTGTCGACTTGACAGCAGTTTCTTAGCGATTGCAAATTTGTGGTCGTTGGTTGTCGACTAAGAAATTTTAGACTGAAAATGCAAGTATATTCCGGCATGTGAATGTGAAGCAAACCAATGTGAAGCGATCTTAGTTCACTGCAAGTAACAAATAAAAAACAATTGAAGATGTTAGGGGAAAATAAAGACATCGGTGTCTCCTAGAATGTAACACAAACACAACGTATCTCACTTTTTTTTAGTTTGCAGATAACAAAGAACGTTTTGAGAGACGATTTATTTTCTTTTTATACAGGAAATACAGTTCTTTGCACTAAACTAACGCGAAATTTTGGCAGTAATCTTGAGCACATAATCACAGAGTTGTCGCAAGTTTGATGATATTAGGTACATGTGTGTTGATCTTCATGTATTTCATCAATGGTTCTTTTTCATCGAGAATATCTTTGAATGCCTATTTAGACAGTAATTCAGGAAGCTGTAACAAATTTGTCATTTGTAGTAAATAAACAGAATTATTAATGAACCTACTTACAATTTGTCAGATGTTTCCAAAGTATAGAAGTACCCCTTAGCCGGCTCCTTTTACGTGCAATTTCAAGGAAATCAATTGAATCTTCGTCCGATTCAGAAGACAACTGATGTCATTAAATGTTTTGTTTTAATCAAAATTTTATCCAATCAATATTTAATGCAAATGTAATAATTAATTATTTCGCAAACAAAGCAATATCCTTTGAAAAATGTACAAACGATTGAAGTTTTAGCTGTCAAATTGTAAAATATTCACAATATGAACATTTTCATTCACAGTAGTGGAACTATCTATCGACTGAGTTACACAATACCAAAAGTGATATCAGTCGATAAATTTGTCGACAAGCGATTCGGTCGACAGTCGACATGGGCCATATTCTCCAGAGCCTGCCCTCTTCTTCTTTGGCTGGTTCTAGTGTTCGATGCGGATTTGGACCTTTGCCGACATGTCCCTTCACCCAGCATGGTCCTCTGCTAGTTGCTTTCAGCTACGCGCGTTCAGTTCATTAAGGGACTTTTCCATCTGTATCGGGGGACGTTGTCCATCGGGGTTGCAGTCGACGACTTTCTGGGTCGGAACTTTGGTGTCCGTTTGGCTAAATCCATTTAATCGTAGAGCCCTTCTAACTTCAGTCTCCTCTGCCAAACACCGTCAACACATACGGTACCAAGAATTACACGCTCCTGTGTAAACAACCTAGAATGTTTTGTCCGCTTTAGTTAGTGTACATGTTTCAATGACATACAGCAGGACCTTCCTCAGCAATTGGCAAAGGTGATCCTTTGTTTTATTCCACGGTGGTGTCATTGATTGGGCTCACTTCGGAACCCAGGATAAGAAAGTCCTTCTCTACGTCATAGTAAAAGCTACCTATTTTAATGCTCTGACAGATTGCGACGTTATGCTGACAGGGAATAACTTCAGATCTTGCTGTCAGTCAGGAAAGTGGAACTTGTAATGCAACTCTGGGACAGAAATTCATCTTTTTCCAAACGAAGCATCGAAACTGATTCTTGCTCTTTAAGGGCGCGAGTTTGTTTAAATGGTATTCCAGTCCACTCTTGGTACTGCTCAATAGGGAAACAGCAAAGTAATCCAATTTTGCTTCGGCAACGAGGCTTGTTGTGCTCACTGTCCTTCAGTAAGATATCTGCAACTGCTCGAGGTCCTCGATGTTCAGCTGAAGCTCATTTTTCCACGCGCAAGATCAGTTTCTATCGCTTGCAGTATAACTCCGAGCCCGTCAAACTCATCAACAAGTTTTTGGACACGTTTATGGTAAACAAAGGTAATAAATGCATAAACTTATCGGCGTAAATTGTAGCAAACAAACGTGTAGTTCTTCTTATGTGGGGTGCATGACAACTACATCGTTTGATAAGAACAGAAAGACATTTGTTTGTTCTTTTTTTTGTTTGTTGTTCACACCTTTTAAATGGTTTCGAGATAAGGTGGTAGCTGTGTCATACACTGAACGTTGAAACTTCCCCACCAACATTTCTTACCTCTTAGTTCACTGTCGTTGTTCTTCTTTGTGTGGCGCTACAGACCTAAGCCTCGTCCAACAAAGCCCTCCAACTAGCGCTCGTTCATTAGCGCATACCAAACAGCGTTCCCGGAAAAAATATTTTTCTAAGTGCCACTACGGCTATCTTAAGTGTCATTTTACGGTCCAGGTTGCCACAAACGGTAATGTACCAAAAATGATGTCTTTGTGGCATCGCATGACTTTTTAAATCATTCTTTTCGAGATCATCGTGAGTAACTCAGATGATAACACTAGAGGCACGACCTCCCTCGAGTACATTGACGTTATCGGAAGAACACGCGCTTCAGAAGGACCAAGCTAAGACTTATACCACAAAATCCAATTTCACATGAGGGCCAGAGATGGCGAACCAACGAAACGCCTTGAATTTTACTTCAGGTCAGTGTTGCCAGATTGTGGGGAATTCCCCTATTCGTGGGGAATTCCGTATGAAATTTGGTAAAAGGGGAAAATGGGAATCTCTAGTAAAATCGAACCAATTTCTTTGAAAGATACTTGTCAAGCCTAAATATTGTCGCTGTAAATTTGTCATTGAAATTTTTAGTTTTGCTATTCATAGTTCATATTTTTTGTTTTCTAGATCTAGTATACATTGAACAAGTTTTTAAAATGTTTTATTTTTTCGTACCGTATAATCTTTTGTGCATTGGTCAGCTTCAGGACAATGCAAAAGGATGGTTGATAGCTCAAATGAATAAGGGATAAGTTTACTCCTCCTCTCCGAGTTTTAACCACCTTGGAGGAGTGTTTGGGGTCATTGTCCTGTATAAATGTCCACTTATGGTTTCATATGGTTTTTTAAAATATCCAAATGTTAAAACTTGTCCATTTTGCCTTTGATTTTTATAAGCGGACCTATGCTATGCCAAAAAAAATGCACCCCAGACCATAATGTTTCCACCTCCGTGTTCTACAGTCTTCTTGGTGAACCTTGGATTATGCTGTTGGCATTTAGGACGATGGACAAACGTTCTACCATCTGGTCCTATTCTATTCATTTTCGTTTCATCACTCCACAAAACTTTATTCCAAAAATTGATGGGTTTCTCTGATGGTTTTGGCGAAGGTTAATTGTTTTTTAATATTTTTTTTTGACAGCAGTGGCTTTTTCCTGGAAATGCGCCCAAACAAATTTGCCTCGTTTAATCAATATTTGATTAATATCGGATGCTATCTGCCGTGATGAATTAAATGGATCCTTTTTCGACATTGTTACTATGGCAGCACATCAGTTCATTAGGCCTCGGCTTCCGAATTTTTAATTTGGTCAACAAATCGGGATTCTTTGAGCATGAATTAATTGTATTGTACACTTTTTTTCGCGAACAGTGCAGAAGTTTAGCAATTTCCGCTATTTTTTTTATGCATTTCCCTTATTATCCGTCTTTCCTCAACCGTGGAATGTTTTTCTCATCCCATTTTCAAATAATTTTCGGTCTAAAATACTCTTGATTTATTATTATTTTTGCACTACCCAATATCTGATGTGATTACAGTGGACTCCCCCTAAGTCGAATTGTCACGGGATACCAAAATTTGTTCGAGTTAGAGAGAGTTTGACGTAGAGAGAGGTTTTTGTATGGAAATTTTAGGGAAATGTATGTAAAATATGGCGAAAAATTTCGAGTTAGAGAGAGTTTCGACTTAGGGAGAGTTCGACTTAGGGAGAGTCCACTGTATATTGAAAGTTACACGAGTACTGCATATACATACTAAGAAATGTGTCATTTATGTGTCCACTTAAAATCGGCATTGTCTCCGCAAAACTGATAACGGCAAATAAAAAGCAGAACAAAACGGAACATTTGTTCGCTTCACATAACACAGCTATTGTAGGAGATTTAGCTGGGTGCAAAAAACCTAACATTTTAATTTACTTTTACTTGAAAAATTTCAACATTTTAATCGAAATCTAATTTTGTGCCGTTTATATGTCCATAGCTGTATGTCTGATTAAAATATTTATTGAGTCTTTATTCCAATTCCATCAAAATTTGTTGCTCCTTTTTTGTCAGACACAAAAATGTGTCACTTGGTCACTGGCTGATGAAGTAAAATTGTTACCAATAAATATTTTTTCATAACGGTCCATTTGTGGGTAGCCGTCGAGTAGTGGGTTATTGCGTCGAATCCTACGAAGATGGTACCAGGTTCGTTACCCGAATTTACCACATTTGATAATTCACGGCTCCACCTCTTTCGAGTCACTGACAATGCTAAAAGAGTATTCCTGTCTAGAAAAAGCTTTTCAACTTCGCCGTTCGGAGTCGGCATACAAAACTGTAGGTCCCATCCATTCGTGAAAGAACAAATATCACGCACAACACGAGTGGTTGCTGTAGAAGTTAGGCTCAGGTCCGTCTCGGACTGTCGCACCACACATATTATTATTATAACGGTCCATTAATCAACTATGGATACGGTAAATAGTGATTAGATGAAATTTTAATTCATATTCGCTCATTCAATCCAATACATCTTAATCTGGATAACGTGGAAGACCTACAAAGCCTTATAAAAAAATGTAAAGAAAAAACAAGTCACAATAAAATAAAGTTTCATTATTTTAAAGCCTAAATTTACTCGCGATTCTGTATACCAAGCTTCACCCTTTTATCTCCAAAAACAAAAAAGATACAGATTTTTGAGACAGTGAACCCGTTCTTGGACCACTGTGCGACGCTTTCACAAGTCAGACACTGCTTTGTCAGTCTGCAACCGACTGTTATTCTGGGGAAGTTTTATCCTACCGTGAATACAGTATCTTCTTCGTACTTGAGTGGGATAGTTTTCTTAGGAAAACATGTATCTTCCACTCAATGAGCAATAATCGATTAGAAGACTGGGCCTTACTCAGTGATCATGCGGGCTTTTTGCAATTCAAAATTAAGCCGTGTAGCAGTGACGTATCTTAACCAAGGTTCAAGCTAAAGAGAACACTACTGTACAGAGAATAATTGCTTGGATTCGAGGGAAATTGATGTCAGAACTATACGTATGTTCTGTTCAATAAAACTTAGGGTGAAGGTGCTGCTCAGAAACTCCACTTCGTTGCATTCCATCTGTAGCCGCGTTGCAAGCGTTATTCGCTGCAAAAAAAATATAATATAATAATATGGGTGGCGCTACAGTCCAAGGCGGACCTGGGCCTAGCTTCGCAGCAACCACTCGTATTCTGCGTGCTATTGTTCTCTCACGCGTGGAAGGGACCTACAGTTTAATGCCGACTCCGAACTGCCAAGTTTGAGAAGCTTTATCTAGACAGGAATACTCTTTGAGCATTGTCAGTGACTCGAAAGAGGTGGAGCCGTGAAAAATGAAAGGCGGTTAATTCTAGTATCGAACCCGGCACCCTCTGCGTAGGAGTAAAACACCGCACTGTTCCTTTTCTGAGACGTCTCGTCGATCGTATATTGACTACTCCCTCGCAAAGTACAGTGAGGTACAACATTGTGACACAATCGCGTGCATTAATGCTGGTACAGTATGGTACAAGTTGTATGCACCATCATTTAGTGGCACTTGGTTCAGTTATTTTCTCTCCTCTCCCTCAATGACTCATCCAAGCTGTGTGTTCATGATTTTGAATAAATAGATACTCGTCGACAGCCATTATTTCATGACCATCCTTACACATCTCTCGAACGAGTCCCGCTGAAACCGGTCGCCATGCTAATTCATGCGCCAAACGAGTGAAAACTTCGTCTATTCAGGGCCAATGAAATCCTCGGGCAATCAATCCACTTTATCCAAAGACTCTGAGTCCCCAGAGGAAGAAACGACAAATACCCCGAGGACCGGGGAGAACGATGTGCCCGTCATCCTCGAACAGCGTGGGCTCCAGAAATGGAAGTCGATCACATCATCGTCGCACAATATCTCTAAACGATATGTCCAATTTAATCTCGTGTCATTTTCAAAGACGACTTGAATCAATTACTCACTCACTCCCCACCACCTCGTCGAACGGGCCGGGCTCCTCGCCGCGCACATGACCATTGCTGCTGTCTGCTTTCAACTGATTACTCTAATCGGATTAAAATCTTGTTTATTCAATTACACGGATGAACTGCTTTGGATTTTCCCCAGAAATCCGAAAAAAAAGAGTACATTACGAGGATGTACCCAGACCTACAGGCTGCGCCTCCTCCACCGACGCAGTGCGGGAAGGAAGCAGCAAATAGGCCCCACAACCAGACCATTAATTATATTTCCTCTTGAAAATCATGCGAGTGCCACACGGCACACGGTGTAGCATCGAGAGAGGTGTGGCAATTACACAACGACAACGCGCGAACTCCATCTGAACGAGGCGCTGCGAACATTGGCGAACATTACCATCTTGGTGCAAATGATATTTCCATTGTGTGCCAGCTCTGGAGAAAATGAGCACAAATGAAAATAAAAGACAGCTCACGGCACGGCACGACATACTTTCCCGGGTTGTGCGGCACGCCGGACGGTAAGTGATGTGTTCTGCACGGCTGTTGGGGCCACTCTCACCAAGCCGACCGACCGACCGACCACCACCACCATCATCAGCAGCAGCAGCAGCACCGTCGATCATCGGTTCTGTCCAAAAGTCACCCGAGTGTAAAGTATCTGAAAGACATTAATACCCCTGGTGACGTAGTAAGCACGCAAAACGACTGGCTGTGGTGCGGTGGCATTATCGATTCACCGCTCAGGACACAGGAAGATGGCAACCAACAGCTGTTGACCACAGTTCAGGAGAAATGTACTCTGCCATGGTCACTGGACGCCGCGCTGCTGCTCGCTTGGTTTGTTGAACCATGAAAAAAATACGAAATCCCGACGAGGGTTGAACTGGACATGCAGTCAAAAATGGCAAGGGGTTGTGTACACAAATATGCAAAAAAATATCGTGGTTATGTCCGAGCGGAGGTGAGTCAACTTCGTGGTCGGCAGCAATTCAAACCAGAAGCCGGTGCATTGTTGTTGAAAGGAACTGCACTGGTGGAGGGTCACTGATCAAAGGGTTTTGCTGCGGGCGTGCATTTGGGAACCAGGATAAGTGTGTAAACCGTTGAAAAGGTCAACTCCTGAACGAGCTTATAAACAACCACTGCCATCCCTTGGCTGACGGACAATGTGGTGCAACCAAACAGACAAAGGATTTAAGATTCAATTATGTAATGCATTCAACGGAAGTGTGTGTTCTCAGGTACGGTCTTCTGACAATCATGCGGTACAACTCGGAATGGGGGAGAGTTCTCGTGAATTCGAACCCAGGGGTGGTGAGTAATTGCATCGACTCATGCGTTGAATGTTTGTGGATCGTATCTTCATCGACTTAACTGGAAGATAAGTCAAGAGTCTAAATACAAACTCTCTTAAAACTGCCCAAACATTGAGGACTAAACATATTTTACTTGGACTCGGCAATTAAAACTGACTGTATTAGTAAGAGTAGGAGTACGTATGTATGATGTTGGCAAAACATCGATGTTGGTGTCGATGTCAACATCGATGACCGATAATAATCGAAGTCAAAACATCGATTTTTTTATCACGTTGCCATTTTCTCTACACAATCATAACCGTTTTGACTACAAATGAAAAATGTGACTCATTAAGTTCAACAAACTCGGTTAGTGCAAATGCCTCAATTTCTGTAAAGTACCAAGAAACTCAAAGCATTCTGTATAATCGGAAATCGAAACCTCTAATGAAACAATTCCAACAACTGATCAGTGGTTTTTCTACGAAATGCTTACGTCATTATGATGAAATGACAGAAAATTATTCAAAATCTGCAAATAACAGTATGTTTTCTTTTGCTAACTTCGAAGGCCGATGTTTTTGCTTAACATCGATTTTGCGATATTTTACGAACTTGAACATCGATATTTGGTCACTAAAACATCGATATTTTGCCAACATCGATGAACATCGAACAACTCTGATTCTTGTGTCAACATCCAAGAAATTTCCGCGTATTCTCATACATTTTTGTACGTCCACGAGCGTCAGAGGAAGTTGATTGTTGCTGCCGCAGTGTGAATTTTCTGAACTCGGCCGCATTTTTAATATTTACTCCAAAAATGTCTCACTCTCCTGATCTCGGTATTGACCTACCGTCGATTCGACGTAGAAGAAGTCTTTGATTGGATTAATGATGCTTCGTCCGAAATCTGACACCACAACTACCGAGAGCTGTGCAATGGCCTTCATCTCCTTGGAACTCCTATAATTCATTTATGTTTTATCTGAATTAAACTTACTACATGCTGGCGCTTTATGCAGGGTCCGACCTTGAGCAATAGCTGCTTTCCATCGCTGACGGTCGTGGGTGTGCTGCTTCCAGTAATCAAGACCAAGTTGTCTTCAAACCGTGATAACTTGGTCCTTATACCTGAGGTTCCTCTCTGTCTCGAACCACGAGGCTTGGGTTCGAAGGCCCTCTTAGCTGGAACGTTGGTGTCCATGCGCTCGATGTGGCAGAGCCAGTGCAGTCGACGGATTTTGGCCTACATGATCACCATCCAGCACGTAGAGTTCGCGGTTGTGTCCTCTCCTCCATTCGCCTTCCTCGCAGACGGGACCATATATCCGACGTAGAACTTTTCTTTCGAAGGCATCAAGAATCATCTCCGCGGTTTTGCTTATCATCCAGCTTTCGGCTGCATATAGCAGGACTGGCAAAAAAAGAGTTTTGTAGAGCATGATCTTGGTCCTTCGAGTAAGGAGTCTTGAACCCAGCTGTTTCGACAAACCGAAGTAGCATCGGTTGCCAAGGGTGATTCTACGTCGGATCTCCACTGTGAGTGCCATTCGTGGATTTCACGTTTGCTCCGAGGAAGACAAACTCCCTCACTACCTCGAAATTGTAGCTATCGGTTGTGATATTTTGTCCTAGGTGGTGTGTGACGGGTCGTTTTTTGGTCGACAGCATATACTTTGTTTTATCCTCCTTGACCTTAAGACCAGCTAGCTTAGCCTCTTCTTCAATTGCCATAAATGCTTCCACTACGGTACGTTGTGAACGCGCGACGATGTCCGTGTGGCCTGTTGGTCCAAACAGTTGGACTGACTTGTAGAAGATAGTGTCTTCCGTGTTTACGGCTGCTCGCCGCACTATCTTCTCCAGTACCAGATTGAAGAAATCACATGACAGTGCATCTACATGCCGAAATCCGGTGCATAGTGGACCTATCTTAATGAAATTTGAAACATGGTTCAAGCGTCAAGAAATCTTTTCGTGGTTCAAAAAAATGATAGTTTCATTATATTTCTTTTCACTTTAATCCGCTTGAACTACACCAACCATTTTTGAACCACGAAAAGGTCTCGTGGCACATGTACTATGTTTCAAATTTCATTAAGATCGGTTCACGGTTTCATATTTATTCCTGCGCTCCCATACAAAGCGAACCACTGGGCGCTGTTCTTCAAAAACTGTCTGGTGATCATTAGAGTTTAGCTTTAATGTGAAATACGTCAAAATATTATTTTACTCTCTCTCTCTCTCTCTCTTAGAATAACCTAAAGTTCCCCGACACACACACACACAACCATCCTCATCCCTCGCAGTCCTTTTCCCAATCAAACAATCGCTTTCTACCGACATTTGAACATAAAAACAATCAGCTTCCAAGCTCTTTCAAATGCAAACGTAATTGATAGTCCTCGCGGCTAAGGGTTATGTCCGCCCTCGAACACCCAACCTGTTCGCCTCTCGATAAGATTTTCCGCACACAGCTCGTTGACTGACAAACACCACTCTGAATGCCTGCCCCCCGCTCTGGCGAATCTGGGAGTGACACGTTCCTTGTCTTTCCCGCAACCCTGAAGTTGTGAATAGTTGTAGTTGTCTTGTTGGATTTCAATTTTCTTTTTAGCACACAACTTGCCCAACCCTTCAATTGCTGACAATCCGACAAGGCTCCCGCTCTCGTGTCCACCCGCCGCCGCTGCCACTGGCTCAACAATAACTCAAGTTCATTACGTGGGCGGGTGGGGTCGCCTCCTCATGTCCGATTGCCATTAGAACACTGAAAGCTGGTTTCCCTCCTGACTGCCAGCCAGCGACGTCCGACAATTTACAATCATTTCCTTCGATTTACGAGCGTCTGCTGGCCTTTGTGAGTGCAAAAAAAGGTTTGGGATCCACGATTCTCCTCGTCGTCCCCTCAGCAATAGGCAATCGGCGAACGACACGACGATCTAGCGAATCGCGCCGCTCTTCGAACCTCTCGCGCATACAATCGACCGGGAAAGTTGAAAAGTTAAGCTTCATTGGCGTTCCTTTTGTGTCTGTCCAACAAGATCTCCACGCTTGGTGGTGCTCCTAGAGAGAGATAGCTCTCCTAGGTCGGAGCGGGTCGGGGCGACCACCCGCCAGCCCGCCCGTTCACAGGCACGACTTCACATTTGGCACACTCGAGATAAAAGCCTTATTTGCTGCGCGGCTCCAGCTGAATCGACCGAGCGCGCTCCATTGTTGTGCGGCGGCGATGTCGGGTGCGAAAACCATGCACAGATACACAGATATTAAGTCATTCCGCCGCAATTGAAAGGTACAGCGGCAACAATGAGGACTAATGCTGCTCTCTGCCGAGCGGAGCGGAGCGTGGTGGTTGATGCTGACTCGACTCGGCCTCGAAGCGAGCGTTTTGCAAATCACCGAGACTTTCGCAAACTAGTTTGCCTAAAGTCGTCCCAGTCCCCATTCTGTTCGCCACTTGTTCTGTGTGCCCATCCACGGGTGTGTGTGTGCCGCCGCTTTTAAATTGCGAATCTGGAATCTGTGATCTGTGAAGTTTTCACAATAACAATTGAGATGTTGAGCTACTTTGCGTTTAACTGTCTCGTGTTTATATTAACGTTACTTCGCTGTTGCCGGCGGCTGGAATGGGCTGAAGCTGAATCTCTTATCCGCCGCAGAATGGGAATCCATTTGAATGAATTGAATTTTAAATGTGGAGCGTTAAATTTTATGGACAATCGCACATATTTCCTTGTGTACACAAAACGATGATGACAATGACAACGTTGCCGTTGTTGTGCTGCCGCTAAGACAGATAGACTGTGTCGTGTGTGTCGTGCCTTGGAGATATTGTTCCATGCGTCAAGTGAACCACTTGACAAAGCCGAGGAATTTGCAAAACAAGTGTAGCAAACTAGAATTCGTCCACTTATGTAGCTCTACTAAATCGAAGCGAACCGGTTCCGTCAATTTGCTGGAGACAACACCATTCCCAAAGCGATTACACGGTGTTTAGGGGGAGCGCGGGGCCGCCCGATTGTGAAGAGGCAGATGCTGGAGATTGTAGGGATCTTAAATGAATTCCCATTCTGCAATAAAGACTTAAAGGGAGCTGGTTTGGGACTTAAAAACTTTGTTTTATGATGAAATCTTTACGATTTTGTGTGTCGGCTAAGTGGTGAGGCTTATTGTCTCAAAGCCGATGGGCGTTCGGAGATTACACAGAAATTGTTGTGCGAGTGGCAATTTGTGCGAACACTTCTGGGAAGAGTTGAAGTGGCGTAATGACTTCAATCAAGTGCACATTTAACGCACTTTAAGTGTACGCCTGTGAAAGGGCAATTAAATGCGAGCTAGTTCAGCGATTTTAATTTATGTTTCGAAAGTGAAGTTTCTGATGATAATCCCTGAAGAGCCTTGAACTCGAATTTGCATCCGTTTTAATTTAGATGAACTCACAGACTTTGCGGCAACACGTAATATGGTCACAAGCAGCACGGGGTTCCCTCGCAAAAGTACCCACAAGTATGCGGACGGTTTAACCGCCAATCAAATTGACGCAAGGCATGCGTCAAATATCCTGGATGTGCGAACATTGAGGGGGGCAAACATCGACTCTGACCATTTCCTTGTAGCAGCAAGATTCAGAGCTAATGTGAGAAAGCTTCACCAGCCAACAAAGAGGAGTTTTGACATTGGACGCCTGAGCACACCGGAGATTGCCGGAGCCTACGAAGAGCAACTAAGTGAGAGACTGTCCGGTATGCCAACGCCAATGAGATGTGGTTGCATTGCCGCTCGGCCATTAAAGAGGTCGCCGAAAACACCCTAGAATCCCGTGGTATGATGGCGAGTGTGAGCAGAAGAAACGTGCAACTGACGAGGCATACCAAAAGGCGCCGCAACGAAAAACTAGAGGAGCGCAGGAGGAGAATGGGGCTAGAAGAAGGGAGGAGAAACAGCTTCTACGCCTGAAGAAAATGTCAGCTCAAGGATGTGGAAGGGACAAGCAGAAAATACGAGCCTTCTACAAAAAAGCTAAAAACCGTGCCGCTTGCGTTATGAAAGGCACCCACGCTCTTCGAAACTGTGAGGGTAACCCGGTTACTGACCAGCAGGGAATAGTGGATGTGTTTAAGCAGCACTTCCAACAGCTGCTTAACGGGCCTGACCAGGGAGTGATAGGGAATTAAGAAGTCCCAACTCCAGTCCCTCCCACCTAGCTTTGAAGAAGTCGGCACAGCCATCAAAAGCCTGTTGAACAAAAAAGGCGCATGCTCAGATGGCCTACCATCAGAGCTCTTCAAAGCCGGTGGTGATGTTCTGGTAGGGAGCATGCACCAGATCATCTGTAGAATTTGGGAGGACTAAAGGATGCCTGACGACTGGAACATCAGCTCCATATGCCCCATCCACAAAAAAGGCGATCCTACCTCTTGAAACAGCTATAGAGGTATATCCCTGCTCAACGTCCCCTACAAGGTCCTGTCCAGCGTACTCTGTGTGAACGTTAAAACCGTTTTCCACCGCACTTATCGGCACGAACCGGAGCGGTCTGGCCCTGTAAATCGACTATGGACATCACACTAAGGCAAATCCTGAAGAAGACCAGCTAGTTTTAAATCGACACGCACCACCTTTTCGTCGGTTTTAAAGCCGCATACGACAGCATTTATCGCAGGAAGCTATTCCATACGATGGCCGAATTCGGGATCCCGGGAAAACTGATCCGGTTGTGTGCAGTTCGGCTCGAGGACTTCCGAGCCGTTTGAAGCCTGCTGGATTTCGGCAAGTAGATGCGCTGTCATGTGATTTCTTCAATTTGGTACTGGAGAAGATAGTGCGGAGGGCAGCTGTGAACACAAAAGTCACTGTCTTCTACAAGTCAGTCCAACTGTTGGGACCAACAGGCCACACGGACATCGTCGCGCGTTCACAACGTACCGTAGTGGAAGCATTTATGGCTATTGAAGAAGAGGCTAAGCGAGCTGGTCTTAAGGTCAAGGAGGTTAAAACAAAGTATATGCTGTCGACCAAAAAACGACCCGTCACACACCACCTAGGACAAAATATCACAACCGATAGCACCAATTTCGAGGTAGTGAGGGAGTTTGTCTACCTCAGAGCAAACGTGAACTCCACGAAAGGCATCACAGTGGAGATCCGACGTAGAATCACCCTTGGCAACCGATGCTACTTCGGTTTGTCGAAACAGCTGGGTTCAAGACTCCTTACTCGTAGGACCAAGATCATGCTCAAAACTCTTTTTTTGCCAGTCCTGCTATATGCAGCCGAAAGCTGGATGATAAGTAAAACCGCGGAGCTGATTCTTGGTGCCTTCGAAAGAAAAGTTCTACGTCGGATATATGGTCCCGTCTGCGAGGATGGCGAATGGAGGAGAGGACACAACCGCGAACTCTACGTGCTGGATGGTGATCATGTAGGCCAAAATCCGTCGACTGCACTAAGAGGGTCTTCGAACCCAAGCCTCCTGTTTCGAGAAGGAGAGAACGACCGAATCTCCGGTATTATGACCAAGTAATCGCGGATGCAAGACAGGTTGGTATTGATTACTGGAAGCAGCATGCCCAGGATCGTCAACAATGGAAAGCAGCTATCGCTCAGGCTCGGATCCTGCATGGGTCGTCAGCTTGATAAGTAAGTATTGACATTAGTTCCTCATAGTTATATATGGGGTTACACCGTCTAGCTGAAATAGGGATCTGCCTCGGGTAACTACCCAACGGGTGGCTATTTAAAAATGCGTTTTTACTGGTGGTGTGTCAACCCGGGTTAAAAAACGAATTAACCGGGGTTACACCTGAACCGACTCAAACCGAGTAACATTTTTTTCAAACCGATTAAACGAACCGAATACATTAAAAAAACAACTGTAGACGGTACAACCCGGTGTGAGCATATGATGCTGAACCAAAACCAACCCGAAATGAAATTAGACACTACAAATCGATTTGCCTCGTTCCATGTTGGTTCGGACCGTAGTCACCACAGCAGGCTGCAACATTTCGGTTTTCGCATTTTGGATGCTTTGTATGTATACATACTATTCCCTCTTGTTTTTGTGTGACGTGTCAAAGCGAGTAAGTTGCGTTGCGATGTGCGATTAGAAGGAAATACGAAGAGAGATAAAAGAGAAAAGAGAAAAATTGAAACAATTTGCACACACACAGCCGCTTTGCTTGGCTAACAAGAAGATCGTCTTAGGATACACATAGAACACAGAAACCAACCCGAAACAAAACAGAATTGGACAATGCAACTCGACTTGCCCCATTCCATAATTCATATTTTTTTCTTTCGGTCCATCACCAAACCGAGTTCGTTAACCCGGGTTACAACTCGGTCTGTTTTTATTTTAACCCGGGTTAACTCGGTTTGTAAAATCTTATGGTTGGCACAGCACTAGTATTTACAGGGTATATACCCAAAATTGTAAATACTCACTAAATTAGGTTGTTTATAATAAAATATATGAACTAAATTTCAAGGCGCGGTTTCGAAACCTCGATCACGTACGGCAAAACCTAACCAAATAGATTTGGAGAAATTTTATAAATCTCGGTGGAAACATTGATGCACTATCTGCGAGTTGTTCGATGAGTCAATGAGACTCGGATTGCATAGAGGATTCTTTTGAATATGTTATTTATACCCAAAAATAACAGAAATAAAAAAAAGAAAAACAAATGACAGGCATATCATGCACTTAGAAAGACCGTTGTTTTGGTGAGAGTCGGCCAAATTGGAAAACAATTGAACAGACAATAGACAGACAAAATAACCTTGCTTGCTTTAAATGGTGCACAAAATCTCGATGCGGTCATACGAGCTCAAAAGAAGCTGGAGTCGCCCAGGACGTCCAATTGAGAAACAGAAAACAAGTATTTCATTTCAATTTAATTGTCTTTCATTTCTTGGTGAAACAAAGTGGAACTTCTCTTTACGGACACTTCTCTATAAAGGACCAATCCATAGCCGTATTGTCAGCAAAAGTTTACATGTCTTGGGATAACCAAGCTTCATAAAATAATTTCTGTATCTTTATCCATCATTCTATTGGTCTCAAACTATCAATTGGAATTACAAATAACTTTTTTTTCGCCAAGATATTCTGGAAAAGTAAACCGCTCTATGCTGAGGGTTCTAGGTTCAATTAGCCGATTCAAACTAGCTTCGTAATTCATGGCGCTCCAATTCATTCGAGTCACTGACAATGTTCAAAGAGTATTTCTGTCTAGAACAGACTTCGGTATTCGGAGACGGCACACAACTGTGGTTTCCTTTCACTCATTTGAGTACAAAACCAGCGGTTGCTGTCTAAGCTAGACTGAGGGCCCAACTCGGATTCTAGCGCCATCTATAATATTACTAAATAGTCGTAGTAGCAGTCGGATGAAACAGAATACCAATACCCACTGCAAACCTAGAGACCAAACTCTGAAAGGCAAAAAAATGTAGCAGTAACCAATTAAAATGAATTCTCTTTCAAATGGAATAAAAAGAAATGATGAGAATATGGAACGAAGTTATTTTAGTTTCTTGATGTAGCTCATATCAAAGTCCACATCGGATGTGTGCCGTTAGAGCCACAAATTTCCCGAACAAAGGATCTCAGTGTTGTGTGTTCTAAGAATCGTTATCTTTGCACGGCGAAATTGACCCCAGTTAGTGCAAATAGCCGGCACACCACGGCATAAGTACTATTCCATGGCATCGTTTACCATCACAAGACTAGTCAATATGTGGGTGCTTTTCAGTTTATTCGGTCATTTTTCTTGTCAAATCGTCGGCAATATCTTTGAGTGAAATTGCTCTCTGCGGGGCCCCCGCAGGCGATAAACCAAAGCACATGAGCCGGCGAATCGGTAGTCATACGAATGTTAGAGGAAAAAGAAAGCAGGTGCGTGTATGGAATGTGCCCTCGCTGCTTTTTTGTATTCCATGGGCACTTAACTTACTCACGCATTATTCCCCGGTGTCCCATTTCCTTTTTCTTCATTTCCTGACAAAGTTTTGCTCTCATTCTTTATCCCGAACTCACTTAGGGGCGCACAACCCGTCATACTAAATCCACATGTGTGAGGCTCTGAGAGCCTCTTAACTATTTCGATTCAACTACAATGAGTGTCTTTTTTTTCATTTCAGGTATGTTCGCAGAGTGTCCTTTCTCGTTGTGAAATATGCAAACGTTTAGTGAGCCCGTGAACGGAAAGCAAGGAGACCGGGAGAGAGAGTATCATCCCAAGAGGCAGAAGGGCGCTTGTAAATAACGTTGAAGTGCCTGTGTACGTATCGTGACTTGAATTTCCGGCGTGAGGATGGCTTTCATTGCGTAACCAGAACATGTGTTGCACCGACAGGCACATAAGAGCAGGCTCTTGGGTTCTAACACACGGCATCTATGTTCGTTGCTCTCGAACCAGATATACAGCTCAGAAGTATGATTGAGGCGAACGACGACGCCTTCTAATTTGCATCCAGATCGGAAGAGATATCGATTATCTCGCATGAGGGAACCCATTCAGCAGAGGTTGTCATTAGAGCGGACGGCGAAACGAAAACTGGAACGAGTTTCTTGTTTATCGCCATCCACGTATAATGGACACACCAGGTGGAAAGGATAAGGATTATTAAATTCCTTAATCTTCCCGAGCAATCCAATTTATTATGCAACTATCGTGGACGTGTCGGGATGACTCGAAGCGAGTCAATCTAAACTTCGTAGGTCTTGCTCTGCGGAGCAGGTGTGATTTATTTAACGGATGCGTAAATGAAGTTAGCTGCGGAAATGTGTTTTGTTGTTGAGTGCGAGACTGGCGCAGGAGAAGCTGATTTACATTCTTTGTTGTTTTAGTTGAGCCAAAAGTTCTTTTAAGTGTGTCCCCTCAATTTAATTTAATGGCATTTATGTCCTCTTTGACTGCGAGCTAACGACAGTGACATCAAATGGCACTAATAAACGACGCTTTCCCTTTGTCCAGGTAGTTTGATAAACTGGGGTACACGTACAATTGCCTTGGTTTAGCTCCTTTGAAGACAGCAACTTTTAGAAATGCGATTAAATGGTATTTCAGGAGCAGAAAGGTCTCTGTGAACTGTTTCACCCTGAAAGGAGTCGCTTTTGAAGTGAAGTCGACGTAAAGTGAGCGCGTTGGAAACTTGGAGCTCATTCAGTAGATTGATTGGGAGGAGACCAATTGCTCCATCTGGTGTTGAGACGTTGAAGAAAATGTTCAACTCTTTTGACATTCAGATGGAAATTTCGAATGAAGTGCTGTAGCAAGCTGTTGCTAGTGATGGGCATAATCGATTGATTTTAAAAATCGAGACTAGTAATCGAAATATATTAATAATCGAACGGTAATGAAAGATTCAAGATGGCGTCGAGTGCCCTCTAGCTGAGCAACATGAAGGATATTCGTCAAAAAATGCGAACCAAACCACAAAAACAATTCTGCATATGTGCATAGCGATTGTTAAATCAATCTTAACATATGGCAGCGTAGTGTGGCGTAGGAGTCGGTGCGTGTGTGTACTTTGAATTCCATCTCTAAAGCCTGTTGCACTGCTGGACAACTTCAGTGTGCTCTCAGCGGGCAGCCTGGCGTCAAGTCAAAATACACCCAAATACCTCGTCAAGCTGGAATATTGGCATATGCCCTGACAAACAAGCAGTTATAAGAGCTATTGCCTCCTTTACTTCACATTCAAAATTAGTGCAGGAGTGCCGAGTTGAGATAGCGTCGCTAAACGACCAGCTTTTTTCCCATATCTTGGTTCCAAATCATACTGACTTCACAGGAGATGAGAGGGCCGATGAACGGGATGGAAAGGATCTGCCCTTCACCGCCCGTTTGCAGGGGAGATTTACCAGCATTTCCCCCCTTTTGGTAAGGCATCATACTCATCGCACGCGTTGAAACAACGTATTCATATGCATCCAGGGGTATTACTTTTTATAATGCATCTAAAGCGGCAAACACTAGCCAGAATCAGAAAAACGCTGAAGGTGAAGTTAGTTGCTCAGTGGGAATGTTCAGCAAAACTATTGAGCATTGGAGGGTGTTCAATAAGTGCGAAAATTGTGTTCAAAAATCCAAAGTATTAAAAACAAAACAAAAAAAGGAATTAAATATTAAAACAGAATAACAACAGATCTGCTTCGGCGATCACGTCTTGATATTGCTAGACTAGTGACAAGTAGTCTGTATAAGCCACTGGCCGATAGGAGACCATGCTGGTAAACTGGGCATCCCAGACAACACAACTCGCATCGTCGCAGCTTCAATAACGCAGATGAGAATGAGACCTCAGCAGACTTCTTTTGAACCAAAGCCAGACAGCGAACGCTTGCTTGGTAGACCTTACGTTTATTTTTGATGACATTTCTGCGAATATTCATTTATTCCCTCCTCGGGAAAAAATTCCCCACTATGGGCAATGTCTATCGAAATTGTGATCGGTATATGTGGTAACATTTGGGGATATAAATAGTCCATCAATTGCAAGGTTGGTTTGTGCATTAGCTGGTTTCAGTAATTTCGTTGCATACTTCTAGAATTTCTGGTACCTAATAATTTCCTTTCAATTGTCTCGTATTCAATTTTTTTTAATTGTACGGTAGTTGATGAAAAAATTGATGATAATTAATTGTTTTTGCATACCACTGATTTAACATACACATACACATAGTTTGATTTCATATTTAAATCGTTGGAGCAATTTTATTCATAATAAAAGCATGCTTACTTGAATTTCCCTAACAAAATGATAGTAATTTGATTGAGTGAAATTTACCAAAGAAAAGTCCTTCACTTTTGTGAAGGAGTACTTTTTCCTTTTCCTTTCGAAAATCCTTCGCAATAGCGGTTTCCTCAATAAGGGAACAAATCTCGAGGGAAATTTATTCATAATCAGCATGATTAAGGAACCAATGCCTTTCTTCCACAAGAAAATAGACTCCTTCAATTGTCCCAACTACTGAGGGATAAGTCTCCTTAAAATCGCCTATAAGATCCTCTCTGCTGTTTTATGTGGACTCCTGAAACCATTCGAGAATAACGATAGGCCGTTATCAGTGCGATTTCAGGCCAGGGAAGTCCACCATCAACCAAATATTCACATTTCGACAGATCCTGGAAAAAACCCAAGAGCAGATCGACACCCACTATCTACTTGTCGGTTTAAGACCGCATATGACAGCGTGCATAGAGACGAGCTATGCAATGCCATGTCTGACATTCATGCCAACTGACATTCCTGCGAACTCACTCAGACCTTGAATGTCAAAAAGGTTGACGACGCGCTGTCATATGACTTTTTAAACATAATTCTTGAGAAGGTCGTTCAAACGCTCAAGAGGCAATGGAGGAGTAGAGCCCTCTCTCGAAGGCCCAGCTAAAACTATATAAGACCTGTCACAAGTTTTACCGTAGGAGATCAGCTCATAGTCGGTGATTCCCTCGTCGCCAATCTCACCAAACACAGAGCAAGACCTTACTTACTTCACTCATCAGGCCAACGACCCTTGCAAGGTCAGAGTCTGAGCTAAATCTGCCATCCATCGTCGACGGTCCTGGACATGCTCCTTCCAGGTATCAATACCAAACTACCTTGCGTCCGCGATAACTTGGTCTTTATACCGGAGGTTCGGTCTTCCTCTCCACCTCGAATCAGAGGAGGCTTTGGCTCGAAGACCCTCATAGGTGGAGCGTTGGTGTCTATGCGCTCGATGTGGCCGAGCCAGTGTAGTTGGCGGATTTTTGGCTTCCAGACTACATTCACATCCTGGTACAGCTCATAGAGTTCGCGGTTATGTCTTCTCCTCCATTCGCCTTCCGACGTAGAATTCTTCTTTCGAAGGCACCAAGAATCAGCTCAGCAGTTATGCTTATCATCCAGCTCCATATAGCAGGACTGGCAAAAATAAGAGTTTTGTAGAGCATAATCTTGGTCCTTCGAGTCAGGAGTTTTGCAAGACCTTCCTGGCTGTCAATCCTGGGTTGTCCACCGTTTGTGCCGATTCACCTCGATTTGACCACAACCATTTTCCCTTGACTTTGCCAATCACCATCCGCTTCAAAAATGATTCGATGTTGTTGCCATTCAGCAGTCGCACCTAGACCAGAGTAGGCCCCCTGTGTTATCACGCGGATCCATTTGATCATATTCCGCAAACCACTAAGGGACTTCCTGAAGATGGACAATAGTTTCTTGCTCCTCCTCGTCTGTGCAGCTTCAGTCTTTCACCTAATCTTGAAGTGTTAATGACATAGCAAGGGGCTGCAGTTTCTCCCCCTGGAGTTGAACGTTTCCTTCGTCTGCCTACATGTCGTGGATTTTCGCTACATCCCTACGTTTGTATCCAATTTGAAGTGTGTCACTCGCTGCCACAACGTATTGCCATTAGGACGCCATTTTTCCTCTTCTTTAGGGACTCCGTCAACCTCCCTTGGACCTCCCTTATACTTGCATCCAGAATAACGATCGATCACGTGTCACCATCACTGCGTCGCACGACTTCATGGAGCCATCATCTTCGATGAATCTATCAACAATTAGAAAGACGTGAGACTCGTGTCCCATCACCCGCCGTCAGTGACATGGCAGAAGGCGCATCTATCAGCGCTGCTAATGACATCCACGCTTTTCCTGCCCAAGAACCGGTGCTTTTTGTCCTCTCAGTTCGAAAAGAAAAGCTTGAAACCAGATATCCGTCAGTGTGTACCAACTTCGTCGTCGTCATCCACTTCAAAAGCAAATCACCGGCTTCCTTGTTCGAAAGTCTTTGTGACAATGATTGATTCAATGCACAATCAGCAAAATCCCAGACTCTCTGTGTGTCGGTGAATGACAAACAGACGCGCTTCTCCACGCTCCAGCAGAGATGGACGGCAGCTAAACTACTGTTATTCCATAGGAGCGCGGATGGATGATCTACACATTTCCCAGGAACGCTGACAAAACCAAACAAAAACAACAATAGGACAAAGCAAAGCAGAACCACTCTTCACTGACCTCTTCTGAACAACAACCGCACACATGCCGCGCCGCCGCGCTACCCACGGACTCGCAGCGTTGACCCCCAGAGGCTACTCTCGCTCCTCCGAAGACGACGAGACGGTGTCGTGTCGTGTCATGACTTTTTCGGTTTCGTGATTAGAATTTCACGCGTAACTAGATATGTCTGACGTGCGATGACATTTCATGTGCTTCGCGGCTCTATTTTCGTTCAAAAAGGAAAAACAAAAATTAATCGTTAATCATGACAATGGAATGCTCGCGCGACAACAGTGCTCTTGTGATTATGTGCGGCTGGTGCACTGGCGAGCGAGCGAGCGCGCCGGGGTTCAACGCACCCGGCTCTCGGTGTACGGTAACGACAACTCTACAACAATAAACAATAAATAAATTTAATAAAACACTCCCCGACGAGCGGACGACCACGGAGGGGAAGGCACTCTATCCGCTCTGACTGGAGAGTAATTTCTAGAGCTTAACGAAGTGTAATGACGAACGATGTACGTGTGCGCGCGTATGTGCGGCCAAGAGCGCACCATTATTCGATGCATCTGTGTGTCGTCGTTTTGGATACTCATCGTGCCATGTCGTCAGTGTTGTTTTTGTGTCGGTTGAATGCAAAAGGTGCACACACTCGCATGCGGGGTTTGCGTTAATTACAGCCAACGACGACGAATTTTCCTCCCAGCCGGCCAGCCGGAGACAGATTTCATTTGCTCTCCGAGGAAAACCCATGGACTGGCCATTCTGGAACACATCGACTCGGGCAATCAACGAACGACGACGGAGCACGGATAATCCGCTGGAGAGGAGAAAGGCAGCGTTGAAGACGATGTGAGACGAGGCCCATGCGGCAGGCATTGTCCGAGAGAGGAATGCACTTTTTTTTTGTGACTTGCTGCTGGCTTGCGTAGGCGCTGCTGCGCCTCGCCATGAGTGCTTCAATTCGTTTTTCTTCTCGTTGTTGTTTTTTTTCGTTTTTGGTCAGTGATTGATTGAATCGAAAAATGCGGTTGGATTACTGGAAATTAAAGCGTGCAGCAGCTGGTGGGAGAAGGATTTTCAACCGTCGTGATGCGAGAGGAGAAAAACCGCGTCGGATTTTGACAGTTGACTGACTTTTGAATTTGAATTGACTGGAGTGTGAAAAGGGGGGGAAAAGCGACGCGTCTCATTGTTGTTTTCAAAGCCACTTCGATATTGAATTCTAGATGTGTAGAATAGATGGTCTTGGAGGAGGTGTGTTTGGAGGGATTGCTAGTTTGAGTATCAATCTCGATGCGGGGCATGACTTTACGGGCTGTGTTTGTCCGGTATTTGATTTGTGGAAGTTCATGGTAAGTTATGGCGTCAAGCGTCTGTAAGGTTCATTCACTGAGTGCAGTCAGCCAGAAGTCTTCCGGGCAAAGCAATCGTTGGACAATTCTTCGCACATTGGATCCGGAAAACGAAGAAACCAGTTGCTGGGACCCACTTTTTAATGTGGTCACCCATCACCAAATACAGTGAGCTCAAATTACGGACACTCTCTTAGGCGGACAATCCTCTTGAGCGCACAATCCCTTTGTGCTAACAATTTCTCACGGCTGTGGATCTTTAACTGAAGTTCCCATGGACGGACAACTCCCGTACGCGGGCAAAAGTGCTGCGACCGTCGCTGTCCGCTTTTGGGAGATTTCACTCTAGTAGCATTTTTTAGCTGTATTTGCTTGGAGATCCTCCAATTTTTTGTTCAACAATCGCTTACAAGCTCTGACCGTCTTAACTTGTGGAAGGAGGATTTCAAACTCGTACAGCATAACCAAGGGAAGGACTGTCGAACCGAGTACAGTAGTAAATTTGTTCGTGTTACGCTTAAAGATGCCAACAGTTCTGTTGACTATCATTTCGTTTCCCATTCACCGATCCGCATCATCTACTATAAGTGTCGCCTGGTCAAGCACGCACGAAAGCTGCATCCGCCATTGACTCGAACTCTTCAGGAGCTACTCCGAAGCGCAACCAGTCGAGTCATTGGACTTGGTCCACCCACCTCGTCCTGGCTGTCGTGACAGCCTTATGGAATGGCATTTGAGGCACGCCTCGGATGTCTTCACGAAAAAACCATCGGAGCATAGCTCTTCCCGTTCGAAGAAATAGTTGCCTCAACGTTGAGCTCCTAGCTCAACTGTCGTGTTTGGCACCCTATGCCGACGAGAAATGCCCATAATAGCTTAAAGAGATCTAATCCCATCAGCTTATATATCGTGATCTTCTTTCTTGCCGTCACAAGTCTATTCATGATCATTGGGGAGAGTCTACTTGACTTTAATACTAAGCTCGGCCTTCCTGAAAACAGATCTTCCAAGATGTTTCCAATCTGACCCAGCTTGGCATTATTCCTTCCATCACTCGCGCCCGATATACTCAAACTCCACCATTTGCTTCAATGGAGACCCATTTCTGACATATATTGAACAGGCGTTCTGGAAATACCCATAACTTCGGATTTGTCCACGAGGATGTGAGGGTAACTAAATCATCTGCAAAAAGAAGGTGACTTAATCTCTCTCTTAAAACTCTCCCAGTGTGAAACATTACTTGCTTCAGCTGAGCTGCAACATCCAGTCCATATATGTAATTAAAAGGAGAGGTAGACAAGACGCACCCTTGGCGAAGTCACTCAGAGTGTATAGAGACTGAATGGCCCTCAAAATAGTACAACCAAGCTCATACTCCCCCTCCAGAGTAGACTCTGGAGTCTACCTATAGGCACTTACTCGCGTGCTTTTCCTAATCTTCTGTAGATCGGTTTGACAAGGACTGTGCAAATGATTGATTGCTTAAATATTCGCCAAGTTGTTAGCCGATATGTTTGCAAAAAGTTATCAAATTACTTTGCTACTCTAGTCTCTGGGTAAAAAAAAAAACCTCTTTTCATCCAAAAGTTGAAAGTTATTACCTCATTGACTAACAATACGTTTGTTCTTCAAAAGGAAATCCATTTGAAGTGGCCTGGAAGTGAGAATGTGTCCGAAAATTGATGAAGAGGCTTGCATTTTTAGCAAAAAAAAAAAAAAACCTTTCATATTCCCCTTTGTCACATCGCTCCTCCACAAATTAATCAAACAGCTTGTTGATGCTCCTTTCTTGAACCCTTTTTTTCGGGCAGCAACCAAAAAATTAATCCCTTCTTTCGTCGCCGATGGGAGCAGTGACCTTGGCATTTTCGGGAGATAATATTGTGTTGGTGTTTGGCCGCCAAACAACTCAGCCGGTGGCTACGTCCTTTTGTGTCCTTTTTAGTCGGAATTAATGCGCGTGGCGGTCACCACATCTTATGACTTAAATAAAGGTTCACGGAGGCGGGTAAGTCCTTTGAAAAAAGGACACCAACTCACAGATTGTAGAAATATTTATTTATGGTGTGACAAGGACGTTATACAGTCCTTTTTTTATTTAGGATGTGTAGGACTGCTAACGGCTTCTATTTTCTATATTATGCAAATTCCCATTTTCGCGACGGTTCGTGGTGGTCCTAGCGGTGGGTCAATATGCCTCTCCAACTAAAAAGGGATTGTGCTAGGCGCTTTCAGTTTTAAACATTAACCGACAGCTGCGCAGACCACCAGAGACAAGGTCTTCCTTTAACCCGTCATCCGTCTCGTCGTTGGATACGAAGAGAGTCCAGTGTATCCATTGGCCGAACTACATATCTGAGACGAGAGATTGGAAATCGTTTGACAAGGTTGATGTCTCTGTACAGCCGGTTAAATTTGTCGTTCAGCCTCGGTGTCCATAAGGAGGAGCAATCATATAAACCCAGATATTTATCTCTAATGATATGCGTCCTACTTTATTTCCACGTACATTTCTTAGGGTTTAGGACCAGCGCCATGGCGTCAGGCGGGACTAATCAGCTGTATTCCCAAGCCCTTGGCTGTGAAAATGTTATAGGACAAAATATAAGACGTAGGAGTTGTATATATTTACTTAGATACTTCTGATGAGGGAACAAAAATAATCCGAAGGACTTGTGGGTCGCCGTTGCGTAGTGGGTTAGTCCGTCGACTCCTACGCAGAGGGTGCCAGGTTCGATACCCGAATTTACCACCTTTCATTTTTCACGGCTCCACCTCTTTCGAGTCACTGACAATGCTCAAAGGGTATTTCCTGTCTAGAAAAAGCTGCCGTTCGGAGTCGGCATTAAACTGTAGGTCCCTTCCACGCGTGAGAGAACAATAGCACGCACAACAGGAGTGGTTGCTGAGAAGCTAGGCCCTGGTCCGCCTCGGACTGTCGTGCCACCCATATTGTTATTATTAGCTCGAACCTCGATTACTCGAATGTATTGATAACTCGAACAGATTATTTGGCTCCACCCTTGATAAGTCGAATTCTGAAGGGAAATTCCCAAATTCTGCGTATTCTACAAGTTAGTTTTTTAGGGAATCTCTTTCTGGGCACAGCGTTTGTATGTTCCTTTGACCTGGTATACAAAAATCGTGGTTTTGGGGAATATTCTAAGCGGGGGAAAGAGGATGAGATTCCTTTGATTTTCAGAACTGGACGCCTGAATGAATGAAATGAGGGTTCCTCCCTTCAACAGGAGATGGAATTTGAAAGCCTCAGAAATATACAGGGTGTTACGTACGATGATTTTCTGCAGGCGATATTATTACTCTGGAGTCTCCAAAGACTGAAGATACGGTCGAGATATAGATGTGTCTTGTCAGTTCGACACTACTGATGACAGTGGCAGTGATATAATTGGGAAAGACTTGTCGATAGTTTAGGATAATTTGATTTAACCGCATTCAAACGAGTTGATTGCAAATTCATTTTTATACTAAAAGACTCATGAAACAACGAATGATTCTGTGTACCTGCAAGGGTTTAAATTCCATTGAAGATTTTTTTAAAAAACAAAATAAAAAATTAGCTGTCATGTGAAGCTGACTTTGTTAAATAATAATTATGTTCCTCTTCGTTTTATGTATTATATGGCAGATAAATAAATATTTATATCAATTTTGTATTTTACTTGATAACTCGAATTTTGTTTGTGACAAGTGATGGTTCGAGTTAACGACGTTCGACTGTTGTTGTCATCACGTAGTCGTCTATCGAACCTTCAGGGTCGGATCTCCACAGAAATCTTTGTGCCATTTGGTCTTCTTGCCGGATTCCAATTTGGTGAAACATCTGGACGATATCCCCGCAGACCGGTTCACACAAATCGGGCCCGTCACTTGGCTAACATTTTTGCTGTGAATCAATAGACATTCCACCGTCTCTCTGGCCTTGCCTTTGACCGCCTTTTGAAGTCGTAGCATGTTCTGCCTTTCATTGTACTCGTACTCTTCAGTTGCCATCTCGAATGATTCCTTAAACATAGACCAGACCTCAGGAGTTCCGTCAAATTCAGGGAGATCGTACAGCTTTACTGGTCCGGTATGATCATGTCTGGATGCTGCCAGATTACGATTTAACTCGTTGATTGCCGCTGCTACCGCCCCACTACCGTCGCTTCTACCTACCTTTCTCTTTCTCGCGTAGATGCTTGATTCCTGAAGGGACTGAATTTGTCTCATCATTTCCCCGAGCCTTAATTCGATTGATGATCCTGGTTGCGCCTGCGGCTCTACCTCTAAACGGATGGCGTTAACACCATCTTGTTGTTCATTGGTCTCCTCGTCGTCGGTACTTTCATCTTCAGCTGCTGCAGCTGATCTGGTCTTCGGTGGCATGACTCAACTTGATATATCTATATACATATGTGTTTGACCACACTCCACTCTACCACACCACAACCTCAAATTCAACTTCGAACAAGAAACACCCAACCAAAATCTTTTTAGAGGAAAACACTCACCCGAACAAATTCTTGATCAGCAACCTCTTTACTTCCGCTCTGGAACACGCCTCAATTGCCTCGAGCGAGCCTTTACTTGCTCCTAGGTCACTGTTGACACACACTGACGAAAAAACTCCTCTTACACGATCTCACGTGCCACCGAAAAGGGTTTTGTCTCTGGGGCTTCTCCCGCAAATCTCACGCGCTGCTAAACAACAGGTTATGATCCTGGCGCTCCTCCGGCACGATCTCACGTGCAGTGCGTTTTTTAGAGAGGAGGGCAAAATAAGAACACCCTTTTATGTTATGAAGAGTTTTATTTTCTATAAAAGTATTAATTAAAAATGGAATTCAAGAAGGGTAAAATTTAATGCTTGCGCTTTTGTACCTCTCCTACTGGTCACGTTCTATGGAATGACTAGTGACGCTCAAATTGTCGTTATTTTACAAATTCCAAAGAATAGTCAGCAAAGCGCTGACATTGTTTTCAAAGTTTAGGTCGTTATTTACGAATTCCAAAGAATAGTCAGTAAAGCGCTGGCATTGCTTTCAAAGCTTAGGACGACGTGACATTAGGTAGGAGTGTGTTCAAGCGTTTACAAATAATGAATAAATATTTATTGTTAGTCTTCGCAACAACTGTGTTTTACTTTTCATAAAAAAAAATATTTTTTATTCGAACTCGCAGCGACTCTTGCCTACTTCGCAATTGAACTTCAATAGTTTCTTACTTCTATCTTAAATACTAACTTATGGCTGGAACTGCATTTTCGACATCCGTGCTATTTGATCCGATCGATGGCAGGTTGAACGCAGACCGTGGAAAAAGGTGCTTCATCAGCATTTTGACTTCGGCGCGTGTTGCCTGGGTGGAGTGATATTTTGTTGCGTTAACTTATATAATCACACACTGCATTGCTCAATTTACGACTGGATGGCGCAGTTGGTAGAGTGCCTGCGCCTGGTTAGCGGGGTCCCCGGTTCGAATCCCAGTGAAAGCAAAGTTAATACGCTTTTATCTGGTTTTCAAATCTCGTCCAGTCACTGTCACTGGAGTGTGGTCGATCAGCGGTAGTAATCTGACTGTGTCTATCACAATTGACCAACATGGTCTACGTGTGCGCGAGAAGCATCCCCCTCCACCACCTACCTTCCTTGTTCAATCTCAAGCCTAACTGCCGAAACGAACATTTCCCAAGCGTAAACAACAGCACCACCTCCGTCGTTTATTGCACACCCCAGTGCTGTGTGCATTTCAAATTTTGTGACACACAATTTCGACTACGGCCTCTTTTTTTACGAATCTCATGAAAATCAAACCAGCCTTTATGTCGCACTCCCTTTTAAAACAACAATAACGAGCCATTATTAAAACCGAAACCCAATCGACGCAAATGGAAGACAGCAACACTGTCGCCATTTTCAATTCCAGGTTATATTACCTCATATCCTCCCCTTCCGCCTCCTCCCACGAATACCGTCACATCCACTTAGCCTTGTAAGGAAACAGGAGAAAAAAAAAACGTGTGCGACTGAAGACAGACAAGCAAATATAAGGTGAACCCTTGTTTTGAATCACCTCGTCCTTATGACAGTGCATGCATGCGGGAGATAAAAGATACGACACTAATAAAACCATGTCGTCGTCGTCATCGTCGTCACCAGTTTTTCATTTAAAAATAGCAGCAGCTAAACACCATCAACGTCAATTGAAATAAGTACGGCATCAGCACGACCGGAGAGAGAGAGAGAGAGAGAAGAGAGAAACAGACACAAATTACGTCCGACCTATAAATCCACAAATAAAACTCGCTGAGAAATCCTTTTTATTTCCATAAATAAACATTGTGGAAAAACCCTTTGGAGCGACAACAACAACGACGACGACAACAAAATAAGGAGAAAAGACGCACTTACTTTGTTCCCGTCGTCATCTTGCTTATTTCGTATTTGCTCTGGCAATGGATTCTCCACATTCTCCAGCAAAAATAGGAACATGTCACCATGCTTGCGTTGGACCTGCGTTCCTCCTAAGTAAACACACCGTATCCCGTCGAAGTGTGTATCCTTGCCAAAGTGGATAGGCGGCGCTCACGCATGTATGCATGCACCACGTTCCCAGCCGCCCTCTTCAGTTTCTGTTGTGGTGGTGGTGGTGGTGGCGATGGCGATGACGATGACGAAGTGCAAGCAGTAATGTAGGACGAAGGGTGGTTGGACTCTGAAGAGGGCGACGAGCATTTCGTATTTGGGTGATGATGAATTTCCATTCCGAAACCATCACGCGCCGCCTTGCGAATGGCCGTCGTGCGCCCCCATGAGTCACCATCGTCGTCGTCGATCAGAGACTGTACCTCGGTGTGACACGAGGGCGGGCAACCCTCATTTGTATTTGTCGTCCCTTCGCAAGACAAGACTACTTACTCATGGAAAAGATGTTTGTTTCCCTGTCCTCCTCGCAGGGTGGAATTATACTTTCAGATGACACAGATCGGTGGGAAGACACGTACACGTTGGACTGCGAGCGGCGTCCCCCCACTCACTCGCTGGTCTCTGAGGAGGGTTGCAACATGTATTACACTTTCAAGGATATGAATTGCTAAATCGTTTTATGACTTTTTCCGCTTTCGTTCACGATTACAGTTGAACAGTTGAGTTGCGAGCCAAGTCAACTCTTCCCTGTGAATCTAGGGTCTGCCGCCCGGTGACCCGTCAGCCCCTGTGGGAGGTTTTAATCGCCGACCTGAATCTGGATTTTTATGGATTACAGGCACTATTGGCTCGTAAAATCCTTTTAAGGTTCTCTCTTTTATTGCAAGGGCTCGTGTTGTTTTTATGCTGGCGCCGGCGGCCTCTTGAACAAGTCCTGGTTACGTTCGAGGCGGTGGAAGGTCAAAGTCTATTTCTGTTCTGTGCTCCTCCAGACCAATTGGTCTAATTTGGCCACAGGCCAAGGGGAACCAAAGTTGCGGCAGTGTTTGAGTAAGTGTCTTGGGCGCCAAGAACTAGATTGGGGAAGGACTTGTGGGAATTCGAGTGGTCAATGTGTGTGCGATTGGTGACAGAGGGGGGATATGGTATATTTTCGGGAATTGCGTGCGGGGTTTGATTGGCGTGAATACCACAAGGTTAATTGGACAGAGAGTTTACGGCGCAAATGGGATTACGAAGTTTAGCGACAAACAACGCCGCGAAGGAAGTCCTAAAAGAACGCTTAAGTTGGAATGGAATGTCCCTTAATTAGGTTAAGATATGTTCGTCTTAGTTTGAGCTTAGACCTAGTTATTTCTTTGGTTAGTGGGAAGGGAATCCATTTGACGGTGACATTAACACTGGCAACATATTTCGACCAGATTTATGCGAAGATTGCAAATAAAAAATGTTTTTTGATGACGCGGTGGGTGTAGGAGAATAACTTCAACAGTTCCGAGTCTCGACATAGACATCGATTCTTTACTTATTGAGCTGAGCCTGAGAAGTAGCTACTCTCCGTCTTTGACGGTTTAATCATGAAGCCAAAGCTGTCCAAGTTGACTTTGTCGGAGATTGAGTCTAACTCTTGGCCAGGATACTCGGATTCGATGACCCTCCTAACTGGAGCATTGGTGCCCGTAACTCGTCGTGACCGAGTCCATTCATGGTTGCCACACCACTGTACTTATCGGTTCTCCTCATTTCACATCTCTCGAATGGGAGATCTTATCGTGATCCAAAATTGATTGATATAACTCCTTTGAGAGAGAAAATTGAGTTTATACCAATTAAAAAACCGAAATTCAATTTCTTGACTTGAGACCATTTTGCCTAACGTCGAAGAATTATTTTCTTATTGTTTGTCATGAAATCTCGATGTCCAAACTTTCGGAAAAAATTAAAATTTTCATTTTCAAAAATCTTTAAATTTTAAAATCGCGATCACGATTAAAAAACGCTGCGTTTTTTAATATAAAGTTGTTATTTGTTAAATGACATCTCATCTGTATGTTAATATGGTTAACATAACAAATTATTTATATAATGCTTGATTTTAATCGATGTTCCGTTAAGCGTTGCTTAGAATTCTGAGTAGAAGAGTTATTGGTATGGTTATCGATATTTTTAGCGTCGTGGTCTTCCCATTATTGTCAATGCCTCTAAATTGCGGATTAAAACAAAACTGTAATCAATATTTATTATAAATAAAATTTTATAAGATTTGTTAACATATGTTTTTAAATCTTAAACTAAACAGTTTATTTTAGTAAGGCTTGCGTTTCGTTTTATTAACTCTTAGCGTATGATGTCTATTTTGTAACATATAAAATGGATTGGGGTCAATAAAGTCCCTTTAGACTGTTAGTAAATAAAAACTTATCGTGAGAGACCAAGCTCCCACTCTGTACTCTAGGGGTTTAGTCGAAGCGACGAATCTCTTGTTATCGGTTCAGGCCTTAAGCACAAAAAAAAAAAAAAACGACCAACGGTTGACATTCATAGATTTTATTTGATCTGTCTTGAACAGACGTGCTAACACGATGAACAATCGAACCCAAAAGATGCCTTTTAAACTAAGTTATGACAAGCTTAATTATCAAAGAGAAAACCCAAGAGAAGAGAATGATACTGAGAGAAAGGTAACATAAATATGATAACAAGAGAGTACTTCATAAAATAGTGTAAATGAACATTATTTTTTATTTATTTATTTATTATTATTTTTATTTATTCGAGTCACTGACAAGGATCAAAGAATATTCCTGTCTAGAAAAAGCTTCTCAACTTCACCGTTCGGAGTCGGCATTAAACTGTAGGTCCCTTCCACTCATAAAAGAACAATAGCACGCACGACACTAGTGGTTGCTGAGAAGCTAGGCCCAGGTCCGCCTCGGACTGTCGCGCCACCCATATTATTATTATTATTATTATTTATTATTGAGCTACAATTCAATTAAAATTGTAGAGTAGCTTTTGTAGCCAGAGCATCAAGGGGCCTTAGGCTGTTTATTTATCATTATGCGACCAAATTAATTCTCAATGAAACATTAAACTTAATAAGTATCTAACGAAAGCCAAGGATCAGATGATACAACCATTTGATGAATAACATCTTCATTTGTTGCCCAACGAGAAAATGTTTCACTATTATTAATCATTATTCCGACTTTCCTGGGCTTCTTCTGACAATGATCGGACGGTGTTAAGTTTCCGTAACTATTTCATAAAAAGCTTCCGAATGTGGACATATTAATCTAAAAAAATTAAACAAACTGGGATTAATATTTATATGCAATACTTGCCATGGCGAATAACTTTAAATTTGCGCATCAAATGCAACTGTAATATTGAAAAAAAAAATTGTTCGTTATCTCAGCCGTAAAGGCGAAAAATACTTTTCACGGTCCCACCTCTTTGGAGTCACTGACAATGCTCAAGGAGTAACAACTGTGAAAAAGCTTGTCTAACTTGGACGCTCGGAATCGGCATAAAACTGTAGGTCCCTTCCACTCGTGAGAGAACAATAGCGCGTACATCACGAGTGGTTTCTGTAGAAGCTAGGCCTAGGTCCACCTCGGTCTGACGCGCCGCCCATATTATTATTTTTATTGTTATTGTCTTCAAAATTTTTGGTTTGGTTTGATGGAACAAAAGAAACCTTTGTTCCTAGAAAAGTGTATATATGTAAAAAAAAACGCGAAGCTTCAAACATTATAAATTACAGAATCTTTATTGAACTGCTCACACTGAGCTCTTGTGAAGAAGTGTCTTCTTTAATTGACATATGACATTTATAATCATTAGGCAGTGAGCCGATAATGTAGATAACATTAAATTAATTTAATACATGCAACTGCATAATTATAATATAATTCGATGGAATATTTATCAATCTTGAACAATTTTAGTAATCGTAATCTAATTTCCGAACCTCCAAGTCAAAAGACATTTTTTCGTGGCATCTGTGCCCAAAATGCGTACATTTTTTGTAAATTTCAAAGTCCCAGCTCCGAGCTAATAGGTGAGGGTTAGGTAGGGTGGCTGCTAGTGCATTCACCAGCACACTTAGACCATATTTTTTCCATTGTGATACACACACTCAGACTGCTGCCACTGATCGACCACTCCAGTGACAGTGCCTTTGATTTGATCCCAACGGCAAATGGTGACTGGACCAGATTTGAAAACCAGACAAAAGCGTATTAACTTTGCTTTCACTGGGATTCGAATCGGGGACTCCGCTAACCAGGCGCAGGCACTCTACCAACTGCGTCATCCAGTCGTTCAACTTTGAGCTAACGGTATAACGAAAGTCGACACAATTTCGACTTTCTAGGTTCTCATATTTGTAGAATCGAAAAACCAGGCTGGGATAAATATGTTACTTTGGGTACTGCCTGGGACCACTACGCGTGCGGTATTCCGGCAAGAGTCTTGAATGATGGCCTCGAGCTCATAGCAGATTTGTTAGCGTTGACGCCCCAGAGAAAATATTCGAGTGTTGTTAAGTCGCGCGGGTTCATTGATGAACACTCGTCTTCAGATGAACCAGTCTTCAAATTCCTCCTTCATACTTTTGGGCGTTGCATGGCTTGTGCCATATTTAGCTCCATCTTGTTTGAATCCCAGTCCTATTGCGGGTGTCAGTTGATGAGAGGACTACACCTTGGGAATAACGATGTTATCGGGCTTTGACCATAGGCAGTCGGTTGACATCGCTTCATACCTAAGACCATTGGCGTTACCGATACCTTCTTTGTCCATTTCGAACGAAATCTGTCAATCTTTGTGGATGCATTGATACTTGGTCGAATGCTTGTGGATTGTGTTCGGTCCAATAAAGGGAATTTTGCTTGTTGACATAAAAATAGGCCTCGTCAGATTTCCAACACCAATTATCGAGCTCGCGGCGATGTCTATGCCGGTCCGGCTTCAGCTCTTGGGGACATCCACAAAATAAGCCCGATTGACTCTCTACCGATGGACAATCCACCATATCGGCGAATGATTGACATAACGATAGTAGCTGCTGTGCCGATGGTACGATATTTCCTTGATTTCATTCTAACCTCTGTCTGGTTGGCGGCTTAAGGTCTGCATGAGTGTACTCTCGCTCATTAGCCAGCTTCGGACAGCTGTGAAGGGAATGCAGGCTGGATCTTCGAAGACCAACAGCATTTCAAGCTCACACTTCATGATGAAGCAAACCAGCACAATTCCGCATTTCAGTTGCCTAACAAATCACTCCCAACCAAGGTTGCCGCCGAGCCCACTGACTCCGCACTCTCCCTCTTCCATTCCAGCATGGTGGTACAGTGCATCTTGAATATCTGAGCACTTAATCATCATGCGCTGCAGCAACATTGCAACATTGTGTTCCTCCATTGTATTCGCGACACACCGCCAACATCCACGAGAATCGTGCTCGACCTTCGATCGAAACGAATCGAAAGCTCTATCGAATTCCATTCCATGTACGGCAACCCCCGCAAAAAGAGGTGAACACAAGAAGCTACAGTAAAACGATTACGACGCTGTAAATGCTCCCGAGACGCTCATGAAGCGAAAAGATGAGAACCGTTTGGCTGGCTTTAATGACCCGCCCGGGCCCGTGTGTAGTGGTCAATAAATATTTACATTTGCCCTCGCCTAACGACACCGCCCCGACAGATGTCCGAGGACCTGGGGAACAATGTATTTTGATGGTAAATCCCCCGCAATTCAAATGTCCCTCATTCCAGGGAAGGTCTAAAAATATTTTTGCAAACATTTGTTTTTTTAATGAGCACCACCACACAGCCCCGACAGTCTGTAATTACACATCACAATTATCTTTCATAATTATACACTCTTTATGATCCACTGGGGACCGGGATACCGGGACCGGGAACGGGACACAAAAGCACACACCAACGATCTCTGCAAGACGACACTGCTGAAGAAGAGCCATCGCATGGTACACGAGATGGGGAGAGGATTGAAATGAAAACCACCCACCACATGACTCCAGACAGAGGAGCTCATCTTCCCTCCCGTCCTTCCACCCACCACCACCATTCCCAGATGAAACGAACGAACCAGCTGTTCTGTGGGAGCTTATGGGACCGTATGTCGTACCGTATTTTATCGCCAATTAAAATTCCCACTGAGTCACGTATGCCGTTTCAGTGCGGCGCACACAAGCAACGGAGGCAGAGGGGCTGCCATCAAGACGTGGAGGCACTTCCCAAATTGACAATTATCATCGATAATAGCCAGTTTTTTAGGGTCTTTGATGAGCGTGGAACCTATGTTCTTCAGAATTCGAACGGAAGAGGAAGACACAAGGAATTGTTCGCAGACCGGAAGGAGATGAAGAACTAAAGCGTCGAGCGGTGAGTCATTGTTCAGCCGGCACGCCATGTGACTCTGACTGACTGACTGACTACCCCTGTGAGAGAGCGAGTGCAACCACCCCTCGGCGAGGGTGTGTGTGGGTTTGTGGATTACATTCGTCTCCATTCCCGTTGCGAAACCATCCGTGCGCCATTTTGCATTTTCCCTTATTTTTTGCAAGGTTTTCACCCCTTTTTCGGATGGGAATTCGCAACTGAAAGTGATATCGATTTTTCACTCTTCCAGGCCCCGCATTTGTGAAAAATCCTTTGCTCTGCTGTTCGGCCAGAATGTTGCGGGTTAGGTTTCGTTATTGATTTCGAGGCCTGGATGGTGCGCGGTAGGGAATGGATGCTGGGTTGAGGAGAACGAACTTATTCTGTGATTTGATGGAAGTGTTAAGCTGAGTTGGAGAAGCAATTAATTTCGGGGTTTCCTGACGATTGAGATGGCTCCCCGCTCACCGCCTCGCATCGCCTAGGGAGGGTGCTTGATTGGCGAAGAAGTTCTGAATAATTTGCTTGGATGTCGATTGCCGGGAATCGCAAGGGAATTATTACTTTGCTTTAATTGGCTGTGGTTAATGACGGAGGATACGCTCCATTTCAAATCCCTTCTTCGTCCCGTTCTGCTGGTTCAGGCGAAGAACCCTTCACTTGGAGTGGGATCAAGTTTGACGAGTCGTTGTCGTCCTTGTGATTGGATTGAATATTGTACACGGTGTGGTGGAAGTGGGCATTGGAATAATGAAGGAGATGAAACGGAAGCATGTCGAAATCGAAACTTCAGTTAGGCAGACGAAGTAACACCGCAGTTTAAGTGAGACTCTGTCTTTTTTCACCGCGAGGAAGGTCCTTCTCACTCGAATGCAACATGAACATGTATGTCAATCAAGGACTTCATGTAGCTCTCTTACGGTCATACAGTAGAAGCTCGATATAGTAAACTAAGAAAAGCCGAACCTGTGCACCGGAGCGAGATTGTTCATTGTAACGAGCGTGGAAAATGTGTAAACTATCCATCAACACAATTCTTGCACAAACAAGACAATATTTAAAGAATATTTTATTTTTTAACAAAAATAACTCATAAAACAAAGTAAAATGCAAATAAAATGTCGGCTAGGTTAAAGTCCAAAGACCGTCTTGAGTCTGCCTTGAGTTGTAAAGGGTCAAAACACGTACAACTGTGTGAAATTTGAAAAGAGCAAAGTATTCCTGATAATCTATAATCTATAAAAATCTTATATATTAAATTCTCCTGACACAGTGTTTGTGATCGAACTCCTCCCAAACGGCTGAACCGATTTGAATGAAATTTCGTATATACATTTGTTAGGCCTGAGAATAGGTTTTTATCTATTTTTTATATTCGTAAGTGGCATCGCACTGGCTGTTGCATCATCTGGCATTGGCGCAACTTTATTGGATGGAGGCAGAACTGCTCAATTCAGTATTTAAGTTGCCAATAAATATTCAAAATAACCCAGACGCAGTGTGCAACATCAAAAAACAATCGTCCATGGCCACAGTGCTGAACAGTGTAAAATTATTGCCTGGAATGAATGCACTATGGCACACAAGCATTCGCTGGAAGCGTTGCATAGGACATCGAAATATGTAAAAAAAAAAACAACGACAAACTATTTGGCGGCACTCTGATACTCCTTTCAGGTGATTTCAGACAAACACTCCCAGTCAATCCGCGTTCATCATACGCTGATGAGATCAACGCGTGCTTAAAATCATCGCCACTGTGGCGCAATGTTTGAAAACTTGGAACTGACACTAAATATGCGCGTTCAAATACTTCAAGATCCATCGGCTAAAACATTCTCAAAAAAACTGCGATATCGGCGATGGAAAAGTTACTGCGTAATATCATCAAATACCGGCGGATTTCTGCACAATCGTTAGTTCGCAGAATGCTCTAATTGACCAGAAATTTCCTGACGTACACGCACAATACACTAATTATGAGTAACAGCAAAAAATGTGGAAGTTAACGAATTAAACTTCAAGATTCAACAGTTGTTGCCAGGCGACTTAGTGTCATAAAAATGTATTGATAGTCTGCGATACCACCGAAGCTGTGCATTATCCGACAGAGTTTTTAAACTCATTGTATTTACCAGGCATGCGACCGCATAATTTACAACTGAGGTTTGGATCTCTGGTAATTTTGCTTCATTTTATCACTAAGCCATCATTTTAAATGGCAAATTTCGAGGTGAAAATATATTACTACCGCGGATTCCTATTTTACCTACAGATGTCCCAATTCAATTCAAGCGGCTTCAATTTTCAATTAGATTGGCAGACTGCCAATAAGTCTCAAGGCCAAACGATATCTGTTTGTGGCTTGGATTTGAGTACACCATGTTGTTCACACGGGCAATTATACGTAGTGTGCTCTCGAGTAGGTAAACCCACATCCTCACATACTCCCAATAAATTAATTACTTTTTTCTACCAAAATATGCTCTGCAAATAATTTATATGGCAAAACAACGTCTGCAGGATCAGCTCGAATAAAATTAAGGAACTTACCGAGCAGGAAAAAATTGGGTTAAAAACCATTTGGTTGCAACCTGTAACTTCAATTTTTCACACATTCGAGTAAAAACACGAATATTAATGGCACCCACTGTATAAAAAAATTGAGCCTCAAATGTTTTCAACCACCCAAGCTAACAACCCAACTCCGTCTCAGACCTTATACTCGTCTCGCCAGGAATTGCTCATCAGATTCAGTCTGCTATCCGGTGCATAGTGACTGAGACTCGTTTTTAGCCGCACAGCACGATCAGGATCTAAGCGGGCCACAACTAAAGAGGCTTAAATGTCCGACATCCGCAAAACAAGGAATGGGGCGCAGGTAGGAGAGGACTAGTCCTCTCGTTTTTCCCTCTATACCTGTGCCCCATTCCTTGTTTTGCGGATGCCGGACATTTAAGCGTCTTCACAACCTCTTACGAAAGACTGGTAGGCAGTGCTCGACGCTTTCAATAGTCCTATTCACCACCTACGTGTGGGCACATCTCTTTTTCTGTCCACCGATCTCTGCCTTCCCCTATCGCATCTCCATCAATCTCTAACGTTGGACATTCAATGCAGAAAGTCGATCTATGGTGTGCCTGTTGACACGCTACCACACACAAGCAATGTTCTGGGTATCCATCTGCTTTCTGTTGCCCTCTTCCTCATGGCTTGGCACAAGGCTGCTAAATTGGACCACTACTTGTATTTTCTGAGCTCAGTCTGGTACTCCGCCTCTTTAAGAGCGGAATATGAGATGAGATTGGCCGTCGTTGGCTACTCCGACTAAGTTGCCCGCAGAAATCGCACAGTTAACTTGCGAATTGACTTTGTCTCGACACATGGAAGTAACATTCCAGTCCCACAGAGAACTCACACCATGGGATGTCAACTTCTTCCCCGCAAGCATTTGCCATGGCCAACCCTGCATTTTTCATCGCCAGTCAAGACCGGTTTCCCGACCGGCCCCACAGCAACAGTTCCAGACCAGAACTGTTCCAATTTTCTATCGACTCTGCGCGGTGTCGCCAATACCGCCGGGGGCACTTGCTAAATTAAAAATCTCGTTTTCTCCCTGTCACAACGCAATGATATGAATCACCCCAGCCGCCATAAATCTGAACACCAGGAGCTGAAAATGTCGCAGTTTTTCTCTCTCTCCCTCTCAACCACTTGACACATTTTAATTAAACCGCTATCGACAGTAAATTCCGACGGAAAGGACGCGGATATCCCAAAGCGAACCCAAAAGTTCAATCAAAGTCGTTATCGTCTGGGAGTTCCTTCCTCGCCTTGGCTCCCAGTTAACCGATTTCCGATTACTTTCCGAACTTCCTCAACCGAACTTGTCCTTATCGCAGTTTCCCTTCGAACATACCCCAGCCGTGCGCCCACACAACACCAACGCTTTGTTCCACATTTTCATCTGTCACATGTGTCAAATCGCTGTCAACTTGACTCCGAATGTGTAATAAATCTTCATCTCTTCACTTCAACTTATCAGCAGAGCGATATACTCTTTTCCAAACGTTCTCGTAAAACACGAGGGAAGCCAATGAGAGGAGAAGAAGACGACAAAAAAAATCAAAGTCCAGGTTGTCCCCTCTAACTGTGCACATTTCTTTCAACACGACACTCATCGCTTAATTCCTTACACAGGCTGCATGAAAAAAAAAAAAAAAAAAAACGAAAAACGAAAAACTTACATAAAAATAGCGATGATGGTTTGGTCGCGCGAGACCGTGTTGCCGGTTTCATTAAAAATTCGTTTTCATCGCGCATTGACGCCAGGCAATGCTCCAATAATTTGTGCATTCAGTAAGCGATGGAGTTGACGGAGGAGAGGTTTGACTGCCAAAAGAGGCGACACACAACGACAAGATGGCATTTTGCTTTATCCAGAGAGAGAGAGAGAGTGTGTCTCCTTGTGTTGTCTCTTCTGTTTCGCTGTGCTGCACGCACATATACAGTGTCAGTGAGTGGCGAGCAATTTATTTTCCATTGCCCTTTTCTCTCGGTGCAGTGGTGGATCTCGGTTAAACTGGTTTACAAAATGCAAATCGACCAACAAAAGCCGATCAAGTGGAAGATAGTTAAGAAAGAGATACTCACTCTCGTTGTAAATGGCACAAGCACTCCTTAAAAACCGACTGGGACCAGGGGAGGAAGTTGATCAAATGGCCATCCTCACCCCCGATCATCCAATCACATCCCCTGATAGCGCGAACAAGGTCCATGGTCATCGTGAGCAGCACATAGTTGCTTTTGTTGTCATTATCAAGTTGAGTGCACATACACACACACATCCAAAGCACTTGGTATTCATTGTCGGGGTAATAATTGCCGGGAGTGGATTTGCTATAATAGCTTCCACTTCTTGTTCCTCTTTGTCAATATTTTTGCACATGAAATACGAACTCGCTCGGTGGAGTTCATTTATTGTTGCAGCGATGACAGTTACAGGGTGATGTGGTGTGTCATTGTCTAGAATTATTCAAATCGAAAGGAGGAGGGATTCCATTACATTTTGCTTTTACGAATTGGAGTACACATCGATTCCACAGTGGCACGGTCTTGAGCTTCAGTAACGGACTGCTCTGTCAAGATGATCATGTCAATGTTTGCTTACGTGACTTAAAGACAAAGAATGCATTCACCATGATCCATAAAATTGGCCGCTTTGGCATAGGGGGTAGGTTCTGAGTTCAGTCATTGAACTCCATTCACTCGTGAAAGAACAACAGCAACCAGCAACCCAACTCCATCTCAGATCTTATACTCGTCTCGCCAGGAATTGTTCATCAGATTCAGTTGCTTTCCGGTGCATAATGACTCGTTTTTAGCCGCACAGCACAAGTATGTAATGATTTTCTCAATATACTGCAGTCCACGGGCATTAACGACCAATATGCACTGGTATAGCACAAAGGATCTAAGTGGGCCACAGCTACAGTTACAGTGGTGGCAATCACCCTAAACTAATATGCACAGGTACTAGTCATCTCCCTTCCTCCGCCCATTCCTTGTCTTGCTGTGGTGGACATTTAAGCGTCTTCACAACCTCTTATGAAAGACAGTGCTCGAAGCTTTCAATCGTGATGTTCACCGACTAAGTGCGAGCACATCTCGGCTGCTGTCCACCGAACTCTGCCTTCCCCCATCGCATCTCCATCAATCTCTAACGTTGGACATTCAATGCAGAAAGTCGATCTATGGTGTGCCTGTTGACACGCTACCACACACAAGCAATGTTCTGGGTATCCATCTGCTTTCTGTTGCCCTCTTCCTCATGGCTTGCCACAAAGCTGCTAAATTGGGCCACTACTTGTATTTTCAGAGCTCAATCTGGTACTCCGTCACTTTAAGAGCGGAATATGAGATGAAATTGCTCGTCGCTGGCCACTCCGACTAAGTTGTCCGCAGAAATCGCACAGTTAACTCGCGAATTGACTTTGGTCGGTCGGTTCCACAGTGGCACGGTCTTGAGCTTGCATGGAACCACGTAAAATGTTCCATCTATTATGCGTTTTCTGTAACTTCGCGCAGTTGACGCGTATTTGTATAATATTCCACAACTTAATTTTCCATTCAAAATGGTCAGGACTTCATTCATATCCATCGAAGTTACTCCAAAATAACTTTTGTCTCATTTAGGATTGGACATCTAGCGATGAAGTTGCATATATTTTCTCTTTCCGTTCGGTTACAAAGGTCGCATAGAATAGGCAGGTCTGGTCGATGTGGAATATAATTTAGATTGATAAGCTCACTCCTTAGTTTAAGTATTATAATATAATAATAATATGGGTGGCGCTACAGTCCGAGGTGGACTTGGGGCTAGTTTCTCAGCAACCACTCGTGTTGTGCGTGCTATTGTTCTTTCACAACTGGAAGGGACCTACAGTTTAATGCCGACTCCGAACGGCGAAGTTTAGAAGCTTTACTCTTTGAGTATTGTCAGTGACTCGAAAGAGGTGGAGCCGTGATATATGAGGGGGTGGTAATTTCTGGTATCGAACGTAGCACCCTCTGCGTAGGAGGCGACCCACTAGTTTAAGTATTACGTTGATCATATTTAGGGAAAGCGGTTTTAGAAGTACGTAATTTCCTTAAGGTCAAAGTTCAGTTGGCTATAGATCATTCTGTGCTGTGAAGATTGTGCTTCTGTCTTAGATTTTTCATAAGAAGTACGGCAAGAATAATTTTAAACATATTGCATAGGTTCGTGGTACTTATATCAAATGGAATACGGAAGTTTTTCCTCGGTTCAAATCCCAACGAGATATCCGAACATTTCAACATTCGCCTGCGCCAGGCCAGATGAACTCGCCATGCAGCGGGCACCCCTCTGCTGTCCGCTGTAGAGAAGTTTCACTGTTCACGAAGCTTATCACAATGCTTTGGGTTTTCTTTGAATTGCAAATTCTACACAGATAGAAATATAAACAGAAGGTGCGTGGCGGAATGTTGCTGTCATTTGTTGTACACCAGCGGTAACCACTTGAGACGATGCATTCGACTCCGTTTGTCAGTCGTTGAGGGTAGCATCATGTAGCCTGTCATTGACCGTTGTATTTGACGGGACCAGAAACAACCCGAAGAACATCATTTCAGACTCATTTTGATGTCGTCCATGCTTCTGCCCTATAAATCAGGTTTGACATGGTAGAGTACGATCGTGTGTCACAGCTTTCATCTAAGCCGCAAAACACAGCGAAAGCCAAAAGTGATCATTCGTTTTAATTCTGCTTTGTTCAACTTTAAGCTGTCATCCCCCTCGTGTCACCAGACCAACCCCAGTTGACGCGTGTGACCATCACAAAGGAACACCTTTTCCAGCATAGACCCCCGTGCTAGCTGTGTCCACTTTCGTACACCAATTTAGATTAGCTGCTCCTGAAAATTGTGTGTAAATCTTAAACGCCTTGGGTCGCCGTGGCGTAGTGGGTTAGTGCGTCGACTCCTACGCAGAGGGTGCCAGGTTCGATACCCGAATTTTCCACCTTTCATATTTCACGGATCCACCTCTTTCGAGTCACTGACAATGCTAAAAGAGTATTCCTGTCTAGATACAGCTTCTCAAACTTGGCCGTAAACTGTAGGTCCCTTCCACGCGTGAGAGAACAATAGCACGCACAACACAAGTGGTTGCTGAGATACTAGGCCCAGGTCCGCCTCGGACTGTAGCGCCACCCATATTATTATTATTAATCTTAAACGCCTACTAACTTCGAGGTAGCCAAGGACTTCGTCTACCTCGGCTCCGCAGTAAATAGTACAAACAACATCAGTACCGTGATCAAACGCAGATAACTCTTGCCAACCGCTGTTTCTACGGGCTCAAGAGGCAATTGAGGTGTAGAGCCATCTCTCGAAGGACCAAGTTGACTTTATACAAGACCTTGATCAACTCAGTCCTGCTGTACGGCGCGGAGACATGGACAATCTCAAAAGCGAATGAGGAAGTCCTTGGTCTCTTCGAGAGAAATGCTCTGCGTGCGATCTTTGGTCCTGTTTGCGTTGACGGTTACTGGGGGAGAAGATTCAACCACGAACTGTACGGGCTGTACAGCGACATGAGTCTAGTCAGGCGTCTTCGGAGCCAACGCCTAAGATGACTAGGCCATGTAGAGCGTATGGACAACTCAGCTCCGGCCCGAAGAGTCTTCGACTCCGAATCCGTGGGACAATGTAAAAGAGGACGCCCGCGTTTAAGGTGGCGCACATAGGTGGAGAAGGACCTCAACCAACTTGGCGTGCGACACTGGATACAGCTAGCCAGAGACCGTTCTAGCTGGAGAGGATTGTTGGTTGAGGCCCAGTTCCACCCCGGACTGTAGCGCTAAATAAAGAAGAAGATTGGGAAGATGAACGGATTTGTTCAGGCTTAGAGACTACAAAAAGACGCTACTTCCTACTTCCCTCTTGGATCCATCTGTGTAAAAGTGTATGGCTTAACAAAAGGGTATGGTGCCGCCGTACCACATGTCCCTGTCCGGAATCAAGGTTTCGAAGTTTTCTCTGGTCTTCTCTGGGATGTGTGGTAAAGTATAGTCTCAGTGAGTTAAGGTAAGGTTTTGTTGGTGTATAATATTGGCGTGTCCATCGTTGTAGCAAACCATTGAGAGCATGCCCTTAGACGGACTGCCCAGTTGGTTGTTGTGTGCTTGACAAAGATATCCCGAAGATATATATAAGGAGGTTCAAGAGAAGTTCCGTGAAAGAAAGAAAAAAGTCCCTGAACTGCAGCATGTACGTCCCTCCTTTCTTAGGAAAGGCTAATAAATTGTCAGCTTATGAAATATCTTGAATCGGGAAAGCTTCTTAATGACCGACATAACAATTTCCCCAGCAACTGGTGGTTTGATGGAATATTTCACTGAACAGTGGATCCAATTTTGAACAAAACAAACGAAAGCAAGTGTTGAGCATTTGCACGAGGATTAAAAATTATCCCTTTCCTCAATCGACTCAACCAGCAACAACTAACTACCCTCCACGATCGGGTGAACCAGAGAGGACATGTGTTGGCAATCATCTTTGGCTCGGCGAAAGGGTACGGCCGGTGATCTACTCGTGGTAGAAATTCGCCTGTAATTCAAGATCGTTGCACTAGATTTTTTAAGGCATTTGACAGCAATTGGCACCAAGTTCGTCTGTGGAACGTTGAGTATCAGCCATCACAGTACTACGGCGTGTAAGAGGATGGGTCTAAAGGCAGCTATACAAAGCCAGTGTGTCGTATAAGGCTGAATACCCCATTTGCTCCCAATGGCTTTCTTGCTCATGTATAAGGCCATCATGATCTTCCTCACTCTTGCTTCTGCCATACAATTTATCCCACGAGTTCCATTACTTGGATCTCCTTAATATTTCACAACACCAGCGAATTGTAACCAAACCCCTCATTTCTGCCTGACAGATAAAGTTGACAGATCGTCAAAATTTCCATGGCCCCACATTAACGTCAAGGAAGTCTTATCAGAAACCAATTAAAGACCGACATTTACGACGTGCTTCGAATTTGGGACAACTCTACTCAACCTTTCGCATCCATTATTATATCCATCAACTTAAGTGCAATCATAATCATCACCCTGTGCGCAGGCATTTCTCATTTCAATTTGTTCCCTTGGACCGCTGAGGAGCACGAAGAAAAAAAAAAAAAAAAAAAAAGCAAGAAAATGAAATCACTTTCGCTCTCCACTCCGCACTCGTTTGCTGTTGTTGTTGCATTACGTGGTTGCATTTTATTGGAGTATTTTACGAATTCTTAATCTACCATGGACGTCCTCGAACTTTATTTTTAAATTATGGCCGACAATGCTCCTCGGTGCTGCCAGTGTAGCAGCTTCGGCTCGAGTACTTTGCATTCTCTGCTCGTTTGCTGACGTTTTTGGTTCGCTGATAGCAGCAGCGGCAGGAGATGACTGTCGTCGTTGTGGTTTTGCATGTATCTTCGTCGTTTATTCATCTCCCTTCCCTCTGATGCTCCTTTTTGTGTTTGTCACAATGAATGTTTCGTTAGTTTTCTTTTTTTTTCGTTCGTTTCATCGTGCTTCAAGATGTGGTTACAATCATTATTTGAATGCACTCGGTATTCAACATTCAGCACTCTATTCTTGTTCCGTTGAAGAGGGCTGCTTCTTGGCTTTCCTCTCTGATTGTGTATCTCATTCAGTAGTCTTTTAAGATTTTTGTTTTTTCTTTTTCTTTTCCGCCGATGAGATGAGGATTTGCATTGTGATGTGAAAGGGACATGTGGGAACTCCTCCATTAGATGTTACTTGTGGCCCGATTCTGAATCTCTGCCCGAGTGAAGTGAGTTTTATGTCAAGTTGTCTGGGCTATTGTTGGATGTTTCTCATAGAATGCTTGGACATGGATTTCAATGAAATCAAATAATCCTATGGCCTATGGAAGATACGCAACGTTCCAATTGGTGTCAAGGGGAATCGCAGTTGTTTTTCACGCCGCAGTCGGGTGCTAATCTGCACTCGGAGTCTAGAAATATGCCTCATTCCGAAGAAGTGCGTGATAAGAAACGATTGCGGCTATTTATACATGCTCTTTGTCATCGAGACGATAAGGCTCCGCTAGACTGGTTGTCGGTTCACAGCTTCACATCCTTTTGTACTTTGTTTACAGAGAGCGTGACCGATCGCATATATTTTGGGAGGCTTATAAGGCTTTGCTAAAAGTTAACTTACGGCGTGAAGTCCCAAGGCTTCGTGGAATTTACGAAATTAGCGAAATTTTAAAACAACCGCCATACACGTTCATAGAGAGCGATAGGTTTTGGTCCTACTTCAGTTAACAAGAATGAACGAAACTCAACGAAACTAAACGAAGTGTTTATAGTTGATTTTCTGTTTATCCGCATTTACGTTCATAGAGAGCGATGCATTTCGCTCCAATTTCAGTTAACGAGAATGAACGAAACTTAACGAAACTGCACGAATTGTCGATTTCTGTTTATCAGTAAACAAGAGTAAACGAAGAGCTGAACGGAGTGGTTATTAAAGTTCAGTTTCTGTAAAGGGCGATTTATTTTGCTTCCACTTCAGTTAACAAGAATGAACGAAACTTAACGAAACTCGAAGAAGTGTTTATTAAAGCTGATTTTCTGTTTATCCACATACATGCACACAGAGAGCGATAGGTTTTGCTCCCACTTCACGTAAACAAGAATGAACGAAACTAAACGAAGTGTTTATTAATGTTGATTTTCTGTTCACCCGCACATAAGTAGAAAGCGATGCATTTCGCTCCTACTTCAGTAAACAGTCGATATTTTCTGCTCCCAGTTCAGTAAACAAGAATTAACTAAACTTAACGAAACTCGACGAAGTGTTTATTAAAGTTGATTTTCTGTTTATCCTTATACATGCACACCGAGAGCGATAGATTTTGCTCCCACTTCAGTAAAAAAGAATGAACGAAACTTAACGAAGTGTTTATTAATGTTGATTTTCTGTTCATCCGCGTATACATACACAGAGAGCGATATATTGCTTGCACGGCGTTAATCAAAATTGAACGAAGGGGTGTATCTGCTCCATGGCTTAAATTGAGTTTTCCGTCTCTAATGGTTGCAGCCTTAAGCCAACAGTAGATGGCCAATGGAAGGACCAGTAGATGGTCTGGAGGGGTTTCTGAACAAAAGGTTGCAACCTTCTATGTGCCCTGTATGGCTGTTGTCTTAGCCAAAATTAGTGTCAATTGCTTCAATCCCAGCCACATTCACTGGACTGAGATCCACTGAGCACTTCAGTTCAGCTCTCCTTCCCTTATTGTCCCATCAACAAAGCACAGCTTCTCTACGCAGCCCTCAGACTTCACATTGAAAATTCCTTAAGCTCTTGTTCCGCCTCATTAGGTGAATCACAGCTCCAAACTCACACTCCACACGCCGTTAACTTCAGATTCCCCCGCCATTCCAAGACATCCCCCGTGAGCGGCAACCCCTTCAATTATTTACCTCATTTTAAAGGCAAACACTGCCGTCGCGTCGCAGACTAGACTAGAGAGTACATTCATTCTTTTCACTACATTGGCCTTCCGCTTGGTGTGCGCTGTTACCAAATTAATTGTTCCATTCTTGTCATTCTCGCCGTTCTACAGACCGGCAAACCGTTTTGACTTCATTAGCCAAAGTACATAACCGGAGAAACATAAACACCTCCCCACAAATTACATTCCCTGCTACATACACCTTCTCTTCCTTGTGCAGAATGCTGCACACGTTCCATTTTTGCCCCGCCTCACCCGCTCTTCGGCGGCTCATGTTGCTCGTGCAAAATCCTCCACTCCTGCTCCCCAGTGGGAGGCGGTGGGGTTAGCAGCAGCAGTCTAAGCCGTGGAACGACGTAAGTCTTTTAATTTGCTTCTCCCAACCGCGTCACTATTAATTACTCATTACTGTTCGCCATTATTCCCGATTCTTTATTAGGGGCGTCAAAGGCCGTCCCGTTTGTTGCGCTCGCGCTCCAGTGTAGGGGACACCCCACTCTGTGACACCTGTGTTTTCCTGTTTTTCCAAAAAATTATGGCTTGACAGCTTCTGTCGCGTCGCATGGCTTATGAATGAGGCCGCGCAGGGGTGTGTGTGGGGACTGGGGCTTGTTCGTTCTTATCTAGTCAAGAGAGAGCTGAATTAATAGGAAACGTGGTTATGCGGACTGTTGGCTGCTGGCTGCTGGCTGCTGGCCGGGGCCGGGTCCGGGCGAACTGCAAACAAACAGTGAGACAAGCGAAAAAGTTTCCTTTAATGTTGTACGTGACCGAAATTTTATTCTTTTATCCATCCGAGCGGCGGCGTGCACAGGTAGCGGCGACGGAGCTAGTGCGGTGGTCGTGCATAGAAAGATCGTGTGCAGTGGGGTGTGTGTAAATATTGGTTCAGGAGTGTGTCCAGAGCGAACTGGTGTGGAGCGTGTCGTTTGTTTGCGAATTCAAATGCCACCCGGATTGCGGCCATTGACAGGTTACACAAGAATTTGAACGAGCAGATGACAGTTTAAATGGAATCTGATAAATGGCTTGTCAATGGAGGGTTAAATCGAGGCAGCAAATGCCGCTACCAGTCACGACTCGGCACAGGACTCCCCGATGATCGGTGTGTAAGCCGGCTGTCGATGGCGACGTTGGCTTCGAGATGTGCCGTTAGTCTATGTGGAACGCATTTTTCAGTTTTTGCAGATGATCGCAAATCTTGAATAGCGTTTTCGTCGATGCCTGCTTCGTTTAGAAATGCAAATGAGTCTGTGGGGATAAATGCTGAGGAGGATGAGGTGCTGGTTCGTAACCTAATGCATGCGATTCTTGTCGATGCTTTCTACTTTGGATGTCTGTTCTTCTGTTCTGTCAATTGTCATTCTATTAGACAGCCTTCAAAACGATACAGTGGCTCCACGAAATCCTTGTGAACCACACCCTGTTCAACTGAAGAACTATGGTTATGTACATTTTTTGGCCGACAAAACAAATCAACTTCAGTCTTCCGCGCTTCCACGAGCGCTTCAGAAACGAAACTTCATGGGATCTCGAAGCCCGAGAGGGCCAGGGCCAGCTTCTACAGCTACTCGTGTTGGGCTTGCTACTGCTGCTCCCTCACGAGTGGAAGCGAGCTACAGTTTTATGCCGAATCCCAAACGGGATCGAGAATGTTTTTTTAGACGACGCGTGGAGAAGGCTTTTCAGGAGACAGGAGTACTCTCTAAGCATTGTCAGTGAATTGAAGGATGTGGGGCCGGACAAATTATTGTGGTCGTACCTCCGCGAGTTCTTCGGCTGCACGTGCTCTGTTAAGGGACCTAATATTCCACGTGCAGAACCGAAAACCGCTGTCCTTGTAGTGTTTGCTGGGGTCGTCAACATTAATTCCGTCCGTATCCGAGGCATTTGGTTGCCTCTGAACCATGGACTTTTTACGTGGTGAGGGAGTTAACCTCACGCACAACCCCCAACTGGGAGGCCAGGCCCTATTCTTTAACCCTCGTGCGGGGGGTCCGGGTTTATCCGGTGTCGGTAACCTCGCTGAGGCTGTGAGCGCCCCCGTTGTCCCTAAAACTATTGGGATCTTCCGCCTCCATCTCAATTCCAAGGCCCCGACCTGGCCTTGAAAGAACCTTCTAGACCTGTGCTCCGAAAATGTCGAAGTAGCTCTAGAAGGACTGCGCACCAGGTTGCAAGTTCAGATGCCGCCGTTGGCCAGACAGTTTTCCAGCCCCTCCGCCGCCATCCATAAAGAATGATGAGCCCTGGTACACGCACACTCTCCCCCCTCTCTCGTCTGCAGCCGCCAACGACGTCCCACGGGGGTTGGTTACCCCATCTTCGATCGAAGGTGATCGGCTCCCAGATTTCACCACGTGGAGGTGAGAGTAGGAGTTCGCTGATAGAGGCTAAGTGCAGACGCTTGTGCCTGCATTGACGCCATACCAACGCTTTGAAATCTCACTCCGTATTAAAACGGAGGACAGTCAACTTTTTTTCAACGATTTGCCATGTGACGGTGATTGATTCGTAATCGAGGTTGTCAATAATTACAAGTATCTAGGCGTCATTATAGATAACAAATTATGTTGGTCTGATCACATTGCTTCATTATCACTTACGGAATGCATGTTCGTTACAGGTTTTGAAAATGATTTACTTCGGTATTTTCCATTCCAAACTGCAATATGTTATATGCTGTTGGGGCGGTGCTTCCCGAAATAAATTGTCAAAATTACTGAATCTTCAAAAATGTGTCATACGCAGAATTTGTAACAAACCCCGTGTGCATAATTCCATTCCTTTTGTTTACAAGCTTGAAAATGGGCGAAGCGAAGGGAACGTTGAACGTTGAAACCGAATGACTACAAATGACAACCAATTTGAATGGTGTAGGTTCAAAAATATGGCCGCTATCAACTGTCAAAATTCGGAAGTCTATTGGAAGACCTTTTCTTATGATAATTTTTCGGGGAAAATTTTAAACACTCGATAGTGTTGCGTATTTCCTTTAACTGAAATCTAGGAATTAGTAGCTTGAAAGGCACAGATAACCCGATAACCGATATGTTCGACAATCACGCGATTGAAGCAGAAACGTGGTGATTTTTATCAGGAAACGATCGGAGAGCTGTGTTCTGGTGCGGTTATTGTGATAAACTAATCAATTTTTCGCTAACCAGCCGACTTCTTAAACAACTTCAATGAAACACTGCGTTATATCGCATGTTTAGAATGCAGAAGAATAAGAAGTATTGTATTTTCTCACCGGTACAGTTGTGTTCAAAAGAAAGCCATCCCCAAACCTGCCCCAAGCACTTCAGATTTCGGGGTTTGTGGAGACGCATATTGCCACAGGTGGTCAGGTTCCGACTCGTAGGGTAAAGTTTTATCGACGATCCCTACTTACGAGGCGGCCACCGGGCAACGACTGCTGCAGCGAGATAATAGCTTCAACATCTGAAGCTTGTTCAATGTACGACCTCGAGTCTTGTTATTATTGTAATTTTTCGGCCAAAGTTAGCGACGTGAGGCGTAAACCTGTGAAAAAGAATCTCCAATCCAGTGCTGGAACAGCATACGCAGCCCTTAGTATGAGAAATCCGAAAACTGGCGACCTACGGTTTCCATCCAGCCCTCCCTGGGTATATCGCGCTGAGAATGATGAAACTGTCAACACACCAACCCGAAGTCTGACCAAAAGTTACTTTCCATCCTTGATTGATACGCTGCTTCCAGCCACTTGGTCCTTATACCGGATGATTGGTCTTTCTTCTTCTTCTTGAAGAATGAGACTAGTCTTCGAGAGAGAGAACACCTAATAGGGGGCATTGGAGTTCAGCCGCTCGAGGTTCCAGTACTGTGAACGGATTCTGGAGTTACTTCCATGGGCCTCATAGAGTTGCGGTGCTGGATTCGTAAGACCAGCTAGTTTCGCCTGCCGTGTCTATAAGGAGACGATAGGGAATGTTCGAGGATGTATTCGCCACACCAACAGGGTCATTGAAGCGTTTGTTGTAGACCCTGGATTGGCTTCTGTCAGTTGTGAAGTTGCCTTACATTAACAGTTAAAATGACTGGATGGCACAGTTGGTAGAGTGCCTGCCCCTGGTTAGCGGGTTCCCCGGTTCGAATCCCAGTGAAAGCAAAGTTAATACGCTTTTATCTGATTTTCAAATCTGGTCCATTCACCATTTGCCGTAGGGATCAAATTAACGGGACTGTCACTGGAGTAGTCAATCAGTGGTAGTAGTCTGACTAGGGGTATCACAAAGGACCAATATGGTTTAAGTTTGCTGGTGATGCACTAGCAGCCCTCCTACTTAACCTAGCCTAACCTACATTAACAGTTGATTGGTCTTCATTACGTTTACACAAGCGTTTTCGTCGAAGCTAGCCGCGATCCATCTCGGGATCCATCTTCTACCTATTAAGGGGCACATACAAGTAGTTCTATAATCGGAAAACAAAGGCGTCCTAGCACGTCACTGATTCGCCACACATTCGTCTTTAACGTGAGAGATCTCACAAGACGCAAAGCAGTCTTCTTGTTAAAATCTGCACAACAACACATGTTCAATCCTTATTCTCTCAGTCCTGTCACATGTCTCTGTGACACATTTGTACTGACTTAGTCACTCGCTTAATGTGACATTTAAGTGACTAATTGAATACAAATCTGTCACAGTGACCTGTGACACAACTAAGAGAATAAGGGTGAGTTTTTGTGTAATGATTTACGTTATACCCACAAATTCAGCCCAAGTCACTGACCAGGTACGTTTCCTGCGTTACCAAAAAACCCTTTAAAGGCACTCATTCACCATAGATAACACATGCTCCACAATCTACTCGTCCCCCCCCTCAGGCAGAAGTCACTAAAGCCTCTTCACTTAACCCGTCTCATCCCGTCCGCGCACACACATGTTTGATTTATTCTCATTAGTAAGCGATTTATGTCGCCGATCAGAGTCACAACACCGCCGCGCGACCACAGGGGCTTCCTAAACCCATTAACGTCTCGATTTAGGAAATAAATCTTTAAAAAATAAAATAAAAAAACTTGTTATACACTCACACACAAAAACTTCCCACCACCCTTGGGCAGGGGGACTCCCTACAATTTATGCCCAAAATCTGTGGCGGCAATAAAGAGTGAAGGAAACCAAAGCAACCCAAACCAAGCCGACGCCGCGCGGGCCTGGCAATTTACAAACTAATTGCTGAAGTTCAAAATCATCACCCCCCACTGGGTGCAGAGAGGGACGCGCGCACCTGTATAATAAATAACGGTCTCACCCCGGTCATTAATTGTTATGACCCCATTCTGTCTCTCACGCTCTCCCCTCGGCCGACGAGACACACCAAATGGTGGCGTGATGGTGGTGGCGTGCATTATCATAAATTTCGGCTTCGTTGCGGACATTGTGCCCTTTTCGAGAGATCGTTGTTTTACGAGAACTGAATGGATACTCTCGTTCGTACTCTACTACTCAGTTAACGGAAACGCATTCAAGATAAATATCAATTTGGTCTAAAATTTTGACTACTCTCAGGCCGAGTGGATTGGTTCGGCGAAGTTTATTGCATCCCCTATCGTTTTGCATGAAGTATTTCACATAAATTTTCATTTTTCCATTTGTTTTTCAAACACACATAACCTCAAATAGAAGCACAGCGTATGAATTTTGACCGCACTGGGACGTTGCTTGTGGCGGTGTGTCGGCACATCGTCATGGTTCTACTCTTACCCCGAGTCTGCACTCGGTTCGTGCGCCCGCCTGCCATTCAAAGAGTTCACCTTGTGCTAGCTCCGTGTGGTGGCGGCAGCAGCAGCATATTAAATCGGGAACGACTCCGGTCGGCCACAAACTCTTCTCATCTGGGCGACCGGTTCACCTTGAGTGTGTCGCTGGCAGAATTTTGAAATTTGAATAGAAACACCACGAGAGGCTTGAGTGAATGACAGAATCGCTGTTTTTTTTTTTTTTTTTTGCTCCTTTTTGTGCTTAATTGGATTTTTATTATGCGTTGCGGTTTTAAGGGCCTCGATACATCAGAGTTCCCCAAAAGATATCACCGGTGGGGCTGCGTGTCTAGGCGCCACGGAGGTGCTTTGTGCGCTGATAAGTCAATTATACGACTTCACTTTGGGTTGTAATTTTTTAATGGACACCCTGTCGATACGCGACGATGGCGGTGGCAAACTTAGTTACCGTCGGCGACGCCCTCGATAGAGGGGGGAGGGTCTTTGGGTGGAGGCCATTTACTGCGATTAATCTCGGCGGTAATCTGTAATATGGTCACAACTCGAGGTGGCGAGTCTTGGGAATTTATTGAATGGATTTGCGGCAGTGGCAGCTGCAGTTTCGAAAGGCTGGTGTGGCTGATTGGTGGTTATTGCATTCGGGAGCAGAAGAGTTTGAGCGGAGGCCTTATGTTTTCTAGATCACGCGTTGGTTTGTTTCGTAATATCTGCCTCTGCGTGTGTGGCGCGGAGGCATGTGCGATGCATCTCAGGTAAAGTGTGCGAATAAATTGTTCTATTTCTGGAGCAGCTGAAGTGTGGAGCATCCGCGCGGGCTGGTGAGGTGACGATATGTGACCATCGACGTGTAAGCGGCGTCCTCTTTAAAAATTCAATACATCAAGAGAAATTTTCATTACAAATGGGACACACAAGTGGCGATTGTGCTCCCACCAAGATTCAGAACACCTAGTGAAGAGAATTCAGGTGAGGCCATTGAGCATCAGCTATCTCACTTGAGTCCTGATGAACCCATTCTGATGCTCGCGGAGGAAAAACTTCATCATAAATGCAGTTTTCTTAATTTATATTTTTTTTTCCTGTGGAATACGATCGATCGTGGGTCGCCGTGGCGTAGTGGTTAAGTGCGTCGACTCCTACGCAGAGGGTGCCAGGTTCGTTACCCCAATTTACCACCTATCATTATTCACGGCTCCACCTCTTTCTAGTCACTGACAATGCTCAAAGAGTATTTCCTGTCTAGAAAAAGGTTCTCAAACTTCGCCGTTCGGAGTCGGCATAAAACTGTAGGTCCCTTCCACTCGTGAGAGAACAATAGCACGCACAATACAAGTGGTTGCTGAGAAGCTAGGCCCAGCTCCGCCTCGGACTGTCGCGCCACCCATATTATTATATTTTACGATCGTATCGCTATGAATCTAGTATCCTTGATACGCTACTCTTTGATGTGTGTGAACACCCGAGAGGATGAAAAGAAACGGCACGTTCACTGTTCGGCTTAAGACTAACTCTTTATTCTGATACAATAACCTATTTGCTAAGCTTAATCTACGTTCTCTTATACTGCTCTCAGTAACAGTGTGGTGAGCAAGTGTGAATACATGTTAGATAGATAGATAGCACATTTTACAGATTAGAGATATGATATTATAATATCTTTCTTCTATAATATTTTACATGTTATTATGCAAATTTATGTTTTCAAAACAATATGATTATACTTTGGAGGAAAATACGAAAAAAAACCTCCAATGTGAAGAAGAAAAAAAAAAAAAAAAAGAAAAACAAAAAACAAAAACAAAAGTATATAAATAAGTGAACAATACAATTTTAGTAAAGAAACAAGTTTTGTAATTAGTAAAATAAATAATAAATAAATAAATAAATAAAAAAGTAAATAAATAAATAAATAAAGAAATAAATAAAGAAAATAAATAAATAAATAAATCAATAAGCAAATAAATAAATATAACACAGTAACATTGAATAAACAATAGAGATTAAGTATCACTTAGAATATTAATAAATGGGTTTTCAACAAAACTACAGCGTTCTTGGAATTTTAATTTCAGTTTCTGTATCCTATCAGAAATCAATTCAACATTCGCTTTTTTGTGTATGTCTTTAGTTGAGTGATGCCAAGGCAATTTTAACATCATTTTAAGAAGTTTATTTTGAGATACTTGCAATCTTTTTATGTGACATTTCGCACTGTTACCCCATACTTGACATCCATATAGCATAATGGCTTGAAAAATCACCTTATAAATAATCATTTTATTTTCAAGTGAAAGTAACGATTTCCTATTAATAAATGGGTATAATATTTTTGTTGCTACCCCTACCTTTTTAATTGTTTTACTAATGTGATCATTAAAAGTTAGTTTCGTGTCTAGATTAATACCCAAGTAACGTACGGAGTTTTCCCAATTTATAGACAATCCATTTAACTGCAATTGCCTTGTAGGAACAAAGCAGGGCTTTCTTTTTCGTGTAAAAAAGATAGCCTGCGTCTTTTCCTCATTCAACTTGATGTTCCATTTGCTGAAATATTTTTCCACAATTTTGATCACATTTGAGAGATTGTTCTCAATATTGAGAGCTAATTCGTGTGAAGAAAATATGGCGGTATCATCTGCAAAAATCGCAGTGTGACAACTTGGCAATTTTGGGAAGTCTGATACATAAATATTATATAAAATTGGAGCTAGAACTGAACCCTGTGGAACACCAGAATTGAAAAAAATTAGGTCAGAAACACCACTGTTCACTTGGACTACGAAACGACGACGAGATAAGAAACTTTGGACAATTTTACATATATAAGGAGGAAACCGGAGGTGTATCAATTTATACAAAAGTCCGTCGTGCCAGACACTATCAAATGCTTTCTCTATGTCAAGTAGAACCATCCCAGTTGATTTGCCTATAGCACGGTTTGACTTTATGTGATTGCAGATTTTTAATACTTGATGGGTGGAGCTGTGGTGTGCCCTAAATCCAAATTGTTCATTGGGGAATATATTGTTTTCAGAAATATGTTTTAAAATTACTTCCTTAAGGACTTTCTCAAAGGTTACTAAGCAAACTTATTGGCCTGTAGCTTTCAGGATTTTCAGGAGACTTGCCTCGTTTTGGTATAGGAATAACTTTGGCTAATTTCCAGGAGTCAGGAAAATATTCCATTTTGAGACACGCATTTATATGAAATGTTAAAAACTTTATACCAATTTTGGGCAGCTTGATATAGATGTTTCTAATCAGATCAAGCCCTCCCATTTTGCGAACATTTAAGTTGTTGACGAAAAATGCAATGTCGTCTTCTGACACATAAACAGCAGAAGGGATTTGCTGAGAGCTGTTCTCGAAATAATTCTGAATAGTGCTCTGCACTGTGTCGCGTGTGCCTTGGTCACTTAGACCACTAGCCACGACGTGGTTATTTGAAAATGATTGTGCAAGAGCATTTGCTTTTTCAGAATCCGTAAAGAACACGTTAGAAGAAGATTTGAGAATTGGCAACAACTTGCTCCTATTTCTAATAACTTTGACTATATTCCAAAACGACTTATCAGTTTGTGTGTGAATACATATCACTCTTGAAAATGCGAATATTTTGTGGACGTTTGGGTAGGTATAATGAAGAGTGTTCAACTAACAAAAACTCTGGTTATTTGTATGGTTAATTTTTGTGCGAATCTTGTGAACCTTCATGTGTCATTGTGTCATGTTATTAATAAAGAAAGTAAATATCATTCATGCCTACCTACATATTTTATTCATTTGATTAAAATGTTCCTATTTGGGGTCCTAAAATCGGAAGTTTTAATTTTACACCAAAAAATATCAATTTTGAAGAATATAACGAAAGTAACTAGTAACCGTTATTCAGATTCACAGTAACGAATACGTACGGGTACTTGAATTGTCGTTACTTTTTCAGCCCTATAATTCAGTTAGATTTCTAACAAGACCTTAGTCCCATTCTTGGTGAGGACAGTGTTGTGACCCTATTCAAAGGCTTCCATGAAAGCTTTCGTAGTCTTCTACAGAAATATAGGTCTAGAGGTCCCTTACGGTCGCTCCAAATTATACAGACATCGCTCATATTGACCAATTTTTTGGATCCAGAAGAACTTTCGGTTCAACACCCTTTAAGTCCACCAGCTCTGCAAAGAAGTGTTTTCCAAAGAACTGCTTTGTTTTCCTGTCCTAGGGGGGTTTGATGACATTCACAACGTAGATGTCGTACATATTCTATTTCCTTCCCGTCTTCCGCAGAAATTGCTATGAAGTAATTTAGAGTAGCTCCGTGTGGTCTTTGCTGGAGTTCCCTTCCATCGGTTCCCCTCTTGGTCAGCCTGTCCTGATAGAGGCGTTATCACAGAAGTGAATCGAGTTGACGACAGTCGTCTGAAAAAAGGTACGCAATGAGAGGCCAGCTTACGCTAGAGTCTTCCGATTTATCTTTTCCATAAATTAAAGACTTCTTTAGTTTACCACACGCGTCCACGAACAAGTTCTCTCCCAAAAATCCCTTCAAACCTTCAGAGGATAATCTCGAATAATTTAAGAACTCCCTTCTCGTGGTTCCTTGGATGATGGATGGACACCCAAAGTCGTTCCACGCACCCACAGAGATTGCATTTGGGAAATCTAAGAAGAAAACAACCAAAAGAAACCAGAAAACGCTCATAAAATATGTATCTCCACTTAGGCATTACTTCCAAATCAAAAAGTCGGGAACAATCAAAGCCAGGAGGGACGTCCCGAGACGAAGAAAATTCCCACGAAATGTCGCTGTTGTTGCTCTTCCTTGGGGACATCCAAAAGCAGTTTCGGACAAACGGAATCGCTCAAGAATTCCACGCTGAGAGTGTGTAGCATACTCTCCGCGTCGAATGGCATTAAAAATGCAAACGGCCGCATGCGGGCCTTGCTGGGAAGTTGTTAAATGTTCCTAGAACCACTACGCGCCATCAGCAACCACGGTCAACTGGGTTAATGCAACGCAATGTCCAATTGAGTAATTACCAGCCACAAGAACTGGTAGCCAGTAACTCCGGCCACGAAATTGATAACAACGAGCCCACATCGAACCACCACATGACCAAGTGATGGCCCGCGGACGAATGTCACAAACGATCAGCTACCGGCGAACCGGCCACTTTCACATATCTCACTTATGACAGTGACTAATTGCTCGTAATTGTATCGCGAATAATGTGACAATTAAAGGCGGAAGCGATAAGTGACCCGCGAGACGACAGCGGACCAGCAGAGTAGGAAGAGGAGGAGGTGGAGGAGCGGATAGCGTCTTCCTTTCCTTTGATATTTCATCAGTGAATGGAAAAATTCCCAGTAGCCTGGGAGCCCCGAAGTGCCTGCCAGAGACGGATCTATACAAAAATAGAAGTGCACCCAACGAACACAGCCCTACGACTTGTCTCTAATCAGACAAGAGGCTCTCGTTCGCTGGTCGTGCACTTGAACTTCCTGTTCATTGTTCAATCGTAATCGGAGCGGAGGCAGCAGCGAGAGGCATTCCCGAAATCAAGAAAACATCCAAAATGCATGCAACACAACACTCAACCCACACAAGAGCTGGACGAGGAGGAGGGGCAGCACTTGAGATTGCTTTCCTTTCCTCCGTCGCGGGGAGGGTGAGGGAGTGAATGGATTGATTAAGAAAAGCAACAGCGCCCGAACTGGTGTGGTGATAGCGGTCATAAAACTGGAGTGGGCTGCTCGAAGTCGCGTCGCTCGTGGGGGAATGATATCATAATGGGCTGTGTTGCGTGTGTCCCCGCTCAATCTCAGCCAGTCAGTGGCTAATTTTTATTCTCGCTTAATTTTCGATAGTAGCGCTGTGTAATCTTTTGTTATCTGCCGGATAAATTCTGTGTGTACAAGAAAGACTGTGTGCCCAGATCCGCGCCCTGCCCATTGTGACGGGGTGACAATGGCTCGGTCTATCTGGCCCTCCGGCTCCAGATATCAATTGACAGCCCGGGGTGACGGTTATTGCTGTTTTTGTGTGTCATCTCATGCAGGAGGAGGAGACCGGACACGTACCACGAGAATGCCAGAATGCCGGCTTGCCATGGGCATCACATGTTAATTGGAAATCAATAGACCCTGGACCGGGCACGGGGAGGATGTCTATTTTGCTGCAGATGTTACAAATTGCTTTGTAATAGAATTGAGCCGGGTCTGACCATCAGATTAACATAATGGGTCCTCGGCACACACGCCGAGAGGCTAGTCGATCTGTCTGCACTAAGCGCGGGAGATTATGTGTGGATTTTGAGCTCCGCAACGCAAGTGTGCCAGGTGGTGGATTTTCTGTCGGATGAGGGTTCGGGACGTTTGAGTGCGTTATTTCAGCCTTCTGTTGGTGAAGTGTCGGCGCACGAAAACAGCACCCATAGCCGATGGAGGAGAGCGTGTTTGTGGACAAATGGAAATGAAAAAATCGGCGGTTCCAATTGAATCGATCGCCTCCTGGTCGTTCTGTCTATAGGGGCACTAAAGTGATGAACAAATATGGAAAAGAAAGACTTCAAATATGAGGGAGAAGCGATCACACGCGCCTTTGGAGAGAGTCTGGGAAAGGATTTCCCTGCTTTGATGGCACAGGGTGTTGATCTGTGCTTTACAGTCGTCAAAATTTCTCGCGATCTTTGGTAGAAAAGACATTTTGATTCACAAACATTTGATTCTACCAGAAAACACTTCCAGACTTGTCAACCTCTGGAGAAAAGTAATCAGATAAGTTCGGTGTTCCATAAATGCTAGAAGCGTTCAAAGCTGGGATCCCACTTTTGGTACGATCATTGTTTGGACAAAATTCTTTCTTCGTCTTACAGTGAAGCTACAGTTCGGGTGGACATCCTCAGGCAACAAGTTTCTCCGCAGCTTCAGGCGATCGTGAGTCTTTTTTGCTTGTCGATCGATCTTTCTTTCTCTTCCGAGACATGCAATGCTCAAAACTCTGACTCAGACATGAGGCTGAATTTGAGCTATGGCACTGGATGAGTTAAAGGCGTCGGACATTTGGAGCTTATTGGCATATGCAGACTTGTGGCTTAAGGGCGCCTCACAAGGAGTCAAACAGAGCCAAACCCTCGAAATAATCATGCCATGGAGTAGTCGCGCATAATGTTCATTGTTACATCAGCTGTCTGGAACGTAGTACCTTCTGATCAGGGATGAGAACGCTGAGTCGAGAAAGTGAAGCAAATACTGAGGTTCTAGTAAAAAGGAATCCATTATTTTAGCACGAGATTTAAAGCTGTATTTACCATGGTAAAAATGGTAAAACGTGCGCCGTTTAATTGGGTTATTTGTTGCCATTTTGTAAAAGCCCTAGTCCCTACAGTCTTGTTTCATAAGCCTCCCTTGAGGGGAACATTTCACCAACAAAATCGTTGGACAGGGACAGTCGGTATTGGTAGTCACTTGGTGCAAGTCTTGGACTACTAGGTGGGATGATACGTGACCTTGGGATTAAAAAAACATTTTTTTTTTTAATTTATTCAATATAGTCGACTTTTAGCATGAAAGGTATAAATCCAGCTATTTTCAAACTCTCTGATTGAGTAATTTTCCGGAAAGTCTGCAAAATATACTCCTTCGTGGCGTCGATGATTTCACATCGCACACATCTTTGAGGTTTGGGAAGAGATAATAGTACCAGGAATCCAAATCGGGAGAGTATGGATGCGACAGCAATTATAGCCGTAAGTCATTGATTTTAGCCGTTGTTTCGATGCGCTTGTACGCCGGCGCATTGTCTTTCAAAAACACCCAGCGGCAGGATACATTTTTCATATGCAGAATTTTGCCCAAAATATGGCGTGTGCGCTCAGTACTAATCTTTGTCGTATCTGCTATCCTGCGCATCTTCCCTTCCCGGTCAGCCAACACCATTTCATGTATTTTTTTTTTTTTTTTGACATTGTCCTCTGTAACCGCATCGGATGGCCTGCCACTGCGGACTTGATCGGTTGTGGAATTGTGGCCAAAACGAAACTCTCGAAACCAATATCTAACTTGTTTCATTCTCCTTTTTGCCTCTCAAAAAATAATGTTTTATGAGCGAACGAATTTTTGTCCAAACACAACATGATGCGAAATACGTCAAAAACAAAAAGCTGTTAAAACAAAACTAAAGACAGTATCTCACTGAAATGTGGCATATCTGCTTAAATATGAACGGACTCCCAGTCAAGCTTCCGAAGTTTTTAGTAAGAAGCTATCGATGTGTGTGGGTTGGCGTTTTCCTAATATGAGTCTCAAGCGATTTCTTCCGTCAGACAGTCTAAATGTTGACAAAAGATATCCGAGGGAGTTTTCCCATAGAAAGCTCATAATAGATGATTCCTTGCAATATAGACAGTGCTTACATTTTTCAATCGATGTTATCTACATTTTCGACAATTCGCCTTTAAAATTGTGATAGATTTTTGACATCAAAATTTTCTGATCGACGGAGTTAAAACTGAGCGTGATTTACTGTTACAATATCAGAACCATAAACGTATTCACGTTTTCTAGCGGCTGGCTTGAGTTTACGCAATTATGGCGTATTTTCTCTTTCCTGGTGTCCAGTTTTGACTTGCGCTCGTGCGACTTGAACTTAATTTCCTCAAACTTGTTAGATTTTAAATCTGCACTTTTCAGAGAAAAATAAATCTACTCGAAATCCGTTAAAAGGAACATCGTGCTAGAGTTTGGGGTAAAACTGAGAAACAGTGTATTGTCAGCTGTCTCTAGTCGGATCCTCCTTTTGAATGTTCGCGTCGCTGTATTTGTGGTCGTCTCCTGCTGCGTTGTACCTCTTCGTTAGACTTAAAATTCCACCCGACACAGGGAATTCAGGCGTTGAATCCCAAGACACCTGGTCACGGTAATGTCTTCCGAAAATGTTTAATAGCAAAGTCTCAATTCAATAATTCTTGATCGGAAAGTGACAAAATGTTTGTACAGATGCTTTCTCATCTGCCTCCAAAATATTTCCTTTCGTTGTCTGATATTTTAAAAAACAAGGTTTTGAATCTTAACTGATACCTGAGCTGAAGAAGATGATTTTTCATGTGAATACGTGAATTAATGTTACACGATATCATTACATTGGTACATCCTTTTACCTAATTACACTTATAAGAGACTGCTGCACGTGTATATAGGACATACGTGATTAACTGCTTATCTGCCTCTGACTAATTACACGTGTATTTATATAATAATGCTGGCGCCACAGTTCGAGGTGGGCCTGGACCTCTCAGCAACCACTCATATTGTGCGTGCGATTGTTCTTTCACGAGTGGATGGGACCTACAGTTTTATGCCCACTCCGATCGGTCAAGTTTAAGAAGCTTGTCTAGAAGAGTATTCTAGACCGGAATACTCTTTCAGTTACTCGAAAGAGGTGAATCCGTGAGCTATGACAGTTTGTGAATTCGCGGATTGAATCTGGCTAAGAAGTCGACGCACCAAACCACAACGCCAAGGCGACCGTTCCATTCATGAATAACTTCATGTTTCACGTGAATACCTGAAGTTGTTCGACACGGCATCATTTACATACTGTCGCCTAAATACACTAGTAAGAAGTCAGAAACTATTGCCCGTGTATATAGGACATAGTGTGCCCCAGTTTATCCGTTTCTGACTAATTACACGTGTACTAAGTAGCATAAGAGTCAGTCATCTTTTTTGCTTTATGAAAAGCACTAACTGGGGTGCGAAAAAGGTATTCATAGATCCGCGTGGTCGCACAATGGACCTTTGTTATGTGGTGTGTGGCTGCTGTCTTTCTGTGCAGCGGTCAGCGACATAATGTAATTCCCGTGAATGCCAAAGTTCTGAGGTGCTACTTTAAAGATTCCTATGTTCAGGTTTTCATCTCAAAGGTCTGCGTGTTGTGAGTGCGGTTCTGGGCCTCTATCAAACACGACTAATACCCTGCTTCGTGTTTAAGAGATGTGATGTTCTACGTCAACATCATAGACCGCTAAGTTTTTCACAAATGTTCACCATGATGCTTTACATCGACGTTTGTAAAATCATCAGCAACATTCTAACGCGAAACTGTGCAGCCCATTCGCTTATCTGGCGAGCTCACTGCTCTGGAAATGAGGCAAGAAGCAGGGTTGCCGCTGGAACATTTGAGAAGGTCGAAAATAAAAAAAAAGTGTCACGTTGCTTTGTGCCCAGAGCTTGACTTAGCCAGGACAATCATATTTCCCATTATTTGAAATTCCTTTTCAAAATTAATTTCAAATATTGTGTCTCTTCCACAAAGGATAATGATCCGATTCTGAGCCGAGTCCGAATCTGTTACATGGAAAAAATGTCTCTTATAAAATAGTCTCCAAAAGTCGCGAAAATATAAAAAGTGTCAAAATGGAAGTATTTTTAAAAAGTTGTGGTCAAAGGGTCAAATTGCCTGCAAAAATACATTAAGCTGCATCAAATCCAAAGATGTGTCCAACTTATGAAAGTGTGTGCCTGTGCCTGCCCATTCGTCAAGTGTTTCCTTTAATCGCTTCTCCACTTCAAAATGGCGATTATTTCAATCGTTGTAGCTCACAAATGTGAGCCTGCCGAAGAATTTACCTCTCCAACTGTTTGACGTCAGTATGATAAATGACATGAACTTTGAGCGGGATCCTATAGGACTCCTGCCGCTGTTTCAAATTGAACGTAACATCTTGCCCGGCTTCGTGAATATTCATACCCATTTTACAAGACAGTGGTAATGTTCGCATTTAGAGAGGCTTCATCCAAGTGGCTCAGGGGGCTGTATTCTTCTGCTTTCACTTCTCACAAACCCTCCTCCCGTCTGTTTGACACCCCAAATCCTGCAAAGTTGAAACTCCCCTCCCGCCAACTGCTCTGATAACCGAGTTCTTCAAATCTCCCTCGTCGCCTGCATGCCAGCGCAAAGTCTTTCCGCCAACACAAAGAGATTACGTATTTCGATTGTATAATGATGCAAATCTAGGCAACGAGTGCGATAATGTGATTAATTGAAATTAATTGCATTACTGTTCCATTTTTGTTGGTTTTGTCTGCCTTCCCATTCAATCGCCTAACAACGTGTGGTTTTCAATTACGCCGTTCCTGCGCTGCAATGCAATGCACAGCACTTGTGCGCACCTCTGTTCAGCCGCCGCAGCAGTTCGATTTGAAAACCAAGAGTGTCCCTAACCGGGCGACCACATTTCTTGCCAACTGACAATGGCTGTCACAATCGGGTGAACCGCATGAAATAATAAATTTTAATCCAACTCCGTCCATCCATCGATAATGAATGAATATAAATCGCTTCAAGTGTATTTTATTATTTATGGTAATTTACTTATTCAATTTCGTTTAATATTTTTCCATCTGTTTTGTTTATTTGCAGGTACACATATTTATGCTAGTTTTGACATTGATGACAGCTCGGTGTGGCGACAGAGACGACGACGTCAACGGCGCGGTTAGTGTCACACGCATGTGGAGAGTCTTTGTGAAAAGACAGTTTATATTCAGAGAAGGTAACAAGAAACCATTGGGCGCGCATCGCGCACTCGTTGCGCAAGATAAAGAGGAAAAGATTGTTTATTTATGGGATTTCTGTTCGATTTGTTTATGAGGAAGTCATTGATTTGAAGTGCTCGCTGTCGTTGGATTACTTGATGTTTTTATGGTCAATAATTGTGGTGAGATTAATGGATGAGATACATATTTTTTTTTTTGTTGTTTTGCTGCGGTAACTGGCAGAAGGATTTCTGATCGCGGCGAGGGGAGGGGGTATTTTCAAGTCGCAGAAATATTTGCTTTCCTGCGATACTTATCTGCGCACATGTCCATCAATGGCGCATTGTTTGGGCAATTAGCTCGTGGGGGCATTTTGATGGTGGGTAATGAAAATGGCTATTTGTGGAGTTATGTGGGCACTTTAATTGACTTGAAGTGGCCATCAACTCTGGGGGACAAAACAACTTTGCGACATTTTGTCTTTGATGATTTTTCTTGTGGCGGGGCTACACATGGTGGACTTGTCCTTCATGGGCGTCAGCCTACAATTAGCCTGGTGTCTCTAGGGTCGCAAGCCGAGTTTTGGTTGAAGTCCTTCTCCAGTCTCAAAAATCGTACCTCGTTTTCAGTACCGACCGTATTTGGTAAAATAATGGACTATATTTCAGAAGTGTAATAAAAAACAAAGATTATTTGCGTATAACAGCAAATCCAGTTTTCAATTTCAGGCCTTTATTTAAAAAAAAAAAAAAATTCTTAATTCATTTACTGCTAAAAAATGGGTTATTACAAAGCAGTTGGTCCACGGTATTTGAGGACAGCTTGTGGTCTACGTTGCAGAGCTTCCTTGAGTGTAGACCTAGAAGTTATTGTGTGCCTGTTTCTCTAGGAAGTCCCACAAATGCTCAAGGGGGTCTTACTCTGGACTCTGTGGAGGAGAATACAACTGTCCCGGGGCATAGTACAATAACCACTCCTTGACTTTTCTAGCTGTGTGCTTAGGGTCATTATCCTGCCGAAATATCCAGCCAGGATTCAAACCCAATTTCTCGACCGATGACTCTAAATTCTCCCTCAGCATATCCAGATGCATGTGCTGGTCCATATTTCCTTCTATGAATACCTGCTTTCCCACACCGGACCAAGCCATGGACCCCCACACCGTAACACTGCCTCCACCATGTTTAATTGTTCTTCGGAGATATTTCATTCCTAATGCTGTGCCACTCTTTCGCCATACTTTCGATGGACCAACGTGGCCGAAAATGTTGTACTTACTTTCATCAGTGAACAACAGTTTCTTTCAAAAAGACAGGTCATCGCCTTTTTGTAAAGTTGCAAACTCTATTCGTTTCTTCTGGTTGGGTGCACTTATCGACGGTTTCTTTCTTGGTGTTCTCGCAAATTATCCATGTCTATTTATGGTCCTTTAGATCGTCCGCGTGCTGACTTCTTTGGCTGCTTTCACACTCGCTAAGATTCGTCGGCGATTTTTTCAAATTTCCTTTTGTGATCTCAAACCACTTTCACACAGAAAATATTTCAGTCTCTGCAATTGAGATCTCAATTCTGAACTTCTTCTGTTTCCTACCCTCTCCCACACATGCGTCATCTCTTTCTCACACATGTACAGCATGCTTCCAATACCCAACATTGAGAACATAAGAAAAAAGCAACTGAAAGAAAACACGAAGAGAAATAAAAGAGAATTGAAAATCCAAAAGCAAACCCCGAGCACACGAGACGCGGGCTTCCCCTATCACGTCTCACCTTACTTGCCTTCTGGCTCGGAGTTGAAGACTCTTAAGATCACAGTGGGCTAACAGCGGAAAAAAGGTCTTTGGAGAAAGTCCTCCGTAGCCTTCTTTAGGTCTATTAGGTTGAGGTGGCTGACTGTCGCGCATACGGGCAGCAGACACACTTAGGCCAAACATAGGCCACGCGGATCTTAGGCTACCTATTCCGCAAACCAGTCTGTGCTCTTGATAAAGCGAAGAAGAGGGCTGATTTTAATGCTGCTCAGTTCAGCCAGATTAACAAAGAAATGTGCCCCCAGAAGTCTGAATGTACGGGACGAGAGAGCACTGCAATTAGATAGCAAGTGTTCGATGGTTGCTTCCTCATCCTCGTCCATGCAGCTTCTACAGAAATCATTATGGGGAAGGCCTAGTCTAGAGCCGTGAGTTCCGATGGCACAATGCCCTGTTAAAACGCCAATAAGAAGAGATCTGATGAGGTTTGGCCTGCTTAATCTGATCAAGCTAAGCGATCGCTTGGGATCGACCATAGGCCATAGTTGTTTGGTAATGAGGCATTCTGTGCCAGCATTTCAAGCTATGTTTTATAGTAGCGCTAGGCATAGAGGTTGGGTCTCCACCCGGAAACAGCACGGACCTTAGCCTTCTAGTTTTATGTCTAAGTACTCTTAAATAACCCGAGCTTATGATTTTAAAGCCTTTTTAATGTATATATACACTTATTTACAAGCCTTCAAAGTCAACAAAATATTCATTCAAGCTGCGAGCTATATTTTCAATAAAATGTCTTGATTCCAAGCCTCATAAAAAAATTCTGTATCTTTATACATTGTTCTATTGGTCTGGTCTTGGCTATTTAAAATAAAAAAAAAAACCTTCAATTATACCTTCACTCACTACTCACTCTGGAAAGCAGCCAACGGTATAAGAAAACCCCAACCACATGCGGCCCCAATTCGGAAAAAACCGACACGAGTGGGCCAAAGAAGATAAAGGAAATACAGATCTCTTCCCAGATCATTTGGAAGCGACATTTAGATCCTGTATACTCCTACGGTTCAGACTGAAATAATGACAATTTTGATTTTGATGAGAAATGCTACTTTGACAGAACTTAAGGAAGACTTGAAAAAAATCAAGCCCAAGAAAGCTCCTGGTTATGATTTAATCACAGGGAAAGTTCTATAAGACTAACCTCAGAAAGCGCTTCTTATGTTTCTCTACATTATTAACGCCGCCTTTAGATTAGAACATGCCCCTAGTCAGTGGAAAGTAGCAGAAATAATAATGGTGCCGAAATCGGGTAAACCCCCAACAGACAAAAAGTCTTATGGACCGAAACGTGTTCCAACGAATATTACTTCGATGTTTAAGCCCGGCTGTGTGGAAGAAATACGACTTATTCCTAACCACCAGTTCGGTTTTAGAAGCAAGCATTCAACTATTGACCGAGTAAGTCGCATAAATGATGTTATAGAAAAAGCGTTTGAACAAAAGCAAGTCTGCTCAGCTGTATTTCTCGATGTTTCTCAAACCTTTGACAAGGTTTGGCACGAAGCCTTGAAACACAAGCTTCAACAATCCCTCCCGAGAAAACTTTGCACAATTTTATCGAACTATCTATCGGATAGAATCTTCCGTGTGAAATATGGGAGAGAATACTCCCTATTTGAATCTGTACAAGGTGGAGTACCACAAGGAAGTGTTCTTGGTCCCCTCCTTTGCTTACTGTATAGCAGCGATATACCGCAGGACGTAGGCACATTTGCTGACGACACCGACATTTTGGTAACTGCCAAAACGGTGGAAGAATCAACTAGAAAATTGCAATGTGCTCTAGACCGGATACACGAATGGACGAACACCCAGCGAATTGAGCTTAACAAAGCTAAATCCGTTCATGTACATTTTACGTATAAGAACGTGAATAATTTGCCCGTTTTTATAAATAATTCTCAATTACCCTTCGGCTTTGAAGCTAAGTACTTCGGAATGACTCTCGAGGTAAGGCTTAAATGGAAGGAGCGCGTCAAAAAGAAACGTGAGGAGCTCCAATTAAGATACAAAGATATGTACTGGCTTATTGGAAAATATTCCAAGCTAAGTACAGACAACAAATTGCTTATATACAAGCAAGTGCTAAGACCGTCTGGACGTATTGTCTACAACTGTGGGGTCGTTCCAAAGAAAGTAATAGAAACGTACTACAAACTTTTCAAAATAAAGTGCTAAGGGTCATCGTCAACGCACAACGATATACACAGAGATCTTGGAATTTCAACAGTCCAAGATGAAGTTACAAATTGTGCTCGTAAGCATGAGCATCGCCTGGAAGAGCACATAAACTCTGCTGTCCTTCCAATTCTCGACGAAAGAGACTCTCCGCCGTCTTTAAAGGACTAAACCCCTTGACCTAGCACGGTGAACTCAACCCGCGCTTAGTTGCGGTGTTAGCCAGAACACTCAATGGAGAGTCTCTTATCAAATGCGTCGAAACCAAGAAAGTGTAAGACTTAGTTGTAGTGGAAATATATTTTTTTGAGTGTCTCTAGGGTCGCAAGCCGAGTTTTGGTTGATGTCTTCCTCTTGTTGTATACATCACGGATGCGGTGCGGCTGTGTTGTGTTGTATCACTGGCTCGCAGTTCAAGACTCTTAAGATCACAGGGGCTAACAGCGGAAAAAAAGGTCTTTGGAGAAAGTCCTCGTGCTAGCCTTCTTAGTTTTATGTCTAAGTACTCTTATATTACCTGGGCTTATGATTTCAAAGCCTTTTTAATATATATATATATCATACACTTATTTACTGGCCCTCAAAGTCAAAAAATATTTATTCATGCTGCGAGCCATATTTTCAACAAAAGTTTACATGGCCTTATCCCAAGCTTCATAAAACATATTCTGTATCCTTATACATTATTCCATTGGTCTGTTCTTGGCTATTTAAAATGAAAATCTTCAATTATACCTTAGAGAAGTAGCTTCAAATATAGGTGTTGAGAAAAAAAAGTGTACGCCAAGCTACGCTTCATACATTGAAGACTGCCCCACCTCAAAGAAAAGTGAACCTATTGAAGTCAAGTACCTCGGAATCCTGATAGACAATCACTTCTTATGGAAGGGGCACATATGTTATCTACGACTTCAGTTGAAGAGTGCACTTTTTGCGATGGTGTACCCAAAAAAGATATACGAATACAGATGTCCAAAAGCAGGTTTACTACTAAACTACCTGCTACTTACTACTCGCTCAGTCTCTATACGATATGGTATCTTAGCATGGGGAGCAGCATCCAAAACTCTTCTTGATAAGATCCTGAACCTACAAAAACGTTTAGTGCAAACAATAAACTTCAGCGTACAACATCTACGTGTACTTGACGTCTATTCTATATTCATGATGAGAGCAGCTCTGGAATTTTATGACGATATCCGATTTCAGCAAGCAATACGTCATACCCAGAACACGAGAACACGGGCTCAAGAACTCCTGGAATTTCCACCAATTTTTAATGAATAAGAAAGACAGCTGCCATCGATACTGAATTCTCTATCAAATGATTTAAAATGTATACATAACCATAAGAAACGCAAAGAAGAAATCCAAGCACATTTTCTTGTCACATAGATAAAAAAATGTTTGTTAAATATTATTGATCGTCTTTTTAAAAAGGAAATAATAATAATAACAATTGTTGATAATTGAAAATCAAAATCATCAAATAATTTCATAATATATTTAATTAAGCATCTGCAGATAAGATATTCGGGTCGTTTAATCGGTTTTGCCAGTTTGGTTTGAAAAAAATGTTACTCGGTTTGAGTCGGTTCAGGTGTAACCCGAGTTAATTCGGTTTTTTAACCCGGGTTGGCACACTTTGGGTTGGCTAGTAAATACCCATTTTTAAATAGCCACCCGTTGGGTGTTTTCCCAAGGCACAAACCTATTTCAGCTAGATTGTGTAACCCCATTCATAACTATGAGGAACTAAGATTCATACATACTTATCAGGCTGATGACCCATGCAGGGTCCGAGCCTGAGCAAAAGCTGCTTTCCCTACCTGACGGTCCTGGGCACGCTGCTTCCAGTCATCAAGACCAAGCTGTCTTACTGTCTTACATCCGCGATTACTTGATCTTTTAACGGAGATTCGGTCTTTCTCTCCTTCTCGAACCAGGAGGCTCGGATTCGAAGACCCTCTTGGCTGTAGCATTGTTGTCCATGCGCTCGATGTAGCCGAGCCAGTGCAGTCGACGGATGCTTGCCTTCCGGACTACATCCACATCCTGGTACAGCTCGTAGAGTTCGCGGTTGTGTCTTCTCCTCCATTCGCCTTTCTGGGAGACGGTACCATATATCCGACGTAGAACTTTTCTTTCGAAGGCACCAAGAATCAGCTCCGCGGTTTTGCTTATCGCCCAGCTTGCGGCTCCATATAGCAGGACTGGCAAAATAAGAGTTTTGTAGAGCATGATGTTAGTCCTTTGAGTCAAGAGTTTTGAAGCTAATTGTTCTGACAAAACAAAGTTACACCGGTTCCGTTAGATGATGTCGTTTGTGGAGTTTAAGTTTGCTCCGAGGTAGACAATCTCCTTTACTACCTCGAAATTGTAGCTGTCGATTGTAATATTTTGTGCTAGATGGTGTGTGACGGATCGTTTGCTTGCAGGCAACTCATCATAAATTCTAATAAAAAAAAGTTATAGCACGGAAAAAATTATCTGCAACTTCTTGCAACCTTTGGAGTTATGTTCAAATTTGTTTCGCTGTATCGGATTAAAAAAAACACGGTTTTGACCTTGTTCATCTAACAAAAGTCACAATTTCTTGGCTAATAAAATGCAGGTAATAGCATTTTGGTCGATTTTTTCTAAGTTCCACATTTTCACACCTCTTGCCGCCCATGCGCAAAAGATGCGCAACAAGGGTTTCTGTGCGAATGTCATGCAAAAACAAAGCCTATTATTAGCCAATTTAATTTTTAAAACGAACCTCTTTATCTGTCATTCAAAACTATACCATGTTTTCCCCTGAAACTCAGTAAACCCCCCGCCCGCATGTAGATTCTTCGATATCAGATCTTCCTTAATGAAGTAATCATGATAATTTATAAATTCGAATGCCTCAACAAAAAGCTGGAAATTTCCCTTAGAAAGTGTCTCATTTAATTTCGTCCCCTCACAATGAATGTCCGCGGGTGAAATAGGACATGACTCATCATAATTTTCCATCACTTTCCACTCGTCATGTGACCGCCAGCTCTCCGCTCTGCGCTCTCCACCCGATCCGTTAGGAAACCATGTGAATCCCATTAGTCCGTGGAAACCCATTGACATTCAGAAATTAATCATATCTCAAAATTACAATGACACTTCCTTTCCTCCTTTTTGAATACCTTCATGTTCTGTTCATGACATTATGTATACACGGAGATTTTCTAAGAGTCCCTTGCTTTATTCCTCAACAAATGCCCTCATGAGCATTGCAAGTCCTAGAATCGATTTCACAGCTCCATTAATTATTTTGTCACATTTGCCTGCATAAGTGAGGTTATTTTCCTTTTTTTTTTCTTCCTCATTGCCAAATATCAATCAGCGGAACTTCCTGTTCATGTGTATAATAGAACAAGACCTACCGAATCCATCCATCGCATCTCAGTCCGCTGGTGGCGTACGTTCCACTCTGAAAAGGAACTACTACTTCTCTGACACACTCGCATTCCCCTCCTCGCCCATGTGCCTTTTTTTTCTAATTGTGAAGAAATTTAACGAATTTTCAACAAGTAAACGAGAAAAAGATACAAATGAAAGCGAAGAAGAGGCAGAGGCAAAGAAAAAAAAACGCCGAAGAACAACCCGTAGTTAGATACAAAAACGTTTTGGGTCCTAAAACCGAACCCAACTTATTCACAGTTTACACACACAAGCCTACATAAAAAAAAGTGGAAACAACAAAAAAAAAAATGCCTTCTTCCTTTGTTCGGGCGACGAAACAAACACAACCGAATCATAGGCATATCCAATAAATTGAGTGGAATTTCATTTTTGGTTTCATGAAACCACTCAACAGAACACGCACACACACACATGCACGGGCGTAGTATGCACAGGCGGCGGAGAACTCCAGAAGATACGTTCCACAACTCTGTGTACTTTTCCAGTTGCTTCGCTTGAAAATCCCAATCCCAATCCCAAACCCACTGGGCAATGGTTGGATGATTGTACTCTACTGTACCTCATGCATGCACCAACACAGAGACTCATCACACGCATACACACACCACGGGTGTAACAAATGGACGAGTGTGCGTTGGACTGGCGGCAGCCACTTGAAATACAACGCGGCCCCGAGTTCGAGTACAACAAATGCCGGCTTTACTGGCTTCGGGCGTTTCTCTTGCTTGTTCTCTCTGTCTCTCTGCGTCGTCCCCTCGTCTCTTTTCGTTTTTTTTTTTTTTTTTTCTTTCTTGTGTTCGTGTTCGTTTTGTCGTCGTTTTGTGGATGGAATTACACACATTTCAGAGATACGCCGCGCGGATACACGTTGAACTGCTCAAACTTCGTTCGCTGCATTTAAGTTTGAATTTGGACGTTCAAGGGTGCGGATTGACTTTTAGTTTTGTTCCTCTCTTCGTCTCCTCCTGTCATATATTGCAGTGTTCACATTTTGATTTTTCACAAATTTTCAAATAAACCAATTCTCAACGGATTCTCTCAAGTGTTTTCGAAATATCTCAAAAAAAATAAAATCCTTTAAAACGAAACAAAGAAAAGGTGGTGTCTAGTGCAAAGAAGAAGAAAACGCAGAGAAAAAAAGTAGAGTATCCTTTTTTTCTCAAATCAAGTTTGGCAGGAAAAAAAAGGAATAAGAAAAGAAACCGAACCGAAAAAAAAGAGATTGCCTGCTTCGCTTAACACAAACGCATACAAACCGACAGTCCGTCAGAGCGAGTGTGTGCGTGCGTAGCTCTTTGTGCGCAGTTTTGTTACATTATATAGTGAGTGGTGGATATACACAGAATACACTCACCACCGATACACACAGCAGATTGTATATCCTTGTACGTATATTCGTTTTTTCGTTTTTTTTTTTAGTCCGTTCCTTCATTCTTTCGGTCTTTCTCGCCGTATGTCCTGTTGGATGAAAGTGAATTTTTTATTTTTTGTTTACAAGTTGTGAGAGAATACGTGTACACCGAGGAGAGAGCTGCTGCTTCTGTTTCACTGAATTTCGTGTGTGCTTTGTGAAAGAAGAGTGAATTTAATTCCGACGAGAAGTGTATCTGTGCACACGGGGCATTAATCGGTTGTGTACTGAAAGAGATACTAATTACTATCTGCAAAATCTACCTAAACGTGTGTGGATAAGTCGAGAGAGAAGATCCTCTGGGACGGAAAACGATAAAACGTGTTCAAAAAGGTAAGAGATGATTTTCTGATCCATGATGGTAGCACACACACGCTCAGTGTTGTTGCATGTGCACAATCCTTTAAGTGTTGACTGTGTGAACGATTTCAGGGTTGCCAAGAGCGCGCACTGAATGCTGGATTAGATGGGAGATTTATTGCTGAATTGTTTGAAACTTTCAGCTGCAACTGCGAGTGATCTGAAGGTGACACGCCCTGTTTTTTCCTCAGAAGACTGACTAGTGCAATAAATGCAATCCTTGAAGACTATTTCATCATCTCTGTGGATTGTGTCGCAGGTCTCTTCCTAGACAGTGGCCTGGTACCGGTCGTTTTTGTTCTTTTCGCTTCGTTTCCTAGGAAGTCAGGTCAGGTCATGGAAAATTTCACTAATCCATAAGACATTTATTGCTGCCCCTCTGCGAGCGGATTGCTGTTTGAGTTAAGGGGGTAATTGTTGGAAGGATTTTGTAAACCCAAGCATGAAGTGAACAGATTTATTCTGCTGTTCGTTTGTCGGACTTGGGTTGACCTGATGTCTAGATGCTTTCAATATTTCAGTTCTGTAACTCGGTTTTTCTAATTCTTTATTACTTTCAGTCTGTTTTGCAATTTAAGGAGTGCCAAATAGAAAACGTTTATGTTCAAGAACTGGTTTTATTGTCGTTCAGGAGCAAATGTTCGGAAACCATTTCGAAAAGGAAGAAGAACACGTCAACAATGCCCTGAAGTAGTAAAATAACACGTGACGGGGAAGGAACCATGTGAATGGCTTGATTGAGTCCGGTTCTGAGTCTGTAGAAACTCCATGTTCATTACATTCTCCACACTGTTTCAGATTCAGGCATTTCTTAAAGACTCGTCGAGGACACAATTCAGACATTTTCAAAGATTCGTGCGATGACACCACACGTCCTTTGTCCATCTCCATTTTGGAATACAATTCCCTCTGCTTAAGAAAGCAGGACATATAATTTAATGCAAATAATTAAGTGCAATTAAGCTGATTAATGACATAATTACTTTCTGCATATCAATTAGAAGCTCGCCGATAGCTCTAAGCTAATCGGCCAACGCCTCTAAATCATCATGAGCGGTGTTAAAGTGGTCTCAGGAGAGTAGATCGCATCACGCGACCGCCTGTCTGATGGTACAGTGAAATCTCCCTTAGGCAGATAGCGTTGGTGACAAAATGTTCGTCTGCCTGTCGTCCCCTAAAGAGACCTGTCCTCTAAAGAGATCATGAAATGCAATTTGAGCCTTAAAGGCATGCGTTCAACCGGCAAAATGGAGTTCCACTATGCATACGTTTGCACTTAAAACTGTTAAAGTTTTCGGGGGAAAGGATTGGTTTCGCTGTATTACATGAAAATTAGCAAACTCGCCTGTGGTTCTGTGCAGCGTGGGACCCACACAAAACCCTACAGGTACCCATGCTCTCATGTCCAGTGGCAGAGCGATTGGGTGTACACTTAGACTCTGTCAAAACTTTTAATTGGTGTAAGAGAAAAATACCAACTAAGGTCGACGCTCAGCATATTCTGTATGCAGAATGAGTGCATTAGTTGATATTGAATTCTCAACAAGTTCCTTTCATTTTTGTTTGATAATGAACAAGTAATCTGTAAGATTTAACTCGATTGAGTAAATAAACTCAAGGCTTGTGTTATTGCCATCTTCCAAGCGTGTTTTCTTTTCTGAATCGGATGCGGCAGTCATAATTGAACCAGAAATAAACGTTTTATAAAATGTATCATTGACAGCATTGAGTCCAAGTGCCTGACTCAGTTATCTATCTCTTATTCCAAAGAGATTACTGTATGCTCAACTGCGCGATAACGTGTTGGGTTTTTTTTTAAAAGTAATCTGCTCATTTTTTTCATACATTTTGTAGATACGTGAGTCTCTCTGGCGGGCATTCTTCGTGCCTGCTGCAATCTGGGGTGGAGCCTTGCTCCTCAAATAAGACTCGGATTAGCACTTCATCCTTTGCCAGTTCTCGAAAGTTGAGAGTACCTCTTCTTTAGTCGTTACCAATGCGATGTTGAATGTCGACACAATTACAAACACGAACATCCTCAAGCAAAATTGATTAATTAATTTATTGGCATCGACTCGTCTACAAAATAAACTGGCCGACTCAGCATCCATACTTTTTACAAAAAAAAAAAAAAAAACAACAGTTTGCAAAACATTTCGACGAAAACAAATGGGAATAGGACGCTTTTTTGAGCTCGCGTAAGCAAAAAGATGGTTCAACAAAAAGACAAAATCACATTCGATCTCACATCATGTAAACAAATGTGAGGTAAAGGAAGTCACAGAAAAGTGCATAGATGGCAGTGTTGCTAAGTTGATGTTTTGGCAACCAACATTGTCGATTCCAAAGAAAGGTATTGGCTTTTTGACACATCCGCTGCAAAGTCGAATTTAAGAAAAATTTCATAAGATTTATAGATTTGATCACAAAAAATAGACATTTATTACAAAAGTAATAGTCATGACACCACACGACAAGGTCACCAACCAATGTGTTAAAAGATTCTTGTCTCTTAATGATTCCAACCAATTTGTTTGGAATAGTTAGCTTTATCGTAAAATGGTTAACAACTGCTTTACTAAAGTTTATTATCTCATTAACAAGGAATTATTTAAGTGCCGCCTTACTGTGTTCTTGGAATTAAGTTATTATTAATTTCGTTCTTGTAACTTAGTCGGCTTAGGACTAATGTGTCATGCCTGCTGGACTTGTTCTTTGGACACCAGGATATTGTTGCACGCTTGTAACCCAAGTCTACACGATAGCTTAAGGTCCCGTCGTAATTGAATAGAAGAAGCTTAAGCTCATGTCAGAACTGAACGATAAGTAACTAGAAGCATAGACAGCATTTCAAATTGTCCAAAATTGCTTCTGGGAAATTGCACACAATTCCACATAAATAAATAAAAGTTAACGACACTTAACGAAACTTAGCGAAACCTAATGAAACTTAACGAAACTGAACGTAGCTTAAAGAATCTTCACGGAACTGAATGCAACTTAACGAAACTTATTGCAACTTAATGAAACTTAACAACACTAAATGGAACTGAACGAATATTAATGAAACTTAACGAATATTAATGAAACTTAACGAAACTTATTGCAACTTAACTACACTTAATTAAACTTAACACTTAATGAAACTTTACAACACTTAATGAAATTATTGCAACTTAACGACATTTAATGAAACTTAACAACACTTAATACAACTGAACGAAATTTATTGCAACTTAACGACACATTAATGAAACTTAACAACACTTAATGAAACTAAACGAATTGATTACTATCGCAGTGTAGCATTTCTGTGTACTCGCTCGATACCTCAAGTTATCCTAAGTCCCCTTTCGTTCATGGTTGTGTGTTAAGGCAGAATTCGTAATCATTTTAATTACACACATGTGACTGAACTAAGGTTAGGTTAGGATATGCACAAGTGATTCCAATCACACTTGGGCGACTATACATAGATCTCCTGATTCTTGCTCTGAAACCCATTTTTTTGCGATTGAGACGGCTAACGCCTTGGTTGTCCAAAAATTCCCTTCCTCTTCAAGACACAAAGATAGTGATGGTGCATATCATCCAAGTCCATGTACTCGATTTTAATGTCATATTCTTGTTTCAAGAGTTCTTGTCTTCTGAGGGCAACTTCAATCGAAGTTGGCAACGCATGGACACCACTGTGCAGCCCGAAGAGTCTTCGACACCCAACCAGTGAGACAACGCAATTAAGGACGCCCACGAAATCGACGGCGAACACAAGTGGAGAACGACCTCAATCAACTTGGCGTGCGAAATTGGAGGCAGCTCGTTAAATATGGTGCCAGCTGGAGAGGCTTGTTGGCTGAGACCCAGGTCCACAATGGTCTATAGCACCATTAGAAGAATTGTTGCTCTGTCTCCTAGTTGTTCACACAACAACAGAATTTGTGTAATCCCCACATCATGTTTGTTCATACATTTCACAATCAATATCAATTCGCAGACAGTCACCCTCTGAGGGTGTGGCTGACTGAACCGCGTGCCCTTCCATATCCAGCCACTCTTTGTTCCCCAATGCGTCTGAAAACATTTTCAGAGCTGACAGACTTCTACGGTGTATTCATCGCCATTCAAAAAATGTGTGCACAAGTGACTCAAACTTTCGAACAAAGAGCACCCCTGATGGAGAAAACATTAATTTCCCATTTCTGGTTTCTGGATGGCGCCTGCTTTGGCCCACCAAATCCAACCACCATCCAGCCACCAGCTCGGTCTTCTAATTTCGAAAACAATTTAATTTTGTTTTTATTAGACGCCACTGGGCTGCCCCCGCTTCACATCGTCTTTGACAGATTCATGTTTTTCCATCTCTTAGCCTCTTATCTTAATTCGTTTGTTTATAGCCTAAATTGCTTTTCACATCTTTTTTTAATTGAAAGCGAAACTTTGTTTTTTTTGTGTTCTCAAAGTTCCCGCCATTTCATTGGAAACAGCGACCGAAACCAGAAGACCACAGAGGAGAAATGGCCTCATAACAGAACATTTCCCATCACACCCAGAATTCGATGCTACTGCCGCCACTGTCCCCCACGTCCGTCGTCATCGTCGCCCATCATTAACTCAGATATGATCGAAAAGTCTGGACGCGTTTAGAGAACTCCTCTTAATTGTAGCTCCCTTCGCGACTGGGCCCCATTATCCACGTCAAATGGATGAGTGATACTCTGTTAAGGGTAGGGCCACATCGAAAACAAAAAAATGAAGAATGAAGCGGCAAATGTAGCGCACGCATGGGCTTTAATTCATAGAAAAATATTCTTCTCGAGCATCCTACTCACTGTCACATGGCTGGATCGTGAACATGGCTGCGTTGCGCGTCGGGTGAAAACTGAAATCCAAATGTGCCGGATTAGTTACAGACGCCGGTTGTAGGGTTGGCGGGTCAATGAGTTGTGGCTTTTGGCGGTTCAGCCAAGGCGTTGCCGCCCGTCACTCAGTGGCTTTTGTGTCAATTTAATTGATTTTTTTTCTTTTCTCTTAGTTTAATGGCTTTTGTCGGTCGTCGCACGGAGCAATTAGGTGTCCACCACCATGCTGCTGGGGGTAGGAAATAAAATGCCTCAGTGGTTCCTACGACTCGTCACAAATGTGTTCTGTGTTGTGCGCCTGTCGTTCGGTCGATCTTTGGCGTGTTTGCAAGATTGATGATATATTGGCATTTTATTGATGTCATAAAATAATTTCTGATGACAAGTGACAGCTTAAAATGTCATAAAAGCGAGAATGTCTCCATTTCAAGTGGGAAGGCAATTTTTCTTAATTTCAGCCTATTTCCGGATTTGGAGTTGGAGCCACATTCTCAGACGATGATGAGTTGTGACAACAAGCTGGTTCGGTCTTTTTTGGGAGGATATGACGTTTATGTGTTTAATGTTTGAACATTTTGAGAATGTTTCTTTTTTGTGTGTGTGCTTTGACACAGGTGGTCGAACAGATGTGACATGATTTTGATGAGATTTTAACTTCTTTTTGGTTTGAGGGTGGCTTTAATTACGTTCTGGAAATCGTGTGCAAGTTGTTCCCCTCTTTAAAATGAGATTGGAGCGATCGGGGAGTTAGCCTTGTTTTTCTCTCATTTGTCGGCAAGCGGCATCTGTGGCAAATGTGACTTACTCAAGATGTGGGGTTTTTCTTATCTGGGAATTAAGTGAGGAGTTTATGGCTCAATGGGGAATTCAGTTCATTCTTTCAGATAAACATGAGCGCTGGCATCTAGCACTGTTGATAGCTTTTGATGTTTAGTCATTCAGAAATGTCGTCGTTGGAATTTGTCGTATTTTAGACGAGTCTTTGACGTTGTTTTGTTCAAGGGAGTCTAGAAGTGGTGGCCTACATGTGCTTTAACGATGTGAATGACGTCAAAATGGTTCCTCAGTGCCTGAGTGATCTTGAACTCAGTTGGTCAGATCAGTGAATCAGTCTGGGGACTATTCAGCGTGATTTCATTCTGGTGGTCCGATAAGTACTTAGCATCACCGCACGATGGCGCCTGTGTCGCAAGAACAATTTACTATGTCTATCTTACTTCTCGTCGACGACAACTGTCATTAATGACTCGTAGTTTTGTTTTGATCGCGGGCGTGTCCGCGGAGTTTAGAATATCGATTGTTGATCGAATTCTTGTTTTTGGAAGCGAAATAAAAAAGCTCTTGGACGCTGTATGTCACTTCTCCCTCGACCGTCAAAAGTTTGTTTAGCGAGTCTTAACGTAGCCGTACGTCAGTTTTTGATCAACCACGCCCAGGAGCCCCGAAAACGGCTACCACGGAGGGTAACGTGGCAAAAATCCACGATTTGCTATCGGCAGACCGCCAGCTGAAGTTGCGCGAGTTAGCTGAGACAGTAGGCATCTCAAAAGACCGCGCGGGTCATATCCTGCATGAGAAGTCTGCCTGTGGGTGTCGTGTCTGCTTACTCGCACCTTCGCCGTCGACACGACCAGCTAGTTACCAACTGCCGCTCCATGCACCCTATTTTCTAGATTTGCCCCCGAGCGATTTCTTTTTCTTCCTAAATTTGAAAAAGTCTATCGTCGGGCAGGAATTTTGAGTCGAATAAGGGAGCTATCACTTTCTTTGCAGACCTGCGGACATTTCAGGACTGGCCGGACAGCCAGTCATCTGGTAGAAACTCTTGGCGCTGTACACTTCGTGAATGAGTAATCTTCTGTCAAAAATCGGTCGCAGAATATTTCTTCGGAGTGACTAATGCGTTCTTTATCCGCTTTTAAAATTGCCCAGGGCACTGAGCCTTACAGGGCAGGTCTGGGATAAGCAATGTAAGCTTAATTCTTATTGATGCTTCAAAAGAAACAGTGGATGACGGAAGTTTTCGAATTACTGGATATTTTTTTCAAAGTCCATATTTCGGATGAAAGAAAAAACAGTGTAAAGCAGTTTTAAGTAGTAATTATTTGTCGAAATTAGAAAAAGAATTCAGAAATGAATTCTGTCTGGCAAAAATGCTTGGAATGTGAATTAAAAGGTGTAGAGCACGCACGAGGGATCACCAGGCAACTCGATCCTCCGCCATTGACTCTAATTCATCAGGAGTTATGGCCAAGTGTAACCAGGCGAGTTTAAGGACCTCATCCAAGTCAAGTGCATTCAACGCCCGCTTCGGAATCATCTCTGGTGGGACATTCGTGTCACGTGACCAAACCATCGAAACATTACCCATTCCGTTCGAAGAAGCATCTGCTCAATGTTGAGTTCCTTGCGGGCTGCCGTGCTCCTCACCCTATCCCGCCGGGTAATTCCCATAACAACATGAAGAAATGCTGAGATGAGCTCTGCAGCTTGTATTCGCGATGTTATTCATTCGGACATTACCCAAATTTCATGAGCGTAAGGGAAAGGGTCTTCGACTCCGAGCCAGTGGTACAACGCAATAGAGGACACCCACGGAACCGATGGCGCACCCATTTGGAGAAGGACCTCAATCGACTTGGTGTGCGTAGTTGGAGACAGTTGGCTTAAGATTGTGCTGGCTGAAGAGGCTTACTGGTTGAGGTCCAGGTCCACCCGGACTGTAGCGCCACTAGAAGAAGAAGAAGACGGCAAATACTGAATTGAAAACCGCTAACTTGGCTTTCACACCATGCTCGGCCTTCCTGGTTACAGATATCCCAAGCTGTGCCAGAACTCACTCAACTTGACCAATCCTTCAGGCATGCTCGGCACTCCTCGTCCCATCACTCGGGAAGAAGATCCTGAGATACTTAAACTTCTCCGCCTGTTACAATGGGACTCTTCTAACATTTATATAACCTCTGCTTTGCCCACATTAACCTTCATCCCAGCCTCAGCCCATACGGCCTATCGAGTGCGTGCTGGAGATCCGTCTTAATTTATTAAAATGACAATAAAGCCAGTTGACACAAAAATTATAACTGCACACAAACCTTCAGTGTTATTGTCTCAAAAAAGTCACAACCTAGGTCCCTGAATCGACATTCGAACGTCTTCATCGTAAAAATGTTTTCCTGTTTCTAAGAAAATAAATTTAGCTCTGTAACTGTTAAATCACTCAGCAAAGAAGTGAGGGAAAAATTTAATCGAATTACAGATTACAAATTTGGGCATGAGCTCGAATCACAAGATGGTGTTCGAATTAGTTGACTGTTCGAATTACAGAGTTTTCGAATTAGCTAGATGGTACTGTACTGATATTGGGTGGTGTCAATAAAAACTGAGTGTAAGCATTTCCTTGGCATTTTGGAGTAAATGCTCCATCTGATGTGAATAAAAATTTATTTCGTTAAATTTAAGGAATGCTATTCGCTTAGATATTTTGTCAGCTGAGTCTTTCTTCCGTTTTGTTGTGAATAAGGATGGAATATTCTCAGATTTCACTTGTAGAAGTTGAGTGTGCATATGAGGGGTGACTTAGAGAGAGAAAAAAGTGAAAACAATTTAAAATAATGGAAAATACTGCGTCGGCAGAGGAATATTTTGACGGATTTAACCTTGATCCTCAAAAAAAAGGAAAGGAAATCTGGAATTGACGATGACGATTTCATCAAGTGTTTGCAATTTTATACGTGCTTGCTGAAAAAAAAGCCAAACTCCAGACATGAAGAAAGCAATCTGAGCTGAAAGCTATGGAAGAACCTAAAATAATTTGAACATCTCGTAAATAAAGAAAAAAATGATACCATGAAGGCCCGCGTCAAATCAAAAGGCGATAAGAAAACGACGGCCAATCTTTTCATTACATTAAAATACCCTAAAACAATCATTATGGTATGACACCACCACCGGTTTCTTCAGGATTATCGGAAAGAAAATGAGTACTTAACCATTCCATTTTATCAAACTTGAATCCATACACGTTCTTGAAATTATCCCCTGTGTCCCCGAAAGGACATGAGTTATAATTCTTTGTTTTCCGCGTTTGTATGTTTAAAAACATTATTGCATATACTTTGCACCCACCTTTACCCGACTTTGCACTCACCCTTAAACGCCAAATGTCAACTGAAGGGAGGGTACCTACTTTGAGGAAATTTTTTATTCTCACGAAATTGCATACTTCCTTTAACGAAAATACTCGACTCATGTGTTCTAACTCGGAGTGTTTCCCCAGTTTTTATTCACACCACCCATTGTCCCAACAGATATTTGAAGAGGAGTTTGATCGGGTTGTGTTCACTTAAAGAGAGACAATGGTCGACAAAGAAATGTGACCGTAATACAACTTGTCCAGTTTCGTTAAGTTTCCATCGTTTAGATGGAACCGAAATTTACCATTCACTTTATTTTTTACCGTTCCTTAAAGACTACAAGTGCTAATTAACTGTAATCTAGCAGCTTGACATGTCGAAACTATCAACTGTCCGTGGCTGCAATAGCCGTGTTTTTTTTCATCGTTGTCGAAAGTGAAGTGAAGCATTCACAAAACGATTCGCAGTGGCTTTGATTTTTATCTGTCAAGATATATGAAAAATAAATTTATATGTTCGAATCGCTGTCAAAACATATGAAAAAATTTCGAAGTCGAATTTTTATCTGCAGCCACTTTTCACTGCCGATATCATAGGCAGTGATAGGCAGTCGGTTGTTGTATGTGCTTTACGTGCAAAATCTTACTTCACTATTTATAAATTTTTGAAAAAAAAACACTGCTATTGACGCAATACAAGTTTTTTTAATGCAAAGAAAGATCGGGATGACCACCTTTCAAATCACTGTGAGACTTTGAATGTTCGTCGCTTGTGAACTCTCCGTCTTTTCTCAAATGTCTTAAATCTCGTCCTTGAGGTCGTACCCAGCATGTCCTCTGTGATCGCCTCACCAATTTGCGACGATTGACGACTGTCAATCTCAGGTATACAGTCAGCCTACCTCCTCTCCCCTTAATTTCCGACCGGGGTCAACCCGATAAGCATTTCGTGCAAAAAGAAACAAGATTCCTTCTTGTCTTGCTAAATTCCAAAAGGTGGTCCTCGGAAGACAATGCAAAAGAAACATAAAAAAAAAACCTTTCAGCTGCCAAATGTGTTCATCCGACACTTACCAAAAATTCCAACTGCCCACTGGCGCGACGACAAAGAGCCATCCCCCTGCTCCGTGTGCTCTTCCTCTTCGGCATGGTTTCTCCCTTGAGGCCAACAAAGAAAACACGAGCAAGAGGCTGAATTTCAATTCAGAAACAAACGCGAAATAAAGTATCCCTTGGAACACATCAAACGCCAAAATGGAATTTTCGAAGAGAAAAAAAAAAAAAACAAAAAACCCACGAATACATGGAATGTAAATCATTTCTAAAAATAGCCTTGAAGACGGCGCGTCGCGCAGCGCGTTCTTGTACATACTTGTGCGGCAAACGCTGGAGTTGGTCATGATGGTACTGGTGTTCTGCAGCAGAATATGGTAGCTCACGCTTGCTCCGCAGTCCTTTTAGAGTCATTTACCTTTTTGCATGCACCACACACGACAGCGCTAACCAACTAACCAGTTCCTCTTTGGTCTTTTGCAGCTCTTTGTGTCACTTTGGCCATCAGTTTTGGAGTGTTCTCTTGTGTGTTCGCGTTTCGCATTTCGCATATTTGTGTCAGTAATGTGCACTGAACCAGTGCGCACGGCTACAAAGCGGCAAACACCGCTCCGCTCGGTGCGCACTGAGTGAAGACGAATAACAAAGTGACATTTTGTTGACAATCGTCGCTTTGAGAGAGTGACTTGTGTGTATGCAACGTTTGACAATAGAAGTTCATTACGCACCACCCCCTGCTGTCCGCTCTCCACTACCCCTGGCGGATGTCACTTCCGCGTTGTAGCCAAAGTGAATCTCGTCAACAAACACAGGCGGTGCGTCGTGTGAATCCAGATGACTATTGTTCGCAGACAAGATGAATCATCGGCAGAGAACAGAAATTAGCTGCTTTTCGCTTTCTTAGCGACAATCTGTCGATTGCAGATGAATGTGCTTTTGTTGTTTTCCTCGCCGATAAGAGCATTATACGGTAACCCCGGTTGCCGTGCTGGGCACTTGTTGTTTCCATGAATCACTTGCAATTGCGTCTTTAAACGGAATCAATGATTCAGACGTATAAGGGAATTTGAGCTTCATTGCGAGGCGATTGATAGCTTCAATGAAATGTACACTTCCGACGAATGCGGGCGGCCGATTACGAACATTGTATGTTGTCGTGAATACGGTTTCCACGAAGCACACTATCTGATGGCAATGTCTTGGGAAGGAAGTACTTCTGCTCAAGACTTAGTTCTTGGAAGAGGTCTTTTATTCTTTGGGGGCGGTTCTGTGGAAGCTTTTGAATTGGTTCTGTGAAGGGGCGCTGTACAGAGGAATAGTTCTTCTTGTTCGTTGACAGGAGAGTGTCGACATGAATTTGAATGTTTCAAATTCACAAGGTGCCCATTTTTCTGTGGAATCTGTTACGATTTCATTCAATACGATTCATTTGTTCCTGATGAAGTACCTCCCAGCTGTTGTTTTAAGGAGCTCTGGCAAGTGCTTCGGTTCGACGTTCCATAATCCTTATTCAAAAACTGTGGTGCGAGCTTGTGAGAACATTCATCTGTTGCTGTCACGTCGAAATAGGGACAAATCTTTGTAATGAAGAGAATCCACCTGCATAGTATGTAAGCACGTCTTTAAAAGGAAAGAAATTGTGTAGTTCAACAGACAAAACAGGAAACACCTTTCTGTAAATGTAAGTCTTTCTGTTGAAATAAATTGGAAGCATAAAGAGGGCTGGTCGAACCAACAACTCGTCTTTACCAACAAGTCTAAAGAATGAAAAGATGCACAAGATAAACTTGAACAATTCATAGTGCCTCACCCGGATCAAATGGTAGGTCTTCCGTTGACCATTTGGACCTGGAGCTTAGAATGAAGCGCAGTACACTGATCAGCTATAAAGAACTCGAAGGGACAGAGATTTTAGTTCGTTATATCCGATATTTCGTTAAAACCGATCTTTGGTTTCACGGCCTTACAGGGTGATGACATGTAAGGTCGGCCAGCTCTCAAAATTATGCCTAATTGTGAATCCGTTTGCAAAACACACATACAATTCTTTTTTCCAATAGGTTAACAGCTTTCCTGTCTGTGATCAAAAGTTTGTTGCAATGCAACTGTTAGTTTCTTCGTTAAAATTATAACTTTGACTCAACCTCTTGTCTAAAGTGAAACATCTGGATTTTAGTAGAAAAAAAATAATGGAAGTGCTTACAAAAAAGTCTTAAAATCAGTGAAATATTGACGGAAGTGGGTTATAATATGATGATAATGGGTAGTCGAAAAAGTCTTCGTATTTCTTATCAAACTTTTTCCACAAACAATTCACATGGTGCCCAAACATCGAACTTCTTTTTGTAGCCAGCCATTTTTAAATGGTTCAAAATATGGTATAATTCCCAAATATGCACTCTGTGTCACACATTGTCGGCTTATTTCGCATTAATCTCGTGCTTTTCTTATTTCGGTCGCAGATGGTTTTGTTGGAAACCGTTTAAAACAAGGCCTTTGTATTTTAATTGCTGTTTTCGTTGCTTCCTTGTTCATCCTCTCCTGTAGAGCTTCATCTTAAATAATCTTCTGTCAACTGTCAGGGGCCATTCATATGATCTCACTACGAATTGCAAGCTTCGTAAACTCTGACACTTCATTTATATGAAGTTTTCTCATTCGCAGAGAGCAATAGGTGCAATTTGAGCAAACCCCCCTTTCTTTGGTCGTGAGTGAGTGGATCGCGTTTGTCTCTCTTGTGTATTGCGTATTGCGACTTCAGGCTGACAGTTCGCAAAGAGAATGATTGATTGATTCGTGGAGAAACATTTTAAATCGTTAATAAGGATGCTTAAGCTAATTATTGTTCACATTATAGTCGATAGAAAAACTCAATAATTCCAATCCCCATCTTCTTTGATATCAAGAAGTATACCTTTCTGTTTATATTTGATGAAAAGTGGTTGCAGTTCGCGGCACATATGAATAGCTCTTTACAGTCTCTTATTAAATTCTCGTGTTGGCAGCACTGCCGCAGGAATGATAATTTCCGGGACATCTGCTGTTAATCTACGAAATTCAATTTCTGTCCGAAACCTAAAACCTCGACATGACCGTTCGAAATGTAAATACTTTCGCAATGACAGCAGACCCCAGCGAAAAATGATGTTTATCAATTTGTCACTCTGTCAAAAACGTCTCCGAATACAAAACCAGCTCTTTTTTTCTTTTTTTTTTGCAAAATTTTTAGTCACGCTTGTGCGGCTAAATGACACTCATTCGTTTTGGCGATGTCGCTTCAAATTGAAATACATTTGCGCCATTTATCATTTCTGATAATCCGGCAATACGCTCCCGAAGCCTCCTAGTCACATTTTTCCACGAGTGAATAAAGGCACGTCTTTGTGATTGCATCACCGTCCGGGTGAGGCTTGTCATTTCGTTTTATCATAAGCTCTGCGGTCAGCGCAACAGCATTTTATCTATTCCGATGATAAGGAAGAGACGAATGAATCGATTACGCGAACAATTTCCAATTCGAACAAATAAATCAGTTTCCAGATAATCCGGCATTCGTCGTTGCTTATCGCAGTTTTTTTCCCTGGAAAGCGATGAGCAGGTGATGGCTTTGCCCTCACACTCGGCAAATGAGAGATGTACCTAGATAAGCGACGGCATTCGTTCCTTTCACTTCCGCTCTCGAAAGAAGAAAAAGAAAAGCCGCCGACTTTCTTGCACAACTGTACCAAGCCGTGGGCAATGTCATCACAATTGTGGTGAGGCTCGATGAAGAGGAAAAAGTACCAGTGAAAGTACACAATCCTGAGGTACTCCACTTAAGGGGTTGCATCTTGAGTAACTCTTGGCATCGTGGTGAGAGGAAACAAAATTCGACATTTAACAAAACGTAGAGCCCATCATCCAATTACAAAGTGTTGGCCACTACACCAAGTGTGCATGTGCATCCCAGGCATGGCCAATCGACGATACCGCCTACTCTTGAACTTTTAATCATCATCATCTCATCCTCTGCAGCTATTTATACATCTCCCTGGTGTGGTGGCAGGACTGGATTTAGTCCCAGAAATTGCAATTCTATGCGCTGCTTGGTTTTTGCTTTGATAGTTTGTCCATCTGTGAGCTACGACTTAAAAGGCGAGGCAAGGAGGCGCGCACAGACCGAGTTCAGAGACAGAGAAAAGGAAGGGCAACATGGAAACACACACACATACACGTCACGTAAAAACTAAAAGGAAGGCAATCGTGAAAAGCTGGTAAATAGAAACACGTTTGGATGTGGCCGAATGCTTCGCGTATCGCTTTCTATTCTTCAGTTCGAAATAGTCGGACTTATTTGTTTGTCTTTCGGTGCAGGAGGAGATGGGGGAAGGCACTGGCACACTCTGGCATCGACCATTTGCGCAGTTCCCTCAATCGGATAATCCAGCGTACAGTGGCTTCGGATTTAGCATTGAAAAGAAGAAAATTAAAGGCTGACGAACCAACCAGCAGGCATGGTTGGAAAGTTAACTACTTACAGTTGGCCAACATCTATCGCGGGGGGGATGCCCGGAGCCAGGAGGGGGAAACAGTTCAACACAGAACACAACCGGATGGATATCATCGGGATGAAAGGCAAATTTAATATGCAATCTCCTTCCTGTTTGTGGCGCAGTGATGTGTGCTGTGCTTGTGTTGCCGATGCTTGACCGGGATTGGGAATAAGTGTGCTCCGGGAAAAAAAGACGATGTGTCCGGCAAGGGAGTGTACATGGACGATGGAGTTGTTGCAATGTGTCTAGTCATATTTTGCTGCTGAAGATTAATGGGGTTACTGGACGGCAAAAGCATTTCTCCTAAGTGGGCTCACATGAGATTTGATAACTTTATTGGCTACATTATTCTTAATCCCATTCACTTGATTGGGTTTTGGTCTGGACAACTGAATGGTTTTGGTGTTATTGACCAGGGAGGGGTGGATTTTATTTGGCAAATAAAGCAGACATCCCTGCGTTGGTTTTGATGGAGTGTGTAGCTTATTGTTTGGGACTAAATCTCTAATGACAACACTTTATGTGACATTTATCATTTTATCTTGTTTCTTATGGAATTTGGCAGCACTGTTCGTAGTGACAGCGCTGATTTGTTGCAATTATACACGGTCAGCTATTTCGTGGCTTCGAAAGCGAATTCAAATAAAACACATTTACGCCTTCACAATGTTGTCATTGCGAAGTATCAGTTTGACAGATGACAGATGAACACATAACTCAGTGTCACTTGTCAAAATGTGCACAATCCCACCTTCCCCTAAAGGGGTACCATTCTGTCTCTTTGAATATTAAATAAACGCCTTTCCAACAACGAATGTCAGATAAAGTGATCTGTCAAAAATGCCTCGTGTCTTGGTTGCCACACTGTGCATGTCATCACAATTACCGAGCCCCGCTCCATTTGTTGAGCACCAGCGCCGCGTCGCATTCGGTGGCACATCAGTGTCGTCCTCATGAAGCGTAAAATAGCGCACCCAAGCGGATTTTTCATAAATAATTACTTCTTCTCCTTCATTCGTTGGTTTCCTTCCAAACCTCTCGCTGATGGTGGTGTTCGGCTTCATTAGACAGCAATGCTGACCATTAACCCGTGATGGAGAGCTCAAGAGCGAGGAACATCGTGTGTGTGTTTTTTTCTTCTTTAATTGCCTTCCATTAGAAGTTACACTCAACTTTGTTTCGTATATTCTCGCGGTGGTGCATCTGTCTAATTCGTAAGAAGACGAACAAACAAACGACAGTCATCGTCCCATTTGACAGACTGTGTCATACAAATGCAGACGGCCATGGGAGGGGAGCGAGCTGTTTATTAAATCGACCCGTCTCTGGCGGTGTCATGTCCGCCTAGAGTGCCATTAAAATTGTCGTTACTCAAAATTTGTGTTTTATTGTTCCTTGTAAATGGGGTCCAAGTTGGGCCCACCTCTTCGCTGTCATTCTTTTTTGTCTCTCGTTCGGTTTTGATGGTTTATAATCTTTTTTCCCGCTGCGGCCTCCTTTCCAAGATTGATTCATACCGCGGTTCTGATTAATGAGGAAATAAACGGCGAATCAGATAGTGAAACGGTACATCGGGCAAGAAAGAGCCTCATCAGCGTGAGATGGAAATGTATTATCCTCCATTAGACATTCGGGTTCGATTCCATGCCGCGCCGATGTGGGACGACCACTGTGGGAGGAGGAGCGGTAGTCGTTAAAAAGGTTATGTGTCTAGTTGAAGGGAGGAGAGAGGTGTTTGTGATTCGATTCTGGTGTGAGAGAGAGAGAGAGAGAGAGGGAGACCAAGTGCAGGGCAGCGTACACCACGTGTGTGAAGGTGTTAAACGGAAACACTTAACATTCACTTGACATTCCTGAACCGTTTAACGATTCATTTGATGCTGATTTTCTCTTCTCTTCTTTTTAAGACTTGTAACAGGTCAGTAATTGCCCCCGGGGCTTGACATTAAAGCAGCTACGTGCGGGAAATAGAGTTCTGCCCGAATGAGTGGCGAGAGGTCAGTCGTGTTTTCTTTTATTGCCTCGACCGCTTTAAGAGGGGGATTCTCTTGAATCGAGACCTGCAGGATTAAGGCGTGGCACACTATGAATCAAGCATTCGGAGAACGTTTAATTGCCCACTGTTCTGCTACCGGTGAGACAATTAAATTGTTTTACTTTTAATGCAATCCATTTCATTTGTCAATGAGGGGGATTCTCTTGAATCGAGACCTGCAGGATTAAGGCGTGGCACACTATGAATCAAGCATTCGGAGAACGTTTAATTGCCCACTGTTCTGCTACCGGTGAGACAATTAAATTGTTTTACTTTTAATGCAATCCATTTCATTTGTCAATGAGGCCCACGTGCACATCCGTTGCAGGCTATCGAGCTTCCATTTGAATTTGTTCCATTTTGGTATTCAATGAACAGACTTGTTTCCGTGCTTCGATCACACCTAAGACTTGAGCCATGTACCACATTTCTTCAACAACTGAAATGTAATGTGTAACGATGACTAATCGTCAAACCAGAAGGCCTTGGTCGAAGCAAATGCTGCTGAAGACATTATCAACACGGGCAAACCTCCAAGGCACTTGAGTTACTGGTGGAATACTTGTCTGGTATGCAAATATCTATACTTACTTGTGACAGTGACAAGTGGGATTTAGCAAGATAATGACTTATGTCAAACTTTATGGAACTCTGCTGTTGAGACGAGGCTCGTGGCTCGTGCAGAGGTGCCCTCGTTATCCGTAGTTTGGAGGTGTAGTGTATTTTTTTTTAAAGCTTGACTGAATTGAAGTCGTCAGCATTCAACCGTCAGCGCAAACCAAGCCGAGTTCCCCAAACCAAGCCGAGCTGCCCAAACCAAGCCAAGTTGCTTCGTAACAATCAACTGTTATTTGGTGTATATTATGGGACTTTTATTGGCCTGAATGTGAATGTTCTCTGCAGTCAAACATTTGGAAATAACCAGAGAATGTGCTTCGTCCCGTCAGTGGTGATTTTATGGCACCGGAGTGTAGTTAAGTTGCAAGATCAAGGTGCAGTGAAGCTTCTATTTACGGACGGCCCTCTATACGGAACACATCATGGTCCTCGGCATGAAGGCAATTTTTGGATTTCAACCCCTTTCAGAAGGGAGGCTCCTACGTAACAGACAATAAAAATGGTCCTCCTGCTGTCCTCTATAGAGAGGTTTCACTGTATAAGGATTTCTCAGGGATCCTCCCCCCCATAAACAGCGGATCACCAACTTTCCTTAGGCTGGACGACACTGCGACAGCTTGTTCGCTGTAAGTCTTTCCATGAGGAAGTATTTGACTTTGACATGTGTCCACTCGTGAAAGAAGAATAGCACGCAAAACACGAGTGGTTGCTGAGAGCTAGGCCCAGGTCCGCCTTGGACTGTCTCGCCACCAATATTATTATTATTATATGTCACAAAGCACGCATGACCTGTCCAATGTGGAGATAGACTATAATTACTGGTTGTTAGTTACTGTACTGCTCAAATTTTCTATTCTGATGTGATACATCTTCAAAGTTTGTGACTGCAACATTTTGACTATTTTGTCTATATACATTTAATTTGGATTATACCATTTGAATTGTCATTAATTATACCATTCTTACCTTCTTCCTTTTTCTCCCTTTAATTGGCAAGTGTCTCCTTACAAATTTCTTTATAATGGATAGTGGAAAATGTCTTTTCGTATTTTTAATCAAACTTTTTTGACAGACAAATCATGTGGTACCCAAACATCGAGCTTCTTTTTGTAGCCAGCCATTTTTAAATGGTTCAAAACCGTTTGATGATGAATGCTTAGTTCCTTGGCGATGTCATGGCTGCTTATGTGACGGTCCTGGTCAATCTTTTCCATATTTTCATCGACTTTTTCAACGATAGGTCGACCAGAGCGAGGTGCATCTTTGACATCGAAATTTGCAGAACGGAAGCGAGCGAACCATTGTTGTGCTACACGAACTGATACGGCATCGTCTCCGTAAACTTCACAAATTTCATTGGTGGCTTGCATTCTGACAATCTTCCCTTTTTTATACAAAAATTTCAAAATATAGTGAATTTCTTCATTATTTTCACTCATTTTTGAACTGCTGTAACTTTTTTTCAACTTGGAGAATGGTTAACTGAAGCTTAAAACGTCACCTTTCCAACATCATATGGTATGACACAATGTGATTGGTAGCACTGGAGATAGACGACTGCAACGACATCTATTGATAAAATACGAAAATACTTTTTCGACTACCCACTATTAACCTATTACTTGAATTTAAATAAATATTTGCAATCAATAATAATTTCTTAGAGCCTTAAAATCACAACGATTGGGACTTGACATTTTCAAAGTTTGGTAGTTTTGGTTTGTTTTTGGTCCCGTCACCCGTCACACGAAAAAGAAGATAGATTTAGAAGAAAAGGTGTGTCGACATGCTTCTGATTATAAAGGAAATGACAGTCATCCTCTTTTTTTGTATACCCATTTTTGTACCACCGACGATAGAATTAACTTTGAAATACTGAAAGCATTTATAAGCGTTGGCCTTTTCTTTAGTCATCCGTTTTATTGAGCTGTCAGCTGTCATATTGGTATTTTAGAATGACAGCACTTAACAAATTCATTTTGAAAGTAACATTTACTGGTATTATAGGATTTTGTGAGCCCTATCAATGTCATAAATAAAATATGTACATCTTTGTTTTTTTTTTGTACATACATTTTTCATGATTCATATATAATAGTTTTTGTTTAAATATAATTAAATTAATAATTTTATTTCTTCCGTTTCAGGTACGTTTCCCGTCTGTTAACCAAGTTAATGCGAAAATTAATTCTGTAAGTTCATATTTTGCACAAAATCATGTAACGTTTGTACGGCGAGCGCCAAAAGTAGGAAGACATGTCCGTGTTTTTAGCACAAATTAAATATCGGACTCTAAGAAAAATCTTTTATAGATCTTGACGGTTTAGATCGCGTAGACAAGACTGCTTCAGCTTCAAGAGTATTCTTGAGGCTGGGGAAGCTTGTGACATTCGTATAATCACGTAGAGGAATCGTGATGTGGGTTTATGGTGGCATCTAGCGTACTCAATTTATTGTCACCTGAGTGTTTCTTAAACAATCTTAAGAGTAACCTGCGTCAGAAACAATTGTAAGCAAAGCTTAGGACGGTCATTTGTTGCTGATGTAAATTTCTCTACATTTTTGGCTTATGACCGTCGTGCGGATAGTTTTTGTGATATCCTCACGTTTTGTTTTGGTTTTATTTACATCACTATTATTGTACAAAAGTTATTTTCAAAGTGCAATACATTTCAAAATGTTATTTTGTGCTGTTTACATACTTTTGACACTGACTGTTTATCAATCAATTGTTCCTTAGACTAGTTGCTTTACTTATCACAAAACAAATATTTAGTGCGGGAAGAGTGGGGCAAAATGTAACAATTTTTTTTTCTTAAATCGACGGTGCTACAATTTTTCAGATAATTCAGCCAAACCCTTTTTTCAATAAAAAACGCATATTTCAGCTATAAATTGACCAAAAACGATCAGCGAAATATATTCAACATTCCTCCGGTTTTGAACGAAGATATTCCTGCTGTTACAACCTGCCCCGTGTATGGATACTTGTCATCCGAATCCTTGTAAAAGCATACATTAAACGTATTGATATTTTTAAGAAGAGTGTGCCAACTTTTAGGATGATGTCACAGTAAGTACACTACACCCTGACTTTTTCGTCTGCCAGACAGATGCTGTGAGTCGCCGTGGCGTAGTGGGTTAGTGCGCCAACTCCTAAGCAGAGGATGCCAGGTTCGAATGCACATTCTACCACCTTTGATAATTCACGGCTCCACCTCTTTCGAGTCACTGACAATGCTCAAAGAGCATTCCTGTCTAGAAAGAGCTTCTCAACTTCGCCGTTCGGAGTCGGCATTAAACTGAAAACCTAGGCCCAGGCCCGGGTTGGACTGTCGCGCCACCAATACTATATTATTAGACGGATGCAACAGATGAGGTTAAAAGATGTTCATCTTCGGAACAGCGCATTTTTTTTTCTTGCGCGAGGATTTATTTTCTCCTCTAAGCGTGCTTCCTTTTCTAGCGATCGGTGTATATTCAAATTGTTGTGCGACAATGCACGAGAAATGAAAATGATACCTTTCCTTAATCGACTCAACCAGCAACACAAAGTACCCTCTTGAGTGAAAGAGAGGGTAGTGGCCAACGATGGTATCCGAAAGGATGTGCATTGGCAATCGTCTTTGGATCGCTTTATTCGTGGTAAAAATTCGCCTCTATACTAAGCCTTCGGATAAGGTCTTATTCGCTCAGGATTTTAAGAGGCTGATTGTAGCCCGTATGGGTCTGCTCATGTTCACACCAATCCCCTTAAAAATCATCGGGGTTGTTAAAACTTACCCAAGTACTGATGACTGTTGTCTTCGACGCTTAGGTGTAGTAATATTGAAGTAAAAAATTGTATTCGTCCGTTCGTCCCTGTACACTGGCTTCACATCGCTTCTCTATGACGAGAAAAAACTACATGGCTATTTTTATGAAAAAAATCCAATAGAGAATGTACACACCATTGTCACGTCTAAGTTCAAAGGTGATTGTCTTCACATGTGACTCAATATATATATTTTTCATCAACGTTACATAAGCGCATCTTACATTCAGTGTTTGCATGTGCCCTCTTGCGAGACAGTTTACAAGCAGAAGCGGAGACATTTTCGAGTGGATAATGTCAAAAGGTGAACATTTCAATGGCATTGACATGTTCCCTTGAATGCCCTGTCTATACAGATCTCCCGCTTGGGTGTACATAAATGGCAGAGTTCAGCACTAACGATTTTGACAGTCTTCACATTTTGGATTGTCATATGTGTATAATGCAGAGTTTTGAAATTAGCTCAGATGCCATCAATTCCATTATTATACAGTGGAATCTTAGAAAGAAGGACAGATGTGTAAAACATGGTCCGTTCATCTTTTCAAATTTTTCATTTTTTCGGGAATCAAATTAGGGCGTGTCCACCAAAAAACATTTCATTATATTTAAAAAAAAAACAAACACAAATTGGAAAAAAGACTTATTTAGAAAAAACTGCTCTAAAATTTGTCTTACGAATCCGTTCATCCCTCCGAATTGTTCATCTTATAGAAACGCTCATGTTGCCGATATTCTACTGTACATAAATGCATTCGATTCAAGTCCATAAAGCCTGAGACAGAATAATGCTTTTGCGCTGGCGTTGGCTTTCAACGCACGCAATTCAATGGTCGTGCACAAAATACAGCGTCGGCCTGTTTCAGTGAAAAATGAGAGAGATGAGAGGATCGTAATAAAACGTTAAACGTAAGCTCATCTCATGTCATTATTGAACATGTTGGATATTGTTTGAAGGAGGTGTGCGCTGTGCGAGATTTTTTTCTAAATTGAGAGTATTTTGTATCAACTGTCATTTAGGAAATAGAAAAAGCTGATTAAAAATAATTTAACGACAAAAGTCATTTCAAATGAGTGTATGCAGAAAGGCGGCAATATATTTCATCTGGTAGATGAGAGGGAGAGAGAGAGAACAGCTGAAAAATTGCGTAATCATTTGAACGTTGTGCGTCATCGCACTCTCTTCGTAACATGAAGTCGGCTGGCGCAACGCACTATTGTGTTTCAGGCAATAAGCGTAATAGGACATCTGGCTGGTGGTCTACTTCCAGGGGCTCCAGTCCGTTGGTCTCTGTAGTTCGAATCTCAATGCGATTTCAATTGTTCTGCCTTTCTGACTTCATTTCATGCAACTTTCCGTTGACGTTTCGGACTCTCAACAATCTGCCACTTGAGAAAACATCAGTCGTCTTCACTTCAGAAATGAAGTATTACAGAGATAGCCGACTTCACAGCTGATGGCCCCTTAGTTCATTGACTAATTTGAGTACTTTTTTGACAGATATTCATGCATTTTTGACGGTAAAATGCCGTCCTCTGATTGGTCAATTTTGTTTAAGAACACGTTATAAAAAACAGTTGTCAACAATTTTAAGGGGCAAGAGAAGTAGAACTCGGGCATCTCTGTAACACTTCATTTCTGCTTCACTTCTATTCGATTTAATTTGTTAATGTCAGTGACTTGATTGATAAAGGGGTGAACTGTCATCCCCATTCGAACGCGTAATTGCGCATTTCACATCTGTCAAATGTGTCAATGACAGCGGAAGAGAAAAAGAAATTTGAATACAAACGTGAGAGGAAGGAAAAAATGAATTAATATTCCGGATACAACACTGATCCTCTACACAGGGTCAAACAAAAGTTCTTTCACTTTGCTGAACAGGGAGACACAAAAAAAAAAACAAACTTTCAAGCTAACTTCACTCTCATCTCAGTGACTGAATCCTTATGCAAATGGGTGATTTATTCTCCAAGTAAGGAGCTCTGCCAGTGACGCATAGAAGAAGCGTCGCCGCGCCTAGCGACGGCGACAGCCGCAACATAGAATCGATTGTGAATCATAACCAATTTACATTTAAAGTGTCTTTTGCTTTGTCACAGCACTCTCAATAATTGAAAATTGTAATTCCATGTAGAATTACAAAATACAACCTCATCCTCTCCCCTCCTTTCGAGTCGTGAGCGGTGTCTTGATTAGATTGTTGAATCCCCTGTGCTGTGTACTCATATTTGATATTTCGAATGCAAGTGGAAAATTAAATAATTTCGCCTTGGGAACAAGACATCCGTTTGCCGCCGCCGCTGTTTTCGATGGTTCGACACTTGCTTCATTTGAGTTTAACCAAGTAACCGGTGTGCAGGTTAGTGACAGCTGTGTGTGCGCCGCCTTTCCTTGCTTGGCGGCGTAACGGTGTTCTGTGCCCACTTCCGGCGCGTGTGTTCTGTGTGCCAGATTGAATATGCTGCTCCCCTGTGTCGTGCTTCATTAGAATTTCGAACATTGGGTGGTGGCAGTGCGCGCGTGTTCGCGTGCAAGAAGCGAGCCGGTCGTGCTTGCCTTGCCCGTCGCCCAGTGTACCGGGCAACAGGTCAGTCACCTTGATTTGGAGAAAAAAAAAAAAATGAAAGCCACATGCATGAAATTGAGTGCCAAAACTGCTAACATTCATAATTCTGATGCTGCTGATGCCGGCAAAGCCATCTCTTTTGGCGTCTAACCGACCACTCGATCGAAGTACAACCCAGGGTAGCAGCCATTAGAGGGACCGGTTGTGGCGTTTCGATCCACTTCAGGTGGGATTTTGCAGCACAGAGCGAAAGAGACGGCAAGCATTCAGCAGGTTTCGCGGAAAACAAAGCGCGTGTTAAGAGACTCATTTTACTGCGTTACATACGAGTTTTTGTTCGAGTTTTGAACGGCTCGGCAAGTGCCTCTTGACGTCGGTTATCTAATTAAATTTATTTCGAGATAAATTCATGGAAAGATGAAATCTATTTGAATTCAATTGCCGTTCGTGCGTGTGTTCTCTGGATGAGTGCTTTGAATTCTGTTCTCTCGATCGCGCTCTCGAGAGGGCGCAAGTGTGCACTAACGTGGAATCCAATTGAAAGGTTAAGTATGCTAATTACGGTTATAAATAGAAGACAAAGGAATTCTGCGGCTCATTGAGAGAATCGAAAGGCTCATGTGCCATTCACCACACTGCATAATTTTTAGGTTTTGATGTGTATTTGTTTTTTTGTTTTTTCAAAATATTTACCGTTCTGGTTGGCGAACTCTTTTTACTTGATTTTGTTTTGTTCGACTCGAGATGCGCCATGCTTCGGCGATGGTGAATGGGTTAAACTGTCCGAGTGAACTTTGGACGCGTGTGACTTAGCGATTCGCAATAAGAATCTGCATATTTAACGAGTGTGTCACTCTTTAATGGGAACTCTAATTAGCGAGTGAAATTATTCAACTCGTCCTCTCCTCCTCCTCCGAGCACACCACACTCAATTGGGAGGTGTCCAAGAGGTGTGCAGTGTTCTCGAAATAGCTCTCACTTAGTCATCCGAGTTGTGGAAATGTTTGGGCGTGTGTTTTTAAGACCGTCATTGATTCTGGTGAATTTTTTATTTTCCAAACAGGCAATTGGTCTGCTCATTTAGAGGGTGTCACGAAATAATGGGAAATAAAGTCGATTTACAAAACTCAGCGCTATTCAACTGCACCATTGTAGGGCGCTCTACATTAATTGTTTAAGGGAAATTAAATTGAAGTGGATTGTGGTCTCAGTGAATCAGTCTAGTCTAGTTGAACATGTTCTTTCGAACAACAGATTGCATGGCTTTTAGTGATGACAAAGTGACATTTTCCACTTAATCTGGCGAGAACTCCTTTCCCGGAACTTGGCGAGGTCAAGACGAGAATATGGCGTCTAATAAAGCGGTGCTGGTGCGGGGGGTGGGTGCTGAAGCCGATGCATCAGCTCATTTGACAGATATGATCGCAGGAAAAGCATGACCAAGTGTGGAATGTGAATACAGTCGACTCCGCTTAAACGAAACTTTCGGTTATATGCAACAAGAAATTTATCACGGTACAACAAAGTTGCCTATACCCGAACATCGCTTATACGCAAACTCCGCTTAGTTGCAACACATTTTTTGTGTTGCAAATAAGTCGACTGTACAGTGAAAGCTGGAACGACGGTCGCAGCACTTTTGTCCGTCTAAGGGAGCTGTCCGTCCATGGGAAATGTATGAAACTTCAGTCGTGAGAAATCCTCCGCTCAAGGGAAGAGAGCTATCCGTAACATAGGAGCTTTCGGTTGATCAACAGCAAAAAGAGATCACTTCGACTTTGCCAACTAAGCAGACACACATTATCCCGCCTTAACATCGTGTACTGGATCTTTGCCGTTCTGTGTGCCTGCCAGAAGCTGATGTCCCTACCAGTGTGGCTTCATGTAGAGAAATCTACAGGGAACCAGATCTGCACACCGTCATGTCTTCCGAAAATTCAACAAGCGCAAATCGACACTCACTAATTGAAGTGAACTCTCTCATAAGGGGACACTGACGATACCAAGAAATGTGTCCACTTATGAGGAGTGTTTGGTAGGAGAGACTATTTGAGAAGTCCAACCCACATAAACAGCGAGCCTAGCTTTGTGCTAAGCTTGTGTAGTCACGATCAAATTAGTTCACTCTAACAAGTGAACTAAATGAACTAATTCGCAATGTCATTTTATTTTAGTTCAGTAGTTCAACAAACTCATACCCTACTCTGGTCGGGTACATGTGCAGTGGATTCGGGTTTATTGGGACATCGGTTTATCGGGACAACCGCTTAACTGGGACAAATGACAAATAACTGAAACTTACTTCTCCTTTCTCTAAGTTCTTTATTTACTTCATATAATTGGGATAAAACCATTCTGTCCGAAGTGTCCCAATAAAGCAAAATCCAATGGGTTTCAGTAGGATGACTGAATTACATCGAACTAAACTCCACTAAATTGTACTTTGTGTGCGTGTATGATCATTGTGCACATCGGGGCTGTTTTGGTTTAACTACCCCAGCACATCGGGCAACGTTGCTGTTATCAGCGTCCTCTGAGTGTTTTTTTTTATAACGATAATATGACGTCGAAAATCGCACAAGACTCACTTTCCTGAGCAGTGAACTACATTGAACTAAATGAACTAGTTCAATAAATATGATTTGAAGTGAACTCAACGCTCTCTGATCTGAACTGAAACGGACAAGCCTACTTTGTATTGTCATGTCTTTCTTCGGCATTCCCTCTGAACATGTCTGGTTCTTGAAGATGACGAATTCGTGCTGTTCCCTTCAGGTTGTAAAACTAGCGCACTGAGACTTTTGATGCCAAAGTTGGTTTTAGACACAAAGCCACATGTGATATGGCATGTGACTTTTGTAACATTGTTCACCAGCCTTATCTTACCAGGAAAGACCGACCTCAGGATACCTAAGTTCATCTTCGAGATAACTACCTTCCAGATCTTATTGGACGTTTGGACACCAGATGCTGGACGTTTCTCTGCCAACAGATGGATCGAAGATGGGCCGAATGAGTGGGTGTGGGAGTCTTCTCTAAGGTCTCGCACTTTCAAATGTCATTCCGACTACCAAATTACTGTAGCGTCTTTCAGGCAGAGACAGTAGCGATTAAAGAGGCTTTGTCCTGGCTAAGGAATAGTGCAATATTAGGCACAAATATTGTCATCTGTTCTAGCAGGCAGGCAGCAATAAAATCTCAAAGTGCATTCACCTTTGACTCCAAGACGTCCATCTCTGAACGAGATGGCAAAGTATTTCAAGATCCCACTGACGTGGGTGCCGGGACACAGTGACATCCCAGAGAATTGCCAAGTAGACGAACTGCATTAAAAGGTACTACAGCGCTCTTTCCGGGTGGAGACCTGCCGTTCATGCCTCTCGGTACTGCAAAGCTCAAGTAGATGAGCTCGAAGCGCTTACTCATAGCTAATCGTGGATGGTCTTCTTCTTCTGGCATTGGGTGCCTCATCAGAAGCAATTATGGCGATTTTATGGTAAGTCGAATCTCAGAACCCTCTTTGGTGTGATAACCACCATCGGTATGCCCGACTCCAGCCCCTGTAGAAGCTGCATGATGAAGAGGAGGAAGAAATCATGGCACATCTTCTATATAACCCCTACAGTTGCTCTCCTTGTAGATTTCACTTAGACGCCCTATTCTTCAGCGACTTGACACAACTACGCGCGATTAGGACAAGTCATCTTCATCGCTTCATTAGAACCTCTAATTGGCTTGTGGAATAGGATCAACTGGATCGTCGTGGTAACAAAACGGGGCTACTCTGGCCTAAGTGTGACTTCTACTCATGCCCAAGCTTACAAACCGACATTGGAGTTACGCAGATGACGACAACGTGACTGTCTTAAAAACAGTGTAACATTATTGACTGGCCGAAAGAGGGGTTTGCAAGCATTGCAATGGAGGCAGGACAGACGACCTGGTGGAGGTCTTGGACAAAGCGTTAAAAAGGGCTGACATAATAGCCTTGTCTAGCTGGATTCTTACAACATACATGCTCAAAATCAAGCGCAGCATAATTCCTGGTAACCCAAGTAGTCTTACCTGTTCCAGATCTCCTAGATAAATGGACTTTTTTTTTGCCAATTTGACGTCTTATTTGGATTAGCGAATGTGCTGCCATCTATTGGAAATTTTTAAAAACTAAATGTAATCATCCTGGATGGATAAATGAGCATCCTGAATTTGTTTGGGTTTTAGGCCCACTTTTACCCTGATGGTCTCAATTGCAATTGAAGAAGCGGTCGCAAAAGACAACCAAGTTGACACCCACAATATCAGTCACTTTGTTTCGATTTTCACTTGGGTTTAAATCAACACTTCTATCTTGGCAGCAATCTCCAGTGTCATCCGCCAAACTGGGTGAGGTTCGATTCTATTTGCGTGCGTGATCGTAGTCGTATGCGTGCACATTTCACAGAGCTCAAATGTGAAGACTGCCGCATTTTTTCCGAATTTAGACAGCTTGGAGTTCACGTTGACTCATCCATTTATGGTTCGGATTCGAATCGATACGTTTTTTATCACCGGTGGCGCTAATCTTGAAATGGCTGTGTCTGCTTAAGAATTTGAGTCAAGTCGAATGGTAGTCGGTTTAACGACGCGGCTATTATCGAAATCGCAAGCGATTAAGTTTTTATGGGATTGATTGATTTTGTCACATTTTATTTCGTGTTCTTGTGGTGACATGAACCGTGGACTATACATGCGTGCTGGTGAATTAGGGCGGAGGAGCATTTGATTCGCATGTGATGACGAATTATGTTCCAAACGAGGAACGCTTGTATTCCCCGGGAATCTCACGTCTATTCTGACGTTTTGCAAGGCATTCACTGTCAGGTTAATTTCTATGGAAATATACACGGCAGGTTATGGAGAGTTCTGGGGGAATTCACACACTGACTGGAAGCAGTCGTCAAGGAAGAAGGCAGACCTCCATGGGTGGCTGATCTGGGATGCGTTACTTTTGCATAAACAACGAGCAAATTCACTTCCTGCAACGTTTACGATCCAAGCGAGATTTTCCTAATAAACACTTGTTTGTTGTTATTAGAACGTCGACCATTTCCGCGCGCGCCCAAGTTCAACGACTCGATTCATCCCGTGAATTAATTCCACACAATTTGATTGTAAATTAGCAAATTCTCGTCGTTCATAGCATCGACAAATATAGCTTCGCCATAAATGTCTCCATGTGTACATAACTGCATGCACATGCTACCTAATTAAGTGGCGATAGAAATTTGCGAAGCTTTAAAACTTAGTGACGTATTTTGTTGAATTTTAATGGACGACTTTTGGACGTCAGTGTGTGGTGTGAGTCCTTGTTTTTCTACATTCTTAGATTAAGTGCTTCTTTGTTTATCTGGATTAATTTGATCGAAATTCTAAATTCAGCGATGACCTTGAAAAGAACTTAACGACGAAGATTTTAACGATGTCGCTGGCAGTCAAAGAATGCAGCAGAATCGGTGTGGAATTCAATTAATTGCAGATTTAATCGCCATTGTCTGCTAAAACAGATCAACAAGGCATATATAGTTCACCTTATACATGTTTTGTTTATCCATCTTAAGTGAAGCGCCACGCTAGTCCTAGAATGATGAGTGCTTCCACGGCAGTGCGCAACAAAATCAATTATTTTAAAACGGTCATCGCAAACGACTTGTGTATTAATGGAGTGGTATCCTTTTCTTTTGTGTTTGTGAGTCGCCGTGGCGTAGTGGGTTAAAGCGTCGACTCCTACGGAGAGGGTACCAGGTTCGAATCCCCAATCTACCAACTTTCCTAATTCACCACTTCCACCTCTTTCGAATCACTGACAATGCTCAAAGAGTATTTCCTGTCTAGAAAAAGCTTCTCAATTACGCCGTTCGGAGTCGGCATTATACTGTAGGTCCCTTCCGCTCGTGAAAGAACAATAGCACGCACAATACACTTGGTTGCTGAGAAGCTAGGTCCAGGTCCACCTCGGACTGTCGCGCCACCCATATTATGTTATTATTATTATTCATTCGTCGCTATTTCATGTTTATTAGCTGCGATTTATTGCAAGCGTATATACACTTAATTTATAAGTGCACAAAAAAACGATTATCGGCGCTTAATGATTCACTTGGCAGCACCGATGACATTTATGACATTTGCTAAGCAGTCAGGGGTGTAGTCGTGGAAGGTGATGGTTGATCTTTGATGGTCACAATCTTCGTTTTGTGACTGTGTAGCGTGACCATCACTTTAAAAGCAAAAATAATAAAATAGAAGAAATGTTCATCAAATGAAAAGAATCTTTTACGAAACCTAGACGGCATGTATAGCAGAGACACTCTGGGTGTACCAAAAATTGCATACTTATGGATGAAAAAAGAATTAAAAATTATCTAATACATCAACCACATCTACAAATATAAGCCACATACAACAACCTAAACAATGAATGAATGAATTCTGGAATGAGCACACAGAAAATAATGTTTGGAAGCATTGTTTTTATCCGCGCTTATTCCTTAAGCGGCGATAGATATGATGAGTAACTTAAGCGGATATAGGACTTGTTGTTTGTGTATTTTACATGCAAATTGAAAATTAAGCGTATATACGCTTGCAAAAAAAACACAGCCATTAATATGACTGTCAGTGTCAGTGATCAATAAGTGTTGGTTTTTTTTTTTAAGATAGATAGGAGGGTGTAAGTGATAATTCACCAGCACACTTAGATCATATTTTGATCCTTTGTGATACTCACAGTTGGACTCTACGACTGTTTGACCACTCCAGTGACAGTGATGTTAATATGATCCGAACGGCTAATGGTGACAGATTTGAAAAACAGTTAACATCGTATTAACTTTGTTTTCCCTACGATTCGAACTGGTGACCCAACTAACGAATGAAGGCCGCTCAACAAGTCGTTTAAGGGCTCTCGTTGTTTTCCTGTTCTGTAAAATGTGTTCTTATTCGGGGAACCTTCGAATGAGCCTTTTGAATCATCATCCCCTTCTGTCGTCCTAAGAACTTTTCCTTCTCCTTCTTCAATCAACGTTGAGTAATGAATCTTATTTAGGTATCCCTCCTAAGATTGACTTGTCCAACGTTGATTGAATCAAGTTGGAGGGAAACTCATCACATCTCACTTCTTTCATTTAAATCTTAAATACCCAATCGTTTGAACGAGCCATTCACAGATTTGATGAGATTATTTGAATCGTCGCCCCCCGTCTTCGAACCCCAGCCAACAGCGACCTTCTTCCCTGTCCTCTCCTATTTATGTCCAATAATCGAACGAAATGTCATTAACTCCCGCTGCCCCATCATTCGGAATCATCCAAAACATCATTAAAAGCAAACTGAGATACCATCGGAGCCCTGACGTGTACTGTCCAAACATCCATTGCGTCGTTGACCTTATCCAACAGTGGTGTGTGCCGCTGCCCCCCTCCACCACCGCCAAGAGCAGTCTTTGTGATTAAAGTCGGCGCTGCGCTTCATTGTCCCATAACTGCTGGGTGTATCGAAAGCAATTATCAACAACATTGAATTGTGTTTGGTTGCGACGTACGTACATATCTCCCCCTCCGCCCCACACTCCGAAGTGTGTTTGCTGGGCACAAACAAAATGTCAAACATCTCATTGCTCGGCGATGTTTCCCTCGCTCGTTAAATCCGCCTTGTACCAATAGTTGTTCGATTTATTGACTTCCAAGCAATTACAGTGCATTAACCCGTCTCCGTCGTCGCTCATCGGTTTATTTGAAATGAAACACAAGCACAGGCACAGAATGCCGAGACGAGTACGAGATACTTTAATGAAAGTAAAAGTATCTCAAAACAAATGCGTCTTTCATCAACAATAGCCGGGGGGGCTATATTCTCTCGTCCCACTTCGGCGGATAGGAGATGCATTCGAAAATAGAAGACCGCAGCCGAACGCAGGAATCTGTGCCAGAGACAGCTGGCAGCTTGCTGCCAAATTATTTGCGCACTAACAAGTAACAACGCACTGTACCCCCCGTCGCCTGGCTGGCTTTCGATGCGGAAGTGTGTGCATAGCTCAGGGCTCGTTGCATCCAAACGGCGGCGCAAAACACAGCCCCCATTTAAATGTGAGTCTCATTTTAAAAATAAGTCAGGAAAATGCATTTCTGAGTGTAATCAGCAGAGATTGATACGTGCCCTGGCGTGGGATGGAATAAATTTTTCCATCATGCGCTCGAAGGTGGCGACTCGTTAGATTGGCGAGTGTCATTGCTGCGCCCCTTCCAGACGCGTCGTCTGAAGATGATAACCACCAGCACCACCACCGTCGCCGCCGCCGCCACGCCAGAGGCTCGGGCGAGCGTATGCCATTTGCAATTCTTATCAGCGAGACTGTGTTCGGAAAACCGTGATGAAATTCAAGACGTGCTTCGTTGACTCGTCGGCTGCCGCTGGCTCTGGCTATTGAATTTCGATCGACATTTTATTCCCATCAGAAGATTCTAAACTGCTTTCGAATTCTCGCCACATCCGTCACAGTATTGTGCGCAGATTTGCTGATTCTTTGGCGATCGTTCGTGAGTTGTGCGCGTTTTGCGGTAAAGGCGGCAACAACAGGGTATCTTCTTGTGAAGATTTTACAATTAATCAGAATCGGTGGGGTTCTCTTAATTCATTCCTGCATATTTTGGTCGATCCAATTCTGTTTTATACTTTCACGCGATGGTCGTGAATGGTCTCGAGGAAGCATGATGTTTTAACTGCCCGCAGCGGCGGCCAGCGTGTGTGTTGATGGGTGGCATTCTCCTCCGATACACATGTTGACGATAAACTTATAAAAATAGATAAACTGTGTGTGTACTCCGCTCGACGATGGGCTCTCCTCTGCTCTGTATCTGGTTTTGTTAAGTGCGATAGGCGTGAAACTACGCACTACTCGAATGGTTGAGAGAGCAGCGGATGGACGACCACGACGACGACACGCGAATTGTATTTCAGCGCTACATCTGTCCGTATCTGTTTCAGTTGAGTGGAAAATACAGACTCTGGCGCTGTGGCGGCTGATAAGCATTAAGTGTTTGTTTACGAATTTGTTTCTGTGGAAAAATAATCAATTATTTGTCGCCGATGCGTAACGCGAGTGTTTGTGCGAAGCGAAACGCGACAGTTTATGGTGAATAATTGTGAGTATACTCTCGCTGGCTGGCTAATTGAATTGATTCACTTCGATTTCGCGTGTGTTACATATCTGAGTGATGTGGTGTTGATTCATGATTTAATCATGAAGTCATTTGGCGGAGGATGAGAGGTCTGTGTCTATTCAGAGAAGCCCTATTAACCCAGAACGGGATGAAGCGAAACAAAATCAAGGCCATTCAAGTGTGTTGTCTCTGTAGTCTCGGGCGGACTTTGAGCGGGCGCCAGCTCGCAAATAGACTGGTTCAACGCAGTCTTGAACCTCGCTGAACTCGTATTGTCTTTCAACTGACTTCTATCGATCACTTGGAATGTTTGTGTTGTTCAACGGAGCTGTTTTGAGGATTGGCTTGAACATGACTGCCGTTTGCCTTAATTTTCGGATTTGGGCCTTGTTGGGATCACCCAGCAGCATATCGCTTTACTCTTCCGAGTCCCCGCGTTTTTTCTTTGGCTTTTCGAATACATCAAAACCCCGACTAGCTCGATAACGTTATTTTTTTATGGCTTGCGCCAATGGAAGTGAAAAGATACTGGTAACCCGTGCTACCAGCATGAACGATTCACGGGATATTGTTCTGCTTTTTCCTCGGGCCTACGTCCTAAAACACACCGCTGCGCACTTCTAGCACTCTCCCCGCGCGGAACTGCCGTTAGGTATTACTTCGCGGGGCTCGTTAGCTATGTGATCTATATTTGCCAATTCGGCTTTCCTTTCTCTTTCGAGCCTTAGCTCGATCTGCACGCTCGTTGTAACGGAACAGGTCAGCAGCCATTTGTCAGCTAGGAGTTGGTAGACTTCCTCTCGCCACGGCAAAGCGTCTGCAATGGAATATTGGGTGCTCTGCGTCTGCATCTTCGCCCGCGCATTGAGTGAGCTGTCGTGACCGAATCTGTGGGGGTATTTCCGGTAACCCCCATGGCCCGACAAGAACTGCGTGAGGTGGTAGTTGCAGTTCCCATTGTCCAGGCTTCTATTCTGGGTATCAATTTATGGGTCCATCTGCCTTTGGTTGTGGTGTCCCAACTGGCTTGCCACAGTACCATTGATGTTTCCCTTTCTTCATTTTTCAGACCTCTTGCGCGTGATTTGCTGACCTCCGTAGGTAGATCTTTTCCATTTCGGTGGCAAGAATGTCGATCGGGACCATACCCGCAATGACGCAGGCTTCGCACGAAATTGTTCGGAAACCGTTGATTGCTCTTATCGCGCAGAGCATGTATGTTGCCGAGAGCTTCCTTGCTACTTCCGTGGTCGCCAGGGCCCCCGCCCATACTGGTGCAGCGTAAAAAGGATTGAGCTTACCACTGTGGAAAGCATCGGATATTCAGGTCCTCCAATGTTGGATAGAATTCCGGAGAGCGCTGCTTGCGTTCTTGCTGGAGTACTCGACGTGAGTTTTAAAGCGCAGCCGGTTGTCGAGCATTATCCCCCTAGGTATTTTAGAGTATTCTTCGATCGAATTATCTGGGAACGAACCCGGAAGTTCGCGTATTCCACAGTCTTTCGGCTGGTTGTTAAGACAGCCTCAGTCTTATGGTCAGCTCCAATCCTTGATCCTGGCGATCGCTTCGTTTGTGCCCGCTTCCACCTCGTGGATGTGCTCAGCCACTGTCACGACTGCGATGTCGTCAGCAAAACCGATCACTTTGACTCCATGTGGTTGCGTTTGTCTCAGTACTCCGTTGTACATTAAGTTCCACATGAGGGGTCCAAGGACTGAATTCTGTGGATCGCCCGCCGAGACTTCGTGGTATTTCATTCCGTCGTCAGTCTGGTTTCTAAGTTTCCTAAATAGCTGACGATTATCTTCATGAAGTATTGTGTTGTCCTCATCCTATTCAAGGCTCTCATGATGCAGGAGCAGTTCGCTGAGTTAAATGCGTTTTGATGTCTAGCGTAACTATGGCACAGTATTTTTTTTTTGTACCGCCCCTCCATTTTGAACCCGTTATCACTTCGCTTGCTCTCCATAACGTGAACAAATGTTTTTTTTTTGCTTGACATCTCTAAAACGTGAACAAATCTGGACACTCTTAAACGTGAACATAAATTTTTGCTTCAGGTTAACAGTAAACTATTTGACCAATCTGCATTTTAGCTTGAAATTCCTTATTCTTCGTATAATACTTAGGGAAAAGCAGTGAGAGTGCTTTTGGAGACAAAGAATTAACTGATTTTGTCCATTAAATGCGTCGACTCCTATGCAGCTGAACCTCGCTGACTGGGTTCGATTCCCCGTTTTTAACGGCCTTACCTCTTTCGAGTCACTGACAATGATCAAAGAGTAATAACTGTCTGGATAGAGCTTTTCAAACTTGGCAGTTCGGAATCGCCAGCTCCCTTTCACTTGTGGGAGAACAATAAGCATGCACACCACGGGGTGGTTGCTAAAGAAGCTAGGCCCTGGCCCTCTACGGATTGAAGCTCCGCCCATATTATATTACTAATCTTATTCCAGTTCCCATTTTTGTTTAGAATTAAATACAGTACAAACTCGGTCCTACCAGATCGCTGGTATGTGGCTAAGGTTTAAGAGGACAAAAATAACCACAACCAAAATCATACCAGCCAACCATTACAGGGTGTGTTGTCCGCTTAAGGGGATGTCCATTAAGAGGGAGTTCACTGTATTTGTACATCCTCGGGATTTCTCTATATCCTAATGTGCGATTAAGACTTGTAGCTTATATAATCCAACAGCTTCCCTGAACACTGAAATTTAAAACAGCCTCTAAAAGTTGGTTGCCTTCAAAAGCGACGTCATCCCAATCCATGTCAGCACAGGCTTATCCTCAAGTCTCCACCCCTTGCTTTGCCCACCAAAACCCATTCACATTCTGAATAAAACTCAAAGCACGTTAGTGAATTATTCCCCACACATGTCTTCCAATACGTTCGTTTTAATTAAATTCCCCAAAATCCAAAGCAACGTCATATTTGCTCACAGAACTTCCCTCCATTCAATCGTAGTTTTCCGAATAATCATTGGCATTGAATATCCACCCAACCACCAACCACCGCCACTGCTCCGAAGTTAAACAAAAGAAACTTCTCTTGGAAGTCAAATAACATGGAAGAAAAATAAAAACCAATCGAGACACTCTACAGACGGTGGTTGCTTGCTGCTGCTGCGTCTGCAAAGAGAGACGGCGGTTGCTTGCTGCTGCGTCTGCAGAGTTAACCTGTAATTGGGTGTACTTTAGCATATTTTATCGTGGAATCTCGAAGAGTTTGCGAATTCTTCGTAACCACTTGTAGTTTGTACTTTTCCCAATGAACAATGAACGCGTAGCCAGACTTCGTGAATTTTGTAGTTTGTTTTGACTTGTCGGGATAATTTCCCACGGCTCCTTTGGCTGATGAGTGAGTTTTCCCTCCTTACGTTCTTTTTAATACTTCAGAATTGTATTAATTATGAAACTGGATGTACTTAGTTTGGATGGCTGATGGTTTACCTGTCGTCGGTCGAGTTGTGGGTAGTTTATGGAAGCTATCTGTGACAAGGAAGAGAGTCCTTGTGCGAGCTGGCGCGGCAGTCCGAGGCGGACCTGGGCCTAGCTTCTCAGCAACCACTCGTGTTGTGCGTGCTAGTGTTCTTTCACGAGTGGAAGGGACCTACAGTTTTATGCCGACTCCGAACGGCAAAATTGAGAAGCTTTTTCTAGACAGGAATACTCTTTAAGCATTGTCAGTGACTCGAAAGAGGTGGAAAGTAGTGAATTATGAAAGTTGGTATACGCCACGACTGTGCAGTGCTTAGGTTATGTTTAAAAAGGGAGTGTGATGATAGATCGTCCAATTCCACTCGGAGGCCTTAAGGCCCATTGTGAATTCTTTCATATCCTGTGTCACGTGATGGCTTAAATCACCCCGTGCTCTTTGTATATCCTCTTCTTCTTCTGGTGGCGCTACAGTCCGGGGTGGACCTGGGCCTCAATCAGCAAGCCTCTGTAGCCACGTATCTCCAACTGCGCACACCAAGTCGATTGAGGTCATTCTCCACCTGGGTGCGCCTTCGAATCCGTGGGCGTCCTCTATTGCGTTGTCCCACTGGGGACACTCGCGACTTTTAGGCTCTTCGGGCTGGAGCCGTGTTGTCCACGTGCTCTACATGGCCCAGTCATCTTAGGCGTTGAAGCCGTAGGCGCCTGACTAGGCTCATACCGCTGTACAGCCCGTACAGTTACTGGTTGAGTCTTCTTCTCCAATAACCATCAACGCAGACAGGACCAAAGATTGAACGCAGAACTTTTTCTCTCGAAAAGACCAAGTGCTTCTTCATCCGCATTTGAGATTGTCCATAGAGCAGAATAGGGATGATCAAGGTGTTATATAATGTTAGATATTTTTGCTTATATGTCCTAGAAGATCCAAGACCCTGTGAAGAATCTTTGGATCATCGAAGCTACCCGCTGATTCTGGAGAGCGGGGCAGTGGCAAAGCAAATGTGGGATCGTTTCGGTCTCTTCCTCGGCACTGCAACTTCGGCAGAGATCGCTGGATTCCGGCTTCCGATGGGGCAGTGACCTATGATCACTCCGGCGAGCATATGGATCGAGTTGCGGTCCAACGCCAGAAGCTTCTTGTTCTTGATGTCGGGCCACGTTGATCTTGTCGTTTGACAATCACTTATCGTCCGAATTAGGGTCCTGATCGGTGGCTGGAGTGATGGGTCCGCCTCGCTGATGTCCATTTCAGCCCCTTGGCTGGCCAATTCATTCGCTCTCTTTCCCTGCTTAAGGGGGGCCCTGCCGGGACCCAGCAGAGTTTGACCCTGAGAGCGACTGATGGACCTTAGTGAGTCGCGGCAATTCATACCAGCCCTTGATCTCGTCTTACAGGATGCTATTGACTTCTGTGCAGGCTGGCTGTCAATAAAGATGGTAACTTCTGATGAGTGCAGAAATATAGTCGTTGATCAGAAGGGCACAATGGACTCATCCTGTTGGTCTAAGTGAGCCACGGCCGTTAGGCCATAAGGCCACCCATGTACCTACCTACCACTAGTGTTAATCCAGGAGCCAAATAACCGACTGGATGGCGTAGTTGGTAGAGTGCCTGTCCCTGGTTAGCGGGGTACCCGGTTCGAATCCCAGTGAAAGGAAAGCTAATACGCTTTTATCTAGTTTTCAAATCTGGTCCAGTCACCATTTGCCGTTGGGATCAAATCAAAGGCACTAGCAGTGGAGTGGTCGATCAGTGGTAGTAGTCTGTCTAAGTGTGCTGGTGAATGCAATAGCAGCCCGCCTACCTAACCTAACCTAAGGAGCCAAATGTTTTTCGTCTCATCACCTTTTTTGACTCAAAATCCCTGACCTTCTACCGCAGGACACGTGGTCAATGAGCAAAGTTTGAATACAAGCCTGTTTTAAAAAATAACAACCCTTCGGTGTTTTTTTTTTTAAGAAATTAAAAGCGATAATCTCCTGATCAACACATCTCAACTCATCTGGTAACTTGAACTTTGCTACGCTGTTTGTCAGCCGCTGTTTGGAGAGGTGTAACAAAATCTCATTATGCGCGGTCAGCTATCAAATCTACTTTGGCGTGACTGTATAATTACTTATCATCTCAGATCACTGGAATATGCAGTAAGTGGCGCCACAGTAGAGCACGTTTCGCATCACCGGAACGAATGCTAAATGCGATCAACCTCTCGGCGCTACTCTTTTGATAATCAATCAAGCGTTTACTTGAGCGTTCTGTTTACTCTGCACGTTTTATTCCTATGCGATGTTATTCCTTGACTTTGAGAACAAATGCCAGGGAAGTGCTTTGTCATTTCTGCTTATGTTGCCTGTCAAGGAGTCGCTAGTGTGTCGTTTGTCTTAGCTCCAGGGTAAGGATCTTCTCTTTTTCGTAAAAGTTTTCATTGAATGGGTAACCGAACAGTAGACATGTAGTCACATTAATGTGAAGATGGAGAGACCTCGTATTCCATGTGTAGACACACACTTAACAGCGATTCCAAGTTGAAAGAATATTCAACTTCCTAAAGGTTAATTTTGAAAACCAGACAGCAAAAAAAAAATTAGACATTTTTGTTATGTTGCGTGGATGATAAACCCTCAATAAAGGCTTCGGTTAGGTAGGGAGGCCGCTAGTGCATTCACCAGTACGCTTAGACCATATTGGTCCATTGTGAACATAATATAACAAAAATAAAGTCCTAACCCTCATAATGAACGTTAAGTGACTACAGTTAACATAAGCAATCGCTTAAATTCATCAAAATTGTACTTGTTCTTCTTCTAGTGGCGCTACAGTCTCAGGGACCTGTGCCTCAGCCAACAAATCTCTCCAACTGGCACGATCTTTAGCCAGCTGCCTACAATTTCGCACGCCAAGTTTGCTGAGGTCCTCTTCCACTTCTGTGCGACATCGGTTCCGTGGCCGTTCTCTATTGCGTTATCCCACTAGTACTGTGTCGAAGACTCTTCGAGCTGCAGCAGTGGTGCCCACGCGCTCTACATGGACAAGGCAGCTAAGGCTAGGCTCCTGTCGCTGTACTGTTCTTCGTCGAATCTCCTCCTCCAGAAACGATCGACGCAAACAGGACCAAAGATTGAACTCTCGAAAAGATCAAGCGCTTCTTCATCTACTCTTGAGATTGTCCAGACATCCGCGTCATAGAGCAGGACAGGGATGGTCAAGGTTTTATACAATGTTAGCTTTCTCCTTCGAGAGAGGGCTCTACAACTCAGTTGCCTCTTGAGCTCAAAGAAACAGTGATTGCCAAGAGATATTCTGCGTTTAATTTCAGTACTGATGTTGTTTGCAATATCACTGTGTCCAAAAAAGCCACTTCGTTCAGTTTCGTTAAGTTTCGCCCTCCTTTTCTAAAGATGGCAACGGAGCGAAATAACTACTTCGGAAATAATATAAATACTTCGTTAAGTTTTATCCACTTTTGCTTATTAAAGATGGCTAACTTCGGAGATAATAACTACTTCGTTCAGTAACTACAGTAGTGTCTGGGTAGCGTGAACCCCTGATTCCGTGAACACCCATTTGTGATAAAGAGTACTCTCTACCGTGAACAATACAAACCTCGATAACGTGAATGAAAAATGTATGCATACGGTAGAACAGGTACATTCGTTTGTTTTCTGGGTTGTTAGTTTTTGCATACAATTAGAACAGTAGTGTCTTTGCAAAAATGTCTTTTAAAAAAACGAAATTCTTTTCATTGAAATAGAAACGAGAAATTGGAGAGCGGTTAAGACGCGTTGAATTTGGCTCGGCAATACGGTGCAGCCTAACCCACAATTTCAGCGAGAATAATAAATAAAAAAATCTAAAAAAAAAGTAAGTTAAAAGTCAATTCGTTAAAATGAAAAGCCTTAAAGTTAGGCGAGTATCCTCGTATGGAGCGAGCGTTAATTAAATGGTTTTTGAAGCATCGTGGTAAAAATCTACTAGTTGGCTGAGAAGTTTTAACTATTGCATACTCAACTAAAGGAAAAAGAAGGTGTATTTAATTCCAGTTCTGGTTGGATAAGAGGGTTCAAGCCACGTTATGGATCTCGGCTTTTAAAAAACCTGCGGGGAAAAACTTCAACCGATCGTGGCTCATTCAAAAATTATTCAACACCTGCAATCAGCATACTTTATGATGCCGATGATTCGGGTTTGTTTTATAAGATGAATTGCCTAAAAAAAAAAAAATATATACGATGAAGGTGGTGAAAAAACGGCTCCAGGCCGAAAAGTACAGAAGGCCAAGATTACGTTCTTGGAGTGTACCAATGCTATTCGCATTCACAAAGTAAAACCACTGCTTATTGCCAAGGTAAACAAACCTCTTTGGATTGTTGGAAGAATCGTTTGATCAACGATAATTGCGGCTAATGTTATTCCAATTTTCAATACAGCAAAAAAGTGGGCTTAAACTAAAATCACGGAGTTGCAATACTGTTTTGAAAAAAAAGCGAGATAAAGCTGTGCAATAAATACTGCAAAAATAAAAAAAAACAAAAGTTTCAAGGATTTTTTGAATAGAAATTAAGTCTTAATCAATATCAATAAAGCGCCTTTTTTGGGTAAGAAAACACGATTGAATAACATGAACAATCTTCTTTGCGTGAACAGCCTGTGCAATAATTAGTACACGCTATCCAGACAGCACTGTACTTCGCTCAGTTTCGTTGAGTTTCATTTAGTTCCATCCACATTTTCTTACTAAAGATGGCATCTGAGCGATATAACTCCATCGGAGATAATAACTATTTCGTTAATTTTCGTCCACTATTGCTTACTGAAGATGGCATCTGAACGATATAACTACTTCGTTCAGTTTCGTTAGGTTTTGTTAAGTTTCGTTCATATTTTCTTACTACAGATGGCATGGCAGCGAAATAATTACTTCGTAGTTAACTATTTCGTTCAGTTTCGTTGAGTTTCTTTCACTTTTTCTTACCAAAGTTGGTATACTTTCTCAGGATCAATCATAGAAACCTTGGAATTGAATTCCATTCACACATTGCTTCAACTTCCCATTCTGTTCTGACATTAGCTTAATCTTACTTTAGTCAATTATGGTTTGAACTTAAGCGCTGTCCTAGTTCTGAACGCCACCATTTGATGGTCTATTTTTTGTCTATTTCCATCAGATGAAATTTACACCCCTATTCTGGCAAACCTCAGTGATGTGTTTTAAGCCACAAATACCTCACAAGAGCATGGTGAGTCACTAATTGTGAGGTTTTCGTATTCTGAGCAAAACCTTACAGCTTGTGAGCATCACATGTGCTCACATGTTCTCATAAGCACATCACAAGGAAAAAATCAACAAAAGAACTGTCACATACAAGGAAAAATACAGATGTTGATTTTATTTTGGCGTTTAGCTCATCTGCGAATGCGGCCCAATAATTCCGCATCCTATTCGGGTCAGTTGGATCATTTTTGCCCAGAAGAAAATCGAGATTCATTTGCAAGAAATTCGTGTAATGGTCCAACTGCTCCTAGGATTTACGCTGATATTTTCTTGTTCCTGTAAAATATTCATTATTAATAAATACTTATGCATATTTCATTAATATACACAATTTTACTTTATTCGCTACGTTCTGCCATTATTTTAAAAATACGCTCAGTAAGAAAAAATAGCGCGAATATAATAACTGTCAAAAAAAAAAAAAACAATTTTTGACATGGCAACGAATTCACCTCACCATGGTGACTATTCTTGTGTGTTTTCTTGTGAGGTTTTCCAGAATACACACACAAGGTAAGCATCATAATTTTCGCCTCATTGATATTCGTGCATTGAGACCACATCACAACCAGAATAGGGGTGTGAATTCAAGGTTAATCAAGGACTCAAGTTTCAAACTGGTTGCTAGATTCGTTGCCCCTCTCCAAGTTCATGTCACATCGCCCTCTATTCCCATGCATCCAACCTACATCCGATACCCTTCTTAACTTGGGATTCTTTTCCAACCTCCAATGATTTCCATCCGGCCGTCATAATCATTATTTTAAATTGCCTGCTTCCACTAGTTAGGTAGGGCGCGGCCCTCATCCTATTTCGACCACGAAACCTTCCTCCACCCAAAAGATAACACACATTTTACTCGAATACCCCTGCCCCGTCATCACCATTATCTCGACGATAAAAGGGCGTCCCTTGATTAAGTTCGCTCTCATATTTCACAGCTTTAATGCCCCGACCGGTGCCTAGCTTGCATTTGAATACGTTACCACAACTCATGGGAACCAATTAACAGAACTTCCCAAGACTTCGACTTCGTTAACGCTCTTTGACCACTGCCCGCGGGTGTGAACATGCTTTTTTTCTTTTTCGTTCGTCTAAGTTGCACCGCAATCAATCAAGTCCCTATAGGCGGCGGCGGCTGCGAGGTATCTTTAAATTTTAATCTTTTCGAGGCATTAAATATTTACAATTAATCGTTGAACAGTAAAATCAACTTAATGCTCACTCAGGTGTTACTAACTTTCCATCACACTTCATCAGCAAATCATTAATTAAAACATCAACGCGAGTAGACGGACGCCCCTTCTTCACACACACACCAGCCGGCCTGCGCCGTGTGGTTGTAGCGCCTTTTGTGTGAATCATTAGTTATTCAGCAAACTTATTCAAACATGCTAATTTTGTGGGGCCTGCGAGGCGTAATGAAATTAAGGACATTCCTTATTCATTTGAACCACCCCCTCATTGTCAATCAATCACATTCTTTAATTTTCTTCTTCTTCATTTCTTTTCAGATAAAAGAAGCCAGCCAACAACAAGGAGAGAAGTCTCTAATTATCAGAATCTGCGAGAGGAGAGAAATAAATAGAAAAAGAAACGAAACTAAAGAAAGATGGGTAAAACACAAAGTAAACGATCTGTCGACATAACCACAGAACCGAAAAAGGACGGCATCGCCGAAGAAGGTACCGGCAAACTGGAGAAAATCGAAGATGCCGATCAATTGAAGCCACAAGTGAATGGAGACACAAATCATTCGGAGAACGAGGCAACTGTAAGTACCAATCGACGCTGTCCGCCGCCAGCGGCGGTGGCTTCTCTGTACAAGAACATAACTTTTAATCAGGCTCAATTTAAAGAGAACCCTGCAAGAATATTAATTAATTACTAATTCTTGTTCAGTTGTTGTTCTGTTCGAGGGGCGAGCTCGCGTTAGGGTACACACAACAACACCCCCACTCGTTCTTCCTGTTTATTGCTTGTGTTCTTCTCGTCAAATGAATGTGAGACTTAAAAGAATTGGTATGCAATTAAGTAATGAACGGCAGCAGCTCTACGGAGACGAAGTCATTAAATTGAATTCGAAATGTACAGTTTGCAGTACATACTGTAGATTCGTTGCAACTCCTTGGAGAATTGAAAAGAAAACAAATTTCCACCGTAGACTGCCCAGTGGGCGGCAGGGGGGCTGTTTGATTTTGATCCAATTTGGGAAATTAAGAAAGTTTCTCTGTACTTTGTCAAACGTGCAGAATTTCATATTATTTGTGTACCTCCTCTTTGCATTCAACTGAGGAACAGAGAATAATCCTCCTCGAGTCAGATCAGAAGTTTCACAATAATTCGGTCAATTTATTCCAGACCGGACGGAATATCAAGAGTGAGTCCTTGTTGCGGGTTCTTCTCCAGTTTAATGATGTAATAAAAGCTTTTAAATGAATTTGATATTCAGGTCCTTTCGAGGGGAGCAATTTAAATTTAATTTTGGTAAAGGCTTCGCTTTATTACATCCCTGCCCCGGAAGGGGGGGGGGGGGGGGAATATTGTGGTCATGAAAGTTTATGGTCGTCCTGCTGCTCTTGCTCCTGAATGTGTGGCTCTTGTCATTGCCGCATAAGGAAAGAATGCATGTAGGGACCAGCTTAATGGTCGGGAAAATGACATGGAACACACATATCTGAAATACCTTCTGGTGAAGCACAGGCCAGATGTTGCTGACATGCCTTGGATGCGCACTGAGAGTTGACCGAGCGTGGCTAAACATTTATGCTAAGCAGGGGAATGATTGAAATTTTATTTTTATGAGAACTATTGCATCTGGTACAGGACCAGGAGGGGAGGAGGTCTTCTTTAATTTTATTGTCATTTTTTTCTATAGCCATGTGTGGTAGTGTGTTGGCGACCTTGTGTGATAGGCGCCCGTGCGGACAGGATCCACGGCTTATATTTTGTGCCCTCAAAATGTACCAGAAAGTGGTGAAAAAATAAATAGAAATAAAATGATTCAGTGATATTTTTTAATGAAAATTAAGTTTGAATGTTTACCGGAGCTTTTGCGACCTGAAGTCTCAGCTCAATTAGAATAACGAATTGGGTTCCTTGTGCCTCGAAAGAAATACAGTCAAACCTCTGTAAGTCGAACAGATGTTTCAGATCTTGAACCCAAGACTTACATTTTATAATATTTTACACGCTAAAAACCTACAGTCAGTGGTGGAGCTGGGCCTCAACCAACAAGCCTCTCCAACTAGTACGCTCTCTGGCTGACTGACAATTGCAATTCAACTACAGTTGAATTCTTTAGCGCCGTAGAATCATTCTTTTGACGTCTAGTTTTTTGACACATCGCTCAGTAAAATGTCGCCGTGACAATTGAAAAAAATTTAATTTAAATACAAAAGTTACTAATAATGGATGAAATTGAAAAAGGACTTGAAAAAAAAAGTCTGAAGTTGCAGTTGGACTTTGAGGTACAATTAAGGATGCTCCATAAATCGAACATAATACTTGTTCCCGTGATGATTCCACGAGTTCACGATTTTTTTTGCACATTTTGTAAAAATAAAATTCGGGGAGTTCCAGCCTAAGGCCCCTTGATGCTCTGGCTACAAAAGCTACTCTACAATTTTAATTTAAGTGTAGCTGTCTAATAAATAAATAAAATTCGGGGAAGTACCGTATATTTTATGCTTCTCACGAAGTTAATTTTGAGTTGTTCGTTGAATTTTGCGAGGCACTGTGGAAGTTTGCGTGGTTTTTGAGTTCTAATCAACAGATAAAAGAGTTTCTTCGTGGCCGGAACTTTTCAAAAAGAAGCTTTACTTATAGATAATGCTCCATAGCATCCCAGGGAAGGCGAGTTAAAGAGCCATGATGGTCAGATATCGTTAATGTGCATTCCCCCAAATTGTACAGATTTAATTCAGCCGATGGACCAAAATGTCATCAGGCTTACCAAGCTAAACTACAAATGAAAGCCTCCTAAGTAACATTGTTCATCGTGGAAAAGCTAATCTCTTCGAAACATCAACCTCAAAGATGCAATATGCTATTTAGCTAACGCATGGAGTGCCTCTTCAATTCGTTCATTGTTTCAAAAACTGTTTGAAAAACCACCTGACTGGGAAAGTTAAAATATTATTCCTCTTTCTGAGTTACGTTTGCATCCTTAATTGAATCCATTTCAAATTTGCTGCAGGAAATCGCTCAGTATGAGCTGAGAATCGAGCAAAGAATAAGCCAACCTAATTCAGCGGCCACCAAGATCTGACGATTTGGTGGTGCTCAGTACGAAGAAAATACTAACACCGCAGGAGGCTACATCAGCATTTAATATTTGTTTGGAATGGGCGGAGCAAAGCAATGTGTCGTTAGACGATGTCATGACGCTTCATAGGCTTAGAAGTAAGCTGGTACTGAATAACCGCGTCTTTACAATAATAAACTTCTTTAATTCCATGTAATATGTACATTATATTAAACGTAATTCTGACCGTATAATTACTTTTTTAGACATATAATGGCTTTATAATTTACATGAAAAGTAAATATTCGGTACTTGTAACATCCCTCAAACTTGCACCGAGCTTGGTTTTCATTGCGAGCAAGAATCGCCGTACTACTGTATTTCAAAAACGAAATTGGATCATTAATTTTACGCCTTGTTTACCTTGAACCATCAATTTCTCTCCTTCGAATATTTCGGAGTTATGTTGAAATTTTACTACGAACCTTGTAACATCCCTCAAACTTGCACCGAGCTCGGTTTTCATTGCGAGCAAGAATCGCGGTACTACTGTATTTCAAAAACGAAACTGGATCACTAATTTTACGCCTTGTTTACCTTGTACCATCAATTTCTTTCCTTCGAATATTTCGGAGTTGTGTTGAAATTTTAATTTTATCATGACAGAAAAAGATATGAATTGAGCTTGAATCATTCGGTTTTTTTTTTGCTGTTAACTGCATCGCGTAGTCACTTAAAACTCAAGAAAGTGGTGAACTGATGAATAAATGGCAAGCGCTAGCTGCAGAGAAGAAGACAGGGCTTCTCTTGCCGTACGAAGGCTTCCCAATGAATCGATGACACTCCTCTATGCTTACACTCTCTTTTACATTGTTACCACCAATGTACACACGTATTCAAAAGCTAAAAAAAAATTTAAAACAAAACAGAAACACGCATAATCGGATTGGTAACGAAAGCAACCACATAATCTATTCCCGTTTCCAGAGGAGCATTAAAGATCGTTCAAGAAATACATTAAAAAGGCATAAATAAACATGCGACGACACATGAAACCCTTCGGCCTTTCGGACATGGAAAGCAACCTCGCTGTGGCGTGAGAACCACTATGCATGCCTTGACCCTTTTTCCTGAACATAAGACACGGTCGATTTTGTCGGCGAAAGTAGAGAGGGACATGAGAGAGGAGGAGAGAGTAAGACGAAAGGTTTCGCACGTGTGCCCATCATCCCTGCGGCAAGTGTTGACCTCGACGATTCAGATCCATTGCCATAATCACGAAACCCAACAAAGAGTACGAGTCTTGAGTTTTTTTTCACAAAAACTCGAAATCAAATGACTTTATTGTCAACCAAGAAGCACACTCCGCCCTCAACAATGAAGCCATAAACAGTGGTGTGCAAAAAAAGAATTTCATGTCCCAACGCAATCATTTCATATGTACACACACGCACACACGTCACTCTCATTCTTATTCCCAGGGACATGCTTTCAACGTTGACGACGACGACGATGATCATCATCACACCCTTGAGACGAATAAAATTCCTCGGAATCGTACAAAACTTTATTGTTGGTCAATTTAATGGACGAAAATGTAAGGAGAGAAAGAGAGCTCAAGAAATAAATTTAATCAGTCGATTATACAGTTAATGCTAATAATACCGACGCACAACATGGAGTGGGGATGAATGCTCTCTTTCTCTGGCGCACGCAATCTGCGAGCGCGGATGGCTCTTGGCCAATTTCAAGAATGCATTCATTCATCCATCTCAATGACAAGTCGTTTTCGCCGTCGTCCGTCGAGGTTGTTTTTCGCCGTCTCTCTCTTTGTGAGATACAACACTCCCTTTAAGCGTAGGGAGGGACGAATTGAGGGATCCTATTAAATTAATGTCTTTCTCTGGTCGTGGCCTTCTCGCGAAGACTGCTGTGAATTGCGTTTGCCTTTTGAATGGTCTCGTTCGCAGTGCAGTTGATTAATTTTAATCGAGGACAACAATACGCGCATTTATTGTGATTAAATGGAATCTTCATTGCCTTTTTTTCGATGGTGCCACTTAGTTGCTCGTTTCGCTGGTGGACCTATTGATTCGAGGGATTTTTCACACCGCATTCCATATTTTGGACATGAGTTGACTGCAATTAATCAAGCATCCATGTCTAACGCAGCGCAGCGCACAGCAACTGATATCTTTTTGAAGAGAAATCAACGAACGAGGCGGCACACAGGCGGAGACTGATAATTGAAAAGGAAACTTTATTTATTACGACATTGTTTGGTTCTTTTTGTTTCAAGCGTCGTATCGGCACTGCGCCCCTGCAGTTCACTCTCAGCCGCAAGCGGGGCATTGTTCAAAGTTTATTCCACTCGCCGGGTGATGGTTCCATAAATAACTGCCGCTCATACGATGATACGGCTAAGGAATCTGCTCGAAGAAACAGGGGAGCGCTGAGCAAACAGTGGCGCAGATATTCAAGTGCAGTAGTTCGGTACGAAAACAAAGGAATTCATGCGACGACCGTTACCAACAGAGGGTGGTGTTCACTAGAATAAAGTTCAATAAGTCGTCGCAAACATTTTTGAACACGCCCTACGCTGTCTTTAAGGTTTGACATTTGTTCCCCGTCGTATACTCACTTGGGGCAACCACCGGAGCACATTTAAGGGTGGCAAGTTTTTTCCATTCGCAAGGCTACGTCCCTACTTGGGGCTGTTCACATTGGGGGAACGTCACAGAATAAAAAGCAAAAGTGATATGGCTCTCGATCAAATGAATTCTAATGATTCTGGGAGCTGCTGGTGTGCTTTGTGTGTTCGATTCCTTAGTTGGGAATACCTTCACGTTCCTCCAACGGCAACTTGAGATGAATGCTAATCATCAAGGTTGACCGGAGATTTTTATGTTCTTGATTGGGAATGGTGTGTGGTGTGTGCCATGCAGTTTGCGTCCCCGCTGTGACTAAGATTGGAACAAAGATTGACGGCGACTTCTGTTTATTTATTTTTGTTTTCTTCTTTCAAGTGTAAGTGAACGCTAAAAAATGTCGGAATGTCACCGAAACGTTGGGATGGATTCAACAGACTCACTGGTTGTTTGTTACAAACTATATACGCTTACTTTTGACGTGGGAATTATGATGATGGTCGAGGAAATGCTTCGCTCTCTGTTCGAGATGCTACGTCTCCACTCCACACTGTCAGGAGCAGAGTTGAGACTTTACCAGAATAATGGCAGATCTCCTTCTATTTAGCGAAATGTACAATTTATTTAACATCTATATCTATCTTTTAACCGCCACTCCGAACTTACAAATATGTGAACATAGAGAAGAGTGTGGAGCTGTTTCATTTCATTTATGAGAGCATACATATGTGGAAACATTGAATAGTTAAGAAACCTACTTCTTCAGAATTTGTCACACCTTTAAAATGTAAAGTTCCAACATTAGTCAGAACATTTGCTGGCAGTTTATAACTCTGTTCTTCTTCTTCTTTAGTTGGCGCTAAAATCCGGGGTAGATCTGGGCCTCAACCAATCAGCCTCTCCAGCTGGCACGATCTCTGGCTAGCTGTCTCCCGAGTCGCACGCCAAGTTAGTTGAGATCCTACTCTACCTGGGTGCGCCACCTTAAACGCGGGTGTCCTCTGTTACGTTGTCCCACGGGTTCGGAGTCCAAGACTCTTCGGGCCGGAGCTGAGTTGATACGCTCTACATGGCCTATCCATCTTAGGCGTTGGATCCGAAGACTCCTGACTAGACTCATGTCGCTGCCTTTTTTTTGGTTTGACCAACACACATGTCTCTGTTGTGTAAATGTTCTTATCTTATCTTACTGATTACATCTTCGTCCGTACCGCCTTTCTTGGAAACGATGTTTCCGTGGTATTCGAATTGACCACCATCTCTATTACTTTCTTGCTCACCTTTAGAAAGCGCTTCTCATGTTTCTCTACATTATTAACGCCGCCTTTAGATTAGAACATGCCCCTAGTCAGTGGAAAGTAGCAGAAATAATAATGGTGCCGTAATCGGGTAAACCCCCAACAGACAAAAAGTCTTATGGACCGAAACGTGTTCGAAAGAATATTACTTCGACGTTTAAGCCCGGTTGTGTGTAAGAAAGACGACTTATTGCTAACCACCAGTTCGGTTTTAGAAGCAAACATTCAACTATTGACCGAGTAAATCGCATAAATGACGTTATAGAAAAATCGGTTGAACAAAAGCAAGTCTGCTCAGCTGTAGTTCTCGATGTTTCTCAAACCTTTGACAAGGTTTGGCACGAAGCCTTGAAACACAAGCTTCAACAATTCCTCCCGAGAAAACTTTTCAATTGTATCGAACTATCTATCGGATAGAATCTTCCGTGTGAAATATTGGAGAGAATACTCCCTATTTAAATCGATACAAGGTGGAGTACCACAAGGAAGTGTTCTTGGTCCCCTCCTTTGCTTACTGTATAGCAGCGATATACCGCAGGACGTAGGCACATTTGCTGACGACACCGCCATTTTGGTAACTGCCAAAATGGTCGAAGAATCAACTAGAAAATTGCAATGTACTGTAGACCGGATACACGAATGGACGAACACCCAGCGAATTGAGCTTAACAAAGCTAAATCCGTTCGTATAAATTTTACGTATAAGAACGTGAATAACTTGCCCGTTTTTATAAATAATTCTCAAATAGCCTTCGGCTTTGAAGCTAAGTACTTCGGAATGACTCTCGAGGTAAGGCTTGAATGGAAGGAGCGCGTCAAAAAGAAACGTGAGGTCCAATTAAGATACAAAGACATGTACTGGCTTAATGGAAAATATTCCAAGCTAAGTACTGACAACAAATTGCTTATATACAAGCAAGTGCTAAGACCGTCTGGACGTATGGTCTACAACTATGGGGTCGTACCAAAGAAAGTAATAGAAACATACTACAAACTTTTCAAAATAAAGTGCTAAGGGCCATCGTCAACGCACAACGATATCCACAGAGATCTTGGAACATCATCAACAGTTCAAGATGAAGTTACGAATTTTGCTCGTTTGCATAAGCGTCGCCTGGAAGAACTCTGCAGTCCTTCCAATTCTCGACGAAAGAAACTCTCTTCGCCGTCTTCAGAGGACTAAACCCCTTGACCAACACGGTGAATTCAACCCGCGCTTAGATCCGGTGTTAGCCTTCTGGCTCTCAATCGAGAATCTCTTATCAAATGCGTCGAATCCAAGAAAGTAAAACTGCTGGATAAGTGTAAAACTTAGTTGTAGTGGAAGTATATTTTATTTGAAGGCAAGTGTTTTGCTGGGAAAAAATCCCTTTCGGTATGTGGGAACGGTCCCTATATTGTCTTTTGAAGATTTTCACCTACCTTCGCAAAAAAAAAAAACCTTTAGGTGCTGGTTGTGTTTTTCTGTCTTGATTCTCATCACTTTTGTTTTTTCCGACATTAATTTTGAGCCCTTGGTTATCGAGACACCCTCAAGCTGTTCCTATGTTCATTTCGGCGGGACAGACTGAGTGAAGCATTCTGCCTAGGAGCGGCATTTTTGGGCCTCATCAGCGTCTTGCCCTCTGGTACAGTGAAAACTCCCATAGGTGGAAAACGACAGTCGCAGCCCTAAGAGAGTTCTCCGTCGATGGGAATGCATAGAACTTGTTGACGCGGGCGCTCTCGGTTACACGTTACAACCCACAGGACCGGTGGCGAAGACAATGGTCCGATGCCAAGTTGTTCATGCCTTCTTGATGGCCAATTCTCATACAGCTTCGATTTTGCTATCGAGAACAGGTCTATGCCGGGGGACAGGATGAGTGAATCATTTTGCCCGGCAGAGGCATTTTTGGAGCCTCCAAATGAGCCCACCAAATTTTCAGTATCAACTGCAACTGTAGAGTGAACTGACTACTGGTGGAGGCTACTTTCGCCGCGGCAAACTTCTTTCTGAATATTAGACCCATTTGTCATCTGATACAGAAAAAGGCTAAGGGAGTTGTCCGTCCTTGGGAATGTATAGAACATCAATTCAAGATCCAAATTCGCGAAAAATTTTGCGGCCAAGGGGGTTGTCCGCCTAAGAGGGTGTCCGTAAAAGGAGCTTTCACTGCAATACTATTCGTTTTTCAAATAGATTCTGTCAATCTACGAACAAGAAACTAAAATCACTCTCTTCAAACTCGCAGTAGACAACCTAACCTAAGTTTACCACCACAAGCAAACGAACAGTGGCACAAAACGTTACGTCCGATCAGAATGCTTGCCATTTTGAGGTCACAGGCGGACAACTTTGTCGTACTTTTCAAGTCGTTGCCAATTTTCAATTCAATCATCCGCAAAATTAAATCAAATAAATGACGTCTCTTTGAGCCGCACTTTTTTTTCTAAAAATTCACTCAAACAACTCTGCTTTACAGCTTCAACGAATTCCTCTTATTTATTTCCGTTTTCTCTCTCTCTCTCTTTTTATTCACACACAGGAAAAGACCGCTGGCGATACCGAAGGCACCGAAAACGAAAAAGATCTATCAACTGAAAAGGAACAGAACGCCGCCGTTGCCGCTGCTGCGTCCTCTAGCGCCGAATCACCAGATGCCGATGCTGGTGCTGGTGGCGATACGACCAGTGCTGCTGCAACCACACCAACAGCAGCCGAGGGCGCCGAAAAGACCGATCTGAATGAAAGCAAATCTGATGGCGGTGCCGATGCAACTGGTGCCACTGCGGCCGCCGATACAACCGTCGCTTCGGAGAGCGGTGAAAGCAGTAAAAAATCAAAGAAAGAGAAAGTCAAAAAGAAATGGTCATTCCGCAGCATCTCATTCGGCAAGAAGGACAAACAAAAGCCACCCAAAAAAGATGATGGAACCGCTGCAACTAGCCCAACTGCTGCTGCAACCAATGGTGAATGTGAAAAAGTTCCTGAAGAGGTAAGTGTGCACAAAGAAAACAAACTACTGCACCCCAAACAGGAAATTGCAAAAAAGAAACACAACAACAGAGACCCACGGTATGGGCGGTTCAAGAGAAGCCACAAAATTGCACAGGGGAGCCTCACAATTAAGTCCTGTGGTCCCACCCGAGTACAGTTGTGTCCGAAGGTTTCAAGTTACTGCCCGAAAATAATATCCACTGAATGCCCTGCGTATCGACATTCTCTCTTGCTTCCCCCCACGGTCGCCGCCTGGTCCTGCATAAATTCAAGGCTTGTACACAGAAAGCACACACCATTTTGACCTTCCGTTCGTGCTAAGTTCGTGCATGTAATTTGCCAAACAACATTTTCTATGACACGTCCTCGTCGGTGCATCCTCCGATGGGGGATTTTGCAAATCACCTTATTAATGAAGTGCTCATGCATGAAATTTCCATTTGCCCCGCACAAGTGTGCTGTGCATGCACACAGAGATCCAAGACCGAGTTGCAACAGCCAGCGATGCATCCATCATAGAAAATGACGCGCGCTCTCATGATCTTGATCTTGAGCTGAGTCAATGGTGCATATTTCATTTTCGAAAAAGGAAGGCAGGCAGAGCAGCCGCAGGAGGACCATAAGGGATCCGAGTGTGTGTGTGCATCTATTTGGCTCACATCCAACGGCAATAATAATAAAAATGCCATACGTCCTAGACAACAGTGTGCTGCTCTCTCTGGTAAACATTAGGCCTGGCAGGCAGACGTGTGTGGTGCCAACAAACATTAATTCGCCAGCTCGGAAAGATGATGGGCTGGTTAGGAGATTCTGCCGCCGATGGCGGGAAGACGACGACTGCGATGACGACGATGATGATGTTCGTTCGTCGTGTGGACGTATTGGACGGTTGGTTCATTTTGCTTTAATTGCCTGCGAGAGAGCATCACATGTGTTGCAGATGTTCAAGTTTGCTGCAAGTGAAAACATTTGAAAAATTAGCCGGACCGATTCTTTCATTCTACTAATGCAGACATTTATTCCGTCTGTCTTGTTGAATGTCGCAAATTAATTTGAAGTGCTTTTGTTTGAATGCATCCGCTAACAAAGCGATTATTCCCATGTCCTGCATGCGTGGCATTCTTGCTAAGAGGTCTTTTGGTCAGTGCGGTGGTTATCGATGTTTTGGACACTTGGCGTTGACTGGCAATGAGGTTTGTTGTTGTTCAAAGGACTCTTGAGATTGTCTGGCTATGAGGTCGTGGCCACTCGAAGCACAGAATCGTCAAGTCCTTCAAATGAAAGTCTGATGTGTGTTAGAGTTGAGTCGTTCTCGACATGTATAGCTCTCGGTCGGACACATTTCCCATCATTTCGTGAACTCAACGTAAACATGTCCATATCCACACAATATGACGCATGCGACTCAAAATGGTACACACACGTTTGTGCATACCTAAGTCGGAACTAAGGGGTTTTTCCAATAACGACTTGATAACGTTTTTGTTTTTTTTTTTTTAAATAAAACGCACACCATAGCCAACAATCGATCGTTGATGGAGCAACAGATCCAGACTCATTGTACTGGACAGGTCAAAACGAACTCGAAATCTCGATTGACACAGCTCTAGTTTGCAGCGGTCGATTGGTTGGACCCAATTTTCAACGACTCGGTCACACATTTCGGCCGCTATTTCGGGTTCACTGTTGGCTCTGAGTTCTTCTAACGTTGTCGGCTTGTTGGAATAAACCAAGGACATACTTAATAATAATAATATGGGTGGCGCTACAGTCCGAGGCGGATCTGTGCCTAGCATCTCAGCAACCACTCGTGTTGTGCGTGCTATTGTTCTTTCACGAGTGGAAAGGGCCTACAGTTTAATGCCGACTCCGAACGGCGAAGTTGAGAAGCATTTTCTAGACAGGAATACTCTTTAAGCATTGTCAGTGACTCGAAGGAGGTTTACCCGTGAAATATGAAAGGTGGTAAAATTCGGGTATCGAACCTGGCACCCTCTGCGTGGGAGTCGACGCACTTGCCCACTACGCCACACTCACCATACTTACTCTTCAATAAATCGATTGTAACTTGTGCTGTGTCGCTTGTCGCACCATCCACCAAGTCCATATCTTCCAATTAGGGCCAAAAATAATCGATAATCATGGCGTGGTAACGCTGACCATTCACAGTAACGTGACAGTCGTTATCGCCGGCCAGATTTGTCACTAAAATCAAGTAGGCGCTAAATCAACACCTTTCACCGTGGGCGTTGGACTCCGCCAAAGGTGCATCTTGTCACCTATCCTGTTCGGCCGGGACGAGAAATATGTGACATTGGGAGAGTTGAGGGTAAGTCCTCTTCTTTTTGCGGATGACTTAGTTATCCTCACATCTTCCCAGACGGAACTCCAGTGCGCACTCGATAGGTTTGTCGCCGTATGTGCTGATTCTGGAATGAAGGTTAACGTAGACAAATCAGAGGTTATGGTAATTTCCAGGACGCCTGTTCAATGCACTGAACATGTTAGTGGAGCCCCATTGAAGCAGGTGGAGAAGTTTAAGTATCTCGGGGTCTTTTTCACGAGTGATGGGAAGAGTAATACTGAACTTTGCTCTACGATTGGTCAATCTGGGGCAGTTTTGACTCAGCTTGGGAGATCTGTAATCAGGAAGGCCGAGCTTGATGTCAAAGCCAAGTTACCGGTTTTCATCTCACTTTTTGGTCCAACTCCCAACTTTGGTCATGAAATTTGTGTAATAACCGAAAGGATAAGATCGGGAATGACAAGCTGCTGAGATGACATTTCTTCGTGCTCTTGTGGGAATTACACTTCCATCAGGAATTTCTCGCTCTCTCTCTCTCTCTCTCTAGACATAGCAGTGCTTCGTTGGTTCAGTCACGTAGTACGAATGTCCCCACCATCACGACTTCCGAGGCAGGCCTAGGCGGAAGTAGGCGACCACTTGGCAGACCCAGGATGAGATGGTGGGACCAAGTCCATAAGCACTTGGGCATAACCCCTGATGAGTTAGAGTCGATAGCGGAGGACAGAGTTGCCTGGAGATCTCTAGTGCGGGGTTTACCCCCGAGACCCCTTTAGTGGATCATGTGGGTCAAAAGATGATGATGATGATGATTGTTTTCGTGATAAAAATATTAAGCTATCACTTTTAAACTATTTTTTTATTTAAACATTTTTTTTTTATTTTTCGACATTTTGATGTACGCTTATAAAAGTCTTGAATTCAATTGAAGATGGGATGAAATTTGTAAGGCTTTTTGGTCGCCAGCATTCAAAGCAAAGTCTAGAAGAGTATGACAGGCAGTTATGGCGCTTCGGTGTCAGGTTCCAATTCTCCCACATTAAGAGCACTTGGTCTCCATCTCCATATTCCATCCTTCGTCTATGAAAAAAATGTCATCACAAGCTGCATATTGTCAGTTCCTTCGTCGGAAGCGATTTGCCTGAAAAGAACAAATTCATTAAACAAGCCAAGGTTATGCCTACATAGGCATCATCTTGCATCAATGTTTTTATTTTCAAAGCTTTCTGTCCTTATAAACCCACACTGGAAGTAATCTATGTGCATAACCAAAGACAACAAGTCGCATTCGCCAAACAACTGAATTGTATTTTTCATAGTTCAAGTTCAAGGAAAAGCGCCGGTTTGTCTGGCCTTTACACAAATGTGTGAGTATACGCGAGTACTTCATGTACATCGACTCTATACGCAGAGATCTGTAGCAGACACTATTGGGTTTTCTAAGAGGGGACAAAAAAAAAAAAAAAAAGGGCGGCATCGCCAAAGGTTTGTTCCGATTTGAATTTATTTTGTCCGTTAATGTGAGTTGTCCGCTAACAGGGATTCCGTCCATGATAAATTTACATAACACGTATCATAATCAACTCGATATTGTTATGATAAAGTCAGTTATCTTCGGTCAAAATAGGCCGTGGCGTTGGATGTGTGCGTCGACGCTACGCAACTGAACCTCACTGCCTGGGTTCCATTCCTGGCCGGTATGACCAAAAATAATTTTCATGGTCCCATCTCTTTCAAGTCTTTCGAGAATTGTAATTTAAAGGTAGCTAGGGGAGTACCTTTGTCACGAGTGTGGTGGCGATTTTTGCGAGTTTGTCAGCTTCACAGTTTCATATCTCTTCAAGAGATTGCGAGACAGTTTATAACTGCTTTTGAGTTTATCGAGAACGATGTTAGTTAGGGGTTTAATTGTTGCCTGAGCTATCCGATACACATATCGCGGGCGGATACCACGTTCAACTTCAGTCAGGACAGGGCTTCGTTGATCGCCATTATTTCCGCGTGGAAGCTGCAGTGATTAGGTACGTGAATGCATTTGGGTTCAGAGTTCCGTCTTCCCGTTTTGGATCCATTTGTTTAGAAGTGTATGATAAAGTACAATCATACCGCAGTTCTCTTTCCGGAATCAAGGTTTCGAAGTTTTTCTCTGAGAAGTATACACCTGCGATGTAATCCAGATTAATAGAGGCAAATCCTTGTTCTGTTAAGATTTTGGCATGTCCGAATGTGAGAGCGTGCCGCCAATCGGTTGGTTACTAATTGTTTACCATGAATATCAAGGGGGAGGAAGGTTTAAGTTAGGTTAGGTTTATGTGATTGCCGCAACTGAAGCAGTTCTGGCCCACTTAGATCCTGATTGGATCCATTGTGACATCTCTAATCGGCAGCTTACACCTCAAACAAGTGAAGTAACCTACTGGTATGCTAGTGGCATATCCTGGATGATGAACTCCTTTGCTTGGTTACAGCCAATTAGTATTTTTTGATAAATTTTGAATTGCCAATTCAGAATTTTAATGCCAGACAAGGCTATTGAATGAATAGCTGCCTAGCGTGTCTTTGCAAGTGCTGGGCAGGTGCCGAGGTAGTGAATTGTAGTTTCTTCTTTCTCTTCGTCCCTACAGCTCCTACAAAAGTAGGGCGTTCCCATTCTCCGAATAGACAATGACCAGTAAAAATGCCAACTACATTGCTGATTTCCTTCCCATTTAGTTTTAGGACTGTGCTTGTTTTTCTTGGGATTTATTGAAGGCCATATTGGCCTTGAAGTCCTGCAAGTATCTTATTCCATCCACCTCCGATTGAAAGTAAAAAAGAGTTTATAACTTGAAGAGAGGGATATTTGGCGTGTCCTGATTACTTGCCATTGGCAACCCACGCCTAGTCTAGGTAGCTCGTCGGCCCTTTCGTTGCCTGGAATATCACTATGCCCAGGATCCAGCATATGGTAGGGTTGCATCTGACCAGTATCTCCCTAAGAGATAGACGGCAAAGTTTTACCATCTTCGATTTCATTGATGGTGTATCCAGAGCCTTAATGGCCGCCTGTCTATCGGTAGATATCCCGTCTATCGGGTTCATTGGGAAGCCTGTTGGATAGCTTTTACTTCTGCCTGGAATACACTACAGTGGTTGGACAATCGACGGGACAGAGAGAAGGATATTTCCTGCGATGGCGCAAATACTCCTAGTCCAGTGGTTTCTTTCGGCTATTGAATGAACAAACGAATCCAACGTCTGTGTATACTTCCAGATGGTTAGCTTCTCTGACTACGTCTGATGCCCAGTCCTATCTATTCGGGATGAGTGTTTTATACCCAAATTCAAAGTCTACGACGGGCGCGCAATATAAATCTGTATGCTTTGGGATGTTCGCATTCCTGATTGTTTCCACGTGACCTAAATTGTGCATTTTGCTCCAGCGGTTGCATTTCCCTCAGCCTGATCGCTGCCTTGGGAGCCGCAAACTTCCCGTAAATGTCCATGGGAAGTAGCTGTAGCATTGTTTCCATGGCGGCTGAAGGTGTAGAGCGGAGTGAGACTGCTCATCTTTCTAAGATTGAATATATTTCGTAATGCTGGACACAAAACAAGGATACCAAATGTCAGAATGAATTATGGTCTGACGACTGCTGTATATACCCAGTGTGGCATTTTCGAGCCCCCGTATGGAACCGAGGATCTTCTTGCAAGTGTACATAGCTACCTTTCAAATAAGGTCCGGAATGTTTGGTTTCCAGCTAAGCTTACTGTCTAATATTACGCCTAAGTATTTGGCCTGACTAGTAACTTAGGTAGACTAAAACTTAGTTCCTTGTTCTTCAACTTTGGTGGGATTAAAGGAGGTATTTTGTATCTTTTTGTGGACAGTACGAGTGCAGTCTTGGATGGGTTAACATCTAGACCAGCTCTTCCCGTCCACCTTTCTAGCTTCTTTAGAGAGGTTCCCATAATGTCTCTAAAGTGGAAATTTGCCTATTACAAGGCTATGCCGTCTGCGCAGGCTATTGGCTTGCAGCCGCCATGACAAAGTTTATTAAGAATTTCGTCTAACACTAGTAACACCAGAGAAGAGGGGAAAGTACTCTCCTTGCGGGCTGCCCCTGAAAACTCTTCTGGTTATGCTGTGATTTCCAAGTTCTGATGGGATAGTTGACATTCTTTATCCAGTCACTAATACTTCCAGTTAGTTTTTGTCTAGTTAGGGCGTTAGTCATCGCTTCACTTTTGACGTTATCAAAAGCCCCCTCTATATCAAGGAAAGCAACCATTGTGTAATCTTTGTTATCAAAGGATTTCTCAATGGTGCTGCCCCTTTGCGATAGGCATGTTCCTGAAGAATGTCTACCGAACACTTGTTATGGCACTCTACAAGTTTGGTATACATAATCCAGATTAATAGAGGCAAATACTTGTCGTATTAAGATTTTGGCATGTCCGAATGTGAAGTCCTGGCATTGAGTTGCTAATTGCTTACCATGAATATCTAGGAGGGAAGGTTTAGTATGATTTCAAGTGCGTCGCTGGGAGTCGTTCTCAAGGCTCCACTCATGCAGATTCCGGCTTGTTTTTTAGTACCATAGAATTCTGAGAAATGTGCCAACTGCTGCGTAGTAGACAGCCATACCAACGTAGCCATTAATCTATCCTTTGCCTTCAGAGAAATATGAATAAAACTCGGTACATAGTTCCGCGCACATGTTTAACGCATGCAAGTACTCAGTCCCGCGGACATGTCCCCCGGACTGCGAAAATAATCGTTCCGTGTCCATTCCGTCGTCGGAACTGTTTAGCACAACCCTGATGTATGTGACTGATGAGATGGTTCAGTTGTGCAAAGCGATCGCATTTAAGGAGTCAGTCAGATGAACAAGAAGTCCTTGTTCTCTTCTGCAGGAAACTTCTGCGTGGGTTGATGGCAAGATTCAACAGCGAACGACTTGATTGAATCCAGGAGGCTATGCATCCAACTGCTAAGGTGACTGGGCGCTGTTTACCGCATGAGCCGCAACAAAGACTCTCCGACTTCAAGCCTGTGAGAGATAACGCTGCAGAGGAAGTACGCGTTTGAAGTATAGCGCGCAAGTGGAGAAGAACGTCAACTAGAAGAAAGCCTACTCATTCTGGCCCTGGACCACCCTAGATCTCTGTACACAGAGCGCCTGTGTACACAGAGATTGGTCACACCTGGCACACTTTCCCTCACCACCTCCGTCACGAGCGACGTCAAAGCAATTCCGGTCGTAAAACCAAAACAAATTGTCAACACCAACATATTCTCCGCGAAAGTGTGCACGCTCCCGCAATTCAGTTTTGTTTTCGTGGCAAACATATGTATTTTCGAGATTAATTGCTTTTCGATTTCACGTCATGTCCGACCCACGCTTACCACTTGGCGCGCCCACGCATTTTCAGAGACTCTGCACTCTGCCAAAAATGTAATTCCAACTGCAACTGCGTTTGCATTTTTTAAAAATTTTCAAAATCCAATTGAGCGAAACACACAAAGAGCCTTCGAGCGGATATAATTTTTCAAACTTAAATTCACATGGCGCAACGGGTGGATAGCGGGTGACATGAGGAAAATATTCAAAAATATCCGCGGCGCGACGCCTTCTCTAACGGATGTGCGGAGTGATGCCATTTCGGTTTTAACAGCTTTGGCTTCTAATCAAACCGTCGCGCTGTATATCGACATAATGCGTCAAATGAAAAATTAAACGTATAGAAAGAAAATTAATTCAGAACAGTGTCGGGAATGGAGCGGGGGAAGGTTGTGCTCAAATCGGATGTCATCGCCATTAAATCCTCGTTGATCTTCACTGTGTTCGCATAGTTCACATTCTTCTTGTCGAATGTCGTTTTTCGTTTTTAATTCATTTATCGCAGAAGCCACATGCGATGACCTTGTTTACAGCAGACGTGTTCCCTCGTCAAAGTTTGCGACACGCGCAATTTCTGATTTCGTGTGCCGGTCGGTCGTCCCAGCAAACACAAATCATATTTATTATTTAATTTATTTCGCAGCATTAGCGCAGATTAATCAAAATGGACGTACCCGAATCACCGAATGTGTGATTCCCTCTTACGTTTTTTTTTGAACCACTTGAGATTAGCCTAGTTATGACCGCCGTATAGCGTCGCACTGCCAGATGCTGCTGCTGGTGCTGGTGCTGTGTGCCTGCGCCGCCGCCGGTCGTCGTTTAACGGCGACTTGTGACGCTCTGTCGACGGCGCAACAACTGGTCATTTTTCATTCGATCGTAAATATTTCTTATGTATTTTCGTTTGGATTTCGGTTTTATTATTATTATTTTCATCGTGGTTGTCTTGGTGGTCTTTGCAAGAGCGAAATAGTTTTTCAATGAATCCGAGTGCGCCGCCCGTTACGTATAAAATCAGATCGACGAAGGATAATGGCTCAGTCTGATTTTGAAAATTTAGTTGTTGCCCGCGGTCTCGCGAGAAGGACAAACGTCTGCTAATTTGTCGCGCAATTCGGTGGTGAATCTTGTGTTGGCCCGATATCATTTTTGAGTATTCCCTCGAAGAATTTTCAAATCGTTTTGAACCGTTTTTTTTTTTTTTTGTGAATAAAATGGAAAAGAAGGTTAGTTGGTGAAGTTCTGCACGTTAAGGGAAGAAGATTTGAGTTTGTGGTTGTTTTTCTGGAACGGCTGTGATTTATCAACCTCCTTGAGTGCTCTGTATTCACAATTAAACTCTGATGAACAGGTTCCGAAGGGAGCGCCCCTTCTCCGATCATGATTATTAGAAGAACGTTGCTACTTTATATCGAAATGAAAAAAAATTATTTGAAACGTTTTCCAAATTCCAATCAAGGACTAAACAATTCTTTTGAATTTCACAGACAACTGAAGAACCTGCCGTTGCTGCCGATGCGTCTGCCGATGCCACTGAGAAACCTACTGAGACAAAAGCTGAAGATAATAAAGACGCTGATACAGCTGCGACCGCAACAGCAACAACAACACCAGCAGCAACAGAAGAAGAAAAGGCGCCTGCTACTGAAACTGCTGCTGCACCAGCTGCAGATGCACCTTCACCGCCTACCGCTGAAGAGAATGCAACAGTTGCTGCAGTTGCAGCTCCTGCTGTCACCGAATCAGCGCCATCGGTAACAAATGGTGATGCTGCACCAGCAGAAAAAGCTGCCGCCGTTGAGTCAACACCCGAGGTAACAGTTGCAGCTGCTGCACCATCAATTGTTGCTGAAGAGGCAAAAGTTCCAGAGCCAGTTGCTGAAGTAGTGCCAGTACCGACCACCAATGGTACAGTTGATAAAGCCGAAACTAAGGAAACAGTGGAAGTTGCTAAAGCGCTAAACGGTACAGCCGATGAATCGCCAAAAATTGAGGTAAAAACTGAAAACGATGAAAACACTACTAGTGATACAACAAATAATATTACTACTACCACTATCAATACAACTGCCGCCGCCACCAGTACGGTTGTGGTTCCAACAGTGGAACCACTGACCACAGATGCTGGTGGTGATGTTCAGAAAACAGTCATTGAACAACCACAAGAACAACAAGTTACTTCTAGTACTTCTACTGATAATACTACTACTACTACTACTCCGAAAGATATAACTAGCGGTGGTGAATCTATTGAATCTATTGCACAAAATAGCCCCCCACCTCCTCTTCCCTGCTCCCCTCCCCCTTCACAGGTGATGGTGTTTGCATTAAGTGATGAGGAATCTCAAGTTGCCGCAGAAACAGCAGTTGCTCCAACTGCTCCAACTACAGCTGCAACTGAAGTTGAAGCTCCTGTTCCATCTCCTCCATCAGTTGAGGAGGAGAAGCAATTCGAAACAAATCTGCCTGTCGAAGAAGAGAAACAACGACATGAACAAATAGAAGAGCAAGAAGAAAAGGCGATAAAAGAAGTTGTACCAGAAATCGTTGCACCAACTACCCCAGAACCAGAATCAACAGAGGTTCTTATTACCCCAGCTACACCGGAAAATCAAACCACAACTGAGGTGAAAGTAATTCCAGCCACACCAGAGCCAACTGAAGTAACAATAACACCGGCCACACCAGAGAATCCAACAACTGAGGTAAATATTATCCCAGCGACTCCAGAAATTCCCGAAGCACCAGAGATCAAAGAAGAAAAAGAAGTAGAAGTCAAAGAGGAACCAATTGAAGTGATTGAAGCCACACAGCAACAGACTGAAAATGTAATTAACGATAAGGCCACACCAGTCGAAGAAGAGCAAAAGCAAGATGTTGCTGATGTTCTTCCACCGCCGCCACCATCACCATTAGTCGCAGCATCGACTGAACTTGTGGAGGAAGTGAAGAGTGAGAGTGCTGCAGAGATTCCGGCTAGCGTTCAAGAAATCGAAAAAGATATTCAAGATGATATCACTGCACAGACAATTGCGCTCATTGATGAAGTAACCCAGGAGGCTGCTTCGATAATCGAACAAAGTCAAAAGGAACCAGAGGAAAGTCAAGAAACTGTAACACAATGCAATTCACCACCAACTGCTGAAGAGGAACTACCATTACCACCACCACCACCACCAGCGTCCGAACAAGACAAATCCGAACCATCCGAAATAATTCCTCAACCAATTGCCGAATCATCACCCGCTTCCTCCGAAACCCACATCGAAGCATCATTACAGAATTCAAATGTCGAACCCGAGACTAATCGAAGCACAGAAACAACTGAAACAACAACAGCATCATCACAAGTTCCATTGGCCGCTGAGGTAACTGCAACACCTGCAATTGAACCATCACTAAACAATGGAAACGATGATGAGTCGAAACAAATTGAAGCAACTACCACCACCACCACCACTGCTACAACAAATGGTGATAAAGTGGAATCGCAACCAATCTCTTCAGCAACTAAGGTGAATAGCGATTCTCTGAAAATACGAATACGTATTTAGGAATGAAAGCAAATTTGTTTAAAAAAAAAATAAATAAAATTAATCATAACGTGACAAAGAACAGAGAGCGATAGAGCGAATTTCTGAAAGCAAATATACATAACCACCCCCTCTCTAAATCGGGGAGCGCTTGAGAATGACAGAAAGCAAAATAATAATAATAACATAAAAATAATAACAATAGCACTTTTTAAACAGAGAAAGATGTTGAGCGTGCGATAGAGCGAAAAAAAATGCGAGAGAATTTTGTAACTCATGTTGGAGTGTTGCTTTCTTTTCTTTGTTGTTTGTTTGTTGTGTTGGAATTATTAACACCCTCCTTCCTAATAGAATAGTCTTTTACTATCGAGATCCAGAGTGTAATGATGACATTTGATATAACAATACTTACATTTATTTTTTCTTTTTTTTTCCTTAATGTTTGCAATTAATTTTCTTCTCGAATGTTGGTATTTCTGAAACAATGCCTTTTGACAGTTTCTGGTTTGGAGTTGCATGGTTTACATCTGTAGATGAGGAGGAGACTAACAACAAGTGTTGTGTGAGCTGTTAGTTCCTTAGATCATAACGAATGCGAATAACAATGAAGAAAGTAATTTTCATTGTTGACATCAATTATTGGGGGTTCATCTTCGGAAAGCTACTTGGGTGTTATCCCCTCAATAGCACCGAAGGCGTGTTCCCAAAACGGTATCTTGAGCTAAGGGAATAGCCAACAGTCATGTGGCGTCTGTCTTGAACCTAAAAAGGTCTTCCACAACAAAACCAATGCTTTTAGAACTAGACAGTAAATATTTGACTATTTTAAATCGATCCAAACGCCGTGGGGTAGTGGGTTGGAGCGTCGGCTCCTATGCCGGGGGGTTACAACCTTCGAGTGAATTCAGAGAACCCATCACTGCCGCATCGATGCCGCTTGCATCACGTTCATAAACGCAAATTTGGGCATCATTGCCAACGTCAAACGTGCTTTAAAACATCATACGGCGAATCAGATGAGCAAAGTTTAAAAATTAAATTTGCTGATGCGTTATTGATAAGAAATTCGGAAATTGAAAACAAATTCGCAGAAACTGTTGGATAAGATAAAAGAAATTATTTTAGAAGACATCATCTGTATATATTCGGAATCACAATTCTTCTTCTTCGAATTTTCACAGTTAATGTGTGCATCCGCCTTGAGGGCTTTCTTCTTGTGTCCTACAAGCTTAATAACGTATTTCGGACTATATTTCCTTATATCTAAAATACCTTCCTGGCTAGGCCGTGTAGAGCGAAGAGTCTTCGACTCCGAACCCGTGGGACAACGCAACAGAGGACGCTCGCGTTTAAGGTGGCGCACCCAGGTGGAGAAGGACCTCAACCAACTTGGCTTGCGACACTGGAGACAGCTAGCTGGAGAGGCTTGTTGGTTGAGGCCCAGATCCACCCCGGACTGTAGCGCTAAATAATGAAGAAAGAAATACCTTCCATATAGACAAAATGTTTAAGATAAACAATGAGTTCTGAAACTTCAGCAAACAGTTCAATCAGAATCGCATCAGCATCAAGTGTGCATCGCAAACGAACAGCGATGTCGCAGCACTGCGCAAATGTTTGATACTTCTGAATTTAGTCACTATCAATGTTCAAAGAGTATTAGACTGATCCAAATGAAAGATTTAAAACATCAGTTAGCTCTCTTAAATTGTCAATTGACAATTTTCAAACAGCAAATCTTTGATTTCCTTGACGTCTTGTCTTGTTCGTCAGCTGATTTTGATGTTCCTTTGGGTCAAGGGCGACTTTTGTCTTCAACAACTTCACCATTCGGAGTCGGCTTAAAAATGTAGGCCAGCGAAAGCTAGACGGCGCAGTTTAGCAGAGCTGAAGATCATTCAAGACATCCACTCTTGATAGAGCAACGACAGAGGAATATGAGAAAATAGGAGAAGTCTGGTCCAAGTCCATATCATCCTCGGATGGTAGTGCCACCCACACTATTCACTAGCCGTTCCCCTCTACTTCGCTCGCGTCAATATCTGTTATCTTGGTTGGATAAATAATACTGCTTTCGAACAAATTTGGTTACCATTAAAAAGGCTATAGCGAGTCAATACTAAAGGATTGACATAAGCTGTTACGGACTTTCTTTCTAAAACTTTTAAGGAGGAACAATTCCATCATCATAGCTTTAACTGTTTACACAGCTCACACAACGCAAGCTCTCAAAAAGGAATAATCTTTCCCGGTTTTGCAACATATTTCATCACCAACAACAACACCACCAGCAGCAAAAGAAGAAGAAAAGACTCCTGCTACTGAAACCGCTGTTGCTCCAGCTGTAGCAGCACTTTTACCATCTACCGTCAATCCTAAAGGAGAGACATATGTTGTCACGGACTTTCTTTCTAAAACTTTTAAAGAGGAACAATTCCATCATAAATGATTATTGCGTAACTTAAACCGTTAACGCAGCGCACGCAACGGAAGATCTCAAAAGGAATAATCTTTCCTTGTTTTGCAACATATTTCATAGGTGCTTCACTCCTATTGATCGCAGCGTAATGTTGCAAAGCCTAAAGCCTTCCTCGTTAGATGAATTATACAACAATTCAAACCAATAGTTCCTGAGATTAGCGCGTTCAACCCAACAAACCCTTCAGCTTTATAACATTAAGTAGAGATTCGTTTTCCAGAAGTTGATTGACTATCTTCGAATTAATATTGTTTCAAAGGAGGAAAGTATTCATTTATTATCCCTTATTTTCGAGAGGCTTTCCTTTTCCAACTTTCAACGCCCGTTAAGTCCATGACTTGTATCTTCCATTTGTGTCCATTCCGTGTGATCTTCAAGAATAACAAAGACTTCTGAATTTCAATTGCCTGCCTGCTTCCTGCGTGGGCTGAGGCGGCGGACTTCGGCGCCACTTAAAAAGAAAAGCATTATTTTCCTAATGACATCTCCACCTCCGCACTCCATGGATTTTGATTATTTTAAAATAAGTCTACCCACATTTTATTCTCCTCTTTGAAACACCCACACGACGTCCTCCAAGGAGTTCGCCTGCCGTCTCACAAAAGTTTCTTCAAAAGGTTAGACTGTCAACGTTGTTAATGAAATACCAACACCTTTCATTCATTCCAAATTTACTTTCCTCATTGTCAAAGTTTGTGTTCCTCGACGTTTATTCATCGTGTTTGTTTATGACAACTTTTGATTTCGGTCGCTTATTGAATTTTAAGTTCTTTTTATTATTTTCTAGCAGAAAACAACATACTTTCTCCTCCATACATATAGAATATCATAAAAAAAAAAAAAACAATTTAAATCAAATTAAAGAAATAAATCGTCTCGCTCGTTGTATCCTAGTGTTAACGTTTCCACCACCACTACTACTACTACTGCTACTACTACTACTATTACCTACTATGTACTACATTTAAATCATCTCTACCTCTACCATATATTGTTGTGCATTAAGTGTCGTTAGTGGGAGTGTTTCAAAATGATAAACAAAAAATATAATCAACCATCAACCACCATCTCTCTCTATCTCTCCTCCTCCCACTCTTCTCAAACTCTCACCACGTCATCATGAACACAAAACCAATTGCCAAATTCTTGTCCCCATCGCATTGTTGTTTAATTTCCTATTTCCTGTCTACTCCTCGTGATCCTCCTTTTTTTTTTGTCCAATCATTACCCGCACACACACATGTGACTAATTTAAGATTTACGATTTACTTAAAAACGTTTTTATTTCTCGTGTAAATCAAACGCTTTATATTTTGTGTACTAATTCGATTTAGATTAAAATAGAGACAGATTTTGCATTGCCATACAACATTTTAACAAGAACAAAATTCGATTACCTTGGATTACATTTCATTTTGTCATCAGTTTGAACTCCCTGAACCTTTCGATTTTCAAAAACAACAAACATGTTTCCTTTTGCACGAAATGAGAAATTCTGTAAACATTTGCTTTTTGGTTCCTCTTACTGTACTACTTATTGTTTTTATACCAAATTTATTTGTTTTCGAAAATGAATGCCAAGTGAAATTTAATTTCTCATTTTGTGTGTGAGTGTTTCAATTTTGAATCGGAATTTAAATCGGTTTTTCATTTAACATTTATTGTCTTGTGTTTTTTTTTGTATTTGTTTTTGAATTGAAAAATGAAATGTTTTGGTATTTATGAAATAATTTTGTTGATGATGTTTTCGATCACGATTTCAAGTGGAATTTAAATTAAACATATTTGTTCTTTTTTTTTGCTTTTTTTTGATAATGATTTTTGTAGGAGAACGGAATTGGCGAGAATCATGAACAGACAGCCGAAACATCTGCGACAGAGAGCCTGAATGGTGGAGTTGAACACAAGACTATTGAGGTGAGTTAAGCGACGCTGATTACAACTCATGGTGGCGCTGTACATAGTTGTTTGTTTTTATTTATTTTTTTTTCACTAGCCACTACGTTATGAACGTAAATTTCACGTAAAAATTCTTTGGACTAGAAAAGTTTCTAATTGAGATTTTTATTGGGAGTCATTTGTGAATATACACACATCCTCATACGTATTGCATAGTATTATATTGTTGACATAACAAATTTACACATGAATATACACAAATACACATGTTAACTTTTGCTTTGGGTATTTTATTTCTAAAATAATAACCCATTATTCAATTGATTTCTTTCATTGTTGTCATTCCCCATCATGGTCTGGACAAGATTTCAGTTTGAGTCTTGGAAGGAGTCGTTTGAAATTCGCGCATACTCCGTTGGGTCTTAAACATGCGATTGTATGCATTCTGAACGACTTGTTTCAAACCACCCAAAAGAATTTAGGACAGTTGATTGACGTCAATTCCTTCTAAACCTTTTAAGGACACGACTGCGTTAATCCTTAATGATTGTTTATTTTTTTAAAAACAAGGGTGTTTTCATAAGCGTCAGACTGACAAAAGACTGCGTTAGACATGATCATTAACCCTAAACCACGTACCATCGGTCTTAGAGACCGCAGTTTATGTCCTCTGAGGCCTGAAAAAAATTTATATTTAATTTTATTAATATATTATTATTAATTAAAAGCATTAAGAACAATTCACTTGATTTTTTTTTGTTTAGTTAATACTTCTTCTGGTGGCGCTACAGTCCGGGGTGAACCTGGGCCTCAACCAGTAAGCCTCTCCAGCCGGCACGATCTTTAGCCAATTTAGTTAATACTGCAAGTCCCAGATGTCTGTCATAATCTGTAAGCATTTTGAAGGACCGCGAAAATGATGGTTAGGGTTAATGCAAATTGACGATCGTACTGACTTAGGGAACTTGGGCAGATTGTGCAGCCATAATTTTTTGACTGCCAAAACAGCGCGATTGGAAGAAAACATTATTTCTTGAGAGACATTCTGCGTGTGTGTTCAAAAAAGCATGAGAAATGAAATGCGGTTGTAAATGGTTTTCCAATAAGGACTAGACAACTTTTTTGAGATATTTCAAAAACTTGTTCATCGGCTTGAAGTACAAAATATTTATGAATGGAACCTCGACTTCGTTCATACGGCCACCTCGGGCACGTTTGCAGCGGTTGATTCGTTGGATCCAATTTTCACCGACTCGGCCACACATTTCGACCGCTATTTCGCATTCAATGTTGGCTCTGAGTTTATCCAACGTCGTCGGCTTGTTGGCATGAACCAATGACTTAACGTAGCCCCACAGAAATTTGTCAAGCGGCGTTAAATGGCACGAACGAGACGGCCAATAGACTGGCCCATTTCATGAGATAACACGTTCACCATACTCACTCTTCAATAAATCGATTGTAACGTGTGCCTGTCGAAACCACATGTCGCGTCCAAGTCCATATCTTCCAATTTCGTTCGTTAATCATGACGCTGACCATTCACAGTAACACGACGATCGCCCAACAACGCCGCCGGCATGAACACCCCACCAAACAGTTATTTTTTGTGGATGAAGCGGTAATTCATGAAACCAATAACGCATATTTTGCTTATTGAACCCATTGAGCCAAAAATTGGCTTCGTCGAAAATTGGAGTTAAGGTTCTTAAAATTGCCGTCACCAGCTCCGCATTTCGGAAGAATTGTTTATAAGTGGCAGACGTTGATCGTTCTTGAACTTAACCTTGCTTAAAAATGTTGAGTTTACTGAATAAATTGACAGTGACAGTTTGATGATTAGTGGAAGAGTGCGTTCGCGAATTGAATTCATAGTTGTCAAGTCCTTATTGGAAAAACACTTTACTAGCGCAGATTTCTGACGTTTATGAAAACACTCCAATACTCATTTCATTACTGTTCGAGCCTTTTTACATGTTTGAACTCTGATCGGGTTCTTTAAATTCGGTAACGTATACTCATGCTCATACAATTAAGCCACATATGCGATAAAGAAGTATTTACAGAAGCAATTGCTAGTGTTGCAATGAAATAGTTTATTGATATGTCGAACAGTAGACAGTATAACCTATAATAACCTAAACAAAGAATATAAAGCAGAACGTCGAAATTAGATGACAGCAGGTACTTCACTATCGCACATGTGGCTTAATTTTATGAGCATGAGTGTATGGAGGACGTTTGTTGAGCAACTTTAGCAAGCAGCTAGCATTTCGTAACACGCAAGTGTTGAAAAGGTGGCGATGTCGCCAATAACACGAGTGAATACCTGCGGTGTGTGGTAAGTTCAGATTTGTATCGACAACTCGTTGAGAAGTTTCTATGTCAGCTACCACTAGTGCAGATGGTGTCATGAAATAAAAGTTTGACTTTCCCTTCTTCAGCAGTGACTACTTAGTAAACATATTTAATTTATTTGAAGCAGAAACAGTCTTAACAAGGTTTATAAGACTAATGCAATATTCATGCGATGGCTACTTTTTTTTCTCTTTAAAGTGATCAAGTGTAAGCGAGGATATATGCATAGATAAGTCACCTTCGGTTAGCGGAAAGGTACGTCGACTCTTATACCGGGGGCTCTAGGTTCATTCTCCGAATGTCGCAAACTTCCAACATTCACGGCTCCACTTCTCTCGAGTAACGCACAACGCTTCAAATTATACCTTTTCCCTGAAAAGGGTTTTCAAACTTTCCACGCTCAGGGTCGGTTTAGCACTTGTCGCACCACCTCGCCCAACACGATCGGATTGCTAGGTCAGGTTCACCACGGATTGTTGCGCCACCATCCATCCCATTGAGCATGTATCCATCGTTGTGTATTCAAATTTGATCGTGAACATCTATGCATCTTAGTTAGTCGTCAGCAGAAAGGTTTCATTTTACACCACGTGCAGTCTTTCCAGTCTTAAATCCCGGGGGAATCACAAACATGCATATTGCAAGTTGTTGTCGAGGCCATCTTCTGACCTTGACCTACTTCGGCGCATATTTCTAGGCCTAGTGATCAATTCAATAAATGACCTTCAATATTCTGTCCAAGCGATCTTAAAATAAGCATACACATAGCTTGTGTAACGAGTGCAGATAAACATATTTTGTGGATGATCGATCGTCTGTTCCCAATGACAGTTCTACTCCGAAATCTTTAAGGTGACACTGTAAATCAAACAATGAATTGGTCTGTTAAAACGTTTGACAACATTTTCATTTTCATAAAAGTCGAAAATCTGCACTGTTACAATCGTATTCCCTTTCTCAATCATTTTTGAACATACTCGCTGCAGCCTACTCGGTCAGCTATAGTACAATTGTCATCATGAACAGTACGTACTGCAGTACACCTAAGTTATTACAATCGTAAATCTGCATGAACATGGATACCGCAGTCCTTTGTTTGTCTCACGTTTATGAAAACATCCATACACTGCCTTCTGTAGGAAAAGTTGCACAGACGAATTATTAAATCTCTCATCATTCGAAAAACAATGTAAAAAGGTGCACAAATTATAACAAGTGGAATCGAAGTATTGAAAAATACAATTTTTTGACAACTCTCGGTGTCTATGTTATTACGGACACGACTGTCTAGGAAAAGGTTATCAAACCTCGCTGTTCGGTCCGGCATTCCACCGTAGGTCCCGTTTGCTTTACAGTAACATTTCCAATGACAGTTCAAATGCCCCAAAGAGCCTTATAATAAGATGCAAACTAGCGATAAAAGAAGCTCCGTAGCCGTATAGCCGTGTTTTTTTCTCTCAAAAATCTATAAAAAGTGACGTAGGATTTTGCATGTAAAGCACGTACACCAACCTACTGTCTATAATATCGGCAGTGAAAAGTGGCAGCTGTTAAAAATTCGACTTCGAATTTTTTTTTCATACATTTTGACATCAATTTCGAACAAATAAATATATTGTTCATATATTTTGACAGATAAAAATCAAAGCCACTGCGAATCGTTTTTCTGAATCTTACTTCACTTCACTGTCGATAGCGATGAAAAAAACACGGCTAATGATATATCAAGCACGGATATCATCGTCATCTGTTTCAACAGCCAGGCAGCGATCAAATATCTAAACTCCATCACTTTCGACAATAAGACTTTCATTAATTACTGCCTATCTCTTAACGAGATGGTAAAATATTTGAGCATAAAACGCATAAGGGTGCCAGGACAGGGTCCCTGTGACATTCCAGAGATTCGCCGATTAACACGTTAGAAAAGGTACAAGTTTTGTACTCTTTCCGCGTGGCCATAAAACATCTTCTGAACTTAGAAACACTAGCTCAAACAAACCGCAGATCAACAACAGGCACAGCATGCCTCATTGCCAAACAACTCTGACCTTTGATCGTTCCTAAACGATCGCTTAACTTGATTAAGCTGGCCGAATCTCAAATCTCTCTTTAGCGTTTTATCAGGGCATTGCGGCATAGGAACTCACGCCTCCAGACATGGCCTCACATAACACGACTTCTGCAGAATCTGCAGGCAACAGGATGAGGAAGAAATGATTGGCCACTGATCTCTCTTCCCAGATACATAGCGAGTGGTCAATCAGATATCTCATCCCAGACTTCTGGAGGTCAATTTTTTTTTGATTATCTGACTGAGCAACGTTGGAGTCAGTCATCTTCTCCGCTTTATCAAAAGCACTAATTGGTTTGCGGAATAGGAATCCATAGATCTGCGTGGTAACAAAATGGCTGCTGTCCTTCTGCACAGCTGTCTGCCACTTCATCCCAACCTAATCTAAACCTCTTCTAAATTTGTACTCAAGAATAGGTGCAGCATATTGCAGCTTGTCATTTCAATTCCCTGTGTGTCAAGGGTTCCCTGCGTTGAAAAACGAAATTCTTCACACACGCACACGCAATAAGGTTCGTTATCACGTTGAGAAATGCATTGCAACGGCAGGGATGGAGGAGTTTGTTTGGCCTGCACGTACCATTTTTCATGTTTTTTTGCCTCAATACGGAGCTAGATTGACTATCCTTTCACACTTGACCCTCGACTGAAATGAAATCTGAGTAGGAAGGAGATTGAAATACAGTGGAATACCTAAGTCGAAAAGATGATGTTATCCCGTGACAATTCGACTTAGGGAGAGTCCACTGTATTTAAGAAAGGTTAAGCCTAAGGCTGTTTCGCGCTGGCTCTTATTAGCTAACTCAATTTATAAATTCCACTCGTGAGAGAACAATAAATAGCACGCACAACACGAGTGGATGCTGAGAAGCTAGGCTCTGGCCCTCTACGGGCTGCAGCACAACCCATATTATATTATAATCTTAACTATAAAGCAGAAAGTTTGTGTGTCTGACCGACAAAGGCTCCGAAACTACACGTCGCATAGCTCTGAAATTTTCAACAAAAATCATGCTGAAATTGAAATGTTGACTGTGACAATTTTTAAGTTGGTACGACATACGGTTCGGAAGTTACGAGCACTTTTTAAACGGGAATAAAATTCTCAAAATAAGGGTGGTTGCATCAATCCGGTATGAAACCATTTCAAGTTGCGTAGTGGTGGATATCAACCTTCCCCCAGTGTGTTGTGACTTCCGTATATACACACACCATTCAGTGCAAGCATTCATTTTTTTCTACGTCTCAATCGAACATATACGAACGACTGCCTGAGTCACCAAACGAAAAGGAAACAATAAACATTTTCGCACTTTTCTTATTCTGTTATACCCAAACTATCTATGCATGTACATATACACAGCTACACACAAATCATTCAATATTGCTGAAATTGTGAGTAATGAACTGCTGAACGGATTAGCCGATTTAGATAAAATTTCAGAGCTAGACTAATTACATAATAGCTGTGTTTTTTTGCAAGCGTATATAAGCTTAATTTTGAGGTGCACAAAAAAACGATCATCGGCGCTTAATGATTCATCATAAAATCTTGGCAGCACCAACGACATTTATAACATTTGTGTTAGTCAAGGGTGGAACCGTCTAAGGTGATCGTTGATCGTTAATGGTTACAATCTTCGGTTTGCGATTTTGTAGCGTGACAATCACTTAAAAGCAAAAACACTTAATAATTAGAAAATAAAAAAAAATTTTCATCAAATGAAAAGAATCGTTTCGAAATCGAAGCCAAAACGGAATGTATAGCAGAAACACTCTGAGTATATCAAAAATTGCATACTTATGGATGCCAAAATAATTACAAATGATCTAATACATCAACCAAACCTGCAGGTGTAAGCCAGATACAGCAACCTAAACAATGAATGAATGAATTCAGGAATGAACACACAGAAATTAATGACTGGAAGCATTGTTTTTATCCGCGCTTATTCCTTAAGCGGCGATAGATATGATGAGTAACTTAAGTGGATATAGGACTCGTTGTTAGTGTATTTTACATGCAAATTGAAATTTAGGCGTATATACGCTTGCAAAAAAACACAGCTAATGTGTTACAAGATAGGCTTATTTTTTTCATGGTTCATGAAGTTTGACTTCAATTTGCACAACAAGTGAACATCGCGCGCAGATGTGATTTCCAAGAACTTTTTTTTATGAATCGCTTGATATCCCTCCACGTTGTGTGTAAATGGTTGAGAAAAACCCGTAAATTCCGTCCGTTTTGCTGCAACACACATTGATAACTCAAACTTCAACATGTCAACGAATTGTATTCATTATGAGTAGGGATGTGAATGAGAGATTGGGATAGGCATCAATGACAAAAGAAAATTAAAATTCTTCTCTGAGTTCTGATTCGAGCAGTCTTATTATTGTTTTAAATTAAGAAGTGTGGTAATGATGCAGGTACAGTACCGGTTGAAGAAACAAACCCGGGCAAAGCCGGGTACGAAATCTAGTTATTCATAAATTAAGGGAGAGTGCACTGTCTTTTTTTTTCTTCCATGTAATTTTATTTAATTTGAAATATGTTACTTTCTTGCTAGACAAAATTACTCAAATCTAGCTTAAGAATTACAAATGTTCTTAATACCAACCTACTGACCATATGCTACCCGCTTATAGTCAGTCGGTTGGTATAAGCTAGCCGCATAAGCTAATCTAATCTACTTTATAAATGTGCCTTTCGGCTTAATCTACATTTTTTTTAGTCTTTATGACGATCTTTTATTACATTTTTATTGCCAAGAAAACTTATAAAAAACTTGAATAAATTTATGAGAGTGCACTGTATTTATGATGGGATGACGTCTCTATAATTGCATTGTAAATCTAAACTTGTGGTCGCCGTGGCGTAGTGGGTAAGTGCGTCGACTCCTACGCAGGGGGTGCCAGGTGCGATACCCGAATTTTACCACCTTTCATATTTCACGACCACCTCTTTCGGTCACTGATAATGCTCAAAGAGTATTCCTGTCTAGAAAAAGCTTCTCAACTTCGCCGTTCGGAATCGGCACTAAACTGTAGGTCCCTTTCACGCGTGAAAGAACAATAGCACGCACAACAATCGGTTGCTGAGAAGCTAGGTCCAGGTCCACCTCGGACTGTCGCGCCACCCATATTATTATTATAAATCTTAACTTGTATACAAACATCAATCTTATGGTTAACAACTTGTAATTTTTGTATTTTCTTATTTCTCTTCCAGGAAATGAAGGCTGAGCAACAAATTGAAAAAGTATCGAACGACGTGGTAACGCAAGAAGCAGCCGTTGTGGCCGAATAAATTTATTGATATTATATATTATATAAATATTATTAGTTTCTTTCTTTAAAAAAAAAACAACAAAAAAAAAGTTACTCAATAAAACGACCCTTTCACACACAACAACACCATCACTCCCACCCACATAGGACACACAAACACAGACACACTCACACGCAACATCTTCAACAAGCTGACTCGAAACAAATCAAACAGCTAATATAAATAATTTTAATTAAATAAAATATAAAAAGAGAAGTAAATACCAGCAGCAACAATTGGAAGTGGAACCACATGAGAATTTATTGAGAAAAAAAATTAAAAAGAAAAAAAAAAACAAATAAACACATTAAAATAAAAAATATATATATATGTATGTATGAACTAAGGGATATTCACATCTAAACGCTAAGTAATTGTAGGGAATTAAAAGTCTGCAGAAAAGACTTCAAAATTTGTATACACATACACAAACTCATTTAAACACAAATAAACACACACGCGCATAAAACATTGAAAGAGCAGTTTTATAATTTTACAAAAAACAAACATCAATTTTGTTTTATACATACACATACACACGTTTTTTTTTTATAAATCTATATATATGCATATAAAAGGATAAAATACACAAGAAAGAAAAGGCTTAATTTTAGTTTATTTTCGGCAAAATGAAATACACACGAGAAGATCCAAAGCGGACGCAAGGCAAGGAAATATCCACGCGAGATGTATGAAGCAACAAAAAAAAAATGTAAAAAAAAAAAACGAATACATCATCAATTTTGCATCGCACTAAAAAAAATCAACTCAATTTCTTTTTAATTATCATTTACTTTTTATGTTTCGGTTAAATATTTACCTGTTTGTTTGGAAGGAAACGAGAAATTAAATTAATAGTTTGTGTACATTGTTATTGGTTGCAACAAGCAAGACAAAAAAAAAAGAACGAAGAAAGAAAGCCTAAAAAATAAGAAACTTTTGATACAAGATACGAGAATAAGGTTTTTTTAATGATTTTTTTTATTTAAAGCAAGAAATATAAATTTAAATTAACCGTTGCAAGGAACACTTTAAAGAAAAACAAAAAACACAAAATACACGATTCTTTTTTATTATTTTAAGTACGAGTAAATATATTATATTACTATATGATAATGATTAATAAATAAACATTTTTTTGTAATTTTTCGTTTTTTCCTTATTTCTTTTCTCACACGTACTTAAGTTTATTTTTCTTTGCTGTTCTTGAGTCACGTTCATCTTTTTTTTTGTACCATCTGTGATGCAGTCGGAAACTTATTAGGAAGCGGGTCGTTATTGTGAGGTTGATGGCGTGTGACATGGGAAACCACGTTCAGGAGTTCGTAGAGGGAGAACCATGATAGATGACAATTCAGATACAAGCGCATTAATTCTCCTACTTATAGCCGAAGGCAGAATTTATGATACGGTCTAAACGGACGACATGGTGTTGACTCTTGGTGCGCCGAATAAAGTTTCAATCCCCGACACATTAATTGTTTCACTTCTCTTAAGTTTCTGACTATGCAAAGAGCACAAAGCGATGACAAGAGGGGAGGGAGGGACAAAGCGAGTCGTTGGTCTCTCTCTAAGCTAGGCTCAAGTCCACCGGGGGCTCTAGAGGCACTCATCTTATAAGATTTCAATTTCAGGACAAAACGAACGAGTAGTTGCTAGCTTCTTCATTGTTTGGCGCTATAGTCCATGGTGGACCTGGGCCTCAACCAACAAGCCTCTCCATCTAGCACGGTTTCTGGCGAGCTACCTCCAGTGTCGCACGCCAAGTTGGTTGAGGTCCTTCTTCACCTGGGGGCGCTACCTTAAACGCGAGCGCCCTCTGTTGCGTTGTTCTGAGTCGAGAACTCTTCGGACCGGAATTTAGTTGTCCAAACAATTGACATGGCATAGCCGCCTTAAGGGACGGATGCATAGACGTCTGGCTAGGCTTATCGCGATATACAGCACGTACTGTTCGTTGTTGAATCTTCTCCTCCAAATACGGTCAACGCAAACATGACCAAAGATCGCACACACAACTTTTCCCTGGAAAGAGAACTTTTTCATTCGCCATTGAGATCGCCCATTCCTCCGCACCGTACAGCAAGACTGGGATGATCAGTGGCTTATACAAAGTCAGTTTAGTTCTAGCCGCCTTCAGTGTCGCACGCCAGGTTAGTTGAGATCCTTCTTCACCTGGGTGCGCTGCCTTAAATGTGGGCGTCCGCTATTGCGTTGTCGTCCCAGAGGTTCCGTGTGGAAGAGCCTTCGGGCCGAAGCTCAGATGTCCACACGCTCTACATGGGCCATTTACCTTAGGCTGGATTCGTAGACGTTTGACCAGGCTCATGTCGCTGTACAGCCCGTACAGTTTGTGACTGAATCTTTTCCAAAAATCATCAACGTCAACAGGACCAGAGATTGAAAGCAGAACTTTTCTCTTGAAGAGACCAAGGACTACATAATTTTTTTAAAGTTGCTAGCTTGTTCTTTATAAAACGCCCTACGATCCTAGGTAGTTAGGTAGGTTGGCATGGCTGCAGGATTGCTAGCTTGTTCTTTATGAAACGCCCTACGATCCTAGGTAGTTAGGTAGGTTGACATGGCTGCAGGGATGTACCACCTGACCCACTCGAATTAAGTAGTTGGAAACCATCTAGAGCTGAGGATGTAAAGAAGAACGCTTGTGATGTATAATATAGTTGCTCTCGTCTTTGAAATTATGAGTATACAGGAATTTATATACACGATACTTGAAAGGCCATATAGACTTGAAAAGATATCTTTGCCTGATTGTCATATCTTCAGAAATTTCTTTTCACTTGAATAACTATGATCAGCACAGTTACTGACTTACTTACTGATCAGGCTGACGACCCATGCAGGGTCCGAGCCTGAGCGCTAGCTGCTTTCCGTTCTTGACGGTCCTGGGCACGCTGCTTCCAGTCATCAAGACCAAGCTGTCTTGCTACCGGGATTACTTAGTTTTTATACCGGAGATTCGGTCTTCCTCTCCTTCTCTAACCAGGAGAATCGGATTCGAAGACCCTCTTAGCTGGAGCATTGTTGGAGCTCGATGTGGCCGAGTCAGTGCAGTCGACGGATCTTTGCCTTTCGGACTACATCCAAGTCCTGGTACAGTTCGTAGAGTTCGCGGTTGTGTCTTCTCCTCCATTTGCCGTCGTCGCAGACGGGACCATATATCCGACGTAGAATTTTTCTTTCGAAGGCACCAGGAATCAGCTCCGCAGTTTTGCTTATCGTCCAGCTTTCGGCTCCATATAGCACCATAGATAGGGGTCCCTTATAGCGGACGACTTATTTGAAGTGGAGGAACTAGATCAGCGAGCATTACGATCTATTTTACCCCGTTCTTTTGGTCTAGGATTTAAGTACTGCCTTCAGAAATTTTAAATCTCTTGGTGGGATTTCTTGTAAGTCTTTCCTTGTTACAGATGTTCTGGCCAACATTTTGAATCTTTCTCGGGAAAGTTTTGGGCAGCTGATTAGTATGTATAGGCTCCATAGTTTCTTTCGCCTGGTCACAGTGGCTACAGATTTCTGTATTGGTAAGGCCCATTATAGTAAGTCCATAAAGTGCCGTGTCCTGTTTGTGCTCCACATAGCTCTCTTAGGTCAGCTTTATCGAGTTCTAGAGCTTGTTTGGCTCGTTTGGGACTTTATCTTTGTTTCGTGAACGACTTTGAGTGCTTAATTCCTTCTGGTTGTTCCGAAACTAGTTCATTTGTTTGATGATTCATTTGCGTAGATGAAGGTAAGGTTAGTGTCCGTATTGTTGAATTGAAGGTGCGAGGACCCAATGAAGGATATTTGATGCTTGGCTTGTATATCAGGCTCTTCATTACCTTCATGGTTTTCATGTCCTGACACCAAAGTATTTCAGGACTTTAGAGAGAATTCCATATTTATAGCATTGTATTCACGTTCCTAAGACACACGCAACTATACAAATTTGTAGAAAGGTTTCCATTTGAATGCATTCACTCAAACCACTTGGATACCCTCATTTAATTTTTATAGTTAGGATCAGCTATATACAATACCATTGATTGTGTTCTCAATTCGAACTCACTGCCCGTGGAGAATAAATGCGTTCAATTGTTCCTTTTGTAAGTTAATATACGATGTCTTCCATGACCGCCTGATTATTTTGTACGCATTCGTTCCTTTATTCCGTAACAATTTCGATGCCATTTGATTTCTTCGTTTTTGAAAGTCGAAATCTAGGCAATTAGCTAGACCCACATAGTAAGTGTATTTGAATGTCATTTAGAAAGGTTTCAATTAGGTCAAGTCGAATGATTATGAAGCGATGTTTATGGTTCACGTTTATTTTTGATGTCTTCCCGACTGACCACGTGTTCATCCTCCTTCGTGGTTTTTCGAATTTAGTGACGAGGGTTTGTGCAGTGGCAATTCGTTGTTCAAATAATCTTAACTGTCTATCTTGCAGAAACTTTCTGATATTAATTCTTCTGTTCTAAATGTTTATGTCTAGTGTAGCAATAGGATAACAAACTACTATATCGCCGTTAGAAGCTTTGTAGGTTTCTCTGGTTAGTGGACTAAAATGGGTCCCGCGTACCGCTGCCTTATGCACTTACGGATATGTTCACAGAACTGGTTAAAGCAACTGTGAAACCTGGAAGAGATTTTATGATTCCTAAAGAATGGTTCCACTTTGTAACTTCGTGGCCACATTCCTTCTCTAGGAACTACTCGTGAGACCTAACAATTGTAAAAAGGACAAAAATGCTTTCAAAGTTTTGAAATGCCCAATTCAAGTGTCGTTTTTAACGAACCGTTGGATGAATGGCTACTGGGTTAGTGCGTCGACTCCTACGCAGAGGGTGCCAGGTTCGATACCCGTAATTTAACCACCTTTGATAATTCACGGCTCCACCTCTTTCGGTCACTGACACTGCTCAAACAGTATTCCTGTTTAGAAAAAGCTTCTCAACTTCGCCGTTCGATGTCGGCAATGAACTGTAAGTCCCTTCCCTTCGTGAAAGAACAATAGCACGCACAACACGAGTGGTTGGCTGAGAAGCCTCGGACTGTCGCGGCACCCATATTATTATTATTATGGAGGAATGGCTAAATTGGAAGCAATACAGTGTGAAGCAATGATGGCAGTATTCTAAGTCAAGTTCTAAGTGCGACGTTAACTGCGTATAGAGTTAGAAAGTAGAGTTAGAAATCATGATGGTTCTATTTTGAAAATGGTCAGTTACCATGTGTACAATCTCACCGAATCGTGAACAGAATGGAAACCCATGACTTGCCTGTTTCCTGCAAAAACTAGAAGAATAAGCGTGTCAATTGCTCAATTTGTCGACTTTTGTGACAGTTAACCCTGCTTAGCTGTGAAAGCAAATTCTGTCACATCTCGGAACAGACATAAAATCGTTGTTAATCTAAGAGCATCTTAGAACAGGTTTCTGACACGTCGAATGTAGGCACTTAAAGATAGGAGTTTGTTTGCAAGTACGACTCATGACAATGGAGTCACATTCGAGTACAAAACACGACGACAGATTCAACTGCATCGCAGATACGTTCCACATTGTGCTTATTTTAATGTAATCCTCCATTTTGTTAAGTCATTTTGAACCACAAACGAAACTTATTCAGGGTAAACCACAGTTTGCACAAGATTTTTATCTAAAAGAAACAAAAGAGAGTAAGTAGTGTACATTTCTAGTATTAAAAGAATAACAATTTTTCAATCCATTCAAATTCCACCAGATATATTATATAAAATTCATCAAGTAACGAAAACTGCCGACGAATACTATTTAACAAAAGAAACAAAACAAAGAAAAAAAAATCAAATAAATAGTAACAATTTAGACTTTTTTACAAGACCAAACAGAAAACAAAAATGAACACACACTGAGCGACACGAGAAAAATGTTTTGTTTTTCAAACGTACGTACATTCAATGTGTGATGTTTTTTCAATTAGAGATATACACTAAAGTTACTAAAGATAAAACCAAAATCTTTAGCAAAAATAAGTAAGAGGAGAAACCAAAAGAAAAAAAAAAACATCTTTTGGGATTTTAAAACTTATATTCGAATCAGATTAGTTTCTATTTCAAATTTTCGTGTGTTCTAACACTTGATCATTTTTTTAATGGTATTTTTGTCATTTTTACAAGGAACATACAATTTAGAGGTTAGATTTTTTATACAAAACAAACAAATATATGATTAGTTCAAGAACAAATGACACACTTTTCCAAAAAATAAAAAATAAAATGTCTGATACAAAAACACAATAAAACAAGAATCTGTAATTTGAATACCAGCTAGTAAAACAAACATAAAACAAATATTTAAATGAAAACCAAGAAATTACCGAGTAAGAAACAAAATTGTAGTAAGTACATTTGTATTCGCTTTGAGAGAAAAAAAAACAAAAAAAAAACATAAATTTAAATCTTATATATATATATACAAATTTTAAAACTTAAATTATATAAGTGTTAGATCGTAAATAAATCACAAAGAATTTGTAACTAAAATTAAGTGTAACGATAGTGATGATCAGATACTGTTGCATTTATCATTCTAACGAAAGAGAAACAAAAACTGTAAGAGAACTCGAGTATCATGAATATAGTAGAGCTAAATAACTTTTATAATTATTATAAATGGAATTTATTAGGAAAAAGGAAAGAAAACCAAACAAATTACAATTTTTAATTAAAAAAATATTACTATCATAGAATTGAGAAAAAAAAACAACATAATTAAAATTTAAAATTAAGATTTTACAATTTCCATTTGATAAATGATCTCTTATGAATTAGGAAGTCACAGAGCCATAACAAATTCGATTGATACGAATGTGATGTGTGCACAATGAGATCGGTTAGAGGATGACATTGAGACTGGTTGAGTGCGGGAACTACAGGAAAACAGTGTATTGGTATTAAATTTGTTCCCACCTAACCAAAACCGCGAAAATTCGATAAACTCTTTCTGAAACCTCAATAGGCAGTTCCCACCGAGTTTGAGGTGCTTTCAAATGTCATTAGCTCTCGATTTTCATGTCAATAGCTCTCAATTTATAAGTGGCCTCTAAAATAAATGTAATCAATTTTAAATGGCTTATAGCTCATTAAAGTGACATTTTTTTAAACGCTAACAGCTGTCTGTTGACAGATAATAACAGTGTGACACCCAAAAATAGAGAGATCAAATGAGAAAATTAACACCAAAAAAGAACTCAACTTCATAGCTTGTTTGGTTTGACAACCTCTCACGGACGTATGAATTCAACAGCGTTGCAACTCGGTTTCGCGGAAAGCGCTAGGTTTCGATACCCTGAAAATGTATGGCAAAACCTGATAGGTTTGGAGAAATTTTACGAAACCCTGTTTCATTCGGTGGGAACATGTTAAAGAGGATGTCAAAGAGACTGGTTGTGTGCGGGAAACGCAGAATATTTTGCATTGATGTTAAATTTAAAGCTTACACAAGAATGATTGTCAAAATTCTGTCTGAACAAGCGGTATAGTGGTGGCAGTGATTTAAGAAATATGATTCAATTTAACTCTTTTCGGATAGATGTTCGGAATTTCTGGTTGTTGGAAGGAGCAGCACCAAGCTCTGCGAGTGAATAAGTCATGAGTAGGGCTTTCGCCACGGTTTAATTATGTATGTCCAGAAGGAATATTATTGCGATGAGGAAATGGCGTTACAGATTTACTACCGAGTACAACGCTTGGAACTTGGTCGTGGTCAACTTAGGCGTTCTTGATATGATGCGGTTTAGTTTTGGCTGAAGCTGACAACCGAAAAGGCATTTAAGCTCTAGCCTTCTGCTACTCCTAGAACAAGTCAGTTGAGGAACTTCTGCACATGTGTGCTCTACCTTTATTACGGATGTTCTCTTTTATGTTGTTTCATTCAGAGTCGAAGAGAAAAGCCAAAGCACATTGCTTGGAATCAGTAGACGCTTGATCAGATTCATATCGCGTCAATGGTCACATGACCAAAGAGCTCTCACTCAAAATGCATAGGGGCTAGTGGTGTGTCAACCCGGGTTAAAAAACCGAATTAACCCGGGTTACACCTAAACGTAGTAACATTTCAAACCGAATACATAATAAAACTGCTGACGGTACAACCCGGTGTGAGCATATGATGCCGAACCGAAACCAACCCCAAATCGAATTAGACAATACAAATCGATTTGACTCATTCCACATTGGTTCGGGTCGTAACCACCACAGCAGGTTGCAGCATTTCGGTAACTTTTCGCATATTGTATGCTTTGTATGCATACATAACATTTTTGTGTGACGTGTCAAAGCAAGTAAGTTGGGTTACGACGTGCGAGTAGAATAAAATACGAAGAGAGAAAAATTTAAACAATTTGCACACACACAGCCAGTATTGGCTTGGCTACCCGGTAAGCCTATCCCTTCCCTTATCTACATAATCGAAACAAATTAGAATTGGACAATACAACTCAACTTGCCCCATTTCATAAACCATATTTTTTGCTTTCGGTTCATCATCAAACCGAGTTCGTAAACCCGAGTTACAACTCGGTCTGTTTCTATTTTAACCCTGGTTATCTCGGTTTGAAAAAAAAAACTTTCGGGACTTCTTGATACGTGTTAAACATTCCTCCTTATTCTCTTAGACAAAATTGACAAATTGTCGCCCCACAATTGTCTCTCACCTCACATCAAAATCTGTTTTCTTTCATTCAAGTGAAGTGACAAAAACCATTCAAATCTTTACTCCCAAGAAATTCAACTAGCTGTCCACACATCCTGCAGATTTTGTCTTCATGTAGGATCAATTTCCAATCTATGGTTGGATTTGCTAAATTTTGTAATTTTAGGATACCTTTGCTTAAGAACTCACTAATATTGGACCGCGTCTTTACTGTATTGTATGTCAGATGGATTACATTTCAGTCAAAGACAAAGAGGCTGTGTGTAATTACGTTGTCTAAAAAATGGAGTTTCGAATGTGATTGGATCTGTAGGTGCAATAGTTAAAGGCAGAAAATATACCTCACTTTAACTCTTGCATCTACAGATCTGATAGATAGATGACTCAAATTGTTGTTTCATTGTAAATTTAACACTAAACACGACTTTATACCAATAAGAAATTTGGATTCAAACTTACATATTTGCTCTACGCCCTTGCGTTTCTCCGACATTTTATCTCACTTTCTCATGAAATGTGACATGATCGTTATGAGGATGACAGCTGACAAATAAAATGACTAAGAGAATACAAATTTGTCACAGTGACATATAAGAAGACTAAGAGAATGACCTGTTCCCGTACTTTCTGCACCAAATTGTTAAGTCTGTCAATTTTTAAGGAGTGGGGGTAAGAATCTTTTAGAGAGAGGCAAAATCTCAATAGCGTACGGCAACGCAGTCTTAGCAATTGCGCAAATTATGTCATATATGACATGTCAAATCTGCAATGTCACAGACATTAGTTTTAATTTAATTACATTTTGCACAACATCTGAGTGTTTGATACATCAATTGATTTGACAGAAGATTAACAAACTACCCACAGAAGTTGCTTGTGTCAAATCAGAAATGAAGTATTACAGAGATAGCCAACTTCACTGCGAATTGCACCCTAGCTCTTTGACGAAATTGAATACTTTTTTGCCAGGTATTCATGAATTTTTGATGGTTATTCACGAAATAGCGTCAATACCCCTCTCTGATTGGTCAACTGAGAAACCGATAAAAACAGTTGTCGAACATTTTAATGGGCAAGAGAGGTAGAAGTCCATCTCTGTAATAATTTCATTTCCGGTTAAAATGGGCAGGGACATTTTTTACTCTCTCTCGAGAGGGCTCGTTTGACATAAAACCCATATTCAACCATATTTTTGACGTACGGGAACGGACGTTCGTAGATTTTCGTTGTTTTGTTATGTTTATGTTGGGTACGGGAACAGACCTAAAATGGGGGATTGTCTTTACCTCTAGAGGGCGGTAAGGCTGTTCAAGGCCTTATCTTTTATGGAGGCAAATTAAGTCTTATCAGAGCTGGCTCAGTGATTGGCCGTCTCCGTACTGGTGCCTCTTTTACAACCCACGCGCCTATGGTCACTACGACTTGAAGAGATCTATTGCATCTAAGGGTTGAAGTTAGTCCAGAAGACGCACTGGTTCCCTTATGTTTTTTTTTGCAGCGATCTCTTTGGTTCCACTGAAGAGTGAGATGGAAAATATGTTTCCTCAGTCGGACATTCGCATAGCATGTACTCACCCTCTTTAAAGCATAGCTGGTATTCATTGTTCTGTCACAGGTTCATTTTGTTGAGGTGGTAGTTCAGGCCGCAGTGGTCAGTAACAAAGCTCGTTAGCATTCGTGTCAAGGTGGGGAATTTTCTTACTGGAATACGGCCTGATTAATCGTTTGGATTGCCTAAGACCATCACCAATGGTCTAATGGTCTAGGCGAAGTTTGTTTTCTCATTGACCGGCTTTCTAGCTGCTGTCCAACTATCATCACAATGCACTTTTGGACAGCCTTAGCGAGCGCATTCTTCTCTGAGGACATGGTAGTCTACAGTGCAGAATGGTCTGTGAACCTTTCCCAGTTAGGGAGTCGCCCATTTCATTTCCATCTGTTGCTGTATTGCCAGGTATCCAGCAGAGTTTCGCTCTCTTGCTCCTGGTTAACTCTTTAAGCCTCTGTAGGCTTGGATTTGATGATGTAGGAGTTTAGGGTCAAGTTGGCGGCACGACTGTCGGACGTTATTCCTGTGTCGCAGTTGGTATAGTTCTTGTCTATGATATAGACTTATGCTTGACAGATACTGGTCCGTTTGGCGGGGTCCAAATACTCCTACCCCTGTGTCAAGATTGATGTGAACGCATCTGTCTATGGCTGGTTGAAAGATGCTGGTGCGTTAGCCCATGCAGTACGGCCCCTGTTCCTTCATCAGTTGCATCTCAGTCTGACTATGAATTCATAGCTCCAGTCTTTTTTAGTGCTGAGCTTAACGGTGAGTGTCTCTTGGAAATCGAATTCCCTGATCACGTCATCCTTTGGAATTGCCAGGAGTGGTAGCTTTTTGACTAGTGCATCGATTTAATGGAAATTCTTCCTCTTCCTTACACTTCTGTTGCCATTCTCATGGATGTTTTCTCTGCACATTCTGAAATCACTAGATGCAAAGGAGTCAGCTCCAATAGCAACTGTTAGGCAAGTTCTAATGGCTGTGTACAGCCTGTAGTACAGAGACATCGTATGCAACATTGTTCAGTGTCGTCTCCCTTGCGCTAATCAGGTTGGTTCTTTAGGACCATGCTATTGCACCGTCTGACAATAGCTGTATACATCCTTCTTAGGATACTTGGATTGCCCGCCAATCTCCGACAGGTTATTAGAGCACGCGTCGCTTTCCGCGTTATCTCTTCAGGGTGCTTCTTCCAGATGAACCAAGATATTGTGTGGGTAATGGGAACTTTCTAGAATGCCGGCAGCAGAATTCAATATGATTGCAGCAAATATAAACTTGGCCACTTATCCACCACCTGGACTATACTGGACTTTTGTACCGCGGAAAGTTGAAATAAAGCAACGCCTCAACATATGCATTCAAAACATGCTGTGTTCAAATCTAAATATTTTAATAGTCTCCTTGGAAACAGCTATTTATTGCAGTTTTTTCTTGTAAATTTGTGCCGTTTTCAAAGATTCTAGTACCCAATGCAGCAGTTAAATGTGTGTAGGCCAATTTCCAACTGAAATGCGGCTCTCGTCCGAGTCACTGACACAAACTCCACGCGGTGGACATGAAATTCCACCGGACTTTAAGCTTTAAATTTGTAATAACGGCCAAGACCACGCAGTGGTAACAGATGCAAAAAGTAAAGAAAAATAGTTCGAATTTGGGGTTAGAATCACATTTATTCCGAGAAAACACTTGTAGACCACTTGTAGACCATGTAAATAAGGGTGCACATCTTCCCAATCGTGTACATGATAGGTTCACGAGAGACAACCCACTGGGTCTCCATGAAATTGTATTGTGTAAAAGGCTTCCGTAAAAATATTTATAGATGTTTTTTTTTTTTTAATGCAAGTATGTAGGTATATAAATAAAACTTCAAATCAATGTGAATGTGTACTTTTTTTTCTTCCTACTAGAATAGAAAAATGCATCAAAGAATTTTTTAAAACTAAATTACAATACAAAAATGTTGTTAATAAGTAGCAAGATAAAAAAAAAAAACAAATTTTCAAAAATCAGCAACGAAAAATCCATTTCTGTGTATAGATGTTGTATCTCAAGTAAGAGCATCATAACCAAATTTTTGTTTGTTTATTTTTTATTTAACCATTATTCGGAAAGGGGCGAATACCAAGTAGTCCTTCCAAGATTTAAAAGGCAGTACTATTTATTAAGTAAAACAAAAAATACAAAATTGTATAGATAAGATATAATATATAAGATATAATATATAAGATATAATATATAAGCTATAATTATATATTTGGGTTGAAAACTCAAAAACCTATTTGTGAATCATTTTTCTTTTTTTTGAACAATTGATTTGGAAAGGGCGAAGACTAAGTAGCTCCTCCGATCGTCTGTCAGTGAGGGAAGTTATCTCACGAAGCACAAAAATCTATAGATAAGATAAATATGTATGTACATGTATTTCGGGTTGAAAACTCACAAGAAATACAATACATTTAAATAAGTATACTTCATTGCTAATTAGATGTGAATTAAGAAATGTTTAAAAAGTATATATATATATAAACTAAATGGTATAAATCAAATGAATGAATATATATATTTTTCTTAGTTTTATTTTTTATCTTCGTATCGACATGCATATAAATCTATGGGTTCGCCATGTGAAAGATCACGCATAAGATATTTAAGTAAAGGACAAATATATTAATTCATTGCTTTTCGTAGCTTATTAAGCATTAAACAAATCAAGTTTAATGCAATTTGCAAATCACAGAAATTATTCGTAAAATTAACTAGTAATCTATTGCTTGGCGAAAAGAAAATAGCAAACACGAAATAGTATTCGATCGCACATCGGTCCACACTTGTGCGATTGAAGAGTTGCAGTGCAGTGAAGAGGCTCTCGCGAATGTGTGCATTTTTTCAACTTTGACATTGTGTAACAAATTTAAACAATAAGTTACATGGAAAAGAGAAGACAGAAAAGCAAAGTAATTGAATAAATATAAACAAATAGATATGTACTATATGCATTGTTTCGACATCACTAAAAAAAACTTCATCAATTATTATTATTATTATGTATTGATAAAATACTTTATATATGTATGGTAAAATGGAATTATAAATTATATATGTATGTATATTGAAATTATATATGAATGAAAAATAACATAATTATAATGAATATTTTTTAAAAGGTAAAATTGAAAAATTCAAATAAAGAATAAAATTCATCTAATGATGAAACAAAAAAAAAAATTGTTGTGTTGAACATTTTTATCTTCTGCGGATGTAGGCAACAGATATTTAAATGCATCGTGGGGACTATGGTAAGCTGAGTAATGTGAAAATGTTTTGTCCCACTGTGTAATGACGCATATACAGGGTGACCAGATAAGAACGATAGGAAGAGAAACTAAAATAATTGTCGGTCAAAAATAAAAGCCGATGAATTAGCAAAGATAACGGCCAGGATGTCGCTTACATTGAATCAGATCCACCACATCAAGTAGTCAGAAGACCACTATGAATAGATGCTGCCACAAATTTCAATGGTAAAGGAAACGAATTAAAGCCTTTCAAGGTGCCGAGGTAGACCTACGGCCTTATTTTGTATCACTTTCGGATTGGATTTGAATGCTGCCAACTTTTTCAGTAATTTGCGAGAATTGAGCTGTCAAAATAAAATAAACAAAAACTGAAATAATAAGTCTCTTGCATATCGATTCGGTTCAATTGAACTCCTAAGAATGAATGAAAAACCTTTAATCATGCTCACTCACTCACTCGAGCATACTCACGATTATTCCCACACAAGAATTCAGTTTGCACAGTTACCTACATTCCAGCCTTGCCCCCTTCTAATTAATACCAATTAACTCGATTCCAATGAAACCAATTCCCTGAAAAAGACGGTCCCTAATAAAGCTCTAATTAGATTTTGATTCCGTTCACTGTTCTAATTTTCGATTCTCATTCAAAGCCCGAACTCGCGTTAGGTTCCAGTCTAACGGTGCGCTTGCAAATTACCGCCTGTCAAGGCGCTAAAATCTATTAAACCAAAACAAAAACTCAATTTCGAGGGTATTGCTCTCCGAATTTGTTGCTTCGACTGAAGTCATTTGGTCGGAGACAGTCTTTCCGAGAGTACAACAGAAGAGCGTTCGTTTTGAAGATGCGACTCCTGCCGGTAGCCCTGGTGGCCTTACAAATCATAAGTAGTTCGCATTCGTTTCGCGACTTCCCCGCCGATTACACAGCGCCATCGTTCTCCGAAGGATCCCATGGAAAGTCCTGTACGAACTGCACGGTGTTTGATAAATCGTACAAGAACCTCTTGACCCGCAGGAAGCGGAGTTTCGCGTTCATGGCAAACCATTTGGTTGTGCTGACGGATGTGGCTGCGTCTGGTCTACTCTCGAACTACCCGAGATCCATATACAATTCGATGGAGATCGATTTGTATTACAACGTGCCAACAGATGTTGACGGATGGAGGAAGCCGTGGGACGACTGGGTGAAGATAATGAAAGCCCAGAAGAAGGCCTACGAAGTGGAAAAGGAGGAGGAGAAGCAGGAGGAGAAACTGCAGCATGTCGGCACTGTGAATGTGAGTGCAATTCCGTTGGACGAATACAGCAAACTGGCTTACAGCAGGCCTACCTTCAGTCAGTTTCCTTGGAAGAATGAGAATAGTGGCAAACGAGTGTGGAACCCCAACCGGAGAGTCTATGAAGTGAACAGGTGAGTTTTTTTTCAAGTTCCGGGTTGGGTTGATGGGAAGTGTTGCGTGATATGGAGTTGAAAGCGTGCGAGTGAACTTTTTGTGAGACGATAGATTGACACCACTGGGTTCTTGAGGATATTCGAACCGAAACTTGTTTCTTTTGAAGATGAGTATGTTTAATGTTGAAGTTTGAGTGTTTTAAGGGGTTGCTAATTGACTTAGAACAAGCTCGAGTTAATTTCAGCGAAGAAGCTAACTCTGCATATGAAATTTGATTATCCATTTGCATGGTCATTCATACGGACATTCGTCAACAGTTGTCAACTAGTTTCAGCCGTTGACCTGTTTTAATTGTGCGTCCCCAACTTTATTTACCCAACATTTTAGCAGTACTTGAACTACATCGTCAGTGCAGGGATGAGGCGAATAATAATAATTGTAGTCACTTCTATTTCTGTTGCTGGTGGAGCGGAGCTGCTGAGATTAAGGCACAGGCATGTTCAAAGTGAAGGAGCTTTTAGCTGATTAGAGTCCAAAGTGCGATATTTTACTTCCCTTGCGTTGATGGCTATTTGAGGAGAAGATTTATCCTTGATTTGTCGAGGAAGTACATCTGTCTGACCAGATGACTGGTGCACTCAACGTCTTATTTCACTTCTTGCTGCGGGATATCTGAAATTTGTTCTGACGCACAGTGTGCGTTCGAGTTTTGATGAAGATATGGTCCGCTGGGTGGTGTCTGCCTGTTCTACTTTTCTTCTCTAGAATTTATTTTCTGTAAGAAGTAGAAAATCTCACTTCGGCTTCAACACTGTATTTTTGTTGCATACTGCCGGGCGGCGGGTATTCGAATTTCCTACAGTCAAGGCGAAGTTAAGTGACCCGTTTGTCTCAAATGATGGTTTTGAATCCGAAAAGTGACTTAATTATTCTATTCCTTGACCCGACATGATGTAGTGGGAAATTCTGGAAGGAATACAGCTAATAGAAATTGTGTAAAATAAAAAAGTGTTTTGTTTTCTGATTCGAATTACGCTTAAAAAAATGACTCAATTATTGCAACAACCTCGATCATTGCTGGGGTAGATGCACTTTCATTAATTCTATTAAAAGTCAAAACAAAAACAAGTAAATTTATTTTACTATAAATACAAAACTCTTGAAATACATTCAAACTTCTTTATAACGAACCTTCAAAAAAACAAAAGATCGTTACATAGAAACACTTTTTTTAACTCTGCGTTCCTTTTGTATTTTCAAAGACAATTGGTACGAAAAAAAACTCAATGCAAAGAAATCATCACATTCATTTTCGATTGCACGATTGTTATTTGTTTTATCATAAAAATCTTTCAATTTAATTAAATTTTGTTTGAATAAAACTTCGTAAATTATCAAATGCAGTTCTCATAAAATTATCGTTAGGTTTATCTTCGAATAAAATCGCTCTAGTGAAAAGTGGAATACACATGTTTTGTTGTAGTCGAGGCGTTTCTCATGAGCATCTTTATCCACAAGGCTTTTTAGTTGTCCTGAAAAGGGCGGATTGATACCTTTTAGAGAAGAAAAATGAATTTGTCGCGTGTAGACGCTAAAGGTTTATATTATTCAAAGGCAATAATCCAGTATTCAAATAAGAAAAGTTTTGGGTATTGCCTCGACAAATAAGAAATGTATCACCGTTTTTAGTTCACAGCGACTAGGTCATTCTGTCATACATTTTTCTTTAAATGCGTATAGAGCAGGTGTTTATTTGCTGAAGGGGACACAATATTCACATGTGTTCCATATACAACTAAAGCCAGGATGCTTGTATTTGAAATAAAAATTATGAGCAATTCTTCGTTGTGCAAGTTATCCATTCTACGCTCCTGTTCAAAAACGTCAGCAGCTTGAACGGACTTTGCTAAAAGACGCTAAACAAAATACAAGTCCTTGCCAACTGCATTTTTGATGTTGTTCCGAGACATGATCAATTCTGCGAAGGTTAAAAACATACCGTGCAGCCGCGATAATTGCTTTGCCTACTGTCAAAGCTCCAGAAACTATGTTCGAAATGTCACAGCTGATTCAAAGTGAAATTTTGTTCACGTGAAACTCACAATAAGGCTGTACACATTGCATTGAGAAGCTCTTCATTGATAAAGGAACGGAATTGAAGACTTTTTGGTTTTTGTTTTTTCATTATTTGTATATCAAGCCTAGATTTATTGTTTCTAATAGTTTCTAATAGCTGCTTTGTACTAAATCGACCACGACGCAAAGTGGTGTTTTGGGAAACCTAAAATCCGATCCACAAAGAATTCCCGTAGCCAGTGTTGCTGCTGAAAATTTTGAGAAAGTTTCAAAAAACCAACCAGTAAAAGAAAATCGCAACAAAAACAATTGACAAGGAAAAAGTAAACCTTTTTCTTGATTTCACACTATGAATGTATTAATTTGAAGATGTAAACAAAGAGACATGGACAGACTTTTAACACCACCAACTAATTAGACTTCAGCGAAATATTTGTATAAATGCACCATACAAACAATTGTTGAATCCGGGTATACCGTTGCATGTAATTTTGTCAGCTTGGACATCAAATTAAAGGGTTGGGGTTTTTTCAGAGCATATTTAACACAAGCTTCTCTTCTGCAAACCATTACGTTAATTTTAATGTTTCAGCATGCTGCATGTCACGCCGTGGCGTAGTGGGTTAGTGCGTCGACTCCTACGCACAGGGTGCCAGGTTCGAATCCCCAATCTACCAACTTTCATAATTCACGGCTTCCACCTCTTTCGAGTCACCGACAATGCTCAAAGAGTATTCCTGTCTAGAAGAAGCTTCTCAACTTTGCCGTTCGGAGTCGGCATAAAACTGTAGGTCCCTTCCACTCGTGAGAGAACAATAGCAAGCACAAAAACGAGTGGTTGCTGAGAAGCTAGGCCCAGGTCCGCCTCGGACTGTCGCGCCACCAATATTATTATTATTATGCTCAGGGGTATTTTGGTTGCATCTTCAGTATTTTAGTTGCATCTTCTTATTTTGGGCAAATTTAATTCGTTTTCAAATGGAAGTAATTATTTAATGATTTAACCACGTTTTTCATTCTTTTAAATAATTCCTTTTGGAACATCTTGCAATCAGTTTTGGCTATTCATCAGAATCTACAAATGATCGGATTTTGGTCGAATGATGATCTACATACATAAGTCTATTTCGTGGAAAAAATGTATGTTCATATTAACAGTCTCCAAAAGTTGTAAGAAAATATAAAAAGTGTCAAAGAGGTGTCCAGACTCATTGTTGCCTAGCTCAGACTAGTTGAAATTAGGGCTACTGGAAATCGCGTGTACCAATTGCCGATTCTTCAGATGGACAGCTAGCAGTCCTATGAAATTGCTGCCTTGTTTCATCTAACTCTGCCGCTGTGAACGGAAATTTAATGAAGAGAGGAAGTAGTAATGCGATCCTTTTTGATATTTTTCCTTTATAATTCTGCCCACGGCAACGGCAAGTACAAACGTGCAGCGGTACTTGTCGAATAAAAAAACCAGTTCGCTTGTTAGTAAGTCGTATCAATATCACATTGATGGGAATTTGTTCGATGTAGTGCAGGATAAGTTTGTGGTTCTTCCACATCCAGCACTTCAATTTAAAATGTTACTGTAAATTTATCGAACCTATGCCGCGAAGTAAATTCTCTCCGCCTCTCTCCTGTAAATCTTCGAATGAATATTCTATATTTCAATCAAATATCTCAAAATCTCGATCCTCTGGAAACATTTAAAAAAAAAAAAGCAAACAACTTTAATAAATCGGGTCTGACAATTGATTAAAGCGAACTTTATTTCATATAAAATAATCTCTAAATGTCGCAATAAAATCTCCAAAGTGTCAAAATGGACAGTTATCAAAAAGTTGTGTCATGGTCTCTCGGCAATTTGAAAAAAAAAGATCAAATTGCGACTAAAGTGGCGTAGCAACAATCTGCCCGTAGCTGTCCGCGAATAACGAAAATTCCATGTGAATGGAACGTCCGAGTTTGCAAAGTTGGCAGTTCGCAAGACGTGGCTCCTGTTTGCGCTTTAGTCAAATGATCACTAAGAGCTGGGACTTCAAAAACATCCGTCTACGTCATCACACGATTAATAGGCAGGTGGGCCCAGTTCCACAATCTAAGTTGACAATGAGCGTTTGCGAATGAATTTCGCAATTGAATAAATCGACAATTATTAAACATGTAATATAACAACATAATGAACATGGCAGACAACAGATAGTAGCGATGCAAACCGTTCAAAATAAAACTCCTTGGTTCAAAGAGTGGATTAAATTAGCTGGTGAATGTGGATTAGTACTGAACGCAGATGGTAGTAACTGAGGTAACTTACTATGCCAATGAATAAAGCAGGTCGACGAGCAGGCAAGAATACAGTTCGTAGAAAAAGCGGCGGGATTAATACATCGCATTACATTAAGCCGGGAGTCGAAATTACTCTTAAGATATCCATAACATCCAGGAAATTTCTGTGATGTTCAAACTTAGAGGCGAACTACTAAAGCTGAATTTTGTACCGCATAGAGAGGGTCTCCCTATACTCTGCAGTATGTGTAATTTGGCAGAGAGAGAAGATATCATGCATTTCCTAGGCAAGTGTCCGATCCTAATGGAAACAAGGAGATCCTTTTTTGGAAAGAACTACTTGTCGGAACAAGAAATTCTATCACTCCTAAACGAAATGGACGTAAGCAAGTTGTTTAAATACTGCAAAATATCACTAAAATACAGAGATAGTATCCTAACAGGGAACTTTTGAAATTAGCATTTTTCCACATGGAGAGCTAATAATTATTACTTGTACATAATAAATTATAGTCAATCCGGCAGACGGCAAAGCCATGCTGGTTATGATTTTATTATAACATTATGCGGATTAATAAAATCAATCTAATCTAAAAAATCTAAAATCTCTTAAACATATAATTCGATAATCGATTTATTCGATTTAATTAATAAACAATCGAATCGAATTCAAGAGAATTTACTTCATTACAAATTACAATCGAGAGAATAGTTAGAATGTAGAATTTTCTCAATTGATCTGTAGGCATCTGCGTGCTTGTTGGATTTTTTGTATAAAACACTTGAGATATAAAGTAAAATTTTTCAAAAAGAATTTGTCGAAAAATTCTAGACAATTTATGACTAAATACAAAATTTCTTAATGTATTTAGTCATAAATATTTTGAAAAGTATTTCTAACGATTTCAATTACAAAAATAAATTACCGCCACAATACCAATAACATTACAGAGCAAACAATTGAATAGATCTAGAAAAAACGACGGACACAAATCCTTGCAGTATCCATTCTCCAATGACTCCACACAATCCACAATCCACAACCCACTCAAACTCATAATCCCAATATGTATAAAGTGTCATTTGCTTCATCATGAATAGCACTCTTAGCGTCTCAGACATGCAAATTCTATACCAGTGATAACCTATAATAAAGATATCCAACTTCTACCTCCCTTGCCCCTTGATTTCATCTGACAGCGTTTTTTATACGCTTTTTGTCCCCTGCCTGTGAATGTGTGGGAGCTCTTGAGAACAGCTGATACCCTTCCCCACCTTTGTAATGGGGTGAATTAGAGCTCTTATTTGAAAATTCGCTCGTTATTTGACTGCGAGGCCAGGCCCTATTCTTTAACCCTCGGGCGGAGGGTCCGGGTTTATCCGGTGTCGGTAACATCGCTGAGGCTATGAGCGCCGCCGTTATTCCTAAAAACTATAGGGATCTTCCGCCACCATCTCAATTGCAAGGCCCCGACCTGCCCTTGAAATAACCTTCTAGACCTGTGCTCCGAAAATGTCGAAGTAGCTCTAAAAGGACTGCGCACCAGACAACTCCTTCTGACTGGAGTTTCGGATGCCGCCGTTGGTCAGACAGTTTCTTCCTCCGCCGCCATCCATAAAGAGAGATGAGCCCTCGTACAAGCACACTCTCCCCCCTCTCTCGTCTGCAGCCGCCAACGACGTCCCACGGGGGTTGGTTACCCCATCTTCGATCGAAGGTGCTAGGCTCCCAGATTTCACCAAGTGGAGGTGAGAGTAAGAGTTCGTTGATAGAGGCTTAGTGCAGACGCTTGTGCCTGCATGAGACGCCATATCAACGCTTTGAAATCCACACACGTTCAGTTAACCAATAATAAAAATATTATTGAAGCGTGACTCACAAATGAGATGTTTTGACAACCATTTTTTAGCATTAGTAAAAGTTGCAATATCTTGCCATTGTTCTTATCAAATTGTTTAAATTGAATTCATCAGTTTTTCAGAATTCATGATTTAAGCGGATAAAGCGGGCTTTTTGAGTTAATTTGTCAGGTATGGTTTATGAATAGGCTATATATATATTAATTAATAAATTTTAGGTCAAATAGTGTCCATTTACATTGCAATACATTTTTATTGACGAAGTTCCAATTTTAGGTCAAATAGTTTCCATTTACATTGCAATACATTTTTATTCATGAAAGTCCATATAACAATGTAAGAAAATTCCCTTAAAAATACTAGTCAACTTTTGAACACCCTCCGAACACCATACCCACGTACGTTACATGGAAAGTACATGGATTCCCTCTAAATTCATGAATCTGCCGCTTTTTCCCACAAAATTCACGAATCGGCCGCCATATTGTGGTGAATTGACGAGCGTTGTAAATGTATAAGTGAAATACAAGGGATTAGTGAAAAAATGGTTTGCAACAAGGAGCTGTTGGCTCTCCGATCTTATTCGTGATATTCACTGCGGATCTAATAAGTTCCATGCCGCACCTAATTGAGTATACAGGTGACCTTGTAGTGTACAGTTCAGGACCGAAGGTGGAAATCATAAACATCTTGTCGCAACGTGACTTCGATAAAATTCAGCAATTTTGCGACGACTGGAAGCTGCTTATTAACTATAAGAAGTGCGAAACTATTTTGTTCCGTACCCCGTTATACAGGGTTTCGCACATGCCTAAGCTGGCGTAATTTCGGCATAGTTGACCCGCACGGACTCACTGTCAAAAGTGTGGTTCGAAATCTCGGCATATGGTTGGGCCAGTACCTGTATTTTGACAAACATGTAGAGATTGCTCTGACCAAAGCCAGAAAAGCCTTTGCTGTGGCAAGGAGGTTGTTTCATAGCAGCCAACTTGATACCAGGGTGAAGGTAATCTGCCACATGCCCCTCATCCGGCCTATACTGGTTTATGGTTGCCCCCTGTGGTTCAATGTGAGTCCTTCCCAGATGGCAGAGATGAGAGTGCAGTGCCTCAGGGCCTGTCTCAAGTTGTATCGCACACCCGAGTCTGACTACAAGAAGTGTTAATCCAACGAGGTCTTGCATAACGAGGCAAACGTGAATAGAGTAGACAATTTTATCATGAAGTTGATAAGAAGGCGAGCTATGACTTCTACCAACAGTCTGATCTTCGGGGCTTACTACCCCAATGATATGTTTCATGAAAGGGTGCGACGGACCACCTGAGGCCTTCCTGTACTTCGATAAAACCGGCCTGATACAGGATGTGGAAGCATGTCCTATAATTTTCCACGTGGTACGCCGAACAGTGTAACGGCAGCTCTTATTCTAACCTGACGTCGTTCGGGAACAAGAGGAGCTTCTCCGGTTCAGTAGAGCGATCCGAGGAATCTGCTAAGGAGCGGTGTTTCTTTTGGTGGCTGCTTCAAAACCAGCCACCGACGCCGTCAGCTCTTCAATAGTCTTCAGACGGTTAGTGTAGCTGTTTTTTCTTTGTTTAATGCCCTCCGTGTTGTGAACTAACAGCGTATTTACATAGGTTTAAGGTAGGTTAAGCAAAAAATAAGTAAAAAATCGTAAAAAAAAAAACTATATATGTATACACCAAAAAAAAAACATTTTGAAAAAAGGGGTCATCAGGGCGTGTGCATTGGATATGTTACGCATATATATATATCAAAAATGTAACAACAGTATAGGCCGAAAGGCAATCAGAGTAGTAGACTAGATTAGCTTAGAGTACCCGCATAGGGTCAGTGAGTTAGTTATAAGTTCAAATGAATTGTTAGTGTTAAGCTAGAATTAAGCATTTTGTCTAGGATTAAGTTAGATATAAGATTTGAACAAATAAAATGAATTAAAAAAAAAGAAACAAGGGATTACCACTGCATCTTCGTTGTGAGCTAGGGGTAAAAATGGCCGAAGTTGGATATCTCTATCATCCATTATCTCTGTTGTCATTGTAAACCAGAAATGAAGCGTTACGGAGATTTACGAATTCACAGCTGATTGCTCCCTAGTCCAGCGACGAATTTGAGTGCCTTTTTGACAGATATTCATGAATTTTTACGGTTATTCACGTAAATGCCGTAAAAAAGTCGGGCATCTCTGTAATACTTCATTTCCGTCGTAAACAACAAATATCACGCATGCATCTGTATTGAGAGGTTAGGTTAGGTTGAGGTGGCTGACTGCCGCGCATACGGACAGCAGACAGACTTAGGCCATGCATAGCCCCATTGCCGTAGAGAGTATATGTATGTAGTAATTTGTAACAGGAGAAACTGCTATGAGAATGGGGATCTATACTAAAGTTGAACAATCGCTCTCTCTGTATCATCAACAATCAACTTGGGAACACACGCAATGGTAGTCGATTGTATTATTTATCTATAATTTGTTTTGGTGCACAATCGACGAGCAACAATTGACTCCGCTCGAATTTAGTTCGAATAAATCGAATTGAAAGAAGAATCGAATAATTCGATTGTTTTTATTCGCAATCGCCAATCGTTAATCTAAGTTCCCTAAGATTGACATTTGAATGAGCTTTCAGACGACTGGGAGGCGAAGTTGGTTAAATGCATGCCTTTGGTTAGAGGGCTCCCGATTCGAACCCTAGTGCAAGAAAACTTAATACGGCGTATCCAGTTTTCAAATCTAGTCCAGTTACCATTTTCCGATCAGTGGTAGCAGTATAACTGTGGGTATTTCAATGAAGCAACGTGGTCTAAGTGTGCTGGTGAATTAACTAGCAGTCCCCTTCCCTGCCCCGAGAGCTTGCATGCTGAGCCTGTGAACATGTGTTTAAGATGGAGCACATAAGTGGAGAAGGACGTCAACCATCTTACTGTGCCGAACTGGCACACTGTGTTGCACTGGATGGAAAAGCTTGTTGGTTGTTGGTTGAGGGCGAGATTGACTGACTCACGAAGACTTCTGCTGTCTTAGATGCTGACTCAATCAAAGTCAAAATGTGAACATCTCTCCTTGGCAACACTACCAACAATGAAGCATACACTCGCTCTTCAGTTCATCATCAAGCCTGTTCTTCCAAATGCAGCCCAGATGCATAACTGGTTTAGGGACATGGCTGTGACGCACGCAAAGTGAGCAATCACTCGCCCAGAGAAGTGTTACATTTTTAAACGCCGACTTGTCGAAATTTACGACTTTAAATTATCATCGCCGCGTTTGTTTACACAGCAACTGAAGACATCACAGTTGCATGTTTGAACAACTGTCAATGACCCAAATTCGCCCGCAATGACAGTTCCCTAGCCGATCCCTGTACATTATCACAATTACAAAGGTTCTAATCACTTCACTTAGCACCTGCCGCATGCCCAATCGGCCGTGCCTACATTCCTCTTCCTCTTTTGAACGCTCCAATAAGCAGTTGCGTCATTTTTGGGGCAAGCTAACCATGCGACGTGTCGTGGTGATTGTGAACCACCTAGCACCGACTGACCTTACGTGAAGGCCCAGTAATTAAAGTTCACACAGTGCAGGCCCTCGAGTGAACGAGAGACAACGACGTGATAAGTGACGACACTGTTCCAGAATAAATCCACATGATCTGGACGATCATTCTATACGCCAGAGTCCGCCGGAGTAGATCACCGATCAGTGAAGAAACCTTCTCGTTCCAAATTCAAAAATGCACATCCTTCCGTTCTTGGTTATTTGGCTGCAAAGTGTGAAAGTGCTAATTGCCTTCAAGGATCTGCCGGCCAACGCAAGCGTGTCCCTTCCGAGTCACAGATTGCAGAGGAGCAAGGCGAGTGTGTTCGCGGATCCCTTCCGGAATGTCCTCTCGCGCAAAAAGCGTTCCTTTGTATTCTACAAAGGCACAGTCGTGGTGTTGACCGATGTGTGTGCTCTTGCCATATTGGGTGGCACTCCTCGCGCCTTGGTGCAATCCAATGAGATTGATCTTTTCTTTGATGTTCCTCTGTTGGTGGACGGCTGGCAACAGCCGGTTGAAGCTTTCCTGAAGGAGTACAAGGCGAAGAGCAGAGAGGATCAGGAGGCAGCTCAAGAGGATGAGAAGCTGAAGAATGTTGGCGTTGTGAATGCGAGTGCGATTCCCTTGAAGGATTACAACAAGTTGTTTGACATGCGACCCAGTTGGAGTCATTATCCCCTGAAGCCTCACAGATGGAGTCATTATGACTTGAAGTCACAAAGCAACAGACGCAAGTGGGAGTCAAGCCGGAGGCGTTTCCCTGGATATAGTTGGTGAGTTAAGGCGTTTGTATTGGTTCTTGGGAGATGGGAGTGAAAAATGTGCGTTTAAGTGGTCGTAGCCGGGTTAGGGATTTTGAGTAGATTTGATGAGGTTAAGGCTTCCTTTTCGCTTTACGACTCCTGTATTTTTTTTTGTTTGTGAGAACAGTGGAATGGACAGTGTTAGCTGGAGAAGTTAGTCCAAGAAGTAGAGGAATGTGAAGTGAATGGTACAAGAAATAAATAATCTGCCCAGTGTCTGCATTTTGCTTGCAACGACATTTGCCCTTTTCAAGATTTGGTTATGTGTGCATGTTGGAGATTGTTGCAATAAGACTCAAACTCGAATAGAACTCGTAAAAGGACATGTCAACGTTCGCGTTAAATCACATGATTCAGTCGGCCATTTTTGTCTAAAAAGACGGAGAGTTCAAAGACCACCAATTGAGGGTCGTTTGTATGTCGTTTTGTTCACTATTGCTCTACTTGCCGGAGTTGGTGGGATTTGATCAATTTCGGAGTTGGTCTCAACTCGGGGTTCAACTGACGAGTTGAAAATTGGTTTGTTGACCATTTCAACTTACAATCTGAAATTTAAAATCCAGAAGTTTTCCAACTTTCAGTTTTTAAATTTCCCCCTGGGATATTTTTTCATTTTCACTTTGAATTTACGGTGTGTGCTGTTCGTGTGCGCTATGAAAAGGAGAATTGAGAGCGAACGTTGTCAGATGAGATAACGGTTGAATATCTCTATGCTCCATTATCTCTGGTTTTCACACACACATTTCTAATGCTTACACTAATAAAGTCTGCAATCATCTATTGAATTGAACCGACCGCATAATATCGGAATACGATGGGTTAATGTGTAATTGTCCGCAATTCATGGAGTCTGTTAACAAATGAAAAATTATCTATAAAACACTTATTTCAAATCAAATCGAAAGGGTCAGTATCTTCTCTCATTTTCCGGCACTGAATCATGTTCTGTTCATCATGTTCGATCATATTTATATTCGTCCGTTTTGAGAGACTAAAACGATAAATGAAATCACAATCATCTCATCTTGTATACGCAGCTGCCTGGCAACTACGATAATGGAAGAAAAGAGAGAAAGAGAGAGAGCAAAATCCCTGATCCCGTCCCTTAACTTCTGCTATTTCCCTAAGTTGAAGAAATGAGGAGTTGATAAACTCATGAGTTATAAATTGGAAACCATAAAATTTAACTGAATGATAGCAAATCCAGAAGTTGAAGAGAAAAATCCCAAAGTTGTCTGCAACAAAATTACCTTTAAATGCAGTTGATTGATGTTGATTTGAGTACGGTCTAGATATTTGTGAAACATGATATCTTTTGATTACTCTTGCCAATCGCTGTTTCTTTGGCTCAAGAGGCAATTGAGTAACACCTTGCTCATGCCTGTCCTGCTCTATGGTGCGGAGGCATGGACAATCTCAAAAGCGGATGAAGAAGCACTTGGTCTTTTCGAGAGAAAAGTTCTGCTATCAATCATTACTCCTGTTTGCGTTGACGGTTTTTGAAGGAGAAGATACGGGCTGTACAGCGGCATGAGTCAGGCGTCTACGGATTCAACGCCAAAGATGACTGGGCCATATAGATGGACAACACTGCTCCAGCCCGAAGAGTCTTCGACTCCGAACCAGTGGGACACACAATAGAGGATGCCCACGGAACCGATGGCGCACCCAGGTAGAGAAGGACCTCAATCGACTTGGTGTGCGCAGTTGGAGACAGCTGGCTAAAGATCGTGCCGGCTGGAGAGGCTTACTGGTTGAGGCCCAGGTCCACCTCGGACTGTAGCGCCACCAGTAGAAGAAGAAGATATCTTTTGATTCAGAAAGTGAAAATGAGTAGGCATCCAATAATATAATAATAATAATAATTTAGGTGGCGCGACAGCCCGAGGTGGACCTAGGACTAGCTTCTCAGCAACCACTCGCCTTGTGCGCGACATTCTTCTTCCACGAGTGAAAGGGAGATAGCTATTGTATGCCTTTTTTCTAGATAGGAATACTCTTTGAGTATTGTCAGTGACTCGAAAGAGGTGGAGCGGTGAATTGGGAATGGTGGTTAATTGGGGATTCGAACCTGGCACCCTCTTCGTAGGAGTCGACGAACTTAGCCCAATACGCCACGGCGACCCACTAGGCATCTAATCTTAGAGTCAAAAAAAGATGTTGAAGCAACCAATTTGGCTCTGGAATGAAGGCTCTTCGATTCCGATCTTGGAGAACGAAACGAAACAGAAGACCGGTCTTAAGAAGGTAGAACACACAAGTGGAAAGGGAAACCCCAACTCCATGCCAAACCTGGTTGGGACTGTCGCACTGTACAACAAAAATAACACAAGACAACAGGTAGGGCTTTTAATTCCCAGCCTGTGGGATCGTAGTCTCATCAGAGGATCGGGGGATCATAAGCTCCCATTCCGGTTTAACGATGGTCAGCCTTTATCGAGAGTGCAGTCAAGTGCTGCTCAAACTGACTTTGGGACTAAATGACACCAACAGTCAACAGCATGAGGATAAAAGCAGGAGTCTTGTGTTTGACGGAAGAAGCAAAATGGTCGCTTCCGGAATTTTCAATTATTCAACAGTGTGCCCAATTAATATTCCCGAACTGGTAGCAATGAGAAGGAATGAATCATTGAATTTCCACAGGTGACGAAATTAAATCATCCTTCTGATCATAGATACTTTGCTCAAAAATAAAGAACTAATGTTGCCAAATATGAATTATTTTTGCATATTTGCTATTATTTCATGTAGCCCACCACATATATTTTGCGCAGTCAGCTATGACACGTAGTCTCCACTGGACATGAACCATGCCCGGATTATGAACATGATGTAAAAAAATTGAGTGGAGGCACATAAATCCATGTCCACACACGCATGGTGTCGGAAAATCTCGATTTGACAAGATTTTGTTTGAATGCTGTGGTGAAAAATGAGAGGAAAATAGAGTAATAGTGGAAGTATTAGTGAATGTAGTTTTTTGCCACTAATTTTTAGTGAGATCTGGTTCAGATTGTGGATGTGATCTTGGGCAGAAATATGTCCTATGGAGACGGTGTGCAATGGTCAGTACACATGAGTCGCGATTTGCGATCTGCGAACTTTGAAAATCGCAAATTTTTGTGACAATCGCAGGTGTAAATTTCTATAAGGATCAAAACATACTCACACTTTAATTTGCGTTCATACCATACCCCTTGTTCCTAGTCTCGAGTGGTGATTCGAAGACTGCGACCAACATCATATAAACAAAATGAAATACCTCTTGGTATGCGCATTAAATCGTCGACAAAATTTTTTTACAGAAACTAAAACATACACTTTTATCCCGTCTTCAAGTCTGGTCTAGTAACCATTTGCCGTTGGGATCAAATTATCGGCATTTGTATTAACGATCACTTGAGTGTCGATCAGTAGAAGTTGTCTGACTGTGGGTATCTCAATGGAACAAGTAGTTTTTTACAGAAACCATTGTGTGTGCTGGTGAATTCACCAACAGCCCCCTATCTACAGTGTCGGACAAAACAATAGCACCGAATTACACCTCGTTTCAAAATCAATGTTTTGAAGTGGCCAACGCAGTCCCCAGAATCTTTGAAAGCACGCTCGAAGACATAGTGTTTGACTAACCCTAGAAGCAGCTGCTATTAACAAAATATACTCCCAACAACAACTGTCTATTGATTAAAATACCTTTGATTCAGTTGTCTGGACAGCGATATTAAGCTGCGTTAAGTTCGCTTCCAAATGAGTACGAATTATTCTTTTGTTGTCTAAATATTGTCAGTCAGACAGTTAGTCTTTATTCGTGACTACATTCAACGCAACCACTCATTCTGAACATTTAATTTCAGGAGGCCGAACTACAGAGGCTCGGACAGGTACTACTATCCAAACTCTCATCGACGCAACTATGCGCAACCGATGCCTCCTACAACCTCGACAACACCATTCCCTTCCACTGCCAAGGCGGCAGTCAAAGAGGCCTACGAAGAGACCGATCGATCATTCCACGAGTCCAAAAGAAGTGCGAGGGATAACTCGTACTACTATCCGAACAGTCAAAGGCGCGACTATGATCGAGACGCATACTACTCTGCAAACGCTCAGAGACGCCACTATGATCAAGATGAATACTACTCACCAAATGCTCAGAGACGCAACTACGTGGAACTGAAGCCGACTACAGAATCACCACCGTACCCGACGGCAAAGGAATCAGTCAGGCAGGCGTACGAAGAGACTGACCGAGCACTCCACGAGGCAAAGAGAAGTGTGATGGAGAATCCCCAGAAATGGCACAACCACCGGGAGTATCGCGAACGAAGAGCTCTATACGATCACATCGAAGCGTTTGGAAAAATGTACGAATTCTTCCCTCAAATCACTAAACACTAACCATTCTTATGTCACGTAGGCTCGGGGTAAGCTTGAGGAAATGCATCCAGAGGGCCATTTGCGAGATGAAGGAACAGCTCTTGCCGGAAGGAGAATCGCTAATCAATGACGTTGCTAGGATTCTTTTCACGTAAGATGGTCACAAAAGAGTAGCTTGTGAAGGCATTGAACTTGGATTTGTTTGTTTCTTTTTTTCAGCGTTCCAATAGACCACGACGTGAATGACGAATTCACTGAAATGGCGCGCGAGGAGAATGTGGACTGTGCGAGGAGATTCGTGGTGTCCTGTCCGCATAGCCCTCTGCATTATTTCCAGACTAATTTCCGCGCCTCCGGGCAACCAACGAGACCACCGACTGAAGAAGAGGCAATTCAAAGTATATTGTACGCGTAGTGTAGGCTTAATTTTGTGAAATAAGATATTTTGATAAAACATGTGAACAGGGCTTGTGGTTTTGTTTGTTGTTCGGGAGCATATTTTCTTTTTGCCGGCGAGAAATGGAGAGAGTCTGCGTGTGTCGGTGAAGGTTGTATGTTCAGCTGCGGCATACAGAAGAAGATCCTCAGAAATAGGCCTGAAGAAAATGGTAAACCAGAGGGTCTTAAAGTCAGAAGGTGAAGCACAGTGGGACCATCCCGGAAAAAAACAAAAAAAAATGTTTTATTGTGACTGTGTTTGATGGGCCATTGTTTTAACAATTTGTGGAAGAAAACAGTTCTTGTCAATTTCTTTTTTTTTCATTTAAGTTTCGTTAGATACACTGGGAGACCCATGAAGTGTGAGACACAAAAATTGTCCGTATTGATACATGAACGTTTCTTTTCTCTTTTGTTCATGTTGTAAAGAAAAATTAAACTTATTAGGTTTTCAGGAAATAGAGAGAGGGATTTACTAGACTATGTGACTTTGTCCAGTCCAAACCGAGCTCCGGTCATGGATTGATATTTTCTAAAAGCGTATTGTTGTTGGACAAATGACGACTGTAGACATACGCTCCATCCTCACCTATGGGTAACGAGTCTGGTTGCCGGCCCGTATGAAAAAATACAAGATCGCGAAGTTGAACAAGGTCAAAAGAATGGCCTAGGCACCACAGGCGCGTTGAGAACAACGCTTACTGATGCTCTAAGAGACATGCTCCATCTAATACCAATTGACCTCAGATTAAAAACACAGCGCGATCGGATTCAGAAAGTCTCGGCTATGGCCACAGTCGCATCCTCGCAACTCCCGAGACAACTTGTACCCACGCCAACATACCATATTCCACATAAATCTTAATAAACACGCCGATGTATTTCTCCCTACGCTGAATCGTATCTTCCTCTGACGGAAGCGTATACACAGACGGCTGTAAGAGTCGGATCGGGTATCTACATTGATACTCTGAACATCTCTGCAGTCATCACGCACCCGAACTACTCCGGTATCTTCCAAGCGGAAAACCTGTCCATTTGGGAGATGTGTCATCTTATCAGATCCCATCCAAATACAAGGATAATGGAAAGTATAAAAATGTTTGTTGATAGTCGAGCTGCCATTAAGGCGGTTGCTTCTTCCACCATAACCTCAAAACTTGTTCAAGAATGCCGCAATGAGCTCGCTGATATATACTCAAAGTTACCCTAATCTGGATTCCAGAACACAGTAACACTTTCGATAATGAGATAGCCGATGAACTGGTCAAAAACAGGAGCTGAGCTGCATAGCTTGTCTGCAATTGAGGTATTCATTGATTTGGCCTAGTTAAGGCACAAATTACATCAAACTTGTTTAATATGGCTAACCTAAGATGGTCTCAGTTAACCAACTGTACAACATGTACAACCGATCTCTAAGGAGGCCGCGTACTGATATTGCAAAAATTTCACAGCAATAATTTCGGGGCACTAACCGACAAGAGATCACGCAGTTGGATTAGCAATTCCCCATAACACACACTGCCGTAGCTGCAACGACACCGTAGAACAAGAAACCTTGACGTTTGCAAGAGGTTGCCGTGAAATAACTAACCTAAGACCTAATATATAACCTAACCTTATGAAAGCGAAATAACTTCAGCAAAATGAAATAACACCGAACTTCACGATTCGAATTCCAAGATTCAGCGTTATTTAACGGCACCGCAAGAGCGAGGCAACGTGTAAGCCCTACATTGAATCATTGGGCGATAACTCCGAAAGAATAATAATAATATGGGTGGCGCTACAGTCCGAGGCAGACCTGGGCCTAGCTTCTCAGCAACCACTCGTGTTGTGCATGCTATTGTTCTTTCACGCGGGGAAGGGACCTACAGTTTAATGCCGACTCCGAACGGCCGGGAAGTTTGAGAAGCTTTTTCTAGACAGGAAATACTCTTTGAGCATTGTCAGTGACTCGAAAGAGGTGGAGCCGTGAAATATGAAAGGTGGTTAATTCGGGTCTCGAACCTGGCACCCTCTGCGTAGGATTTGATGCACTAACCCACTACGCCACGGCGACCCACTCCGAAATTCGTAAACTCCGAAAGAAACATTAACGAATTATTAATGTTCCTGAGCTCCACGCGATGGTTCTAACTCACTTCTACCAACTTTTTGGACACTCTATGTGCCTTAATGTGTAGCTTTCCTTAGCCAGAGGAACGTCTCAGGGAGGTGTACAGACAGAACGCGGCTCTTCATCGATGAGCTCATAGCCATTGCAATCTCCGGGCTCGTCTGCACTGACAGCTCGAAAACAATGGAAGGACCAAGGCAGTGCAGTTTTCCCGAACGGTCTTAAAAGCGTCCAAGCGACTCCCTGATCGTGGCTTGTTTCAGTCTGAAATGATGGAAAATCAGGAAGTCCTATCATAGCTAAAATGGAAGTCTTGAAATCGATCTCGATTGACTCCAAGGCTGTATCCGATTGTGGCTTATCTCAAGAGGAGTTGGCTCAACAGTTTAAACTTCTCCTATTTCGGGTACCTGGCCACCGAAATATTCATTCCTTGTACACTGTACAGCGGACGGACTTGCCAAGCTGTCATCGGTACAGTGAACAACAGCCTTAATGGCGTTAATCCTTCTTTAAGTGAGAATTAAGGCCATAATCCAACTATGGTTGCATTTCACTTTCGAGTGCGAAGCCATGTGGCGCTAGTCCATTTCAGAAAGTGGCCTTAGTTCTCAATTGGATGTACCAACGAAATAATATGGGTGGCGCGACAATTCGAATATTATCATAAGGTTCCGAAATCTGTAAGAGTTAAACTCGGTAGATGGAATAAATAAATAAATTCGAGATGGACCTGGGCCTAAGCTCAGCAACCACTCGTGTTGTGCGTGCTATTGTTCTCCCATGAGTGGAAGGGACCTAAAGTTTCATGTCGACTCGGAACGGCGAAGTTGAGAAACTTTTTCTAGACAGGCATAATCTTTGAGCATTGTCAGTGACTCGAAAGAGGTAGTCGGGAATTATAAAAGTTGGTTAATAGGGGATTCGAACCTGGGGACATGTTGCCCCCTGCAACCTACCTGCGTGGGTCACTTCTTTTCATTTTATTCCATTCCATTGGCTACCAAAATGTCCTTGCATAGAATAGTGACTTGAAATTAGACCCAACGAAATAAAGCCAACGAAAAATTTTGCCTTATTACGTTTTCAATATGGATTGTAACGATTTGTAATGTGACACTGGACTGATAACAGTTTGTCGAAACTGCTTCATTGCACTGGCTTCAAAGATAAACAAAATGGACTTAGTTCCCATTGAAGTGTGAATTAAAACCATATGGCGATAGTTCTCAATTGAGTTTTGACTTTAGTTCTCATTTAAAACTGGAATAAGGTCATAATTAGATGCAAATTCTCGCTTAAATGGGAATTAATGCCATTGTGGCTTTAATTCAAATGGTCTTTGTTTCGTGGCACCCTGGCAACAACTATGTGCCTGAGTCTGAACACTCCATCATAGGCAGGCGGGAATTCATGAGTTTGTACTCACTGGCTCCCAATCGTAAAACCTCGTTTCCTTTCACAAGTCTTAAACCAGTAAAATCATGGGCGTCTTGGCTGATCACTCCCTAATTGACGAACAAGATTTTAAGCACCCTTATATGAGTTTTGTGGAAGCTGTCTTGACGAGGTGGATACTGAGGATGTTTAACACCGTCTGTACAGCTGCCCAGCTTCAGCAATCAGAAGGCCACTATGTCTCGGAGTATTGTTACCAAGGCGATCTGAAGGACATGCCAATCGATTATTTTCTTCGTTACAAATGTAGGTCTAGTTGGTTTTCTGACTTTGATCATATTGATTACCAATTCCTTCCGCTTCCATTGTGCCATTGCACATAACCTCGTTGCATCGCAGGAATTAGACTAACAACAATGTACAGAAAGAATCGACTTTAGAGGACCTTTTGTCAAATGCACCAAATGCCTGCTCTATCAAATTCATTGCAACATACAAATGAATTTCTAAATAAAAACTGCCAACAATTTGAAACGTACCAGCAATTGTGTTTCCATATCCACAGCAAATAGTTGTCATTACCAACGCAGAGATGTCGCCCCAAACTGCATCCACAATCGAATGACTACCATCCACACATCATATGATTGCAGCTGTCAGTTCTGTTGATTACATTTATCTGTCAATCGAAGAATTGCTGTTTTGTTTACAAAATTTTTATTTTAAAAAAATGCACGAATTTCTATTAAATATCGACAACAAGGAAATCCTCATCGAAGTAAGTCGCCTGTGCTCCCATTCCAAGTTGAAACACCACTTATTCTGTGCATTTAGATTCTACACCTATCCATCGATTATCTCATTGGAAATTGCGATGACATCTCAACTATAAACAAATCCTCTCATAAATATGGTTTCTCTGATCCAGATGATTTTCACTCAGCGTTACAGACAATCGCTTACGCCTACAAATGCTACTGCCTGAAAGCAATCACAGAGACTGAGCTCCTCTCGAATTTCGCTCACATGAATCCCGATCTACAGCAATCGATTGTGGAGGTATTCAAAGCTCGACAGCCGGAAATAGTTGAATTTCTCCTGCGTGAGCATAACTCTAGACAGGATAAACTATTGGAATCATTCGACTGGGACGTACGATTCGTTATGGGAGACAGCAGTTTATTAACACAGCGACGACAATTGACCACAGTGACGTTGAATTGCTTGGAACCGTCTGGCAGCAAAAGCCTGGTGCACTTTCAAATGAACACCAGCAAGCTGGACGAGTTCATTAAAGTTCTGGAAAAGAGCGAAGCTTCGATTTCGCAACGAGTGGACGAGCAACCGAATAAGACGATGGACAAGTGATTGTATCACAGATGTGTAGAAATGTAGATATTTAATGTGTGGCCCTACGGATTAGATTAAAGATTTTCCAATGAGATACTTCGACAAGCCAAGAATATTGAAGCAACAAGCATTCCACTTCAGAGATGAGCTTACAAATAAAAACGTCGATTCCTTTCGCTTGAAGTGAAGTTTATTTTGTTTTTTGTTCGACTAGAAATGTGTACTTAATCTGCAACATAAAGCAGACAGTCCATTGAACTCTGTAAGTAAACATTTCTGGTGGACATTCGTTGTTTAAATCTTACGTTCATCATTAACTTTTGAACCATGTATCCTCCGATCAACATATTTTCGTGTTTTGGGGAGTTGTACTCGCGACTGCATTTTGTATGATAATTGTATATATTGATTGAATAAGGAATTCAAATGTGGACGGCTGAAAGAAATGTCATCCTCGTACACAAACGGTGGTTATTTTTGTACCTTTGTTCTTCGAGCGCAGGGACTTACGTGGCTCACATCTACGTAATTAATTTGTAGTCCGTAAAAAGTTGAGTAGTTAGTGAAAATGGTGGAAAATAATTAGTAAGACAGCATACTTGTATTTCTGGAAACTGTTGAAAGAAGAACACGTTCTTTTTCTGGTAACCCATCAAAGATTGCAATTTTAACAGATGAGGTGCCGTTGAACCACATATTTACCAACTCCTTGAGAAAAATTGTTCGCTTCTGAGATTTAATGGTATTCCAAGCCGGGTGGCATAGCTCAAACTGTCGAAAAGCTATAAGTTCAGCCACGTCCACCATGTGGTAGAAAAGCACAATCGGCCGACGATTGCTGTTCCTTTTACAGGTGTAGGCGCGTGGCATTTTGTCGAATGTAACGAATGAATTATGACTGGCTTGTATTTTCATATCTCAGAAGCATGGGCAGCCGACATTAACAGACCTTTCTTTTTGGACTCAGTCATGTAGCTCAAAAGACATAATCCACGCTAGAAGCAGAAAACTGAAGCAATCGGGCCTCATCTTTTAGAAAAGTATTTCTGCTCAAACATGTATTGTTTTCTTCAATTCCTCAGCCCTCCGTTGCTCTGTAGCGCATCGGGTATCGACCACCTAATAGTTTTGTCATTTTTGCCTTGCCTCAGCTGCTATTTCTGGTTCTATCACTTGCAGTAACTCAATATCTGCTTCTTCCATGTGTTGAACCAGCTCTGCCAAGTATTTATCCGAAAGCGGCTCAAAGTGTGTATTTGGGTCGTCCAGATTTGAATCGGCAATTCATTTTATAGATCATCGTCAGAAGAAGAATCATTATAGAAGAGATAAAGCCTCGTCCACGTCCATGCATCGTTTAAAATACACAATTATGACGTTGGAGCGAAAGAAAGTGTGTTTTTAATTTATCAATAATAGGTGCTTGTGGAGTCCTCCACCCTAGATACGGTTCTAAGGTTAAATGCAATGAACATTTAGGTCTGATCGCATGATGTGTAATACACTGTGTTACCCACTGCTACTATAAAAAATCATAACTAATTCCGAGAGCTCTAGATTGTAACTTGCCTCTTCTTGTCTTGGGCTACAGTCCAGAGTGGACAAAGGATCATTCATGAAGGATCCTTTGTCCTCGTGTTCTTGGTGAGGAACACAACAATCTACAAATGAAGGATCCTTTGTCCTTGACTTTGTTGTTTGTTGCCTGACTTCTTTTTTCATTTGTCCACTACAATCCATCACGAGACGATAACATTCTTAGCCTTTGTCATAATTATGTGAGATTGGTAGTAACGGCTGCCGAATATATTCCAACAATCCGACTTCAACTTCAAAAAATTCTTTTAGAACTGATGTGCGAATAAGTCGCAGCGGAACAGCAAAGAGTTACATTTGTTTTTAGGCGACAACTATGTCACACTGGCACCGCATCCAGTTGATTGTTCGCTGACAGAGATTGAGAAGTGAAGAAGCCTGTGCCTGCCAGGTGGTGAATGGATTGTTGTTTCTTCTGAGTTCGGTGTTACAGTCCAAGTAACTAGCTTGTTCAGCAGGGTTGAACCAGATCGTTGCTTGTCTCTAGCAAGTTGTTTGGGTTCCTTGTCCATTTTTGCGAACCACTTCAGACGCGATTGTCTTCAGCCGAGTTATCCAACACGACGAATTCGATATGGTTCATGCGTCGTGGATAAGGAGTTTGATGATCAATGTCTTGTATAAAGACAGCTGGTGCTTTCGAAGAAAAGAGCTCCTTTACTCAGTCTCGCAACTAAGGGGTACCTAATTACTACTAAACCGAAATAGCTGAAGTCTCTGACAACAACGAAGTAACAGCTGCCCATTGTGACGTTTTATATTGATGTTGGGTCTCGCTTCTTGTTGAACTATTAAGGTAGAAAAACGCTTCAGAGAAGACTCGCAGCGTTCTACCAACCACGTCAATGTCATGAACATCTGGAAGATCATGTATTTGGAGTGGGCCGGATATTTTGCTCGCTGTTCCAATGAACGTTATTGAAGAAGTCACATATCATGTCAATGCGTTGCCTTGTCTAAAGCCCCTAAGAGATATTGCTAAGTTTGTCACCGAGCTTGATGAAAGTGTGGAAGATCTCCATTGTCATCCTGCACAACCTGAAAAGCAAAGAAAGAATGTCATAACAAAAGGTACTGCCATCCTTACAGTTAGCAGTTAGCACTCGCCATAATATTGGGCATTCAAATCGGCTAATAGGTGGTGAATGTCGATCTGAAGTTCTTGGGCCATTTCCAAGATCGAAGGCACGATACTGAGATTTCTCTTCCTCCCGACCATAACTGGTCGGTGGCTGGTGGAGATCATCTACGTCTGCTTGCAAGATTTCAGTGGACCGCTCTAGACCGCACCGACAGCAGTATAGGCGAAAAAAATACGTGGTCTGGCTCGGCCACATCGAGAACATGGACACCAATGCTTAAGCCAAGAAGGTGTTCGCAAGATGTTCGAACCTCCTGGTTCGAGAAGGAGAGGAATACCACGTTTCCACCGAACCGAAACCGCGGGGTTCGGATGAACTTTTACGGAAGCCTTAATAGGCCGTTTCCATTGAGGTTGAGATGGTTTCGCTTTCAACCCTTTCAAGTCATTCGCTCTTAATGTATAAGTGCCCACCAAAAAACAAATGTCACTCGCTCGCACATTCTTAAATGGCCACCAGAACAGCTGTCTGCTGACAGGAAATAATAGTGTAAGAACACCAGCAGATAGAAAGAGAAAGAATGAGAAAATCACCACCAAAACAAACGCAAGTCTCACTTGGTTTTAGAATGTCTCATGGAGGGATAAATTCAAGGAAGTTGCAACAAGGCTTATCAACAACCGTGAGGTTTGCAGACTCTGCAAATGTATGGCGGAACCTGGTAGGTTTGATTGATGAAACCTCGCGGTTTAGTTCGGTGGAAACGTGGTATTCTCCCACGACGAAGATCGAACCTTCGGTATAAAGACCAATGCTCAAATGCATCGCGGACGCAAGACAGCTTGGTCATGATCTTGAGCTCAAGCTCAGGGTTGGTGACCAATAAGTAAGTAAGCATGAATGAAAAAAAAAGAAAACAATTTTCCGTCGTTTCACATCAAATTCATTTCGTTTATTACACATAAACATCGTCTATGAATACATTCTTCTCATACAACGGTCATAACCTAAGATATCTTATAAAGTATGCCCGCACAAGGCGCAGCCACGTTCACTTACATAAATAGTAAACTAGGTATCAAATAACTCCACATCATGCGTCCGATTATGACTTCACCTTAACACAGTTTATAAATTGAGGTTAGAACAGGAAGTTGTCTGCTAACGGAGCTGCGTGCCTTAAGCTACCGGAATGTTAACCACTCCGTAGAAGAGTGGCAGTTTTGTCGGATCATGCCGGATGAGGAGCATAAATGGAGCCTCGCACCTGAAGGCCACATCGGTGCCGGATCGTCTCAGGTACGTGAGAGTGGCAGCAGCCGCCTCGGTTCCTTGTTCGTTCACCTCAAAGTCGACCTTGTGCAGCACATCGTCGACGTAGAGTGGGGGTTTCTGTAGGCCTGCTGAGAAGCGGAGACGATCCAAATTTTGAAGACTCTGTGCCGACGCGGGGATAGCTTGGCGACGGTTGCGGATTAGTTTTTTGCCGGGATTCGCTTTTGTGATGCGTTTACTCAGGATCAGGTCCTTGAGGCGAAGCGGAGCGTTGTTCCGCATGAACTCGCTCTCGACCTTGTAGGTCACGGTTCGCTTGAAGCGGCTTTGGACCTGAGGTTTGCCAACCATTAGGTCACCCTGCTGACTCCAGAGTATCGGGCTTCGTGCGCCTGGACGTGGTGTAGCGCTATCCACATTCGCGTCGCCTCCGAAACGGGCAAAGATCAGCGGAGTGGAGTTGTAACGATCGTAGATTCCCGGGGGGATAACTTGGTTTCGTCTGTTGAAGACTTCCGAAGGGCTTTCTATGATAACGCTCTCTTCTCGCGAGGGACGGAGAGCTGCTGGCTGCATTTTACTAAATATTGGCTGAGGGGCGAATGCTGGTGCGGCTGACAGGAGATTCTGTCTGACATCGGCGATCAGGGAAAGATCACTCCGGCCGTTTACGAATATGTCCTCGATGCCCATCTTAATGAGGGACTTCTTCAGCTGCAGCGTGTTGGTGACGTGGAACTTAGGGAAGGCCATCACGGCAGTCTTGTATTCCATCTTTGAGATCATTTCGTTGATCTTGTCGCCCGTGAGGAGCCTCTGCAGGCTTTGCAGCTTCAGTCGAGTGGAGTCGCGTGGCTGGATTATGTACATCGTTGTCTTGTTGCCCTTGTACGGGAGTCCAATGATTTGGCAATCTAAGCAAATGGAAGCTTGTTAATATTCAAATGGAAGAGTGTGTGGTTGGGACTTACCGTATTCCTTGGAGTCGTAGTACGGATAGACTCCACCGGTGCCCATCATCATCACCTTCACCGGGCGACTGGTGGGACCGTCGGGATAAAAGTTTGACCTAAAATGCAAACACATGAGAACTAAGGAATAGTAGACCTCTGAGAGGAGGCATTACTCTGTGGTTCCAGATCCCAGGAATGGCTGGTCCCAAAAGCCCTTGAAGTAGAGAGCACTAGCGATGACCATATTCGTGTCCCGGTTCACCTCATCAGAAATGATGGCGGGGATCTTGCCGAGGGTGTTCTGGTTCACCCAGCTGTTGATGTAGTGCTTAGCCTGCTCCTGCTTGTACCTGAAGTCCAGGGACTTCATTTCACTCTTGTAAACATGCTGAGCAGCGTATTTGTAGTCCTCCCTCAGGTTGAAGCCATCCTGGACGAAGATGCCGTTCGCAACTCGGATGATGTGATCGTTTGGCGTATTCTTGCCGCCCTTCCCGAAGGACATTGTGTTGGCTGGGGTATTTCTCCATTCGCCATTCTCGTTTCGCGGCCTTTGGGGATTCTTTCCGTTCGAAAGTATGTCTTCCAACATCCAGCCGAATTCTTCGTGAATTTTCGCCGAGTCTCCTGTCGGCGTTATGAACTTAAACAGTTTATTCAGCTGATTGTAGCTGTTGCCGTTGGAGCCCATTTCTAGGAGCGACAATGCGGACATTACACTCAGCGGAGAGAAGATTTGCGTGTTGGGGAAGTCTCCATTGTCAAGTGCTTCGCCAAGATCGTGGGCGAAGTCCATCACGCTTCCAGCCACAATTTCCGAGTACTTCTGATCGTATCGGGCATCTGGGGTGATTTCGGGAATTCGGAACAGTTCCTCTCGGTTTGGCTGTGTCTGGGACGAGAATTTAAGTGATTCCGCTCTGAAATAGAGAAATAGAGAGTTAAGTTGTTTGTCTTTTGTTTCCCGATCGAAGCAAGGACTTACTCATCCTGGGCACTGGTGTGGTGCAGCGCCAATAGGCAGCAGATTATCAGCCATTTTGTTCTCATTTTTAAAGATCTGGAGAGAGATAAAGGGAGAGATATTCATTATTGATTTGATTCTTTCTTTTAATTTTTTAAAGAAATGTGGCATGTGTTGGACCAGCTGCTGGTTTAGTTACTCGGCAAATAAGTTCTGTTTCAGAAGGGAATGAGACCGACATTAGTTCCCACCGTAACTGTTTAATCGACTTCAAAGAAGCACAGTGTTGTGAACAAGTTGTAGCCATTCCAGAGAAAGATGATAAAATGCGCTAAGATATGTTCCTCAGCACCGGGAGCTGTCGATGTACACCTCACCAAAGTTAGAAAGGATGTTTCTTTTTAGAGTCGGATCAATTTATTTTGGCATGATTTTATTTTGTGACAGTTGATTTGACAGTACTCGAGTGTTTTGAGGTTAGTTTTGGCAATTCATCATGAATAGCAGACTGACGCCAGAGCATATTTTGATTCGAGAAACTCAAAAGAAAGTCATTCTCGGAGCACCATCAGATACAGAATAAGTAAAAGATCGATCGGTTGTACGGGACGGTGGCCTCATCGATCAATCAGTGTCATGCAGAATGATGATGATCAAAACGATACAACAAACGGTAAGCGGTATACAGATAAGATAACTAACTTGTTCCTGCAACACTTGTACTTAGAGGCCAACGTTGGAGGCGTTATAACTGAGACCCAATCAATGTTAATGAGCCAAGGCAGGCCAGGCAAGCCGTTCCACTTCTAAGGACGACAGAGCTATAAGACAATGGAACGTATGATGGACATATAAATATATCAGACATCCGATAAGCCGCCGCTTCTGTTATAGAGGGTGGCTTTAACGGCTTGATAAAAAACGCGATTCAGACAAGTCTCCATAGACCAGAAGTCAATGCAGAACTCTGTGATTGGATCGGACTAATGCTCCTTTCACGGTTGATCAAGTCAACACTGGGCGATCTATGCTGCATAAGGAGGGTGAGCTCAATTTGGGTGGGTTCTTGCACCTGTGCTGAATTCTAGTGTATGATAAAATCGTATCTAGACGTTGGAGATGGAAGGATTCACAGTAGCAGGCCATCCTCATCTCGGGTAAATTTCCTTCAATGCTTAGTGAACGTCTCAGTTATTCACGTGATGTTAGTTAATAACTGGAGGCGGGCCCGAAGACTGAACTTCATCCCAAGTAAAAGAGAATTGTCGCTCTTACCAATAAGAGGAAGATTCCTGAGTTCAATTGTCCAGCTTTAAAGGGAGCGACTGGGCGTTACAATCAATTACAAACTCATGTGGAAAGTAAATACAGATGACTGTATAAAGACGACGTACGTAGAGTTTTACGTGTAAAAGGACCTTCGGTTAAACGTGGGGTCTCAATTCACCGGTTGTGTACAATGATAGTAGCATCCTAACCTACGACTCTCTGTATGGTGCAAAGCAGTGAAGAAGAAATACATTCTGCCATAGCTAATCTGTCTAGGTATAACAGGTTGTCTTAGAAAGTAGCGCAACCCTGGCTCCGGAAACAATGCAAGGAACGAGTGGCAATAGCAAAGAGGGGAGATCGCTCTATACACCGATGGCTCAAAGACGAGCTCTATTACAGAGACAGGGATCCTCTGTGACCTCTTCGAAAAATCCCTTCCACTAAGGGAAGACTGCGGCGTTTTTCAAGCCGAAGGAGCTGCCACACAAGAGCCGGCACTCGTGTTGAAAGATAAAAGCCTTACCGTAGGATCGATCTTTTTCGGCGGATCATCTTTTCTGATAGATGAGCGGCTATAAAGGTCATAGCATCAGACATTCTGACATCGACTCTGGTTGGACTTCACAGACGAGATATCCCTGGAAAAATTCGGTAACCCCCTGTTGGGTACCGGGACATACTGGAATCCAAGGCAATGAAAGTGCGGACAGCGTTGGGAAGGAGCTCGAAGAATCTCTGGCAATGCGGCACGCGCACATGCCACTCATCTCTATAAACAAAAAGCTAGAAGACGAGCCTTGGTTAGAGCCAGTACTCGCTGGCTCAGATTGAATGCTGCACCTAAAGAAAGGGCCCTCCGGCGAATGCTGAGCAAATAAAGATCCACGTCATTGATCGGCCTTAGTCATAGGGGCGTACGTACGCAAAAAGAAGTCCTTACCGGGCACTGTGACATAGGTACACATGCGATGCAGGAAGAATCAGGATCTAGCCGAGATCTGCTCTCCGACTGCCCAGCCCTAGCAATGGACAGAAGGCATTTTCTAAGAAAACACTACTTCTTGGACCTTAGCGACCTCCTAGGAATACACACACATGAATTTGGCTGGTTTCAGAACTGCACAACTGACCCAACACGTTGGTCAAGAAGCCCCGACCCCGTAGGCCGTCCAAGATCCCAATTTACCTTCTTACCTATCGAAACAGCGTGATGTATTGCGAAGAGTAAAAATTGTACCAACAGATTATACCGTGTACGAAGTCCCCTAAATCATACACAAACATAAACGTCAAGAACTAATCCTTCGAATAAATTAAATTTCATGTGTTTTGTTTCAATTTAAAGTTCTCCGCCTCTAAAAAAATACCCCTTTACGATGATAGGTTACAAGGTTAAGAGGAGGTTGCCTTATTAAGCTTCAATACCATTCGACAAAGTTTTTTCGACTTTGAATCAACTGCGCCCTAAAGGAGAAGAATTAACACATTCTATCAAGGCCAAATGGTGGCAAGCTTTTGCTTGATTCTCCGCTTGGCAGTTAACGTAATACACACTCCAAAACTGCGTGTCGATAATCACAATGAAAAGGAATGTCGAAGATCAGTTCAATAGGACAGTTGTCTACTAGTTCATGTCTAGCCTAGCAAATACCTTGTTTGCTAGGCTAGACATTTGTTCTGATGGCAGTGACCTGGCTTGTTGGGTATTTACATGGTCGTCACATCCGGGAGAAAGTTCTTAGTTTTGAGTCATCTAGTAGTTTCTGGTTCTACTTGATGGTTCTTTTCACCTTTTGGAGCTCTTCTTTTCACCTGAGTGAGCTGCTGACCAATGATTTTCACATATACTTGTTGAATGGTAGCTGATTGATTGAGTTTTGGGTGAGTTCGGTGACGATATCGTTTATTTTCCTTAGATAAGAACAAGATAGAATTTGTGTACTGGATCGGGATAGGGCGCTGCAGTCCGAGATGGACCTGAGCTTCACTCAACATGCCTCTAGTCAGACCGACCTCTCGCCAGCTGTCTCCAGTTTCGCACTCCAAGCCGGCAGAGATCCTCCTCAACTTCTGCGCGCCTCCTTCGTCCTCTCTCTGTTGCGTTGTCATACAGGCTCAGAGTCGAAGATTCTTCTGCTGAGGTGCCCATGCGCTCTACAAGACATATCCATCTAAGGCGTTGGATCCGTAGATGCTTGTCTAGACTCATGTTGCTGTACAGCGCATACAGTTCGTGGTTGAACCTTCCCCTCCAAAATTGCCAACAAGGCAAACACGACCGAAGAATGCGCGCAGAACTTTTCTGCGAAAAGACCTCTTCGTCCGCTGGATGTAGACTATGCTTCTGCTCTGTAGACCAGGACGGGGATGATCAAGGTCTTGTACAGAGACAACTTAGTCCTCCAAGAGAGGGTTCTGTTACTCAATTTAGTTTTGAGCCCAAGAAAACAGCGGTTGAAGAGAGTTATTCTGTTTGTGTAGTGTTGGCTCTGCGACCAAGGCAGACAAAGTCCTTCAACACCTTGATGTTATAGCTGCCTACAATGGCGGTCGGGACGAGTCTTCGATGTAGACGTGAACACTGGGATTCCCTTTTACATAATCAACACATTGGTTCACTTCATTGGAAGGAAAGTATATAATAATCTTATGCAAATTTTCAACGTCAGATGTCATTAGGTGTGTTTTTTTGCAATCACTAACAACAAATCCTATATCAGCTTAAGTTACTCATATCTATCGCCGCTTATGAAATAAGCGCGGATAAAAATAATGCTTCCAATGATTATTTTCTGTGTGTTCATTCCTGAATTTAATCATTCATTGCTTAGGTTGCTGTATGTGGTTTACGATCTTAGCCCCTGATCGGTTTTGTTCACGCATTTGTTGGTTTGGTTGGTGTATTAGATCATTTTTAAATGTTTTTGCATCCATAAGTATGCAACATTTGGTATACCCAGAGTGTCGCTGCTATACATTCCGTTTAGGTTCGTAATCGATAATTTTCATTTGATGAAAGTTCTTTTTTATTGTATTTTATAATTATTAAGTGTTTTTGCATTTTAAGTGATGGTCACCGAAGATTGTGCCCATAAACGATCCACCCCCTGACTGTCACAATTGTCATAATTATCGTCGGTGATGCCAAGATTTTGTGATGAATTATTAAGCGCCGAAGATCGTTTTATTTTGTGCACTTATTTCTTAAGCGTATATACGCTTGCAAAAAAACGCAGCTGTTAACGAACATAAAGACGGATTCATTTGGTTTTCACTTCAATAAAAAAAATTTAACGAAACAAGAGTTGTCATTTGTGTTCATTTCAAAAAATAGGCTCAAACTTTATAGTTCAGCCAACAAAAATCCTATGTATCGGATACATACCCCTCAGTTCAGTAGTTGCCAGTGCACATATGCTCCAACCACAATCAGTTTAATTACCAACTATTCACGTCTAATCCCAGAGGATGCACAATTTTTCATTCAGTCGATTTTCAAACACGCTGCTCTAGAATTTATTAAACTGTCACTCATTTATCTGTCACAGTTGCACGTTCCGGGCGCAGTTCGACATTAAAGACGATTTCAAACCGAACAAAATGTCAGTGGCCTATGACCAGTGGCCACTTTTCATATCCATTACCGGTGATTAAACATAAAGGACCTCTGCTCCGCTGGAGCATCGTTTTTACTTTGTTTTCATTGCTGTCCCAGCAATTAATCATTTCGGGTGTTGGGTTTTTTCAATTGCTTTAATTACGATAAAAATTGACATTAAGGTGTCAATTAATTATTTGCCATTTATGTGTCAGAACAAGTGGAGAGTTTACTCCTTGACCAACGGATGCGGAACCCTGTCCCAGGGCTTCAGTCGCCTATTTGTATTCGAACACATTCGAACGCATGTATCGAATGTGTTTGTGTTGTCATGCGATTTTATGGAGTCGTTTTTATTTGGTTGTGCATTTATTTTTTTTTTTCTGCTGTCCACGACGTTCATTGGAATCCTGTCTGATGGCATCTATAACACTGTGTGTCGGGGAATATTTATTTAGTCAGATTTGCATCGGAATCTCTGGTGATGGCTTTTTTGTCACTTCACATGATTAATTCAAAAAGCACGCTACAATATTTAAATTAAAATAAATACCAATGAGCATAGGGTAAGTGCACCGTGATGCGGTTTTATTTTTATTTATTGTCTGGCGTGTGTCTGGACGCAGTGGAGACACCGACTGAATTGTGAATGAGTGAGTGCACTTGAATAGAAAAAAGAGGATTAATGCGGGCAAGACAGAACTGTGTTTGAACTAGCGTCTTAAGGCTCTGGCACATGGGGAAGTACCTGACGCTGGGAATGACACAATGAATGGTTTAACACGCCGCTAATTTCATTTTACAGTCAGCGTTGTTCTGTGTCTCATTCGCATAAGATCGTACATATGTTCGATGACGCTAACGCAAGTAAAGTTCTCTATGTGTCGGGGCATTTGGCGGTATCTAGGTAGCGCCTTAAGTCAAACTTTGCAATAAAAATCCACCAACGCAATGGCAATGACAGTTTATATTTATGAACTTGGCAGTACTTTTTCCACCGACTACAAATTGGAGAGCAAATAGGCGAAGTGGTTGATTTCTGAATTTTGCTCAGATTGGTGTGTCATTTCAATTTAAGGTTGAAAATACAAATTGTACACGCATATTAGTCGAACATAATGAATCGGATTTGTGATCGTAGTTGTCGCGTGGAGAAAGTTTAAAATGTTGTCCATTCTCATACGCATGTGTAGCAGTGACAGTGAATCTCTCAACAATATTCAGCTAGACATAGACTGTGTTCCCAACATAAATGAAGTATTACAGAGATTTCACAGCTGATCTATCGACGAATTTGAGTGGATTTTTGACAGATTTTCATGCATTTATGACGGTTATGCACGAAATAACGTAAACGCCGTCCTCTGATTGGTCAATTTGGTTTAAGAACACGTTATAAGAAACAATTGTACAAAATCTTAAGGAGCAAGAGAGGAAGTCGGGCATCTCTGTAATACTTCATTTATGCTTCCCAGCGGACCGAAATTACGTGTTTTTGATGATATTTTACTGAAACCTCAATAAGGCGTTCACACGAATTGAAGTGTTTTCAAATGTCATTGGCTGTCAATTTTGAAATGGCCGAAAACAGCTGTATGTTGACAAGAAATAATAGTGCGAAGAAGAACAGGAGGCTTATATAAGTCGTGTTTTTTTCATCGCTATCGATAGTGAAGTGAAGGAAGATTCAGAAAAACGATTCGCAGTGGCTTTGATTTTTATCTGTCAAAATATATGAAAAAGAAATTCATTTGTTCGAAATTGATGTCAAAATGTATGAAAAAAATTTCGAAGTCGAATTTTTATCGGCAGTCACTTTTCACTGCCGATATCATAGACAGTAGGTTGTTGTATGTGCTTACTTGTAAAATCCTACTTCACTATTTATAGATTTTTGAAAAAACGGCTATAATTTGAAGTCTTAAAATGACCACCAAAATAAACTGAAATTCACGCTGTAGGTGCCTCTTCGGTTTGAAGAGGACGAATGAACTTGTGGGGATTTAATATAGATTTCGCCAAAATTTGATAAAAAAATTCGTTTGGTTGGAAGACAGCTTTATTACAGTTCAGTAGTCGTTGCTCTAATTGTTTAACCGAGCATGCGTGACTCTGTTTCTCAATGTAATTGAAAGTTTCCTACCGTTAGAGTTTAAAACAAAGATCCCGATTTTGCTCACCTATGCTTTCTCACGATATTTTGGGATGGAATGTCTGTTAAGTGATCTTTGTTTCAGCAAGAGAAATTGTGGTCAAAATAGAAAAGGAACGATCGCAGTTTGACAGGCTTTGGTAAGCGTAAGGTTGAGCTTACGATAATCTTATGCCGAAAAGCACCGTCCAGATTTTTTCAAATCGTTGTTCTTTTTTAAGAGAGAGAATGATTTGTTCAGTTTCAATTAGAGATTAGAGTACACTTAAACACTCTACTTAAACACTCTCTTCTTCTGATGACGCTACAGTTCGGGATGAACCTGGGCCTCAACCAGTAAGCCTCTCCAGCTAGAACGATCTTTAGCCAGCTGCCTCCAATTTCACACGCCACGTTGGTTGAGGTCTTTCTCCACTTGTGTACGCCTTTCATTCATATTCACTTGGTAACAGATTCATAAACGACCGAGATAGATAGCTGTCTCGCTCGGGCTTACGATATTACGGTCCAAATCACAATAGTTCGTTCTCGTGATCGGTTTTTGACGTGCGTTGGTACGCGATTTATCGATTTTGAGACAATGTATGTCAAAACGCTGCACATTCAGTTTTCCAAATTGAAATAGAATGCGCGTGATTGACAAGTCAAACGTTACGGAATACAAATGTCAAGAAGTATGAAGTCATGTATTGTAAATAAAATCCTCATAAAATTGGTTGCAAAAATAGTCGCCTCAGCTTGCCAAGCATTCAAAGTGACAGCTGTCGAAACGCACGAGTGAGTAGAGAGTTGCTCTACGTAGAGCTTTGTGCTCGAAGTGACGATTATACGGTCTGTGCAATTTCAACGCAGGACTGCCCCATTCCGGCTCATCAAATGATTTCGGTGTATCCTACATAAAATGTCAACCTTGGAACGCCTTAACGTGCAGTCCCGAGATGGGTATTCGATATTTGCGTTCACACTCATTACAAATTGGTTAATAGGGTGCGGTACTACAACCGAGTGGAACGTCGCCAAAGAGCGAACATTTTGTATCCAGTTTTGATTGATTGTTTACAGGCTGTTGTGAACCTTGTTTGCGCCGGGCTGACAGTCATATTTGATCTAACGTCGCAAAATATTGAAAGTAGACAATTCAAATCTTCTTCTTCTTCTTTATTTGGCGCTATAGTTTGGGGTGGACCTGGGACTCAACCAACTAGCCCGGTCTCTGGCTAGCTGTCTCCAGTGTCGCACGCCAAGTCGGTTGAGGTCCTTCTCCACCTGGGTGCGCCGCCTTAAACGCGGGCGTCCTCAGTTGCGTTGTCTCACGGGTTCGGAGTCGAAGACTCCAATTCAAATAGACTAGTCAATATTGTCAACAAAAAAAACAAAGACTGTAGAGAAAGCCGATTTCTACCTCACTTGTCTGAACGCGTTTTTATGACATTGTCACGGACAAATCAGAGAATGACATTTGCTTCTCGCATGGATGTCTTTACTCAGGTATGCCCACATGTGAGAAAATGTTGCGTGATTCGTGATTAAACATGTATAAAAAACGTCTGAATGTACATTAACTTCGTCCGTTGACAAGGGAACAATCAACTGTAAAGACTATAGTACTAGATGTCTGTCAAAGGGATGAGACGCAATGCAATTCAAGCGAACAACGCTACTTATCTCATTTTCTTTAAAAATCATCACCAACATAATTCGCACGATGACCTACGATGATACGAAAATAAAAATAAAACTTTGAATTCCAGTCCACTCAAGTTTGACACATAAAAATTCATCATTTTGTGAAAAGGTTTCAAAGACATCACATAACCATCTCGTATTACTGATGGATGGAGCATGCATCACGATAAGTCAGCCGAATGAGGGCAGATTATCTGGATCCGTTTTTTCGCCATCGCTCCATGAAATTGTGCGTTGTCATCATATTCACATGATCTAACGTGTTTTATAATGTTTCAAACGGAACGCCTTTAAAAATAAAAATTTGACAGGTAATTGAAGGGGAAACAGTCAGAAGTATAACGGCTCTTTGTCGAGCGTTGTGATGTCTTTTTTTGCGACGGCGGACTACATTTGGACACAATGAGTTCTGTGAAAATAATTCACAGTCTGATCTTGTGTAAAGAAAACCTTATGGATAGAGCCCCTTCGAATCGAAGAAAGTAGTGGACGTCGTCTACTCATCATCCACATTTTCTTCTCCGTCTCATTCGACTTCCAGGGTCTTCTTTGGCCGATTTGATGTCTTTGCAACAGAATCCAACTCACTGTCATGCCATTCTGCTCCTCCGTAAGAGAGGGGCGACCTGGGCTTCAGCTAACATGCTGTCATCCGCGTATGCTAACAGTTGTTCGGACTTCTGGAAGATAGTGCCTCTAGCGTTGGCGTGTAAGTATTGCACGATATTCTCCAGGATGATGTTAAAGAAGTCACAAGACAGCGCGTCGCCTTGTCTAAAACCTTTTTTGACATTGAAGGTCTCGGTGAGTTCGTTACCGACCTTGTCAAAACTAGACATGGCGTTGTATAGCTCATCTTTACGCACGCTGTCATACGCGGCCTTGAAAACGACGAATAGAGGGTGTGTGTCGATTTGCATTACTTGCGTCTTTTCCAGGACCTGCCGTAGTGAAAAATCTGCTCGATGGTGGACTTCCCTGGCCTGAAACCGCACTGATAAGGACCTATCAGGTTATTCACGAATGGTTTCAGGCGCTCCCACAAAACGGCAGAGAAGATCTTATATGCGTTGCTAAAGAGACTTATCCCTCGGTAGTTGGCAGAGTTGAAGGGGTATCCTTTCTTATCTCTCAACACATACGGGACCAAAAATGACACGAAGGACTTTCCTCTCGTAGCGGCCAGGTTTTACTGTCCTCTCGGGAAAAATTCCACTTGGGCACGTCAGTCATCTCCGGTTCCACTGCGTACAAAATGCGAAATACCTAGTTAAGGACGCCTCTAGTCTTCACGGGAATGTAGTTCTACACAACTCAAAAGAATGTCAACCTTGACATAAACTCGATCGTCAGAGCTTGTCTGCGGCCGATGTGCGAACGAACAGATCTAAGGTCGTTCCCCCTCGTGCCAATCCATTTGTCAAATTAAACGTTTCTCATCGCGTCCTCATGTGAAGGCTCTTCCACGCCCACAGTTTTAAAGAACACGCCAACGAATTGAATTAATGACCATCAAGACCCCTCGTGTATCGACGAACAAAATAAACTAAAATCTCCCTGAGGCCTCACTGAACGAGTGCAATTTACCCTACACCCGGTCATGAATCATAGCGACCAACAAACCAGCCGCTGTTTGTGCAGGTGATAAATCAAAGAGTGCCCACTTAAAGCCGTTTTTTCTTGTTGAATAAAATTTAAGTGCGGGCTTTCACGGGACAAAGGAGAAAAAACAGCCACCCACAGACGAGGGTGCGCGATTTGCACGTATTCATGCCATTCAGGCTCAAACTAGGCCCCGGCTAAATAGGCTCATGAGCAGGGAACGGCTGTGTTATCCAGCCGAGTGCCCACACCCAGTCAGCCTGCAGGAAGTCAGCTCACTTTTTTGAGATTTTTTCGTTTTGGCATTTATTCCTGCGTACTCCACTCGGCTCGGTTCTAAATCCGAGAGGACAACACAATTGTTTTGTTGTGCGGTTTGACTTAATGCCCATTGTCTGGCGCAACTCACCGTGGCAACCGCTGCACCTCGACCCGCACGAGGTTAGAGTGCAAATGAGGTCTGATTTTGATCGATGCGGCACTAAGCACAGCCAGCCGTGTTATTGGAGCTGTTAACAAGTCTAGTCACGGCCAAAAGTGAACAGAGGTTCACACTGGAGGCCACCAGCTGAATAATTACTACCAATCGTCCTGGCGCGGCACGGGCGCCCCATTCACCGCCGCCGTTTGGCGATTTGAATGAAGCCAGAGTGCAGCAGCCATTAGATCTGACTTGGGCTTGTGCGTTTGTGTGGGGAAAAGGTGCGAGCAGGGGATTCCTGCAAACTGATGATGCTGTGCGGTGGCATGGCGTCGTGGTTCTGCGAACAATGGAGGCCGGGTAAACAGAGAGATAGGGTTAGGAGTGGTAATTGCTGCCTCAAATGAAATGGAAACACCAATTTGCTCATTTTCCGTTTGGAGATGCTTTCACTGGCGCGGACGGTGTTTGCAAGGTGTAACACCGAGCTTTTGGTAGCCGGAATGCTGTTGTGACATTTTAGCACGTTGTTGATGGACGGACGGTGTGGCGTGCAGCGCGAAAGGGTGAAAACATCTCTGAAGGGAGGGAAACTCGAAACGCGATTGTCGGCAAGCGGAGCGAACAATGCTTTTGAAAGATTTGAGCTTGAGGTGAAGCGAGTTGAAGTGACCACGACATGGAGGGTTTGCACAAAGGAGTGCTTGTGATTTGTTATGCAATCGGTGGATTAAGGCCGCTTAGTGGAACTGTGCATGCGAGGGACTGTAGATCAGAGGAATTTCAATGGACATGAATTGGAGCATTTAACCCAGGATCCGCCATAGCAGCAGGTTTTTGAGATAACGCTTGGAAGCAGCTGTACCCATGAAGGAGGTGGGGAAGAGACCTGCAATCGCAGCCGGTGCAACAACCAAGACGGTTCCAGTCAAGAAACTAATAAATTCTGTCAAAAGGTCTAATGGAGCTAAGAAAGCTATCAGAAATGGAGAAACGGGCACCGGTACGGTTGGCAAGACAAATAAGATTGTGGGAAGACTACAACCGATAATGGCAACATTGGATAGGTTCAAAGACCTTCTTGTCAAGAAATGTAGAAGAAGCTCTTAAAATTTAGCAAAGTGCAGCCAAGGGCTTGGGGTTTTGCTTCTAGAAGGCCTAGATGGGGGCAAACAAATGCGATCGAGGAACCCTTACCAGAAAAAATACGCACTAGCGTACAGGAGCCTGCAATTGTCCCACAATCCCGACTACTCACACAAATTTGTCACTTCAAGGGAAGGCATGAATCCCTACAACTTCCACGTCTGAAGCTGCAATAGAGGAAAAAGAAGAAAGCTAGAGCACTTGAGCAGTTGTTAGTAAATTATACGACTTCGAAATCGGTAAGGTGAACATGCTTGACAGACCCGACGGACTCCAGAAGACTTACGTGCGGTTGGCTAAGGACGATCGCCATCGCCATCGCCATCGCCAACAACGGTATAATTTACGTGAAAGTTCAACACTGACTGACATTTGCGCGGGCATTTTTATCAAATTTCGAAAGCAATTTAACGAAACTTAAAGAAACTTGACGAAACTTAACGAATCTGAGTTAAGTGGTTACTATAGTCCCAATTCTGCAATAAATACACTTAAGTATCTAAGGAGAATGTTCACAAATTGTGTGTGCAAGAGAAAGAAAACTAACGAAACTTGACGACATTTAGGGAAACTTTAGGAATCTCAGGAAAAATTGTTTATTATAGTCGCCATTCCACGATGCGTATTCGCCTAAGTATTCCCGTAGGAATTTGGCAAATTATATGCAAGGGAATGCAAGTTAACGAAAATTGACGACACTTGGCGAAAATTAACAAATCTCAGCAAAATTTATTACAGTCGCCATTCCACAATGCGTATTCGCCTAAGTGTTCCCATAGGAATTTGACAAATAGTATGCAAAGAGAATACAGATTAATGAAACTTAACGACACTCAACGAAACTTAACGAATCTCAGCGAAATAGTTAGTCAAAATGTCGCAACATACATTTATTTGCCTAATTGTTCAAGAATTTCAACAAATATTATGCAAAAAGAAACGCGACTTAACGAATCTAGTGGTTAAACGCAATATTGCAATGTATATTCTGTGTATTGGCGTAAGTGCTCAACGTACGTCCAAAGTGTTAAAATAAGGCTATAAGCAGGAGAATTTTCACAAATTATATGCATTTTTAAAAGTGTGACGCAACACACGTCAAACAAGTCATCAAACGCAACGGAATGTCACTTAACTTGACAGATAACCGGCTGCGTCTCTCTCGCTCGCTCACGTGTTCTGTCAAATTGCCTCCCACTTGATTAATTGCTTGTGTTTTTTTGTTTGAATTTAACGAACAAATAAACACGCAATTAATTCAATAATTGTCGAAACCCAAGTCCATCATAAGCCCAGTAATCGAATTCATGAGCATGTATCACCGCTCGTAGATTGTATTCAGCGAATCAATGATTGTGTTCACAGAGCTGACATTTATTGAACGTCTATTTGACACTTTGATAATCACAATTTACAATTCAGAATTCACACAAAGCACATGATACACTCCCGCACTCCTGCACAGTTCAAATTGACGCATTGTAACGACACACACACGAGCTTGAACTCTATTATCGCCTGGAAAGAGCCTGTCGCCTCTCTTCTGGGGACGACAGAGTTCGATCAAAGTTCCGTGTGTCACAGGGAAATGTAATTGTTGCCACATTAACCTCCCACTGTCTGTCAACTGGAGAGGAAATAAAAAAAAACCGACCTTCATTACGGATCCGTATTGTGTCCTGCGACACAATGAAAAGTCAATAAAACTTCGTTCAAGTTGACTCCTTCGATCCCGGCAACCCATGTGCAGCTCGGCCATCCTGGCACGTTCGCTTGGGTAAATATAGCTTCGGGACAAGTGTACACACGCCGGGCCGATGCCGCTGCCGTCGCGCCGATGGAAAAATAATAATTATAATTATTTCGTTGACATATGTACATTATATTGTCCGTTCCGGTCGGAGCCGCTACTGTGCCCGATTAAAAGGCTGTATATGCGTTGTCTGTTCTGGCCGGCCAGCGGGGTGTTTGCGTATGGAATTCACCGGACAAATGGATACCATGGTCAGATACCTCCCTGATAACCCGAACAATGACAGCATAGCCAAGTAGGCAAATTAACACATCAAATATGCATGCTGATTGCGTGTCTGCTTGTGTGTCCATTGGGCGAGTGTGTTCATAAATTGTGTAGTTTACTTCATGTTTCCCATCATATTCGGTCGATATTCGACTGATGCGACCGTTGTGTGGTGGGTTTTTTTTTTTTTGTTACCGATTCTCTGTGTGTGGAAGTGAGCCAATTTTGTAGGGGAACTACGGAAGCAAAATGTCAAGAAGCCTCTCGCCGATATTTCCGGCGACGTTTGCAGTCTTAACTTGTTTACTTTGGATTCGGGGATTTCTTTTTTTTTTGCTCGCCTTCAGTCAAGGTCGCGGTGGTTTCCTGGAATCATTTAATGTGTTTGCCAAAAAATAACTCGAGCCACTACCGGGTCCGTTGCACTTTCAATCAGAGATGTGTTAGGCCTTGATCGATTGAAGAAGGTGCTTGAGAGAATCCAGTTTTATTTTATTTTTTTTTTAACTGCTTTGAGTGCGACGGAGGAGATATGAAACTTGTTCTTTGAAGACGGGGAATGTTGCATAAATTGTAAATCAGTTCGTTGGCTTCGCCAAAAGGAAAGTTTATCTGCGATGATGGCCTATCGGCTGTGGGGACTTTCATTTTTGAGTGCCATTTAAAATGCTGCCAAATTATCATACAGCTGACTCATTTTAATAGAAAGTCCACTCACCCTTTAAGAGGCAAGTTATGAGCTTAGTGACGCGGTTGCTGAACATATTTCTGTGCTTAGTCAGGTTTCACATGGGGATTGGCTCAAAGTCATCAAAATGTACAAATTCCCTGGAGGAGTTATAGAGATAGAGAGAGAGAGAGAGAGAGGAGAGGGGAGAGGGAGAGAGAGAGAGAGAGAGAGAGAGAGAGAGAGAGAGAGAGAGAGAGAGACCATATTCAGTTCAGCAACAACAAAACATATTACTGAGCAGAAAGTACTCAGTGATCAACACTGACTGTTGAAGAATCGAACTCACAGGTGGCGCCACAATTACCACCACTGGATCATAGATGTCGCTGACAAATATTCTTAAGGATTCAGCAGAATTAACGGCACACAAACATTGTGTAACCAACTGCCAACTGCATTTTGCCGTCTAATACAATTAAAGTAAAGTCACGAAACAACTTTTGAGCCAAAAAAGTAAAGTGATAAAAAAGTGAGTAAAGAGCGTTTCATTGAGAATCATTACTGAGCTGAGTATTGATTCTCAATAAAACACGCCTTATTCCTACGTCAATACAATGATCAAGTCAAGGCGGCATTTTTCTTACAAATTAAGGGTTTTTTTTTGTGGCAACTGACATTTGAGAAATCAAAACAGCTGATAAAGTGGGTTGTCATTTCAAAGAATGTCTGCAGGACTACGTGAAAATGCAACAACACTCTTTTGCATCTCTCGCTTAACTCAAAAACGAGGACCAAAAATCGACATCTTGTGGTAGGAGATGTAATTCACAGACAGCGCAGTCATCGACCTGCATCTAGATTAGGTTAGGTTAGGTAGTTGGGCTGCTAGTGAATTCCCCAGTACACTTAGACCATATAAGTCCATTGTGATATTGCCGTTAATTTGATCCCAAATGGTGACTGATTTGAAAACCAGATAAAAGCGTATTTTCACTGTTATTCGAACCGGGGACCCCGCTAACCAGGGGCAGGCACTCTACCAACTGCACCATCTACTCGTCGACATGCATCTAACCTGCATCTAACCAAAACCTAAGCCTCGTCCACATAATTCGATTTAAGCTCAAATCAGACTGACTAACGAGTTCCAGATCGCAATGGCCGCGTGGAGCTAATCGAATTCCAGTGAAGGCAAAGTTAATACGCTTGTATCTGGTTTTCAAATCTTGTCCAGTCACCATTTGGGATGAAATTACCGGCACTATCACTGGAGTAGTCGATCATTGGCAGTAGTCTGGCTAGGGGTATCACAATGGACCAATATGGTCTAGGTGTGCTGGTGAATGCACTAGCAGCCCGCCTACCTAACCTAACCTAACGAGCATTCAACTCTTTCGGAAGTTAGAGTATTCGGATGGATATTCATTTTTCAAATTTTGACCAGATTATCAGATTCACTCATTAGAGGCATTTCAATGAAAAAGTGACATAGTCGCACGATTCGTGGGAAAGTTGCTGTCACATAATTAAACAAGAAAAATTAACGAAACTTAACGAAACAAAGCGATTGATCACAGTCTGATTCTGTGTTTACTTTATTTCAGTCTATCACCAAGTAAATCACTAATTTGCGTTAGGTGCGCAAAGATTGGCCCTTCGACTTTCAAAAAAATCGTATTTATCTATAATTTTCGTTGATGAACGAAGGGTGCGAGATCATGGGAGTCTAACACCTCGATGAAGTATTTATTTATGGTAACAATGTCTCACAAACGTGAACGGTGGGATGTTACACTCAACTTGTTGCAATACAACTTGTTGCATGTCAAAACGACTATCATCCTTCCGTAAAACATGTTCCAACAAACAACTTCTATCACCTGTGTTGAGACTCGTAACTTGTGCAATATGTATAATCCAACGCGACTCATTGTAAGTTGAATCACTTTTCGCTTTTCTCATTGTGTCAGGTCACCTATTACTAGGATTACTAGGAATTCCCTTTTCTTTCACGCGTTATTTTTCACGGATAGTGGAATGCAAAATAAAAATGTGGCAAATAGGATACAGGCTTCAAGTCCTCAAAGGTTCGTTCACATCGTCGGAGCACTGCACAGGATCACATTTTACACCGAACTTCTTAGAAACACAGCACACCCAGTTCTGTTTTTACACGGCTTTGATTTAAAACGGTTCAGAAAAACAATTGATTCCGTTTTTACACGAACGAAGGTAGCACCTTGACTTTTTTAAATTTTGTTTTCTTTTAAACAAAATGGAACTAATCCTCTTTTGTTCCATGTACTGTCATTTACACGGTTTTGTCTGGAACGTGTCTACCGTGTAAAAACCGAATTAGGCGAACTCCGATACGATCACTGTTACCGAACCGAATGAGAACACTGCCAGAACACACACACACGCTCACTTTTAAGTTCATTGTGTCAGTTGCAAACCGGTTGGAGTGACCGCAAGTAATTGCATTCAGCGCACATGCGAATGCGGCTGGGACGACTTTTTAACGAACAATGCAAATTCCCGAGATGTAGGAGTATTAGGAGAGACAGAGTTACTCACCGCTCGGCTATCAATCGCTTTTGTCGAGGCTGTCTGCCGGCGGTGTCATATTTATGGCTACGAACAATCTGGCGTGCACAGATGTTAACAACCCTTTCGCATTAGCTTCCCGCATTTAGCATTCAATTAGCACACCTCGCCTGTATTTGGTCTCGTCAATGTCGTTCAAACAATGTGCCCCTATGCGTGCATCACTCGGTATTACCACTGACACACGCGATTCGTAAGCACAAGGTTGGAAATTTCCAAATTTTTGCATTCTATCGAAAAATGATAATAACCCGAACGGAGGGTCGAAAGACGTGAAAGCACCGATAATGCGCCATTTCATTGTTAAGCCGAAATTCTTTCGAACTTCGAATTGTCAAAACAAAATTCGAAGTGCTAAATAAAGTCATTGTTCAATTTCTGTGTCAAGCCAGGTGCCATTCGTTATGTCACTCAAATTGGTGGACAGAACAATGTGTCACACAAAATTGTCAAATTGCCAGTACAAGACACAAAGAAATGTCACAGACAATTACCCACTTTCATAACGGACAGAAACAGAAAAGCTCATGTTGCCCGCTTTCTTTTGTGATCTCCTGCCCTCTCTGTCACCGTGATCTTCCGCATCGAGGCAATTGTCAAAACGCAATGATAGTGGAAACATTTCATTCGCGAAAAACTGACACAAAAAGTTAATTGATTTCGGTGAAACCGACATTTTCGGGTCATGTCTTGTGCGACGTCTGTCACAGTGACAGCCAAAACCCGACCGCGTGTAATTTTTCAAACAGCGATGCATCAATTATACATTCTATTGGTTTGCGTTACATTTTATAGTTCAGGAAAGGCGTGAGTAGAATTCGAGTGAAGTATGGTGACATAAACTTGGGATTTCCCAGTTTCACTTTCAATTAACCCGCTTATGGAATCAATGGTTATCATCGCAAACCGGTCGGTGAGTAATTTGCGCTTGAGTTGACTTTATCATTAATACTGATCTTAAGTGAGTCTGGGCTTGAGTGATGCGCTCAAGGTTCTGTGCAAACAAATTCTTGCGTCGCTTGATCTTGATTCTGGAATTCGCTGCAATGCATCACAGTTGGGAGGTTTGACGTGCTTTCTTTATTGGAAATATGATTTGTAGTTTCTCTGGTTAGTCTCAAAGTTGAAGTAGGTCGGAATTATTCTAGTGAAATGTGAACGGGGATTGGGAACATAGACTTGACTGACGTCAGATGAATCACGTGGTTCTAGTTGACCAACCAACAGCCGGTCACGTGAGCAGCGGTCGAGGCAAGGTGATGCGTGAGAATTTCTATTATTTGCGGTTGGGAGCCGAATTATTGCGGAAGCCAGCAATGCCAAATGTCAACTGATGGCAAGAACTGGGAAGTTATGTGAACTGCCAGAGCGTAAACTGAAGAGCAGTCTAACTTTTTTAAGTTACGTACGTTATGTACTAAAGTACGTTATGTCTAAAGGCCGTTGCAAAAATAAAATGCAACAACTTTTTTGGAAAGGAACTAATCAACTCGACCTTTTTTGTGATTCGCATACTGTTATTTATATTTTAATGAAAAGGTACAATTGGAATAATGAAAATCGAATTCGGATTGTGCGCCGCTATCACGCACTGGAGTCGACTGTGTTTAACTTAACTTAATTTTAGATCAAATCTTTAATTAATTAACTTTTACAGCAATTAACTTTATAGGCTTTGTAGCCCATTGTAAAAGATTCAAATAAATAAATAAATTAAAGAAAACAATTTAAATGAAATGGGGTCGGTTTATCCGTCCAAAAGAAGTCTCGGGGCACGTTTGGCGGAACGCCTCCGGATAGATGGACCACAATAAGGTTGGTAAACTCTTTTGCCGAGCGTGGGAAAGTCGTTCGAAGGCAGAACCAGAAACAATTGCTGTTGTTGCCGCTGCCATTCAGGCCACTCCAAGCGTTTCGACATGGAATTCATCGAAGCCCAAATGGGTAACAGCTCACAGTCTTTCTTTTTTTATGTCAGAGGCTGCAACGCCACGTCAAACAACTACCACTGATCGACCACTCCAGTGACAGAGCCGTTAATTTGATCCCATCAGCAAATGGTAGCTGGATCAGATTTGAAAACCCGATAAAAGCATTTTGACTTTGGTTTCACTGGGATTCGAACCCTTCTAATTAAGGACAGACACTTAACCAACAGTCAGTTTTCCCTATAAGATTCAAGTTACAAGCAATTTAAATTTCGCAGACTTTTCGATTCGCTTGGAGTTTTGCCAGAAACTCCTTCAAATGAAGGAGGAAACCATGTTTAACTCTATTTTTATGTCGGCGGAAGCCCACTTCGAGGTAAACGGCAATGTCAACAAGCAGAGCTCTCGAATATTGAAGGACTCACAACCAACACATCACAACAGCGTGGTGTGAAGTTTCCTCACGTTGCATTGATGGGCCGTACTTTTTCGAAGAAAACGATGGCACTGTTCAACTCTAAAGGCAGTCATAAACAATTTTCTGCTAAGATGCCGTATATACGGCAATCACTATTATACTCAATAGTTATTTGAAATATTTAAAAAACGAAATAAAATTTAATTACCTTTGGAATAAAATAGAAAGAAATAAATTACATGAAATACAAGATAAGTTATTCGAGTTTCTTAATGTAGCAAAACTTATCAGCCACCCTGTAAGTAACTCAATTAAAATTTTAAAGGTGTCTGTTTGATTTACGATGGTACCTCTCAAAACCTTTTGATAGAACGAGAAAGTGAAACCTTAAGGATGTTGCTCAGAGACCCCTGCATGATAATGTTATTGCAAGGTAGCCATATAGGCCCACTACTGTTCATTTTATATTAATGAGATTCCTTCAATCCTGTCTCATGTTAAATGTTTAATGTATGCAGACGACCTTAAGATTTACCTTCGTGTTGAGAATCGTCAAGATTGTATGCATGTTCAAAATGACTTAAATATTTTGTGTAATTGGTGCGATCTCAATGGACTAAGCTTAAATATTACTAAATGTCATTCTTTTTCTGTTTACCATGTATTGTCACCCGTAATATATGACTATTCGATAGGTGGAACTTGCCTTACTAGGAAAACGGAAGTAAAAGACCTTGGTGTAATTTTCGATACGAATCTTTCCTTTTCATTTCATATCGACTACATAGTTGCAAAAGCTAATGCAATGCTTGGATTTTTGAAAAGAACATGTGCTGAATTTTCAAGTCCATATGCCCTAAAATCTGTCTATATGTCCATTGTACGTCCTCATCTCGAGTATTGCTCAGTAATATGGTGTCCTTTATTTAAGAACTCTATAGTGCGCATAGAAAAAGTTCAAAAGTCATTTACTAGATTTGTTATAAAAAGAATGGGGTGGAATCTTGACATCATGCCACCATATCCTACAAGATGTGCGTTAATAGGTTTAGATACTTTAGAACGAAGACGAGGTGATCATAGCATAATGTTAATTTATGATATTCTTTCGTATCGTGTAATTTGCCCTGAGCTCCTGCAAAATGTAAGATTTTACGCACCGGAAAGAATTCTTCGAACCCGAAAATTCGTATTACAACCAAAACGCCTATATAATTATGGCTATAATGAACCGTTAAGTAAATGTATAAGTCAATTTAATTCCGATTGTGTAGAAGTAGACCTATGTGATGAGAGACAAAAATTTAAACAGTCTATTCCAAAATCTTTGACAAATTCCCTTAATTAATCTAATTTAAAATCTATAATTATTTATTACAACATATATTTATTCAATTTAATATACAGTTTACATACTTATTTATTACTCAATCTTTTATTCAAATATTTATTTAATACTTGTTGTCCTATATTTTTTACTTATAATTATCAAAATGTTCCTATCATGTACTTAGATTATACGAATATTATCATAAGGTTCCGAAGTCTGTAAGAGCTAAACTCGGTAGATGGAATAAATAAATAAATAAATAAATAAATAAATAAATAAATAAATAAATAAATAAATAAATAAATAAATAAATAAATGTTCCCCTTTAACGCTGATGAAAAGAAGAACTAACACGGAACTAGTCGAGTTCAGCGGATGGTCGATCAGCAATGAATAACTGCCAACTTCCTCGCACTGTTTATGGGTAGTCAAAGAAAATCGTGGACGTCGTCTTAATGCGAATATTCTCAATCCGCATTCTAGTACTTTCGCAAAATGTATGTAATCGTTACTGAGTAACGAGTATTCAACCAAGTTTTATATAACGAAACGTTACTCCTCATTGTATGTCTATCCATCACAGAATGATAATGGGGTATCTGTCCATGCGGAAATGGGAATCTCCCTCTCCTCAGGAGTCTGTGTGATATGGTAGGGTAGTTTCGCGAGTGTGACAGATTTGCATAACTCTTATCTTGGAAGAGAGACAGGGATACTGGTCTTTGATTTGGTCATGAACAGATGCACCTCGATATTGCCGCCTTCTTCCTTAACCCGAAGGTTCACCGCTACTCCATATGCTCTTTCGAATCGCAGAAACCCTGTAGTTGCGTACGAGGAGTTTTACCGGATCCACGGGATCATCCGAAGCTTGTCTGTGGACCCAGAGAAGCTGCATTAACATTTTCGCCATGGTTATAAAAGGGGCGATCCAACCCATAGGATCGAAGTGGTGAGCAATCATAACAGAACATAATATAGCTCTCTTATTTGGCTGCTGACAGTCCGAGGGTGTACTTGTGAACGAGAATTCGTAATTTTTCCGAATGGATGCATTCCACGTTCCTTACACGTTACGTAACGCAAATAAGATGAATCAGACAAGCCGGTGGAATTGATCAATCTCATCGTAAACTAATTAACCCGAATTCAATGACTGGATGACTTGAGGGCTTACCTTTAAACGCAAAATAGAATCAGTCGTAGCTTGAGAAACACACTCAGGAGCAAAAATAAGGGTTACCCTGGTTCCATTGGAATGTCAGATAGTGACTAATGCTGATGACGATGATTAGCGAATGGAATTCGAATTCTGTGGGAGGGTTTTTCTGCATCTGCGAGGAGATAGACTTAAAAGATAATTCCATTCGTCTCCTCATTAGAAATTAAAATGTCAAGGAAGGATAAGTCAATGACTGAGGAATGTGTACCCACAATGTGAGCACACTCATTCCAAGCAAAATTTTATGAAAATAAATATATTTTTTCCCAAACCGGAATCGCGAAGAATAAAAGAGGTTTTTTTCGACACATAAATTTAACAAACTTCAATTGTTTTTTACTCTCGTTTGAGTTCCAATTAAAACTATTTCTGATTATCTGTGCATTCGGGGAAAACATCACGAAAGAGCTCGGATTTTATTGAGACAACCAGTTCTGACACGTGGCCAATTAAATGTCGCATCAAGAGTAGTTTTCGATTTGTTTGACATTTCATTCTTCCGAGAATAAAAAAACAAGGTCATTCGGTGACTGTCATTCTGTGATGAATGAGTATTGACAAAGAATGTGAATAAATACTGGATTTTGGAATCGTTAAATCTCCCGACGAGATCTGTTATCAGTATGGTTACGTCTCATTTAGCACACGCAGGTCATCGTTCTCCACTTACAGGCAGGTACATATCAGTTTCAATCAGTTATGAGTCCACCAAGGTTGCTTCTGATTGATGTAGAAACTACGCGAGCCAGATGAAGGGTCATTCACTGAGAATCAGACCTCTAATTTGCATCCAACAGAAAAACGGACGCCGAGCACGCCATATTGTTCATGTCGGTAAATCAAAAGAGATTTATTTTTCCATTTCGGACAAAGTCAATGACGGCAAGTTGCATCAAATACTAAAGCAACAGCGGTTCGAGTTTTGCTCCCGTTTCACGGTCCACAACTCATTGCACGAGCCACAACTTGGCGAATCTTGGTTCGAGACTTGGGTCCTCATTTGTTCACGACCAGAGGCTGAAATACAGTTGAAGGTAAACCCATACAACACTGTGTCTCCCCTGTCGGAGGTCTGGAGCAGTTGTAAGCGGACTTCGATGGAAATAATTCCCTTCAGCAACAAGACTGCGCTTTGGACGGACCAGTACATCATCAAGGAAAATAGTTATCTTCGTCATCGAAGATGAAATTGCCATTACCATCAACAATTTGTTTTGATCAAAATTGGATGATATGGATGTGATCCGAGGGAATGATTATCTCAGGAAGAGGCAGGGTGACAATGACCACCGCAATGAGGGAGTGACCACCGTGATCACCCGACAGAAGAAGTATGAAATCACAAAAGTCTGCCAAAGCTGCTTTCAGTTTCCCCAAAATAAACATCTCTCTGCAGCAATGACGCAAGCCTGATCCATATATGTAAACCATTTGAACGATTCCACAGATAATACGCCATAGACCCACACAACTTAGTTCATTCACTTTGACATCTCTAGATGTACGGTTGATAATAATAATAATATGGGTGGCGCGACAGTCCGAGGCGGACCTGGGCCTAGCTTCTCAGCAACCACTCGTGTTGTGCGTGCTATTGTTCTTTCACGAGTGGAAGGGACCTACAGTTTAACACCGACTCCGAACGGCGAATTCGAGAAGCTTTTTCTAGACAGGAATACTCTTTGAGCATTGTCAGTGACTCGAAAGAAGCGGAGCTGTGAATTATCAAAGGTGGTAAATTCGGGTATCGAACCTGGCATCCTCTATTTTTCTCCCGTATGACCGTTGATGTTGCTCCAATACTTCGACTAAGCCAGCGATTTCTGGCTCACTCTATCCAGGGCTTTGTCTTCCAGTGTTTTTTAGTTGGTAGAGATTCTCCCAGCTGCGAACCCTTTTACGCGAGACCGCCCACCTTTTTTATTTCCTGACCAAGGGCCTGGCCAGGTCAGTCTCGCATGGTATGTGACCTAGACCTTGACTATTAGTTTTTGTTTGCTAAACGATTTGTCCTTCATCAGAACGAATCTCCGCCTTCATAATAATCATGTTCCACGCTTATCTACTCATCTCTGATTTGAGAGTAAATCTGAAAATAATTCGAGTAATACGACGCCCAATAACGTGCGCTTAGCTTCAATAATCCGCTACAAGCTTCCGTTTGCCACTGATCCATAGCAACACCGGCCGAGCAGACCGATAATTAAATCTCCAGCAGATAAACTTCACAATAAATCACAAGCTTTGCAAAAACAAAACAAAAGCCAAACACGTTCATCCAGAAATCGGTTAAAATTGAAAAAAAACTGCAAAAAATAGCACGTATTCGCCTCAGAGCTCACATGCACTCGCCGCTTACATCCAGAATTTGATGTTTATCCACCGTCCGTCTGTTTAAGCGAATATCTCGGCAGAAAAAAGCCAGCAGCTCAGCGCACAATAAACTGATTAAAAACCTCATCCACCACTCGCGCATAGAATAAATTAAGTGCCCCCGCCTGAACGGGGTCATTTTGCCGCCAGAGCTCTGAAATTATGAAATGCATCATCCGCTCGAACACTGCGTTAATTAAATATTGACTATTTTAATTAGTAAACAAAAATTCGAAGAGACTCACGCACGCATCTCCGGGTCCACGCAATCAATTAACGCGCGTCGGCATGTGCTAAAAATGTGCCAATCCAACGTCGAAGGAGGCCAGGATCGAACGTCGAGCGTTGCACTAATGACGCTGTGAACATTGCCGGCGACACGGATAGGTTTTATGATACCGTTGTCCATTGTCGGCGACAGCAATAACTGAACTCCTGGAATTTACATTGATTTGTGAATTCGCCGCAGATTAATGGACGCGCACATAATTAGGTGGCTGACGTGTCGGCGGAAAGCTATGCGCAACCCTCGTGGAATTTTAATTTCAATTTAAAATTTAATACCCGCTATGTTTGTGGAATCTGTTTTTTTTTCTTCTCGAGTTTGCCTTTTGTTCAGAAAAAAAAAACGCACATACACATTTTTGATTAATTATTTAAGGGTAATAAAATTTCATTGATTTCATCAATTATGAATAAACATTTGAATTATGATTCCGGATTACTCGGAAGAGGCTGCCGCATGATCCCCAAGGTGGGGCGTTAAAACAAACGCATCACTCTTTTGTTTGGCGTCCATTAAGAGGGCAGTTGATTTGGCCGGAAAATGAAAAGTAAACCGCTTTAATTGAGCGACTGTTTGGTGAAAACCAATGTTAAGCGGGTGTTTGGATTGGCTTCATTTGAAATGCAAAGCGTTTGACACGTGGATGATTGCCGTCCAGTGACAGGGGCTTACGAGTGAAACATGTGACGGGGGAATGGTTGATGAATTTCGTGACAAGTCGACACGTCCACTTGTTTCACTCTAAATAAATGCGATTCAACAAATGCACTGATGTATGGAATTGTGGTCGATTTGAATTGACGGCAAATTATGGATAATTGACCAGAGAGATGACACTACTTTAAGTTGATTGGGCTGATTTAGGCGACACGAGTCGACACGAAGCGACCAGATGTGGCAATTATTCTGAGCTGACTTGAGTGTCGGCTGATGGAAGTAGTCAGTTAATCAGAAAATCAACTCTTGTGCGATGCGAGGGAGGCGAACAAGGCTTCCAAAGATTGTGTGTTGGAGAGGCAAGCTGTGATGGACGATTTATATATCCCCTAGCGTCGGCAGTCGAAGTCTAAACTAGAATTGGGCTAAATTACAATTTTTGTATTCACAGGTACAACTGTCATTGCAATGTTCTATCCCCAATCATCAATTTGGATTCAGGAAGAGCCATTCCACAATTGACCAAGTATTTAGAATAACCAACGAAATAGAACAAAGCACAAGAGGAAAAAAAGGTATGCTCCAACGTTTTCCTCGACGTATCCCAGGCCTTTGACAAGAATTGTCACGACGGTTTGAAATACAGACTTAGTAGGATATTACCGAAAAATCTATATTGCTGTTGCTAGAAGATTGCTATCAAATTCTGAAGGTAAGTATTTATATTTCATATTTGACTCCATTCGTAAATACGGCCGTCATGCAGATAATCTCTACAAGGCTGTGTGATAGCATAGAAATATTATTATAAGGAAATGAGGAACATTTGTGGTTGCTGATAAGCAACGAGGAACAGCCTTCAAGACTTATTTGTGTTGTTTATTTTAAAATAAAATTTGTGTTTCTTCGGGAATCATGTTTTCCCAACGAGATGATAGAATAGACAAAAGTGACTTTCATAAGAAAAATCGAAACAAACAAAAATACAACACGAAAATGCGGATAGACTGACGAAAATGGATCTAAGCTGGGTGAATCTCGGGCAATCCATTACAAACTCACATTGCTTAGCTCCATAAGAAGAAAACTGACAGACGATGCAATAGATGGAGGCAGAGCACATTGGCTCAATCTGAAAATTGGAGACGGTGAAAATGCCTTGTGGCCGTCGGTAAGCAAAAAGAGGTCAACATCACTGATCAGCTTAAGTCGCAAGGAAGTGCGAACTCTTACCGGGTACTGCGCCATAGGCACGCACACACCGCGACTGAATATACCACACAACAACTTCTGCAGAATCTGCATAGATGCTAGATAAATAAAATTGAGAAAACAAATCTGCGGCGCACGCTTCCCTCGACTACTACGACTTAACTCTGAAAACACTAGCAGACCTGATGATAGTCGACTTAGCCTCAAACATTCTTAGATTCTAAGATGCCATTCAAACATTCTAAGATGCTTACACTCTAACACAGATTAGGAAGAAATAGAATCTATCTGATATATGCTTTGCGAATGCCCAGCCTTATCAAGGATAAGAAGCCAGTTTCTAAGTATTTACTTCTCTGCAGAGTCTTAGGACGTGTTTCTAAAGGAATTCGGACGGTTTTTGTAACAAAGAGGTCTCATAAATACAATACCAATTTAAGGGCACAATGGACTCAACATGTTAGTCTAAGCGTGCCACGGTCGTAAGCCGGTAAGGGAACCCATTTTCCCTACAACACCACTAACTTAAGGTTATAGACAAACTCATGTGATGAAACAGCGTACAGTGACATTCCAATGTCCAATACTGTCAGTGGATTCCATCCACAAGTCATCAGTATTTGCGAGGGTTCCATCCTTCAGCATTACAGCACCGCCCATTCTACCTTTTACGGTTTGACTCACAACAAAAGCAGTGTTTGGTGATTTTTGATCTGGCCTCTGTATAAGGCAAAACTGTCAAAATGATACGTACTGTACGCTGTGTATGAGTACAGTAAGGTAAGAAATAATGATGACCTGAACCTAGCTGCTATAGCAAGCCACTCGTTTCATGGTTGTTATTGTTCAATTACGGGTGGAAGGCACTAACAGTCTTACACCAACTCTGAAGAAGGTTAGGCACCCAGCTAAGGAAGGACAAGGTTACTTGCACACATTGTGCCAGAATGCGTACAAATAAAACACACTTTGTTGAAACATTTGTATTAAAGAAGCAACAAGTACTGTGCATTTGTGCCACGTACTGTATAACAAAATATAAAAACAAAAATTATATACTTCTTGGTATATTAAAAGCTAGGCACCTACTTAATTATCAAATTTGGATCTTCACCGAAAGTCACAGTCAAACGTCTGTAAGTCGAACATCCATATTTTGATAAGTCGAACCAATTTTTCAGAACTTAGCATAAGACGACTCTCTGTAATTCGAAAACATCCTTAAATCGAACTTTGCGGCATTCGTGACAATCGTGAGTTGCTGATTATACATTTCTGCGAATTTATCATTTCCTTTGCGACTTGTCAGAAACACGCATTCCACATAGCCGGAGGCGCAATCCACAAATTCACGTCAAAAAATATGGAATTCTGCAAAAACTTTGCGAAAAGAGAAATTTCTGCTATACTACTTTCTACTTTGAAATATACATATGTTCCCATCGAACCGAAATTGCGAGGCTTTGGATGAAATTTGATTTGAAACCTCGGCCGTTCCCAACGAGTTGAAGTGTTTCCAAATGTCAATCTAAAGTGGCCGGCAAGACAGCTCTTTGTTGACAGAAAACAATATTGTTGAGAAGAAAAGAGAAGGATCATTTTTATAAATTTTGACAACAAAAATATAGGAGTTTGAGGAGAGTCTCAACTCAAGGCAATTCGATCTATCGAGCAATCAAGAATCAGAGATAAGCTATAATAGAGACATCCAACTTCTACCTCCCTTGCCCCTTGATTTCATCTGACAGGGTTTCTTATACGCTTTTTGTCCCGTGTCTGTGAATACGCATGAGGTCTTGAAAACAGCTGTGGAACAGCTGATAGCCTTCCCCACCTTAATTAGAGTTCTTATTTGAAAATTCGCTCGTTTTTTCAAATTTCGGTGTTCAATTTTCAACACAGTATGGAGGGGTAAACGAACGAACAAAGCTTATGTTCATGAAGTCGATTCATTAAGACTGAGTCTGATTGACCTACATATTCGATGCGATCGACCCAACTAAACTCTCACCATCTCTACATGCGTTCAATAAAGGTAGATCCGTAGAAACAGCCCTAGACACATTGATACGAAGCATAGAGGGATCACTTAACTACAAGGAGTATAGCATGGTTGCGTTTCTAGATGTAGAAGGCGCTGTCAGCACCATCTACCCACATCCAATCATTCAGGCATTGGTAGAGCTAGACTTAGATGCGGGACTAGTAGCACTAATAAACCAACTACTTGCAAGAAGAGTAGTTAATGCTACGCTAGGTAACGCTTCCTCGAAAAGCCGTACCAAAAGAGGTCCACCTCAGGGGGGAGTACTATCCCCTCTTCTTTGAACGTAGCAGCAAACAAACTGCTACTAATACTGCAAGATGCGGGCTGTAAAACGAGTGCCTATGCGGAAGATGTTGCTATAGCCTTCTCGGGAAAGTACCCCTCGGTACTGAAAGCCTTGATGCAACATAGTCTAAATCTACTCAACAACTGGGTGATCTATAACGGCCTAAACAGAGAACCGAGATCGTCCTCTTCACTAGGAAATACAAAATACCTTACACCGACCCTCCCACCCTAAATGGCACCAGTTTGCAATTTTCTAATAAAGCAAGATATCTTGGCCTTATATTAGATAGTAAACTGAACTGGAAGCTCAATACTGCCGAGAGAGCAAGGAAGGCCATCTCGGCCCTATACATGAGCAAAAAAAGCCATCAGGCAAAAATGGGGTCTTCAACCACAAGTGACAGTCTGAACCCCTAGTATGGTGACCCATACTCAACGTTGATAAGCACCTAAACATGCTAAAGAAGGTACAAAGACAAGCATGCATCTGCATAAGTACAGCCTTGAGAACGACTCCCACGGATGCACTTGAAACCATACTAAACATTCAACCACTGGATATTCTTAGAAACCAGATTCAAATTGAAAGCCTGCTCCCAATGGCAAGACTACACGTCCGGACATGCCAGAATCCTAATAGAACAAGGACTTGCCTCTAGAGAGAAGAGAGAAAAACTTCAAAACCCTCTTGTCGGAAAGAGACCTGTGGTGTGGTGGCAATATATCATACGATAGCTGCGTTTTTTTGCAAGCGTATATACGCTTAATTTTCAGTTTCCATGTAAAATACACTAACAACGAATCCTATATCCGCTTAACTTACTCATCATATCTATCGCCGCTTAAGGAATAAGCGCGGATAAAAACAATGCGTCCAATCATTATTTTCTGTGTGTTCATTCCTGAATTCATTCATTCGTTGTTTAGGTTGATGTATGTGGCTTACACCTGCAGGTTTGGTTGATGTATTAGATCATTTTTAATTTTGTTGGCACCCATAAGTATGCAATTTTTGGTATACCCAGAGTGTCTGCTATACATTTCGTTTTGGCTTCGTAAGCGATTCTTTTCATTTCACGAAACTTCTTTTTATTTTATAATTATTAAGTGTTCTTGCTTTTAAATTGATGGTCACGCTAAACAGTCACAAAACGAAGATTGTGACAATCAAAGATCAACCATCACCTTCTTCGACTACACCCCTGACTGCTTAGCGAATGTCATAAATGTCGTCGGTGCTGCCAAGATTTTATGATGAATCATTAAGCGCCGATGATCGTTTTTTTGTGCACTTCAAAATTAAGCGTATATACGCTTGCAAAAAAACACAGCTGATAACGCCATACATATACACAAAGACGGAGTAGGTAGTGGAATTTTCTCTGAAGATCTTTATCTCAATAAATCAATTCATCCAGCTAATCACTGCAGCGTTTTCCAAGCGGAAATAATGACGATCAGCGAAACCTTGTTCTGGCTGAGGTGGAACGTGATACCCGCCCGTGATATCTGCAACTTTACTCATAGCCAGACAGCAATCAAATATCTAACAACGTTCTCTATAAACTCAAAAATAGTAATAAGCAATCGCACATCTCTTGACGAGATATCCGAACGGTTACGAATTTGCTTGTGTTGGGTCCCCAGCCATAGACACAAACTGCGAAGCTGACAAACTCGCAAAATTAGCCACAACACTGTAACTTAGGTACTCCTCTAGCTTCCCTTAAGTTACAAACCACTAACCAAAGCATACTACAAGTCAATGCCAGCTGGATCACAGGCAATACGTGCCAAATTACCAAAAAAATCTGGCCCAGTCTCGACCCCAATAGATCTGTTAGTCTGATATCCTTAAGGAGACCTAAAGTTGGCACAACAGTGGGTTTAATCACCGGACTCTGCCTTTTGGGATAACACGTGAAAATGCTATTTTCTAACGATTTCAGAAGAAGTTCCCGAGACGAGGAAGAAGAGGAAAGTGTACAACACCTTCTCTGCAACTGCCCTGCACTTGCCTCAGCTAGGAAAGCTACTCCAGGCTTCTACTTCTTCGATAATCTAAGCGAACTGAGAGAGACATCAATCAAATCACTATTAGACTTCATTGCCAGATCTGGCTGGCTGTCGTATAATCACGCCGGTCCTATCCCTCTCTTTTTAGACAAACCTACGTGGCATTACAACGGGCCTACTTTGGCCTAAGTGCATCTAAGCCACTTACCACCTACCTACCTTCTCTCACCTCTCCAATACGAACTGAAATAATTCCCCATAACTAAAGTTTTTACAAATTTGGTAGCATGTAGAATAAATTCTAATATAGTAGAACTATGCTCTAAAATTGAAAATATCTGAAATTTGAGCTCAAAATATGAAAATGTATCATGTCACCATCACTTTATGTATTCAATCAATGTATGGAATATTACAGTCATGTACTTAAACAAGAATTAATTCTTAAAGTACAGAGATATTATGAAGTCAGATAAATGAAATGAAATGATTCGAGAAGAATGAGATGAGAGGAAATAGTTCTGGGAGTAATACATGTCCGCTCTTCGAATCATTAAAGAAGAAAAAGTGTTGGAATCGACGGGATCTCCAACATTGTGCTAAGACACCTCCCCCTGCAAGTGGTTAATATGTACACGATCCTGTTTAACAATGAGCATTGGAAAACGGCTATTGTGCAACCCATATCCAAGAGAGGAAAAGATTCTTCGAATCCATGCAACCTCCGGTCAATTAGTCTCTTTCCGAACATCAGCAAGGTATTCGAGAAGGTGATAAACTGGACTGAGAACAAACATATTATTCCGGATAACCAATTCGGTTTCAAAGCGGGCGAGACACTATTCATGCCGCGTCGAAACTGGTGTCGGATATCCAATGGAACAAGAGCCAGAAACAATGTACGGATGCCTGCTTGATTGATCTGGAGAAGTCCTTCGACACCGTATGGTTAGAAGGTCTTTTCTACAAGCTCAATCGGCTAGGCATAAGCAAACCACTGCTGTACCTACTGTGTAACATGCTTACCGGTAGACGGTTCGTTGTCAAAAATGGCAATGTGACCTCGACAGGTATATTTCAAGTTAAAAATGGTCTCCAACAGGGTGCCGTTAATTCGCCGATCTTGTTCAACATTTACTTGAGCGATCTGATAAGTTCTCTTCCTCACGTAATTGCGTACGCCGATGACTTGATCGTGTACACATCAGGCAAAAAGATCGAGGAAATCACTACTCTCACGCAGGGTGACTTCGATTCATTCATGAGAAGTTGCGATGACTGGAAGTTGAGTATCAACTTCCGGAAGTCGGAAACTATTCTGTTCAGGACGCCGTTGTATAAGGCCTCGGCGGACACGAAAAAGAATTGGCGAAAGTTCTCAATCGTTGGACGACACGGGCAACCACTGGCGCAAAGGACCGTAGTCAGATACCTGGGGATCTGGCTAGATCAGTATTTATATTTTAGCAAACATGTAGATGCTGCTCTGGCCAGAGCCCGAGGCGCTTTTGCCCTTACAAAGAGACTGTTTTACAACAGCCAACTCGATGCGAGGGTGAAGGTTATCTGCTACATGGCTCTCATCCGGCCAATGCTCACATATGGGTCACATATGGATGTCCCGTGTGGTTGAGCGTGGGTACAAGCTTGATGGAAAAGATTCGGTTGTTTGAGAGGGCTTGCCTTCGTCTTTATCGAACTCCAGAGTCCCAGTACATAAAATTCTATTCCAATGAGGTCTTATACAACAGGGCAAACCTGATAAGAGTGGACAATTTCCTGTTGAAGTTGATTCGAGGTCATACAGCTAGAGCGATGAACTCAGTCAATAACTTGATCTCTGGGGCTTACTACCCCAATTCTCAATACCATGAAAGGGCACGTCACAATGGCTTCGTCCCCCAGAAGCTTTCCTGCACCTAGACAAAAACGGATTGCTACAATTATGAATGCGGTACTGCTCATTTTTCACATAGCCAGATCAATTGTGGATGGGCGACTCAACCACGACCGTTCCGTCGCACAACGAGCTGAGGAGGGTCTCCTCCGGTTCAGTACGGCGGTATCCAGGCGGGACATTCGAGAAGTTGCAATGCAGCACCAAAAGTTCTGGTGGCTGGGAAGCGAGGGAACTCCCTCCTCGAATCCTTTAGACCCCGGTTAGAAAGGTTTTAGTTCAGACCCCCGCATGGGGAGCAGTCGGTTTCATGTCTTGCAGTGTATTGTAAATATTCATATTTATTAGCTGCAACCTATGGCGGACGTACTTAGAATAGGGTAGTATATTTTAAGGTAGGTAGTATATTAGTAAGGTGTAAAAAAAAAAAAAAAAATGTATATGTGTATACATGACGATACATGTATACATTGTGTATAATAAGGATATATGCGTATAAACATGTGCATATGGGTATAAACATGTGTATATGCATATATACGTAGGTTAGCTTAAGTTAGTTTGTAGGTTTTATTTTAAGGTAGAATGTAAGTTAGCTTGTAAGTTTAATAAAAACCGTCCAGTAGTTAAGTTTTCAATTTTTTCTTAACAGTAATGTGTTCCTTTTAAATTTCCATTTACATTTTATTTGCTAGGTTAGGTCGAAAGACATAGATTAAGGTTAAGTTTAGCTTAGAGTGCCCGCCCAGGGCCAGTAAGTTAGAAATAAAACATTGTTCGTCTAACTAGTTTCAAGCATTTTTGTCTAGTATGTAAGTTATTATTAATTCTATAATAAAAATGAAGTAAAAAAAAAATCTGACAGAAACTGGAATGTGTTTGAAATCTCTTCTTTCGGAGTCAAGGATGGTAATCTTCCTTTTCCTTTCTTTTCCTATCCTTTGAGGACAAGAGCCAGGACAAGAGCCAGGAGAAGAGCACTGATTGCAGAAGAAGCTAGGTGCTCATTTAGTGATGAAGTGAGTGAATTTGGCCATTGACACTTGGAAAAGGTGCACAGTGGATTGAGCTGGTTGCTCTTAGTGAGCTGGGCGTAGATGCTATTTTGAGTGACTCCTACTCCACCAATGAGATTGGTTATCGTACATAGAATTGAGGTTCTCATCCAATTTGAAGCATCTAAAGAGTATTCCGTAAGGATTGTATTGAAATCCGAAAAAAAACGTACATAAAATTCGATGACGACCTTGGATCTTGTTACTTGTGCGACCCGTTCTTCATTACAGTTTACAGAGTTTAATCGATTGGAATTCATCTAACAAACCGAAGCAAAGTCAAATAAAGACAGGCCACAAAACAGCAGCAAACAGCTTCCAAGTCAGTCTAATTACCAGTCGCTGTCGACGACGTCGAACAGTCTCACACCGGCTAACATCGTAAAGTTGGCAATTTTACGACACACAAAGCGCTAAGTGCTTTTTCACATTTCTCCCAAAACAAGATTCACAATCTCACACTTCAAAGAATCGCCCAGCACGCCCTTCTGGGGAGCACATGCACAACAACAAGCAGAATCTATCACTCCAAGCACTATCAGTGAACCTTGACCCAGAGCTTGTGTGATATTTTCAAGATCATGCTTCAGCAGCAGTCTTCCTCGAAGTCACTATCTGAAGCGAGGCAAACAATGAATTCACAAAAAGCGGCAATGATCACATCCAAGCCCCGTCAAGGACACGCACCGCTACCAGTTTGGCGGGGATTTCTAAGTCACCGCACGTTACGTCGCCTCTTTCCAATAATTCCCACTTAAGGCGAGTCTCCGCGTTCGTTTGCATGTCGTGCTAGCGCTTAAGTATGTCAATCAAGGCAAAGCTTAGCGCTGCGACATCGCATCGCACATACTCTATCCCACGGTCGCCCCGGTCGTCCGGTCGTAACCAAACCACTATCGAGACCAGAATTAAGCGAATTCAAGCTGGAACGCTCACTGATTTCATTAAAAATTCTTATTCAAGCCAATCCATCCGAACGATCTGCGTCAGAGCTTTTTATACTCTCTGATTAAGCGCGATTTCTCCTGATACAAGCTGCTCGTATCAGCGGCGGCCGCGAAATGCCCCCGCAGGTGACCGCGTCACTCGAAAACATGTTATTTCTAAAAAACGAACTTCGTCTTCTTCAGGGTGTGGAGATACTCACCGATCACTTGAGTTTAATCGAGATCGCTCAAAGGGTCAGAGCTTAGCACGTGAACAGCACAACAGCAAAACAGCACAACACTCGCAAGGTTGAGGTCCTCCCAAGCGAAGATGTCCTCTTTTCATTCACTCACTCGCGACCAATGACTTCACTTTGTTTGCGATCGCAGCAAGCACGCAAGCGAAAACGCACAAACGGGAGAGGGCAGACGCGCCAAAATGCAAAGTATGCGGACAGCGGCTATTTTAAACGCCGGACTCAACGAATGTCAGACAGCTGTCAGATAAATTCGCCAAAGTTATGCGAGCTGACGGGTTTGGGTTGTCTCTCTTCTTCTGCCTCCTTGTCTCGCGTCTTTCGATCAAACGGCTACAGACCCACGCTTGGACCTCGCACTCAAGACGACTACGAAATGTATACGAAATGGGCGGGACGGTGTATAAATTCGAACGCGTATCGACTGACAACGGCGACGACGACAATAACACTGCGCGCTTCCGTTTTGTAACCGAAAGAGGTTCGAGTCGGACTGAAATGTGGAAATTCGCGGCGAGCACAATTAAGTTGTGAGCTTGTTCGCCTGTTGTGGCGCAGTGGATGTTGTTTTTGTTTCGTTGTTGAAACCTTCAGCGCGGAGCTCTGTCGTTGTGCTCAGTGCTGTGTGGTGTGTTGAGCCCGTTTTCGCCGACGCTGGTGTGACAAAGTGACGATGTCGTCATTAGTCATCGTTTGAGCACATTCGCCACGGCTGCCTAGGTGTAATGACTGGGCTTTGCGGAGTCTGCGAGTCTTAATTATGTTTGGGGGTTTTTTTCTTTTCCTCTCTCTCTCAGTTGACCGCTGGAGGCAATCAGTGGTTGGTTTTCTTGTATGCATGGCGAGAGTAGTTTTTCAAATCGATCGCGATTCGCTATGAAATTTAAGTGGAATGCTTAAATAATTGAAATAATTCGACTGGCAAGCGTGTTTACGGAAACGAATTGATTTCCTGCTTCCTGCTAGACGGATGGATTCAGACGTTGAAGTCCGCAGTAAATGTTGGGAGCTTATGGTAGGCGTTCTTTATTGAGGATCTGTACTCAGTGGGGGTAGTGAAGGACTTCGTCTACCTCGGCTCGCAAGTGAACAGTACGAACAACACCAGTACCGAGATTAAACGCAGAATTACTCTTGCCAATCGCCGTTTCTTTGGGCTCAAGGGGTAATTGAGTTGTAGAGTCCTCTCTCGAAGGACCAAGCTAAAATTATATAATACCTTGATCATCCCTGTCCTGCTCTATGGTGCGGAGGCATGTAGAATCTCAAAATCGGGTGAAGAAGAACTTGGTAATTTCGAGAGAAAAGTTCTGCGTTCAATCTTTGGTCCTGTTTGCGTTGATGGTTATTGGAGAAGAAGATTCAACCACGAACTGTACAGCGGCCTGAGCCTAGTCAGGCGTCTGGGCCATGTAGAGCGCATGGACAACACTGCTCCAGCCAGAAGAGTCTTCGACTCCGAACCAGTGGGACAACGCAATAGAGGACGCCCACGGAACCGATGGCGCACCCAGGTGGAGAAGGACCTCAACCAACTTGGCGTGCGACACTGGAGACAGCTAGCCAGAAACCGTGCTAGCTGGAGAGGCTTGTTGGTTGAGGCCCAGGTCCACCCCGGACTGTAGCGCCACCAGAAGAAGAAGAAGAAGAATATACTCAGTTTAGCAATGATTCTCAATAAAACGCACTTTTGTATTGACTTTACTTTTTTGTGTCAAAATTTGGTTCATGACTTGATTCAGAAAAAAAAGTTTGACAACTGTTTTTATATCGTTTTCTCAAACCAAATTGACCAATCAGAGAACGGCATTCACATTATTTCGTGAATAACCGTCAAAAATTCACGAATATCTCTCAAAAAGGCACTCAAATTTGTCGGTGGACTGCACATCTCGATAATACTTCATTTCTGCTTTCATAGTACTAGACTGCAAACTTTAAATAGTTTTGGCAGATGGTTGCCAATGTTTGTACAAATATGGTTTTATTCACTAGAAGCGTTTGGAAATATATTAAACAAGGGATGGGTTACAAATTGGGATACGTTATCCTATGTCGAGATCCAGGACACCAATTTTAATAGTTCCGCTGTATCTTCAAGAATTTTTGTCAGCGGCATCTATGATTTAGTGGCGGTAGTTGAGGCGCCACCAGTTATTTCGATTCTTCAACGATAACACCAGTAATGGTTACTGAGTAAATGTAAAACACGTCTGGTGTTAGAATTCTGGATCAGCCTCTTGGAACGTTTCTTCATGGAGGACCAGATGACCAGTTTCTTCGTTCGGTGTCGTCAATGCGAAGTCAAAATTGACGTCCAATTTTTTAACATTTATGAATAAGAAGTTTGGTGTCTTATTATTTTTATTATTGTTGACGCCGGCCTTTAGATCTATTGTGCCACCGTTTTATACCTTTCCTCTCATCCCTTCACATGCAGTAATTTTTAGAGTTAAGAAGAGTGTCCTTGCAAGGTATTCTCTCTAAGCCATTTGTGAGACGAGAGAGAGAGAATTCATTTCTTCCCAGATATCTTTGTCTTATGTGGGCTATTGTCTCACAAAATCCCTGCACATGCACTGGAATTTCTTTATTCTCCACAGAATCTGCAGAGACCTTCTTCTCCTAGTATAGTTTCATTGGTTGCTCCCTGAGTCTGCAGTGTCCTGTTAGGATACGGAGGTTGATCTACCTCATTTTGATACATTCCTCATGGTTATAAGACTTTCTTGGTCTGCTTCGTGCCATGAGAGTTCTTCCACGTTATTGCCAGGTTCCTTCTGTCTAGTTCTCAGCATTTTTCTCTGAGGAGATGGTCTCTTACAGCGCAGTATGGCTCGACCCTGTGAAGGGTTTCGGTGCTCCTTTCTTTGCCAGGGATTCGTCCATCTCATTGCCTTTTATCCCCGAATGGGGTGGTATCCTGTTTAGCTCTTTAAGCCTCTATAGGCATTCCCACACAAGCCTGGATTTGATGATGTAAGTGTATGGTGCCAGGATAGAAGCACGACTGTCCGACATTATTGCTATGTCGCAGTTGGAGTCCTACGCTATAGACTGAGTTGTGTAGATGAAGGGTTTCCTGATTCAACGATGACTTAGTCCTGAGACTGGAGTTTTGGTTTGCATACTTATTTTTGAACTCTTGTCACGGGTTTTGTTGCTCATGTGATCGACACTTGTGCAATCTACATTCCACATCATGTGCGTACGTAGAGTGCTTTCAGGCGCAGATTACTGCCTTTTCATTGCATTTGGAGTAAAATAAGTCTTATTTTACATAAATCACAAATTCATCGCAAATTGGACATTAGATCCCTCACCGCCATCACTTGGACGTAGGTAAACTCAATAATTGGGTGGGTCGCAGTGGCGTAGTGGGTTAGTGCGTCGACTCCTACGCAGAGGGTGCCAGGTTCGATACCAGAATTTACCACCTTTGATAATTCACGGCTCCACCTCTTTCGAGTCACTGACAATGCTCAAAGAATATTCCTGTCTAGAAAATGCTTCTCAACTTCGCCGTTCGGAGTCGGCATTAAACTGTAGGCCCCTTCCACTCGTGAAAGAACAATAGCACGCACAACACGAGTGGTTGCTGAGATGCTAGGCACAGATTCGCCTCGGACTGTCGCGCCACCCATATTATATTATTATTATTATTATTAAACTCAATAATTGCTTGTCTGAATTTTTGATCATGATGTTTTGCTCAAAACCAAATCCAAAGGTCGGCCAAATGTGGTTGTTGTGTCACAAAAAATCGTTGCTGCAAATCTGCTGCGAGTTCGTCATCTATCATAACTGAGGCGTCCTTGGTAAGTAGTTTCACGCACATACATCTGACATTGCATGAACATTTGGCATGCAAATTTTATGACGCAGCGAAAATATCGCCAATTTTTTAATCAGTGTATGTCAAGCACAAGCAAAATTTGTAAGCACTGGCATCAATAACACTCAATAAGATATCCGTTTTGATCGGGGTTTGATGATCGAAAGCGATAACGACACCAATTTCTTGGATTTCATGAGGGTGAAATGCCATAAGTGATTTTTGCGGCCTCTTACCAAGTAACGAGCGGCGACTTTTTGCTTCCAATGGTGGAGGGTAAACAGCATTGAAGGTAGTCAGGTAGATCCTAATTCGAAGTTCCGACAAGATGCAGTGACTGCGCAGTATGCTTGGCAAACTATAGATCTGCTGCATGAAATTTTCGGCAAACATTTGATTTCCTAAGATTCTGATTTCGTTTGACCACGATGTCCACAAAGGTTTGTTTTTTGTTTCTTAATCAATTAATCCAATGTGCCAAAACCTTTCTCTTTAAAAATTGTGGAACAAATAAAGTTGTTAGCTGTTTTGTCACATTTGTTTGTTTTGTTATTTTTCAGTACCAAAAAAATTAATTATTATTATGTACACTCACAATTTTCGATTAAATAGATAAATGTTCAAATTCATTTTTGGAGTTCCGGACATCTTGGAGACACCCCCGAACAACCTAGGAGTCCAAAGGTTGAACAAGAGGACAATGCCACAAAGTGTGTGCACGATGTAATGGTAAGTCGGGCCGGATAGTGTGTCATGTCCACACAGGGATACGCAGGCGCAATTAGTTGCTCAGGATGGAGCGGGGAGCTCGGGGCACGCCTTGTTTGGGCGCCGAAAGAGTTTTTGAAAGAACTCGTAAATTGTCACGCAATGCGTTGTGAATTGGAATTAGTTGCCTCGTTTGAAAGTTTGAAGCAATTGTTCCGGAAATTGAGTTCCGATTGGATTCAACCGTTAACACTTGCGAGAGTTACCTACATGTTGGCAACCCTAGATCTGTCCTCCAGTCACCTGATGTTTGTTTGTCTTATTTGTTTACATTTCATGTGCCACGTGGTCCCCTCGTCCTATCGTCCACGTGTCACCTGATTATGTCTCCGCCTACTAATCACCCGATCTCTCCTTTGTCTCGTAGCGTCACTAACCCATCGCCTGATCTTTTGTTTGTCTTATAAGCTTAATGTCACGTGATCCTTTGTTTGTTCTATTTATGTAATGTCACGTGACCCATTTCTCCTTGTGCATAAAAGGAGGACAGTTGGTGGAGTGCGAGTCAGTTTAGTGAAAACTGTTAAAGCGTACAAAATAAAACCTAATTAAGAACAAAATCGCTGTTTTATTGATTCTATAACTCGAGCGACTGACCACAAGACACACTTCTATGAGACTGCTTGGCCACGCACGCACTTCCTCAAAATCTCAAGCACCATGAACGAAATAGCTTTATTGACGAACATATGCAGACTCCCCATAACCACCCTCAACCCCCTGACCATCAGGGATACGCATTCGGGAAAAGAAGCATGCGCAGACCAGCATCCAGCCACAAATGCAGAAAATCACCTCAAGCTCCTGCAAGCCGATGGCGGCGTTGTGGCGCGTCTTCGCGTTGGCTATGTAGCTCAAGTCGAAGTACTTCTTCATCAAAGCATCCAGGAGCCCAACTTCGGACAACCATATTATGATGTGGTTCACCCGGTCGACGAGGAACACATGCAACAGTTCTGCGATATAAGCGGCTTCTTGAGGACGTTGATGTGACCCGCCTTCCGGTTCGCCACCACATGGTCGACCGCGAACTCGAGTGGGGTGATGGTGAGGAGTTTTTCGAACGGATGCTTCTCCAAGTACGCATACACCGTTGTCGCTTCGTCTTGAACGATGATGTACTTCAAGCCCGTCTCACTCACTGTCACTAAGTTCACACCATACAGTTCAGTTGATATTTACTGATCAGTGGATACTAAATAGATCACGCTAGATGTCCACATAAGTCCCACTATTCGGTGCGATTCCTCTTCGTGAGGCCTTATACAACGGCGTCCTGAACAGAATGGTTTCCGACTACTGGAAGTTGATACTCAACTTCCAGTCATCGCAACTTCTCATGAATGAATCGAAGTCACCCTGCGTGAGAGTAGTGATTTCCTCGATATTTTTGCCTGATCTGTACACGATCAAGTCATCGGCATACGCAATTACGTGAGGAAGAGAACTTATCAGATCGCTCAAGTAAATGTTGAACAGGATCGGCGAATTAACGGCACCCTGTTGGAGACCATTTTTTACCTCAAAAATACCTGTGGAGGTCACGTTGCCATTCTTGACTACGAACCGTCTACCGGTAAGCATGTTACACAGTTGGTACAGCAGTGGTTTGATTATGCCTAGCCGATCGAGCTTGTAGAAAATACCTTCTAACCACACGGTGTTGAAGGCCTTCTCCAGGTCAATTAAGCAGGCACCCACCCGTACATTGTTTCTGGCTCTTGTTCCATTGGATATCCGACACCAGTTTCGACGCGGCATGAATAGTGTCATGCCCCGCTTTGAAACCGAATTGGTTATCCGGAATAATATGTTTGTTCTCAGTCCAGTTGATCAAGGCTCTATTGATCACCTTCTCGAATACCTTGCTGATGTTCGGAAGGAGACTAATTGACCGGAGGTTGCACGGATTCGAAGAATCTTTTCCTCGCTTGGATATGGGTTTCACAATCGCATTTTTTCAATGCTCCGGATAATGTGCATTATTCAGAGCATTGTTAAAAAGGATCGTGTAAATATTAACCACTTACAGGGGGGAGGTGTCTTAACACAATGTTCGAGATCCCGTCGACTCCCACTGACATTTTCTTCTGTGGTGATTCGAAGACCGCTAGGACCTCTGTATTTGGATTGGATGTAATTGGACGAAACAATCAAACGAACGATGGACAGTACGATACCACGATATTTACACACTAATAACCAAATCTTGTACCGCAATGCGGCAATTGACGCACTCCATCAACAAAAAAGTAGACTCCTAACAAGATTAAAAACCTTGTACAGGCGGTTTACTGACAGACGTAGTGAGGAAGTTAAGACACTGAATTCGCTAATTAGGAACATTCAGACATTAATTGTGCAGAATTACAGACTTTCTGTCAATTCGTACTGGAACGATGATAGGCCTAAAGGCTATAAAGGTTTTCGCCCAGTTTCAGAAATTGAAGAAAATATTGCCTCTAAAGACTAAAAAAACGTTGTTTAAGCCGAAAGGCACAAATAATTATAAATTAGAATAGCTTAGAGTACTCGCATAGGGTCAGTAAGTTAGGATTAAATACAATAAGTTATTTAAGATATTTAAGCTAGTTTTAAGTATATTTTGTCTAGCAAGTAAGATTCTTTCATTAAAATAAAGAACAAAATTTACATTAAAAAAAAAAAAAACTAGCGCTAGCTCGGATCGGTGGAACTCAGGTTCGAATCCTGTCAGGTGGTGCTTCTTTTTTTGGTTGAATGAACTTGAAGTGGCTGAAGAGGTAAATTGGGAATTAGCGGCTCTGCAGATGGCATGATGTTGTGGAGACCCGCAACTCTCCAAAGTACAGCCGGACCCATCCACTTCAGTCGCATTCTGACTTCGTGGATGGAACGTGGTGTATCGATATAGAAACTGAAGAGAAGTAGTGCAGTTTGACAGTGATCACATCTTAGGTGTAGAACGAGTGAAGAAAGGAAGGAAGGATTTCTCGTCTGCTGGCGAAAGACTGTATTTAATTTTGGGCTTACGGATTGTATTTGGCTTACAGTGATTCGAGGCTTTTCCTTCCCACCTATTCTTGTTGCGTTGACGAGGCAGTTGGACGGCTAGAGGAGTATTCGCGCCCCACCCGGTCATTATCACAACAGTGGAACATTACCGAGGGAGTGCTTGAGCCCTGCATGAGATCGCGGATTAGTACCTAAATTAATAGACCTGAGGTAATATTAATCTATGACCAGGTTATCGATCCTCGGTAATGCTGAATCGTGCCACGGAGAATAAAAATAGAGTCACTATCAGTCAAGGCGTTGGCGGTGCGCTTTCGAGCTCGCGCGTAGCGCCAAGTTTTTCCTAAGTTTTCTTGGCCAGTAAAGTTGCAGTCATATGGATTGCAAAAAAACAATATTAGTAGTAGACGCCGAAAGGCAAATAGATAAGTAAGTTTAGGTTATTTTAGAGCACCTGCGAAGGGTCAGTAAGATACATTTTAAAAATATGTAACGCGCACCGCCAACGCCTGGACTGATCGTGACTCTATTTTTCTTCTCCGTGGCACGATTCAGCATTACCGATCGTTTCGATTTTCTCCGAACACAAAGCACACCCGGTTGAACAATATACGAGGATCGATAATGAATTGTTTAGATATTAAGATAGATTTAATCATTTTTGTCTAGTTTTTAAGAATCATGAATTTAAAAAATAAAAATTAATTTTAAAGTTCGTGCTCGCCCAATTCTCGTTCCAGATCTGTGGGAACAGAGTTCGAGCCTCGGAAAAGATCATTAATTTTTTTTTTTTTAATTTTTGCATTTTGGATACGTTATTATTTTTTTTCTTTCCTTTTTTTTACCTTCTCTGTTTTGAATTTGACGTTAGTTTTAAGTAAGTTTAAGTAAAAATTGTTTAAGTTAGCAGTATAAGTATAATTAAATAAAATTGTGGAAAAAAAAATTGAAAAGCGGACTACCATCTTATTGTCGCGGCGGTGGAACGTGCGGGAGGTCAATCGCGTGGCGCCCATATACAAATTCAACCAACAACAAGACCACGGCCTTTCTCCACGGCTGGTCAGGCACTCTCCCGGACGAGGTCGCGCGTAGGTTGAAAAATCGGTGTAACAATCTGCATTGATCCCATGTTAGTTACAAGTTAAGAAATTATTTTACCAGCATCGCGCTTATGCCGAAGTTTCCTTGCCATTGTAATGTATCCCTTTTTCTTCTGAAGGAGCAATTGTATTAATGTGTCTTCCATCGATACACATATTAACACCTGGAAAACTCTTCCTAGATTTCAACTAAAAATGTCTTTTCCTCTTCGCTCATCTGGATATTTATCCAGACAGGACAAATCCTTCTTTCCAGTATGTTCAGAACATATTTGAGTGTTGTGGAAAAGTTGAATTGTGCCACTCCAACTTCGAAATTATTACCTATACCAAGATCGTTACCACCTCCTACGGAACACCTTAGAACTGCCACGATGCGACATATTGAAGAGTTATTGAACACGAAAACCCACACAGCTCAAAATCACTGTGCAGTTGATCTAATACATAATTGACTGCAACTTTGTTGAGTCGGAAATCTTCTTCAAGTTTATTTTAATTTTTGAACTCAAGAAAGTTACTTTACTCTAACATTGGCTCATTCAGATAAAATGGGTCACAAGCATCCCGAAGCATTTTTTCTGAATTTTTAGAATGGACTTTCGCCTGAAGAGGAACCTTCTTGAGCAGCAATATTTGCGAAGCCAATAGTTTCCATTTTTTATGATTTTACATTTAAATTTCAGAATAAAACCGATTTTTTTTTCAACTATTTATAAATTTAGCGCAGAATGTGTTTCAGTAATTTTCACACATTAGACAAATTTGACTCTAAACAGGTGATTTCGAAAATGAGAGTGCGAGAGTTCTATGTGGCAATGCTTTTTGCCATTTCTTTCTGATTGGGTGCAAGCAGTTTTTCGTAACTTCGAGTCGCAGATTTTGTACGAATGGATTCCGTGATAGGGCTGAATGTGTTTCATCTTGAAATAAAGGGAGGGCTAATTAACGCAGTGCGTCACCGCGCTCTCTCCGTAACGGCTGACGCACCTCACTATTATGTTTTAGTCATGAGACCTCTCATACGTTCCACAGCTGCTGTCTTAACAATCTCAACTGATTACAACAGGTCGTACAAAAATTGAGTAAGATTAAAGCGAAGTTACAAAACATAACATTTTCCGCAGCCCTTATTGAGTTCAATCAAATCTTCATCTAAAAAGTCGCCTTCCTCGTCCAACTGAAGTAAAAAGCCAATTTCGAAACGACAGACTCCACTGTGAAGCAACCTGATACCGAATTCGAACCCGTGTGAACAGCTCCGATGTGTGTCGTCATCAGTCATCTGAGTAGAAACTTTCAGCGATATCGCTAAAAAAACAAACAACGTTCCGCGATGTTGGGCGAACCAGTAGACAGACACCCGTAAAGACGGTGGTCGTGCCACTCAACAACAACAACAAGAGCAACAGCAGCACGCTAATGATCTAGTTATTCAAGTATCGCCGAAGAGATAATTTTGTTGATTTTTGCATCATGTTTCAGGCCGCTGTTGACACCGCCGACAGCCCGATGAGTGCATACGTGGGGGCATGCGAGGTCTTCGCAGATTGCTGAGCGGTACGCCTCCTAGGGGTTAGTCATCTGGAAATTCCAAACTGACGTAGAGTCGTCTTTTTTTTCGCTCTCAGCCAGGCTCGCAGATGCCTACATTTGTGAAGCCAATTCAAAGGAAATCCCGCGAGCAGGCCAGTCGTCACGGGCGGCCTATAAATAGACTCCACCGGCGGCGGGCAGACACGCTTGTGGTCGAGCTCGGTTGCAGGTTAATTAAGATGATTTGGACTTGTCCACTGGTGCGCTCGGGGTCTTGACATTTAATTGATTTTCAGGTTTGCCGGCGCACTCCTGGCTTAACCTTGAAATCTTCACTGGACTGCTGGCTGACATGGGAACTCTCGGCCCGGATGTGATTTGTCTTTTTGTTTTTGCTGCCGTTTGCTTTTAATGACCTTTTGCAGGTGGCGTGCTACCGAATTTGTTTGCTTTGCACTTTGCAAGCTGCCGCGACCGTGGGTCTTATCAGACTTTGGCACAATCCAGTTCGTGGAATCGGCGATCAGTGTTTGTTCTGGCAAGTGGTTCGGGCTGCTTAGCATCCTTGATACGGTAACGATGTCAATTGGGTTGCTTATCTTGCAAGTGTTCTGGGTTTTCTGATGGCCAGCATACGTGTATTATGAGCAGTCTTGTTTAGCCTTCGGCCTTTTTTATTAGTTATCTTGTTTTCGATTGAGAGAGATAAACAGAATGCTGCCTTGTGGGCGGAGGACACTTGCGACGATCTTAAGAACAAGTGTGTGCCGACTTTATGCTCTGATCCTCAGCGTTAGTGGCAAATTAAGTCATTCACAGACTGAGACGACAATATATTGCTCAGCTTTCTTTAAGCGGATCACAATAATAGGCACTGGACTTGGATACTATTTTATTAGAGACTGGTAAATGGTTATTTTTATATTCTCCAGACCCTCAAGACCACTTTTCTTGAACCTTAAGCGGGTAATGATGATAATGGATGTACAGCTTAAATAACCTCGCATCTGCACTACGGGGGGAGCGATCTTTCCCTTCAGCTACTGTTCAGGGGCGGTGTTGTTGTCCGACAACAGATCTGCATTGGGCACAAAAGTTTCTTGTGTTGGAGATTGAACCCAGACACTTCAGTTCAGAATTTAAAAGTGTAGTTGCTTAACTTGGGTTAAATGTCGTCACTTAGACCGCTGACATTACACAAATTGGATGCGAATTCAGTTGCTGGAAAGTCTTTAGAGAGTCAATAGGTAGATCACGGTTGTGCGCCAGCCGCCCATTGCGTGTCTTTTTCAATAGTCCTGTGGCCCTTATAATAATAATAATATTGATGGCGTGACAGTCCGAGGCGGACCTGGGCCTAGCTTCTCAGCAACCACTCGCATTGTGCGTGCTATTGTTCTTTCACGAGTGGAAGGGACCTACAGTTTAATGCCGACTCCGAACGGCAAAGTTGAGAGGCTTATTCTAGACAGGAATACTCTTTGAGCATTGTCGGTGACTCGAAAGAGGTGGAGCCGTGAATTATCAAGGGTGGTAAATTCGGTTTTTCGTCTCCTCAATACCTCGGAAGACTCAACTGCCTTTGTTAGCAACTTCTCGTCACACAGGATTTACCCTATCATCCTTACAGTCTAGTGACGATGCCTTGATACCTTTTTCTCGTAAGCTCATTCGATTGCTTTGGTGTTAGTGTGCAGAAATCCAGGGTAATGCTTGTGTTCACAACTATGGTGGACTTGATTTTCGGTGAACAAATCGCCTTTATGGTTTGATTGATTGTCAATTAGAATGGAACATGAAACGTTGGACAAATCAATACCAATACGCAAATACCGTCAGACAAACAAAAGAAAATCCAGACACTTCTATGAGGACTCGGCCCATCACCATTGTGCCCGAACTAGTAAAAGTGACGCCGAACGTTCAGGTCGCCCAATGATGTCGTGGAATCATATTGGACAGTTTGAGAATTGAAGCGCGGCAGCTAACTGAGCGGGTACATCTTATTTTACCTGACTATTTGAATAATAATGATCAAGGAGTGGCAAAAATCTAAAAACTGGACTACGAAATGCCAGCAAATTCTGCCAGGACATTCTTCAGATTACGTATGTACGACTGTTTCTTGTTTCCAAAGCTGGGTCGAATGAAGAGCTCATCACTGAAAAATTCGCTTATTGGGATGGCCATGGGAAAACCTGTTATTTGAAAAGAATGTTAACACAATGAACTATGGATTAAATCTGACCAACTAAATGGAGACTACATTACTACCCTCTTACTAACATCCAATCGTCTAAATTACATTCTGGATACTTCATAAGCAAGTATGACTGAGAGTGAGGCTACAGGTGTGCACGCTAAATTCAAAATGCTACCCACTGAGCTGCCGCTGGAAAACAGAGGTTATAAGTTTTATCACAAACTTGAAATAAACAATTTTTTTTTTGCTACTTTGGTTGGTGAAATTCTTCAACAAGACACTATGTAACCCGTGTCCACATAGTACTGTCAGCTTTTTAATGACTAAGAACACCCTTGTCTTTTCGTTTTTCTGCACTACAACTAAGTTTCCTTATCTATTAGATTTAAGGATATTTTTGAGTATTGCAGTTAGACCTTCTGTAGAGTTACCTGCCATGACCATCGTTAGGATGGTTTATTACTCTAGCGCCAAATCGAACGGTGTCGTACGTTGGAGTCGGCGTACTAAACGTCTCATGTCCAAAGTTTGGAAGATGGCATTGTTACAATGACCATGAAGTCTGATTCTTAGCTTTCGAGCCGAGTTTGCTATTTCTTCGTCGACGGTAGTTATCCCCCTTTTTTTAATTCATTCCTATTTTCGGAATTCGTTTTGAACGTCCCGTTGCCAGGATCGCTGTGTCATGCGCAAATGTAGCCACAAGTGTACCCTCAGTTTGAGGTATGTCTCTAGTGTACAACAGGTACAATGTAGGGCCAAGGACATTAACTTGAGGGACTCCTGCTCGGATCTCCTTAAAATCGGAATATTCAGTTCCTATATATCCTGTTATCGAGATAGGATTCTAGTATCTTATACAAGCTTGTCGGTAGAAGCCTGCTTAGTTTGTATTTTAGGCCTTCATGTCAGACTTTGTCGAAGGCCTGGGAAACGTCAAGTGGGGCGGTAGTGAAGCGGATCTTTTTCTTCTCTAATGCCCCTTCAATTTCATTTGTTATTCTGAATACCTCGTCAATTGTAGAATGTTTCGTTCCAAACCCAAACTGATGGTCAGGTATTAGGTGTTTCTCTTAGATAAATTTTTGAATGCGTTTTAATAAGTTTTTCAAAAATATTCGATATTATTGGTAAAAGCGGTATGATATATATATGTTTATGGGTTTGCCCAGTCTTGGAACCCTAAGCACTTCTGCAACCTTCCATCAGCGTGGAACATATAATATCCCAAAGGAAACGTGAATTTAGTAGAGGAGTTTAATTAGAGCCTTTTTCGGCATGTTCTTCAGGATTTGTCCGGTTATTAGACCACAGCCAGGAGCTTTGTTGTTTTTTAGATTTATGATTGCCTGGCAGAGTTCGTTTAGCGATACTCTTTCAATACTAGAGCTGTCAGATATAGAAGTTACACTTGGATCATCTTCCACCATTTGTCCATCAAAAGGCTGAAATATTTCCTCCAAATGTTCGGCAAAGAGATCCGCCTTTCCTCTATGACCTTTTGCCCACTCATCATTGTTTTACTTGATTGGCGCGGCCTGCATTTGAGTGAGTAGTTTGTACATTTTTCACTGGTTACGAAGATAAGTCGATATCTCGCGGTTTTAAAAACTCGCAAAGCTTTTTTTTTTAGTTTGTTGCACAGGCTATTTAATAATAATATAATATGGGTGGCGCGACAGTCCGAGGCGGACCTGGGCCAAGCTTCTCAGCAACCACTCGTGTTGTGCGTGCTATTGTTCTTTCACGAGTGGAAGGGACCTACAGTTTAAGCCGACTCCGAACGGCGAAGTTGACAAGCTTTTTCTAGACAGGAATACTCTTTGAGCATTGTCGGTGACTCGAAAGAGGTTGGTAAAGGGTGGTAAATTCGGGTATCGAACCTGGCACCCTCTGCGTAGGAGTCGACGCACTTACCCCAGGACCCACACAGGCGATTTAGGTATGTTTTATGTTGCGGGGCGCGAGACTGCTGCCTTTTCTTGCGCGCTTTTCGTTTTTCGAGGTAAGTTCTTTTATTTCTGGCGGGAAATTTGTTTCATTGCATTTGAGTATTTTTTTAACTGCGGGGAGTATTTTTCCACGCTGCTTTCTGGATGTTACTAATAAACTTTTCAAGTTCGACTTCTAACTCTAAAGTTGTTTTTAAAGACTCATTTAGACTTATATTTTCCTCACAGTCATGTCTAAAACTTTGCCAGTACTTTTCCAATAAACAAATAATAAAAATAAATTAAATTGTAATAAAAATAAATACAGTGGACGTCGAATATAATGCACAGCCTTTCGTTGAATCAATCTTTTCTCTTTATATCTAAAAATACAAGAAAATGAAATAATAAAAGACTTATAATGAAATAAATGTACATACAGTGGCGAGCAAAACTGGTCGGATGTTTGTCAAACCTAAGTTCAAAAAATTACTCAATTTGCTTCCGGTTTTCAATTATTAATTCTTTATTTTCTACTCTCATCACTGAATAACATAAAATGTAATAAAACAAACATAAAAACAGATTTTCATTTCTTAGAAAAAACAAAAAAGTCAATGCGTCCAGTTTTGCACGCAAGATTCAGCATACAAAAAACAACGATTTAAATAAAATTTTTGTACTTGGACCTGAAACTCTTTCTTTTTAAAACACTTTTCACTCTTCTTGGCATTCTTTCCACTAATTTTTCAATTGTTGTGTTTGGTTTATTGGTCCAGGCAACTTGGACTCGATCCCATAGCTCGTTCAATTTATTCGGATGCGAATCGTGCTGACACAATGTTCTTTTAACAATTGCACAATTCCACAAATTCTCAATTGGATTGAGATCTGGGTTTTGTGCAGGCCATTTTAATGTTTTAAATGGTTGGTTTTCAAGCTTCACTCTTTCACTATTTTTGAGGTATGCTTGGGGTCTCCATCTTGTTGGAATACAATTTCCTCAATTGGATACGCACACTGATCAACAAACTCAGGCAAATATGTTTGCAAGATATTTAGGTAGTCTTCCTTCTTCATTATTCCTTCTATTTTATGGATAGGACCGACGTGCCACAAGTGAAAATGAATGCCCACGCCATTATACTACCGCCGCCATGTTTCATAGTTTGTTTGACTTGGTGTTGCTGAAGCTGCTCACCGGGTCGGTGCCAATAATAAGATTTACCATCCGATAAAATACGATTGATCTTCGTTTCATCAGATCATACAATACGTTTCCAGTCTTCAACGGATCAGTTTTTGTGTTCTCTACAAAACTGTAATCGAGCTGATATTTTTTTTGGAAAGCACAGTTTTTTTTCTTCTTTCAATTTCTTTTCAATGATCTTCTGGCTGTCCATTCGCTTGTTGGCTTGTTAATGGCCAGTGTTGCTTCTTTAGGTGTTAGCTTGGAGCTTTTACGAAGCAACCGTTCCATTTCACGAGCGTCAATATCCGTCAGAATTCTTGGTCGCCCTCCAAAACCACCCGGAGACTGCAAATTATTTTTTTTTCGTACTGCTATCACTGTTGACTTTCCAACGCCAGTCTTTTCAGCTATTTTTCGTGCACTTTCCTTTTTGTGCAGTAGTACAACAATTCGATTTTCCAAATATTTAGTGATTTTCTTCATTTTGCACTAATTGAACAATTTCATAATTTTTGGGTATAATAATGTAAACTCTTCACCGTATTACTTTATAATGATGAAATAATTAAAGAAACGCAATAAGCTCTTGACAAATTTCATGAAGATAACGGTAAAATAATGTTTTTTTGTATGCTGAGCCCTGCGTGCAAAACTGGACGAATTGACTTTTTTTTTGATTTTCAAAGAAATTTCTGTTTTTATGTTTGTTTTATTGCATTTTATGTTATTCAGTGATGAGAGTAATAAATAAAAAATTAATAATTGAAAACCGGAAGCAAATTGAGTAATTTTTTGAACTTAGGTTTGACAAACATTGGACCAGTTTTGCTCGCCACTGTATGTATTTATAGAAAACAAAAAAATCCATCAGAAAAAAAGGAATTAAAAATTAAAATTTCATAAAAAAGTCTTTTGATATTTGTTTGCTTTTCTGTTCCTTCCAAGCTCTTCTGAACAACCTCCTCCAGCAATTCTCTTAAGCAAAGAGACTTTGAGTGGTCGCCGTGGCGTAGTGCGTAAGTGCGTCGACTCCTACGCAGAGGGTGCCAGGTTCGATACCCGAATTTACCACCTATCATAATTCATGGCCCCACCTCTTTCGAGTCACTGACAATGCTCAAAGAGTATTCCTGTCTAGAAAAAGCTTCTCCAATTCGCCGTTCGGAGTCGGCATTAAACTGTAGGTCCCTTCCACTCGTGAAAGAACAATAGCACGCACAACACACGTGGTTGCTGAGAAAGCTAGGCCCAGGTCCACCTCGGACTGTCGCGCCACCCATATTATTATTATATTAAAGAAACTTTGAGTAGCCAATATTCTTCTGTACTGACCACTGGATGCATTAATTGAAGCATTATTGCTTCCGAATGTTTAATATTTGTGCACTCGGGCGGGTTACTTTCGTCCTCGCTTCCACCAGCAATGACATCCTCTTCCTGTCCAAAATCATCATCGAAGTCAGCACTGCTCCACTCGATGAGATCGGCCATATGAAATGAAGACTGAAGAAGATTATCAAACCTTAGTATCTACCTACCTCGGAAAAGAACGTTGTTCATGAGATTGACTGTTTCCTTCGGTGACGCCTACCGCTAGACTTACCCTTGTGTGACCAAAACTGTGAGGTTTGTGATTCCTATAAGAATAGAACATATAGCAACAGAAAAAAACAGTTGTGTATCACCTATATACATATGTAGTAAATAGTACATAAATAAATCGCAAAAGTTTCTTGTAGATATTTTAAGAATTTACAAGGCATTCGTTAAATCGAGCGGAAAATTGTCGCATCATTTGTAAAATAGAACCATCAATGGAAAAGACATGCTCATTCGTTATATTGGAAGCTCGTACAACCGAGTATTCGTTAAACTCGACATCCACTGTTGTCAAAATTTTTGTCAAAATTCCATCAGGACCAGTTTTCTTCTTCTAGCGGATCAAATATATTCCCCTTCCAAAAGTCTGCATCAAGTATTGCCTGAGACATGAACATTTTCTGCTTGCCTCTGAATTTTTAAAATGTTGTTGGTGGGGGACTTGTGAATCCGTATAACCGATTCCTGTTCGATCCTAGGAAAGCTCTAGTAGCTCATAAGGATTGGTCAACGGGGAAAGGGTGTTAAGTTTGCACAAACCGACGACAACAAGACAGATGATCGGGAGTGGCTAACTGTCGGCAAGCAGTAGTCACACTTAGGCTGAACTAAGTGCGTTGCATAACTTTGGATAAAGCGGTTAAGATGGCGAATGCTGCTTAGTTCGGTCAGGTTGCTTAAGAAGTAAGCCCTAGTCATCTCCTTCGGAAGGAGATGGGTCCGTAATCACAGACAGGGTGGACAATAGTTCCCTCCTCCTTAACGCAGATTACAATTCGGAGTTTCGGCCTATTCATTCTTATCTGCCCTCAGTGATCAGCTCGGAGAGTACGTCTTTTTTTTTTTTTGTAGTAAGGCATCATGTGCTAATCGAAGATACTTCTCCTTTAGATGACACATGGTCCTGTTCCATCCTCCGACGCGTGCACTTGTCTCCGTCCGTGCATTACGCGAGTACAACATCTAAACCCCGCGGTCCCTCCACCCTCAAAAGCTCCGCGAGTGCCGGAAAAAAAAATAAAATAATATAAAAAAAAGTGCTAGTGAGAAGTGTTTCGGTGTCGAGTGCGTCCGGTCCGCTCCCTCTCGCCGCTTTTCCTCACAAGCCACTGTTGCGCTTTCTCGGTCGCAACTCCCGTTTTCCATCAGGCGGGCTGATGCAATGACTGAGAGTGCGTAGCATCCGACATAGCGGATCTTAGAAGTGTGAATTTGTTGGTGGACCAACTCAAATCGATGTATGGGCATAACACCAACATCGAAGCTAATTTTGAATTTGCACTTCTCATTTCTGCTTCACCACTTGCAGTCGGAGTTGGTTTTTTTTATATCTGCGCTTTTTCCTTTATGGAAAGTTTTAGGGTTGATGGGAGCAATGTGCGTGGGCTTAGAGCGAATCTCCTCGCTGCGTATGTCCACCTATCCCGTTACAAACCAGCTGTCTTGGCGCTGAGTGAAACAAAGGTAGGTGAGAATACCGAATTATCGGATTTGAACCTGCCTGGATATAGCTTGGTGCCATTTACGTGCGTAGTGATGTAGCTTACCAAATTCAACCACAATACGGCCTCTGTTCCAATCCGGAATTTAATTTTCTGTGGTTAAAACTCCATGTCCGTAAGCATTTAATCCACTACTGCTTTATCTATAGAAGTCCAAGCTTGGATAGCAATTCAACTTTTAACGAATTTGATGCGCTATCCGATTCCATCTCAAGTATTGTATCTGTATCCTCGCACTGAAATTGCCATTGCGGCCGATTTCAATGTACACAATTCTAATTGGCTTCGGCATTCAGGCTAGACAACACCCGAAGGAAGGTACGTCGAAATCTTTGCTGAGGTAAACGATCTGACCCAGCTAGTAAATGAGCCCACACGAATACCTGACATTGCAGATCATTCCGCCAACACCCTGGACCTGTTTCTCACCTCTCATCCCGTTGACTTACTGTCACCTCTAGGCTCGTCGGACCATTGTGTCGTATCAGAAAAATTCTCGTTATCACCACACATAGTTAGAGAACAAATTCCTAAAAGAACAGTTTGGCTGTACGAGAAAGCCGATTGGAACAAACTTAACAACTTCTTTAGGAATGTTAACTGGTCACTTTGCTTCCTCGATAGTGACGTGGATGCCGCTGCTGCTGCTGATATGATCACAAATATTCTTCTGCTGGGCATGAGAACCTTCATTCCTCACAGAGTGAAGAGTATCAAGCCCAAAGCAAACTCGAGCTGTAAAGAGGCTATTAGGATGAGAGAGTTGAATTTCCGGACATACAAAGCCAACCCTACTGAGGAAAACCGGAAGAAGTTTAAACGGGCCAGAAATGACTGCAATGCAACTATCAGACGTGTGAAATTCTCTTATGAGCAAAAGTTGAGGCAAAAAGTGATACAATGTCCCAAGGGTAGCTAAAACTTTTGGTCATTTGTAAAAAACGTAAAGAATTCCGCCTCGTCTTCAATTCCCACGCTCATTTACAATGACATTCCAGCTGTCAGCTGCTTAGACAAAGCTAATCTGCTTGCGGCTCATTTTGCAGCTAGCTCAACACAGCCAGATTCCAATTTGTCTCCACCTGTACTTGAGGGCGGTGATTTCACCATGGGACAAATCCACTTCCGCACTCGGACAGTTGCAAGAGTACTGAAAGATCTCGACGTGCATAAATCCGCTGGCCCGGATGGTATTCCCACTATACTTCTGAAGAGGTGCTGGCAAAACCACTGCGTAAGCTTTTTCATCCATCCTACTCTTTAGGTCTCTTTCCGAGCAGATGGAAAACAGCATTTGTCCAGCCAGTCCCTAAAAAGGGCGAATCTTCGTCACCCACCTCGTACCGACCCATAGCCCTTACGTCCCTTCTTTCTAAGGTCATGGAAACGCTGATAAATTGTCAGCTTATGAAATATCTTGAATCGCGTAAGCTTCTTAATGACCGACAATATGGTTTCCGCAGCGACAGGTCGACTGGTGATCTGATAGCTTATCTCACCGAAAGGTGGAACCAGTCTTTGCACAATGCAGGCCAAAGCAAGATCGTTGCTCTTGATATTTCTAAAGCATTTGACAGAGTTTGGCATCAAGCTCGCTTGTCGAAAATGCGTGCCTATGGTATCGACGAATCTCTTCTTCTATGGATTAGAAATTACATTTCGAACCGTTCAATTCAAGTTGTTTTGGATGGGTTCAAGTCTGATATCCACCAAATAAATGCTGGTGTTCCCCAAGGCTCAGTTCTGTCTCCGACACTCTTTCTCATTTTTATAAATGTTCTCTTGTCTGCTACTTCTAATCCAATCCATTCCTTCGCTGATGACAGCACCCTTAGCCTCTATACCTTCGGCCCGTGCTGTGTCTTGACCCCGGACACATAAGGGTATTAGCAATCCCTTGAGCACGCGCAAATTATAAAAAAAAAAAAACACAACTGTGCGGAGCGGGCCTTGGCCTTTGTTAACAAAAGCTCCCTAACTACCGCGATCTCTGGTAGTATGCATCCACCACATCAAGTTGGTTGAGGTTATTCTCCTCTAGGATGCGCCACATTTAGTTGCACCCAAAGGTTCGATGTCGAGGATTCTTCGGGCCCGAGCGGCGCTTAGTATTCCATGCGCTCTACATGGCCCAACCAGGCGTTGGATTCGTAGACGACTGATTCGATTCGATGTCGTTTCTCATCCTGATGTCATCAAAGTAAACAGGGCCGAAGATCGCAGGCAGAACTTTCCTCTCGAAGACAGCAAAGTCTTCTTCCTCCCCATGCCCCTTTTACTTACGGAATCCTTACCCACACATGACGCACGAAAAAAAAAAGAAAAAAGCGCAGTCCAGATCACATTCAGCCATCAAAATAATCTTCTATAAGACATCTCGAAGTTCCTTTGATTACTCGACCACTGTTGGGCGCCATTAATTCACGCAAAAACCAAAGGTCAACACTCACCTTTTCCGATCCCATTAGCCATTCAAAAATGGTTTCTCTAAAATGTCCTTGTTTAAAGCAGACAAATGCTAGGCGTTACAACGACCCGCCCGCAACAGGTGATTAATTTCCATTAAATTTTCTAACCCACAACACACAACAAAAGCCAGCGTGGTTCCATTGAAAATTTGATCAGCCACCGTAATGTCCTGGCCACACTCCAGCCAGTGGCATCTATTCCAATTCACTCCTTTTCAACAGCTGCTCAGTCCCAGGAGACCATCAATCATGCGTCAATAATTGATTGAAAACTGAACACCATCCTCGCACTCCCACCCACGGTATCCCCAATCCGCCGTGTCGGCCCCTGCTCCCCGTGAGAACTCGCGATTATGTTAATACCCGAAAATTTCAATTAAATCAACTTAAATTAACGTTTAATAATTCGCCTAATCGATGTGGGATGCGCCGAAAAAACCTCGTCCCATTCGCATGCGGACGGGTCATAGACTGCATCCGCTGATGACGATGGCTCTCTGATCCGAGCGACGTTCGGGCGTAAGCCTTCCGGTTGAATGGGATCACACCTAAACTGGGGCCGTTGCATTTAATTAACGGTCATTTTTTCGACATGCATTGTCCGCACTACGGATTTTAGATGCGTCCCGCATCCGATGGGGTAATCGTTTAATCAGAAAATCACACCATTACGAGGACGTAATTCAATAAAAACGGATCAAGTAATTAATTGAGTATTTTTCCGCGAAATTAATTTGTGCGGTCCTTTTGGGATTCATTTCGAGTGACGGCACGCGGCGGCAGCTAGGCAGTTGGGGATCTGTAATCCTCGTCGTCACCGACGGAAAGTCAACCCAAATCGATTAGCTGTGGCTCGGGATTTTCCATCGCGACACCGAGGCGTGGGCATTGAACTATCTAACAGCGATGTCCTTGAGAACTACTTTTGGCATTAAATCCAGCTGTTGTGGTGGCGCATGGCGGTCGCCCGCGGTCTGAGACGCCGAAGGAGACGGGCCTGTTTTTCGAATAATGTCCGTAATCCTTTTTAGATTGAATTTTTCCATTTCCCCGAGGGACAGACGGCGTTGTCCTTGGGCTCAATGCTCATTGTTGTGCGAAGATGGAATCCACTGAGTTCCGCAGGAAGTATCGAGTTGATCCGCGCCCCTAATGCCATTTGAGCCATTAGTGCTTATAATGCGCGTGTGGAACAAATGACGGGACGGGGCTAAGTGGCTCACTTAGAGGGACTTCCACGAATGACCGACTTAGGAATGTCGATTAAGTTGGTCATCGTCTTGAGGGACATTCTGTCAATTGATTTCAATTGGCGGCAGATGGGGACGTTAAAGACTTGTGAATGGGCAGCGATGACCTTCGTTTTGAACAGTGCAGGCTTTTATAACGCTCGAATGCACCCTGTCATATGTATGTGCCCTTGCATTTGCATTTCCCGGGTATTTGCCAGGATCTGCCGGTAGGGGCCTAACAGATTATATCATTCTATTGGTTTCAGGCGGCAGAGAACATCTTGTAGGCGATGTTTAGGAGACTTCCTCTATTCCTAACGCAGTCAAAGGTGTCTATTCTTCATTCTTGTGGATCTACTTGGACCTAGTCTCTAGTCAGACCTGCATACCTTCTCCATGTCATTGACTGTCCATGTTAGCGTATTCCACTTCTTAAAGTTGCGCCCGCTGAGACCCATCGAATCGTGCATAACTGTAAGAGTCTACAAGTTATAAATCCTTAGGTCGCAAGAACTGACTCATTCTGTTAACAATCAGAGGGTAGACCGCATTTCATCGAAATTTGTGAACACTAAATGTTTGGACAATTGCACGCAGCCCAGAGCAAACATCAACCCCCCGGGTCGGCACAGTGCCCAACAACTGGGGCCACACGAGAACAAACCAACACAAAGAGAAAAACAAGACTTGACAAATACCCCCAGAACCAGATCAGATAACTCCAGAACGAATGCCATCCCGCCGACGACGAGCACTTGCGAACATTTCGAATGGCTAACAGAGAGCACAAGTGGCCTTGTTAATCATCCTACACCAATCGGCCATTTGCTGAAAATGGAAACAAGGACAAACCGATACGCTCGCTGTGAACGAATGCGCTACAATTATCCGTATCTCGGACTAAGGACATTGGATTTATCAAATTGGCAGTTCCTGCCACCACCACCACGAGCAAGGATTGCCACCCACCGATCGGCTCTAATGCGGGCCAGTCGCCCGCCCCCGCACCCCACTCTGTGCAGATGTTTGACTAACATGCTCCGGACCAGAGCAATGTTGTTTCACTATCGGGCTGCCACCACCGCCGCCATCAGCAGCATCAGCACAAGCGGCACCAGGACCAACATCGCAGGCAGTGTCCTCCCACTGTGCCCCCAATCGTCGAATCGGAAATTTGTTGCTGTGCTGGCCGACTCGCCGACAATTGCATGTGTGGTCACTATCAAAGTAGTTTGCATCTGATGATGGCAAATTATTCGTAGGCCTCCTGCAATGTGACACACACAGAGAGCCACGGTGCCACGGAGCCAGTCGTCGTCCAGTTGACAATAATGATGATGAGGGCGATTCAATGGTTTCGGGGACACAATGAGTATTCTGCTGACGTTGTTGTTGATCCTGGAATTGCTGTAAATGCTGCTGATTCTTGAAGTACAACAGCCCGGATAGCTGCAAGTTGTTGGTCCTGTTGATGAGTTTCGTTTCGAGTCCTTTGCGGGGAATATCTTGTTATGCGACGATAGCCCCGCATTTATGGGTGTCAAAGTCGTTGGGTGCCAGGGTCGAGCACTAATGGAATTCGGTGGAGCGGAGTGTAACTTAAAAAGTGTTATTTGGCGAGGTGGCTCGAGATTGATTGAATGTTAGATGAGGTGCGAGTGGCTGGACAGATAGGATTTTATGGGAAAATGATTAACAGGGGCTTAGATTCAGGTTGAGCAGTTGGGTCGCTTGGCGGTTTTTATTTTCCGACGATGGATCAGGTGACACACACTTGGGTGTGTCATGAAATCTTCTCGGTAATGTTTCATAAATTCCCGTCCAGTTGTGGAGGAAATGGTGAATGAGTACGCATTTTAAGAGGATGATTTGATAGCATTCAATCCGTGGCCTGATTTGTGATTTGACGGGCTTGGACATTATTCTGAGGGTGTTCGTTGCTCGAAATCGTGTGCTTAGTACGGTACTTCCACAAATGCCCAAGAAATTGAGCGAAAGTTGGAGCAACTAGAGCTTCTGAGACTTCTGGGCCATACGGTCTGCCATCATTGACTTTAGCAAAGTGGGAAGTAAAGAAAGGAATTCGTTGCATAATCTATGTTCAGTATCGCCTCAATCCATCTTAAAATAGGTTTACTGCTGCAGAATAGAGCAGGAATTGAAGATAGCAGGAAAATGAAGACGAAGGAAGTGATCACGATGCTTCATCTTAGAGATTTACACGAAACATTTATCGGATGCTGATTAATCCTGTGTTAAGTCAAATGCGGCTTCACTTGAGTCTCACAAGCTTATGATGAATTGGTGGAAGAAAAAGAGCTTTGAGATTGATAACGCCTTGTCCAACTTGACGATGTGGTGTGTCTTTTCTTCTCACCTCATTGATTCCCAGCTGCGTTCGACCAATTACGTATGCACCAAGTGAAAAATTAGCCTCATGTCCGAAGACTAACAGGTCAGCTGAAAAGTTAGTAACGTTCCTATGACAGGGCGCAACTAGAATTAAATCCATATTGTCTTTAATTAGTACTAACCTACAGAAGATTATAAATGCATAAATTTGACAGCTGTCGGATGTACGATTGTGGGATATAGCATTTTGAGTGAAATAACAGGGGAGTGCATGAGAAATTTGGCGGCAAGAATAGATAACGGTATTTTGTGGGGGGGGGGGTAGAGGAGTCCATGACGCCCCATTTAGGAGTTAGGAACAATTTCTAAAAAAAAAAAATGAAAATGGAAAGAAAAATATTTAAAAAAAACGACAACGGCAACACTTATCATGAAATACAGTCGAACTTCGATAAATCGAACTTCGATAAATCGAACTTCGATAGCTCGAATATTTGATAACTCGAATGAAATTGGTTGTCAATGGTGCCAAGACTGAAATTTACATGTAATTTGACTTCGATAACTCGAATGTCTTGTTAACTCGAACAGATTATTTGGCGTCACCTTTGATAAGCCGAATTCTGAACAAAAATTCCCAAATTCTGCGTATCCTACAAGTTCTGTTTTTTAAGGAATCGCTTTCGGGGTTTGTATGCCCCTTTGACCTAGTATAAACAAAATCGTGGTTTTGATGAATTTTCTGAGCGGGAGAAAGAGGATGAAATTCCTTTGATTTTCAGAACTGGACGCCCAAATGAAAGAAATGAGGAAGAAATTCAGCTCCAGATGGAATTGGAAGCTTGTAAAAGTACCAGAAATATACAAGGTGATACGTATGATGATTTTCAGCAGGCGATATTTTTACTTTGGAGTTTTATAAGGATGAAGATACTGTCGAGATATTTAGATGTTAATCCGAATCTTCTCAGTTCGGCAATTCAGATGACAGTGGCAGTGATGTAGTAGGGAAAGACTTGGCGATAATTGAGGATCATTTGATTCAACCACCTTCAACGGGGGTGGTTGCAAAACCATTATTCGTCTATATCATGAAACAACAAACCATTCTGTGCATCTACCTTTAATGGTTTAAATTCCATTGAAGAAAAACCAAATAAAAAATTATATCTTCAATCATGTGTAACAGACTAGTTTAAATCATAACTATGCTCCTCTACGTCTTATGTATTATATCGCAGATTAATAAATATTTATATCAATTATGTATTTTATGTGATAACTCATTCATTTAATTGGAATTTAAATATTGTGTTTTTTCTTCGGTCTTGGATTAATAATATTATTGTTTATTGAAGTAATCTACGAGATGCAAATCGAGAGATGATGATAATAAGTCGCGCAACAAAGGTCTGTTGTGTAAAGCGCTACTGAGGGCATGCACTAAGAGAACGTAGTGTTTTGTGTTTGCCCGGTGATGGTAAAAAAAAAATACCTCAAAGTCTTGATAAATCGAATTCTTTTTGTGGCAAGTGCTGGTTCGAGTTGTCGAAGTTCGACTGTACTACTACTATAGCCAGAAATATGTCCTTTAATATAAAATTTTGTATCAAATTATACATGTGAATAGTTTTTAAACAATTCGCATGAAAACTCAATTTGTTGATAAAAAATGAAAAAAAGTGTTTACCAATATTTGTCAAAATTGTGAAATGCTGTGCTAAATTCGATGTTTATAGTAATGCTTATATCAATTCTGAATCGAATACAAAGACCCAAATGGCTTTATGTATTCTAGTTTTTGAGCAAATTGAAATGAAATAACTACTTTAGTTCTGTTTTTTGGCATCTAAGTAGTCTTCCTTTGAAGTAGGTAAGTAGGTTTGTAGAGAGCACTTAGGTCAAAGTAGCCCTGTTGTACTGCCACGTGGGCTTACACCAAGATCAATGAGTTAAAAAAAAAGATAAAAGAATTCTTACGCAATCGATTTTATTTTTATGTTCTTTATTGTGCAACGTCAAATCCAAGAATGAATACTTAAGTCTAATTGTGTCAACATCCAACTAATTGATAATGTGATCATAATAATAGAGCACCCAGGAGATATTTTTCTATTGCAACGATGAATGGAAAGTTGCTGGAGATTTGGCGTGGGTAAGCTAATGCTTACTACATTTGTGCGGCTCACGGTGAGGCAACCCTTGGACAAAAATCGAAAAAATGAATGCTCGCTTTTAACTCCAAAACGGTTTATTATTGTAGGAAAATGGTTGATTCAAACAAATCCAGTCAGCTTTTCCCTTGAGATATACGGGTACTTGCGATAACACGAAAGTTAATATTCCAATCTGTTTAGTTTCAATTTGGCTTGCTATGAATAATTGGTTTTTATCAAGTCAAGTGCGTGTAAGAGTTGAAACTTAAGAGCAGGCGGATTTTGAATAAGGTGTGTAATGCTACTATAAGTTCTAATAAGTGTTACTAAATGAAAATTTATATGGGTCTTAGGCGAATTTCAAAATAGAAAGTAAAAAAAAATATTTGTTTCACTTTAAGTAAGCTTTCGAAAAATTCGGCTCAAAATATTTTGTAAATTTAATTGCTATGCACAAGTCATATATCAGGCCTTGTGCCTGTGTAAATTGCTGCCCTAATAACAGTGAATTATTTACTAGTGCAATATTCAAGAATTTGAAATTGTGATTTGCTCGACGATTGGATATCAAATCCAGAAAAATTTAACAAAGTTATTCATCAAATTAAATCTCCTATAAATTTAAAAGAGAGCACTGATTATTTGAATGACAGAATTAAATACATAGGCGAAGTTTTTTATTTAGCATTGAGTAGAAAGTGGAAAGATTGCTCTAGAAGCAGGAAATACTTAATCAAGCGGCACTCAGAGGGGTTACAAAAAAAAAGTATTGATACCGATTGAAACAGCTAACGATGTGCAACGAATAACACCGAGATCAACTGAAAATGTACAGGAAGAAACTCGTCAGGGGAGATTTTTAGTAAGGTTTGAAAAAACAGAAGACGAAAAAACGCAGAGTTCAATATCTTGTAAATTCCCGCTCCGTTGAGGATCTTAGTTTTCCTTCCAGTATTTTAACAGGATCCACATCAACAAATCAACATCAGTCCACTTTAAATTCTCATCAAGTGCTTGCCTTATATTTCGACCTTGACCTTTCTGAAAGAAAGTATAACATTCTTCGCAGTTTTATGAATAATCATTCAAAGAACTTTCGAAAATCTTTCTGCCAAATGTGTCTGTAAGTGAAATATCTGCAGAGGTTAACCTACAGGAGCTATTAGATGTTACACTTAAAAGCATTTTAAAAATCAGTGAAATTCAGATCTTGTCAAATTTGAACCTAATTTGCCTTGTAAACAAAAATTCACGCAAAAACATCTCAAACGGATGAATTTATGTCCCTGGTAGAGATGATAATACCTTACTATCGGAATAATTATGGCTAAACTTGATTGTTTTCTCGATTTTATAACTTGTATTTGAAAAATAATATGTACATTATAGTTTATTAACAAAATTAATAAAATTTGTACTCTTGAATTTGAACTACAGATTTTTGTCGAAATTTCCATTCAAATGCCATGCACTGTGCGGCTGTACAAAACATGCTTGGGTTTTCGACGCTTGACTCCACAAACACATTGTCGGTATGTACATATGCCACCTATACGAGATTGATGCTGTTTGCTGTTGACATAAGTTGGCGCATACTGGTCAATACTGGGGCTTTGGAATGGCGTGAGTTCATCAGCAGCCAGATTTGTCAACCAATCAAATCGCTTGATTGGTGTGGTGTTTCTCTGAGATCGCTTACGCTATCAAAGAGGTAGGAGCCTACAGTGGCTTTCCTAGCTAAGGCGAGTGCAGGGCAGCTGCAGAGGCATAGGCAGTATCCGGTGATTATTCCCACTGCGGTGCTGATTTTGGATCTTTTTGAGGAGATCAAACTATCAGTTCTTTTAGGGTCTAGACTGGGCCAGACTTGTTGAGTGATTTGGCAATTGCTGCCTGTGTTTATTGAATTGTAACTTAAAAGTAGATAAAAGGGTCTCCCTTTTTGAAAATATATCAAAATATGTACTGTATTCACTTTTGTCATATCGGTTGTATATCCAAGTAACCTTTGAAGTAACCTTTGTGTGAATAAGTAACTTATGATTTGCAACGCCTACTACTTTAAATTTCCTTGATACATTGTATTTGTCATTTACATTTGTTTCTTTTCATCATTAAATTGAAGTATGTGCAGAACTACACATCGTGCTTTTTATTATACCTATGTCACAAAGGGTTCCGTCACCTGGCAGTGTGGTGGCGAGTTTGTCAGCTACACAGTTTCCCCATATATCTCTATGTATCTCCTGGCACCCAGAACAGGCGAATGAGAAACTGTTTGGATATCTCTTCAAGAGATGCGATAGCGATAGCTTATGACTATTCTAGAGTTTATAGAGAACGATGTTAGGCCGTTGGGGACTTAATTGCTGCCTGGGTATCGGTAAAGATACTGATATCGCGCACGGATTCCACGTTCCACCTTCGCTAACCGCCATTATTCCCGCTTGGAAGAAACACACGCAGTGGTTAGGCCAGTGAATTGCTTTGTTCAGAAAATACACTGCTTCCTACTTTGTCTTCCATTTTGAATCTCTACCAAATGGTTTCTTTTCCGGAATCACGAAGTTTTTCTCTGAGAAGTATACAGGTGAGATGTACACTAGATTAATAGAGGTAAATCATTGTTTTTCTCTGAAGTAAAAATGCTAGTTCTTAACCCTTCTAAATATACCGTTATCAATTCTTGACGCTAAAGTTATTGCAGTCGTACCGGACAATGCAACAGACGACTACAAGAGGCACCCATCGCCCACGGTGGAAGGTTTGGATTTAGCACCGAACGCGTCTGCTTTAGTTCTTGTATAGAGGAAGGCCATCAAAACAAGACAGAACACTCGAGAGATAACCTCGAAGAACTCGGTCGTCTGCTACTCCCAAGCTTTTTCGAGTAACATTCTGAGAGGGAAAAGCTGGTCTGTTGTCCTCTGCCGAACTGTTCATTCCCCATCCTGAGACATAAAATTAAAATTAACTTACCTTACTTTTCATAAGAAATTATTTTTTTATTCGAACTGCGACTCTGCCTACTTCACAATTCAACTTACAATGGTTTCTTGCTTCTTCCTTAAATACTAACTTATTGCTGGAACTGCATTTTCGTCATCCGTGCTATTTGATCCGATCGATGGCAGGTTGAACGCAGACCGTGGAAGAGGTGCTTCATCAGCAATTTGGTTGTCTGCGCGTGTTAAATGAGTGGAGTGATATTGTGTTGCGTTAACTTGTATAAAGATTTTCAGGTGTCTCAGCACACTTTATTTATCTCTATATATAAAAATCAGTGTTTGTGTGTCCTTTATAGACTCTGACTGCTTAGCAAATGTCATAAATTTCGTCGTTGCTGCCAAGATTTTATGATGAATCATTAAGCGCCCACGATCGTTTTTTTTGTGCACCTCAAAATTAGGCGTATATACGCTTGCAAAAAAACACAGATTTTGCCAACTTTGTTCAGAATTCTGTGAAAAAGATTTTGGTACCATTTTTTTTTTATGCAAAACTTTAGAAATTGTCACAATTATACTGATCGGAGATTGATGAGTTACAATCGAAAGTGCGTAGCAACGCGCGCCGCGCGATACTAGTTACTTATAGATAATACCGTTCAGATATTCTTAACTTATATCATCAGAAATCGAAATGCCACGTCACCTTCGGTGAATACCACTTTATCCACATGAATAGAGTCACCCCCAGAAGGACCGTCAACTAGTAGAATGGGAACTTTGACAGATTTCACGCTTATTTGAATTTGTTCCATATCCCATGGCACAGTGCCGCTAACAGATATCCAATCTTTTTACGACACGTCAATGTGTCGAGCAGTTAGAAATTGTCACCCGTCCGCACGGCTAACATCGTCCACCGCCAGGCGCAGACCTGCATAATTTGCGATTTCAATTTCTTTCCGACCCCTAGCACCTGGTTAGTGGCCGACACGCCCTAATCGAACATCGTCTCCAGCGTTTATCGGGAATAACGATTGCTTTTTGTTGTTGGATGTCCAACAAAATTGACAATTAAACCAGAGGCAACCTGTCGTCGGTAAGTCGTGGATTGGACAGGAGAGAAATTGCCCCGTGGGCTACCATTGAATGGCTCCTTCATCGGACGGTTTACTCGGCATTCAATTTCAGTGCAAACCGAGAGACGTTCGATGAATGGCGGCGGTTTATGGGAGGTTGGTGTTTTGGCGCTCTTGCTTGTGGTGTCTTGGTAAGATGTCAAAGTGCAGCTGTCAGGCGCGCGGAAATGGTGCGCGAAGGAAGAGTGCACACAATTCTGTGCCAGACGCCGCACCGTGGTGGCTTGGAGATCCCCTGGTATGGTGATAAGGCTTGAGTTTAAAAAAAAAACAGCCAAAGCTTATCAAATCGGCCCGAGGGAATGAGTGGCTGGAAAAATATCACAATTTCGCGAAGCACCTCGAGTCAGAGAGGGAATTGCGAAACGCCATGATTTACCCAGCAGATGCTGGGAAACACTGAACACTTGGGGTTTCCCCTTCGTGGTGCATTTTATTGGGGAAGTGTAGGGTGACTTCGGTTTTAGGGAATTAACCAGTGATTATTAAATTTTCGTGTGAAATTAGAAAAGCCCCGATGGGGGACAGATGTCCTTAGCTGATGTCTGTGGGGAAAGGCTGGCAGTTGCAAGAAACTAGGAGGACCAAACTTTACTGTTGCTTACTTGTTCTGGGAGCATCATTTTTTGACATCTTGGAAGCAAATTTTGGGACTTAAAGAAGAACGATTTCCTCATGGGCTCTAGGTTGGTAGGTAGGCGGATGCTGCTGGTGAATTTACCAGCACTCTTAGACCATGTTGGTCCATTGTGATACCCACAGTCAGACTACTACCACTGATTGACCACAGTGATAGAGGCGTTAATTTGATCCCAATGGCAAAGGGTGATTGGACCAGATTTGAAAACCAGACAAAATCGTATTAACTTAGCTTTCACTGGGATTCGAACCAGGGCCAGGCACTTAACCAACTGTGCCATCCAGTCGCCTACATGGGCACTAAAAAACCACTGTTTTCTTGTTCTTCTGCCCAGTTGGCAAGAGTTTTGCCATCCCACGTTGTCCTTATTTCGTCTGCTAGGGTGGCCAGCGGTAAGATCATTCATATCCAAGGCTAGTTGCTACTTTATACCTATGTGCAACGCGTGGGATGTCACTCTCACGGGGCCTGGCTTAAATCCATGGACATTATCGGTTCAGCTCCAAATGGTTGCTGTAAAGGCTATCCAGAGGACGCCACGAGTATGTTGTGCATCATACTTGACCTGTGCACTTACTGAGATCGTTGGTGGCACATCGCCAAGTTGAGGGCAATCAACAACTTTGACCAGGGTGGACAGATAGTGCCCAGATGGAGCCTGAGAAATGTGGGATCGAGGAGATTGACAGATGTTACTGCTACTGAAATACTAAGATCCTATCAGCAGACAAGAAGAACATGTCAAGTTCACAAAAACCGAACGGAAACTACAGTCGGTGCTGGGAATACGGAAAGTTGACATCTGCATACTGTATAACGACGATGACGACCAAAACACCGGTGTCATGCAGAATAATTCATCCAATGTATGCGATGATTGTCAAGAAGTCCGCCCTCTCGACCTCAGTGAATTTGAGACAGCAGTCGCTTAACTAAATTGCCACTGCTAGTGCTAGTGAAATCTGGTTGAATGCAAGCACCCCCACGGAATCTCAGCATCGTTTGGCCGATCCTGAAGAAAGGATACCTTAACTGCTGGCAGATTAACTATCCCTCTGCTGGCTGAACATAGCAGTCGCACTCAGCACAATGTAGACCCATTCCGATACCACACAGATTGACTGACTCCTAAACATGGAACCAGTGCTTTTGAGAAAGTGTTGAAGTAGTAGGTCCCAAGATATGAGTACCTACGACTAGCCAGCGCACTGCACGAGCAGAGGGGGTAGTGGATAGTTTCGACCTCCTCTTCATCCACGGAGCTTTCACAAAGATATGTGCACAGGACACCCGTCCTGGGGGTGCCAATTAAGCACTGTCAAGTTATTACACCGATTAGTCTGAACAGAAAATGTGATCTTTGGAGGATAAGCGCCGGCCATATTTTCTTTTTTTTAAGGTCGTCTAGCCTTGAGAAGTTGGTATGCTAGACTCTAGAGTGTGGATGTCCTCCTGGTGTGAGAAACAAGGTAACAGCAGACCTTTGAGAGTTCATCTCCTTTCCAATTTCTCGGGATGTCACAGTGTCTCGGCACCCTAATGCGATGTATATTGAAGTGCTTAGTCATCGCGTTAAGAGACAACCAGCAATTGAGCAATTTTTCTGAGTTCTATATGACATTGTGGTCGCCATGGCGTAGTGGGTAAGTGCGTCGACTCCTACGCAGAGGTGGCCAGGTTCGATACCCGAATTTACCACCTATCATAATTCACGGCTGCACCTCTTTCGAGTCACTGACAATGCTCAAAGAGTATTCCTGTCTAGATTAAGGTCCCTTCCACGCGTGAAAGAACAATAGCACGCGCAACACGAGTGGTTGCTGAGAAGCTAGGCCCAGGTCCGCCTCGGCCTGTCGCGCCACCCATATTATATTATTATATTCAACAAAAACGAAGAATAACTCTTGCCGATCGCTGTTTCTTTGGGCTGAGAAGGCAACTGAACAGTAAGGCCCCATCCCGGACAGCTAAGTAGATTCTATACAAGACCTTGATCTGCTTTATAGCGCTTATAGTGAAGCTTGGATGAAATGTCCGATGCTCAGGCTCTTCGAATGAAACCCAGAAGGAAAGTGCAGTAGAGAAGGACCTCGCCTTAGGGGGCACGCAAAAACTCCACCGAGTTGGTTAAGCGCAACTGGTGGTATCGAGTGCTAGCTGTCAGTTACGGCCCAGGTTCATCCCGAACTGTGGTACCTTCCGATTAAGTAAATAAGTAGTCATATGGCAAGGCGTCCTGTCATCACTTTTGTTGAATCTTCCTTCGTGCATCTCTCAGCCATTTCAGTCATGAACAAAAGAAACGGAAAGATACTGGACTAAAGTTTCATACCTGAGACAGTCCAACCTGCAAGTTAATCATTAGAGTTAGCTTTTCCTGTATTTTTTTTCCACTTTTGGAGCCTATTACTAGCTCATGTTCTCTGAGGGTTCGCAGGCGGTTTCCAAAACCTACCCTTTTTCCTGCTGAAACCTAACACATCAGCATTTGCTTTTCTCAGCGATTTCCAAAAACCCTTCTCCGACTGTTGATGCCGACGCCTTCCGTCTCAAAGCTCAATCCGACCAACTACCCCTTCTCCCCTTGTCTGAATTCATATTTAAACATTAAAAAGCAATAACTTCAACCAATTAGGTTAATTCAACGCCCAGTGTCACAATTTTACGTGGACTGGGGGGTTGGAACATAAATTCCTGCCTGCCTCTCATATTCGTCATCTCTATCCACTAAATTCCTAGAGGTACATGAACTACGCCACTCTCGGCGGAAAAAAAAGAACTTGTCACAGAATGAATTCCTTTTTCCATCCCACGTCGGTATGCTTTTATGTCAAACATTCCAAGGACCCCCCACCGCTCCTTCTGTCAAACCTTCCTCAAAACAGGGTGCTTCCTCGTTGCCCCCACCCACTCCCACAGACATCACAGGACCGCGCAAAAAAGTGTCACTCACGTCAGGACTTCTTTCAATCTCGCGAAGTTCACTTTCGAAATTAACCCTTGCACCTTCAAGTCTCCAATTTGTCATGACACTTGTTCCTAGTGTGACACTCCACCTTCGCCGCGCTCATACACACTAGCACTTTGTGTTCCGTAAGTCATCCCGAAATGACAGCCTACGAGCCTCGCGTAAGACAAACGTCTCCGGATCGTTTTCAGACTCAATGACACTCCACGTCCAATAATCCACTGGGCCAGACTCGAAACTCTGCAGCCGCCGCCCGCTCAGCCCTTGGCTCATCCGATTTACGCAAACCCCACTCTCCGTGACATATGGCCGTCTTCAAAAGAAGGCAATAAAATTTATCATCTTTATGGCGTTTCATAAAATGTGTAAAAGTGTGAATTTATCTTCTTCCTGCCGCCGCCACCGACGCCGATCCCATTGCCAGTGGCTGTGTTGAGTCTTGCTCCCGTGCATTCACAACTTCGACTGAGGGGCCCCCATCCTCATCTCGCCCCTGACACTCACCAGAGACATTTTTCTATGTAAACTCCAAGTTGAAACTGGCAGCAAGGAAGAGGAGCACATCGTGCCATCGTGTGTGGGGAGGCGAAGGACTGCCGAAGAAACGAAACCGAAAATAAATAAGAAGCCGAAAAAGGGGAATATATATATCCTTTGCCAGCCTCTGGACCGCTGCCGGATGAATACAACTCCCCAGTGATGGGCTCGGAATGACTGAAAAGGCGTGGACGATGTGCTGTGTACTTTTCCTCTTAAGGACGCACGCCGTGTCATGAAATTGCGTTCTTCAATTTCAATTCGTTCACGTGATGTGAATAAGTTTTGCGTTAGGATGCTAAATTCGAAAGCGAATAACACACGCACCACTTCGAAGGCATTGTGTTGCACACACAAACACACGCCGCACCATACAACACCATCCCCTCAGCCGCCCACTCAGAAACTGAGCTGGAAAATTTATGAACCCTTTAACGTTGATGGAAGATCCTTTGGATCCTTATGAGATTATACAGAGCGAACTGCTGCGTGAGATTCAAATTTGTGTTGCTGTTGTGTGTTTCGTCTTCGTCGTGCCGCTGTCGGGTGACGGGTGATGGGTGACGGTGACGGCCCCGCTACGCGTCCCCGTTTCGGAAAATGTTTCTCATTGTTGGGGAGGGGTGAAGGTCAATGGTCGATTCAATTTGTGCTGATGGATTACATACATTAGCAGCTGGAAGCGTCGCTGGCGTGTCAAGGAAATGCGAAATACCATGAATCTTACACCTTGAATGGCAAGGCGGTGCGGTGCTGCGGGGGGAGAGGAAGTGGGTGTCACTTGAGTGCACTTTCAGTTGACAAGTGGGATACTGCTTAGGGAGTGCTTGTGATTTCTTTCAGTCATGCTGCTGGAGTGGAATTAAAGTGAAGGTGATGTCTGCTGTTGACCAAATCGTCCGCCAAGCATTTGAGACGAGAGCAGAAGAGGGGTCACGTAGCAGGACATTTATTCTGACGGGTGAGTCTTCTGCTTTTTGTTCATTTTCTGGTATTTGAGCTGTTGACTGTGGATGAAATAACTATTTGCACGAGCTGTGATCCAGGGACTCTTGGCAGCTCTTCAGAAATTTGTTGGGTATTTTTTGAACGGGCGGCGCCGGCTCCAGCTTGTGGACCATACAGATCTGTGGTCTATTTGGAATAAAACCCTTTTAATCTTTAGATTCTATAGTCCGTGACGCAGAAACTCAATAAAGCGTTGGCATACCTATTTTTGCTAAGGACAAAAGAACTGACTAAGCTAACAAGGCCAGCGTTACCAGGTTATTTCGTTCAAACCTGCTAAAGCTAGGACGAAAAACTGCTTAATCTGCTAGACAAAAACTTAAAAAATGCTAAAAAAAGCTATGCCTGGAACACAATAGTGCGTTTGCACAATTCAATGGCCATGCACAAAATACAAAAATGCGTCGACGTGCGTTAGTGAAAAATTAAAGAGATGAGAGGATCATAATAAACATAAGACGTAAGTCCATCGCACGTCATTATTGAACATGTTGGATATTTTTTGACAGAGGCATGCGCTGTGAGAGAGATTTTCTCCCAAATTGAAAGTTTTCTTCCAAATTAAGGACACTTTGTGGCAAAAGTCATTTGAGAAATGGAAACAGCTGATTAAAACTAGTTTAATGACAAAAGTCATTTCCAATGAGTGTATGCTGAGAACCGGCAATATTTTTCATCTGGTGGATGAGAGAGAGAACAGCTGATAAATTCAGTAATCATTTCAACGCAGTGCGTCATCGCACTCTCCGTAATATAATGTCGACTGGCGAAAGGCACTATTGTGGTTCAGGCATTAATTAAGTATACATTGCGTCGTCTGTAGCGTTGTGGGTCAATGCGTCGACTTCTACGCAACTGAACCTCGCTACCTGGGTTCGATTCCCGGTACGACCAAAATAAAAATGTTCCACGACTCCACCTCGTTCGAGTCTTTAGCTGTGTTTTTTTATCGCTATCGGTAGTGAAGTGAAGTAAGACTTGGAGTGACTTTAATTTTATCTGTCAAAATATATGAAAAATAAATTTATTTGTTCGAAATTGATGTCAAAATGTGTGAACAAAAATTCGAAGTCGAATATTTATCGGCAGCCACTTTTCATTGCCGAGGCAGTAGTTTATCACTATTTATAAGATTTTGAAAAAAACCCCTTAATAACCGTCTACAAAGAACTTTAAAAAGTTGGCCGCTCGGAGTTGGCATAAAACTGTGGGTTCCTTCTACTCGTGAGAGAACAATAGCACGGGGTGGAAGGACTGGATGAATATTTTCAGAGAAATCCTTTTAATTATTATAAGGCTCGCTGGTCATGTTTCTACAGGACATTAACCACAGAACTACGTTCGAGTGGAATCAACCCTCCGACTAACAGAAACCTGACGAACGAAGAGGTTGACAGGTTCCTCATACAAATGGACACAGATGGACAGAACAATACCAAAAATAGCGCAAATCGATGACTGTGATGTCTATCGAAATGCAGCTATAGAGGCACTTCACGTGCAATAAAGCAGACTGCTGTCGATACTTAAACTCTTACACAGGCGGTTTGCAGACCCGCATAGTGACGAAGTACGGCCCTTGAAGTCGGAGCTCAAAAATCTCCAACATTTAATAAGAAATTAACTATAAATTAGCCATAAGCTTGCACTGGGGCAATCAAATCCGGGCTGTACAATCCAACAACCCGGGTATGTTCTCGCAAGTAAATAAAATATTTAGGAAACAAAATCACAACGAGATTCAGGCCGTACGCCTTCCAAGAACTACCGACAACAAACAACTACTGACATCTATCGATATAGATCCCGATAAAGCAGTGTTAGACGACGATTTATTCATGATTAGAGACCCCGAGGAGAAGGTGAAAGCGATAGGAGCTGTCTTTCAGAGAGTGTATACGGTCAACGAGGTTCGTAGGCGAAATCACGATCTGGAGGACAGAGCCCTGTTGAATCACTTTTATCTCCGAAATGAGATCAGTCAATGGCGATCAGAGAATCCTGGTTTTACTAGATTCAATCACGAAAACATGGCAAATAATGTCGTCGACAATGATGGAAATCATATCATGATTTCTCCAGAAGATCTCCAAGGTGTTTTCAAATCATTGAAGAATAAGAAGTCGGCTGGGATAGATGGTATACCGCATATTGTGCTGAGCCATCTCCCTCCGGTTGCAATAGAAATTTACACAACGCTGTTTAACAATGCGCTAAATAATGCACATTACCCGGCACCTTGGAAAACAGCTATAGTGCAACCTATCCCTAAACGGGACAAAGATAGTAGTATCCCCACAAATCTCCGGTCAATAAGTCTTCTTCCTTGCTTCAGGAAGGCTTTTGAAAAGATAGTCATTCGAGCCCTGAAATTGTGGGTTGAGGACAGAAAGATAATTACGGACGGGGCATGACAATGGAATAAAAATAAGAATCAGTGCACAGGTGCCTGATTGATAGACTTGGAGAAGGCGTTTGACACTGTTTGGTTGGAGGGCCTCTTCCTCAAGCTGGTCAGACTGGGCATAAGTAATTCACTGCTAAATATGATCTATGATCTGTTGCGGCGTAACTTCCACAAGGATTTTTGACATAAAAAATGGTTTGCAACAAGGAGCTGTTGGCTCTCCGAACTTATTCGCGATATTCACTGCGGATCTAATAGGTTCCATGCCGCACCTAATTGAGTATGCCGATGACCTTGTAGCGTACAGATCAGGACCGAAGGTGGAAATCATAAACATCTTGTCGCAACGTGACTTCGATAAAATTCAGCGATTTTGCGAAGACTGGAAGCTGCTATAAGAAGTGCGAAACTATTTTGTCCCGTACCCCGTTATACAGGGCTTCGCGGGACACATGCCTAAACTGGCGTAAGTTCGGCATAGTTGATCCGCAGGGACGACCACTAACTGTCAAGAGTGTAGTTCGATATCTCGGCATATGGTTGGACCAGTGCCTGTATTTTGACAAACATGTAGAGATTCCTCTGACCAAAGCCAGAAAAGCCTTTGCTGTGGCAAGGAGGTTGTTTCATAGCAGTCAACTTGATACCAGGGTGAAGGTAATCTGCCACATGCCCCTCATCCGGCCTATACTGGTTTATGGTTGCCCCCTGTGGTTCAGTGTGAGTCCTTCCCAGATGGAAAAGATGAGGGTGTTCGAGAGACAGTGCCTCAGGGCCTGTCTCAAGTTGTATCGCACACCCGAGTCTGACTACAAGAAGTGTTACTCCAACGAGGTCTTCCATAACGAGGCAAACGTGAATAGAGTAGACAATTTTATCATGAAGTTGATAAGAAGGCATGTGGCACGAGCTATGACTTCTACCAACAGTCTGAACTTCGGGGCTTACTACCCCAACGATATGTATCATGAAAGGGTGTGACGGAATGGCCTCGTCCCACCTGAGGCCTTCCTGTACTTCGATAAAACCGGCCTGATACAGGATGTGGAAGCATGTCCTATAATTTTCCACGTGGTACGCCGAACAGTGTAACGGCGGCTCTTATACTAACCTGACGTCGTTCGGGAACAAGAGGAGCTTCTCCGGTTCAGTAGAGCGATCCCCGCTCGAGATAGAGAGGAATCTGTGTTTCTTTTGGTGGCTGCATGAAAACCAGATACCGACATCGTCAGCTCTTCAATAGTCTTCCGACGGTCGGTGAAGCTGTTGTTTCTTTGTTCAATGCCTTCCGTGTTGTGAACTAACAGCGTATTTACATAGGTTTAAGGTAGGTTAAGCAGAAAAATGTACAAAAAAAAGTATATATATACACAAAAAAACAAATTGAAAAAAGGGGTCTTCAGAGCACGCGCGTCCGTAAGTTGCGGACATAGTTAAGATAGCTTAAGTTTTAGTAGGGCTTAGAAAGGTTTAGGGTGGGTTAGGTAATTTAAGTATTATAAATAGTCTTGGAAGAGCCAAGTTTTCAAGCTTTCTTGGCAAAAAAAATAATTTAATGCGTCTCGGACAGAACAAAAAAATACGATAGTACAGGACGAAGGGCAATTAGAGTAGTAGACTAGATTAGCTTAGAGAACAAGCATAGGGTCAGTAAGTTAGTTGTAAGTTCAAATGAATTGTTGGAGTTAAACATTATAGAATTAAACATTTTGTCTAGGATTAAGTTTGTTTGTGCTCAAAATAAATATGTTGAATTAGGGGCCAGAAAGTCCCCGAGTGATAGCTGAGCATTTGGGCTGGGGGCAATCATCGAAGCAATCTTCTTTGAAAATGCAGCTGGTCAGGCAATAGCAGTCATTTGTGCCCGTTATCGCAATAGTAATTACCCCTTTCTTTGCGTAAGTTAGAAAATATGAATGAGTACGAAATGGGTTTCAACAGGACGGTGCCACATGCCATGCAGGCAAAGAAAAAACTCAATTACTGCATGAGTCACTTCTTTATTGCTTAATTTCCTATTTTGGTGATAAGAATTGGTTTCCAAAAAAAAATGCTGATAATTGATGGACCGGCGAGGCTATATAACAGATTGGGGACAATTAAGATTTATTATTATTGGGAGAAGATCTGCTGTACTGTCCCCTAGTCATCCTCGTCGAGTTTTGGTCTGTTGACGAATTTTTCTGGGAGGATAGTAGTAAAGGACGTCATCAAATTGTATTCCCTATCACCGTTCATCTTCCCATCGACAGAATTTCTTTCTATGATTATATGTTTGTATTTGTATTTACAGTGAAGTCTCCCTAAAGTCGAATTTTCACGGAACACCAACATTTGTTCGAGTTAGAGGGAGTTTGACTTAAAGAGAGTTCGACTTACAGAGTGTATATTTGAATTTTTCTCTGAAAGACGAAATCGATTTTGAAAAATCAATTTTTATTATTTAGAAATTTTTTTTTATTTAGAAAATCTATTTTTTATTTATTTTATTTTATATTTTATTTGCTTAGCGTCAGAGCATACGTACACTCTGAAGTATCTAACGCAAGGGGATGACACAATGAATACTTCAACGCACAGCTGATTTCATTTGAAAATTCAAGTTGTTCTGCTTATGCTTTATGCGTTATGCACAATTAAAATATGTTTTTTAAATATAAATACTCAAATATAAACATTCATTTATATTTTTATCTATTTTGAATATTGCTTCAACGAGAACCAACTCCCAAGCTGTAACATAAAATTCGAATTCTCTTGAAATGTCACAATGTGAGGATTGTCAGGACTGAAGGAGAGAGAAAAGTTAAAAGTTGAGTAACTATATCCGTTAGTGGGTCGCCGTGGCGTAGTGGGTTAGTGCGTCCACTCCTACGCAGAGGGTGCCAGGTTCGATACCCGAATATACCACCTTTCATATTTCACGGCTCCACCTCTTTCGAGTCACTGACAATGCTCAAAGAGTATTTCCTGTCTAGAAAAAGCTTCTCAAACTTGGCCGTTCGGACTCGGCATTAAACTGTAGGTCCCTTCCACGCGTGAGAGAACAATAACACGCACAACACGAGTGGTTGCTGAGAAGCTAGGCCCAGGTCCACCTCGGACTGTAGCGCCACCCATATTATATATATTATTATATTATAACTATATCCGTCGCGTGAGCGTCAGCGTTGGTCCATGTGTCACCTGCCATAAGAACACATGTATTTTATGTATCTGCCAAAGTATTGCTGACGCTTAGGCATGTTAAGTATTCTGTGTGCCGGAGCCTTAACTCATTTACAATTTGCAAACCATGTTGAAAGATTATCAAAGCGCCTAGATATTCCACTAAAAATGGATTTAACTTCGCACGTAGAACCTCAAATCCACCAACAAGGATAGAAATTGACCTCTAATATTAAGTATCTATTTGTCAAGTCTATACAAATAAATAGTAGTTCGGTAGGCAAAGGAGGAGTACGGTAGTAAAGAGGTATCGAAAGTAGTACAACATGCCTATAGGAGTACTTTCGGCAACGCTGGATTTGTGACCACCTTCTGAAAGTGGCAGAGAGCCGCACGTAGTGGTGAGCAAAACTGGATACCTTATTTTAGTTTCTGTGGTTTTTCACCAAAAAAATTGTGATGATTACAACGAATTTGATTGATTTGTTGATTTTGACTCGTTTATTGCAGAAGACTGCAATTCAGTTTTTATTTTCTTTGCACAAATTGAATCGGGCTTTTTTTTTCGTACAGTGCAGTTTTTTTTATTTTTAATAGCGGCCACCAGCCTATTTATACCCAGGGTCCTTGTTCTCAAAATCTCCAAAAATGCAGGAAATGATGAAAGTTTGGCGGCCACAGATTTAAATTTCATAAAAAAATATGGTCGGCATAGTGTCGTCAACTGAAACTGAATTCTGAGAGCCAGGATCGGTTGTTGACACTTAACACACTAGTCGTCCAAAAAACAAGCCTTTCAATTGCCACTTTCGAAGCAGTGTATGACAGTTTTGGAAAAAGTAGAAAATTTCGACAAAAGAGTGAGTATGCCTAGCCAACAATGCCTTAGATGCATTTGTGTTTACTAAAAAACTCAAAACTCTTGCGTTTATCTTGGGACACGCTTTAATTCCGATAAACTCAAATTAAGTGCTTCCGCTGTCAAAAAAAACCGGTTGTTTGAATGAGACGACATGAACATCAACACAACACATGCGCTAGATTTTTCTTTTACTGGTGCTACAGTCCGAGGTAATCTTGGATCTCAGCCAACAAGCCACTTAAGCTTCAATTATGCACGCCAAGATGACTGTGGGCCTTCTCCACTTGTATCCGCTATCGTTTTTATCGCCGGCCTCCATTGCGTTGTCCCACTAGCGAAATTGAAGCCTCTTCAGACTGGAGCAGTGTTGACCAGATAGACGGTGGACCTGTAGACGCTTGTCTAAGGTCAGATCGTGGTGAATCTTCTCCTCCAAAGTTTTGCGGATTTCTGGAAAATCGTATCCTAGATGTTGGCGAGTGAGTATCGCGCGATCGTCCGCAGGGTGATGATGAAGAAGTCACATGGCACCTCGTCGTCTGGGTTAAATCATTTTTTGACAGTGAAGGTCTCGGTGGTTTTGTTACCGACCTGGAGCAGCGATACTTCTTCATCGTCATCCTGCACATTGCACAATCTGATGAGTTTCTCAGGAGTGTCAAAACTAGACAGTCACTAGACGCCAGAGAAGATCCTACAACTATGCTTAGGAGACCCATCCCTTTGTAATTGGCCCTCTCGAAGGGGCCTCCTTTTTTGCGTCCAGGACCCCTCAGGGGAAATCTAATAATCTTAAATAACTCTAGCCCATGCAAATACTTAAATTTTCTTCGAAGAAATCGGGGGATGCGACCTTGAAGCATATTCCGTCAAAAGTTCAGACATTGTGGGTGGCGCTTAACAATCTGGCTGAGGCGCAAAAAAAATGTGTCTCTTCACCGAACACTTTGTCCTAGGCCATTCGTCACACCGACTATTTGAAAGGAATTGCAGAGACTGCAAGTGGAACCCGGGAACCATCCGGTTGATTGGCGTACTTTAATTGGGTTCTATGGACTGTAGTCATCTGCATCTAGAGGTCTAATGGATGTAGAGCTAGTACCGACTCATCTTCATCTGTGACTCCCAGACATGTACAGCTCTGATTCCTGGTCCATGGTTGGTCAGCGCAGTCTACCACCAGACTGTGATACGTTACGTAGACCTGGGTCTGACAACAAAACCAGGGTTGTCCTGGTTTTAGGTCCCCACATTCTACGTTTCAATTGTACTTGGAAGTATGACTGAAGAGGTAGACATCTCAAAACTAACACTACCTTCTGTTCTCTCTGTGTCTTTAGAACTTCGATTGATGATCAAGTGTGTTGTATGGGATGGGCCAGTGTCGGCACATGAAGGACTTAGAAATACGTTCAAAGGGTGCCTTCCCACGGAATGCTCTTCGTTCAACCATTTCTCCATCTCCCAGAACACCTGCCCGTCCCATTCCCATAAAGCTCTCCTTACCATCCAGTCCCACCTTTCCGAAAGCGGTCTTGAAATTCATAACTCCCCCCCTAGGGAGCAGTGATCAAAAAATCAACGAGCTACTTTGGGTCAGAAAAATATTCATAAAAAGTTACTACCACCTCCCTCCCCCGCCCTTTCACAGGCCAAACTTCTCGCGACATAAACGAGGGCGTCACAAGGAATGCCAGTTAAGCCGAAGAGGGTTTCTCCCTCCACGAATAAATAAGCCGCCAACGCAAAAACCCCAACACTAATATGTCATTATTTGTACCCACCCAACGAGGCGCGCATTCATTATCTGAAGGGGCTAATAAAAAACGCTGTTTGCCTCTCCCTCACTCCGGCACAAAAGAACGCAAACCCACAAAAGCAAAAAAAAAAACGAAATCAATCCCTAGTGAGGAGTAGAAAAACCAACCAAATTTACTACCGCCACTGAGAGCCTTTTTGTTTCAGTTTTCGTGGCAAATAAATGCGTTATTGAATAATAAAAAAATTGCGACGACGTCGGCGGCGACCGGAAGTGTCAGGCAGGACCCGAATAAATCCCAGCGATGGAGGACAGTCATTGTCGGAGCCGCCAAGAGGAAATTGAATGCAAACACAAACTGAATGCTCGCTGGAATGTGCTCAACTGGTCATTTCGCGTTTTATGCCGAATAAATAAGCTAAAGTGGCCCTCGAAAGAGGACGGGCAGCTTCTCTCATCAATTTGCGCTGATGTTTCAATTACAGCGAGGTCGCTCATCGATATGAAGCGAATTAATCTTCGAGTACGCATGGAGGACCTTAAGGACACTCGCAGTAACGCTTCTGGGAATAAAGTGATCTCTGTGCGAAGAATGGCAATGCAAATACCGGCTTATCAAGACAACCAAACACGCTCCATAGTCGCCAATCCAACTCAGACAGATGTGATGACTTATGACACCCAGCTGCCATGTCTGTTGCACTGTATGTTAAAATAATAATGCGTCCTCGATCTGTCGATAGCCCACCCCTGTCGCCGGTGGACACGTTCCACGACCATTCAATTGATAAAGCCAGCACCTTGCGTGAAGGCAATAATTCACTCAGATATGCGCCAGGACACTGATATTAATCACAGGAAATCCAACCGCTCATTTTGCCGGATAAGTCCAATTGCTGGTGTAATTCCATTAGCTGTGCCCATCCGGATTAAGTATTAAAAATAACAATTCATCCGGCCGCGTTCGGGGAGATAATTGAACCGAATTTCATTACTTGCAAGGACCAGCTGTACCGTTATATTCGTCATTTCCCTTTCATTATACCATAATTTCAATCAAATCCTGATTGCGTTCGCATCAATCGTTCGTGTTGTTATTTTTTTTTTCGTTTTTTCCATTTGTTATCCTCCCATCGAAGTGTGCAGAGTTAACTTGGATGTGGGTAATTGAGTGACACTCAGACTGGATGGTGGTTCCCCGGGAGGTTTGGCAGTTCGATCAATTTAAATATTAACAAGCCAAGCTTTAATGTTAATTCCGGTGGAAGTGTCGCTATGAAGACAAAATAAACCGCATTCTTTTCTGATTAATCGGGTCCGGTAATGTCAGCGGAGAGAAATGTGTTCAATGCCAAAAGTGATTTATAATTTGATTAAAGTTCGAAATTCGTTTTCGAGTAAGTTTTGTTTTTTTTTTTTATTTTTAATTCATTTTTATTTGCTCCAATCTTATATCTAACTTAATCCTAGACAATATATTTACTTCTAGCTTAGCTCTAACAATTCATTTGAACTTACTGACCCTATGCTTGTACTTTAAGCTAATCTAGTCTACTACTCTAATTGCCTTTCGGCCTGTACTATCGTATTTTTTTGTTCTGTCCGAGACGTATTAAATTATTTTTTTTGCCAAGAAAGCTTGAAAACTTGGCTCTTCTAAGACTATTTATAATACTTAAATTACCTAACCCACCCTAAACCTTTCTAAGCCATACTAAAACTTAAGCTATCTTAACTATGTCCGCAACTTACGGACGCGCGTGCTCTGAAGACCCCTTTTTCAATTTGTTTTTTTGTGTATATATATACTTTTTTTTGTACATTTTTCTGCTTAACCTACCTTAAACCTATGTAAATACGCTGTTAGTCCACAATACGGAAGGCATTAAACAAAGAAACAACAGCTACACTAACCGTCGGAAGACTATTGAAGAGCTGACGGCGTCGGTGGCTGGTTTTGATGCAACCATCAAAAGATACACCGCTCCTTAGCAGATTCCTCTCTATCTCGAGCGGGGATCGCTCTACTGAACCGGAGAAGCTCCTCTTGTTCCCGAACGACGTCAGGTTAGTATAAGAGCCGCTGTTACACTGTTCGGCGTACCACGTGGAAAATTATAGGACATGCTTCCACATCCTGTATCAGGCCGGTTTTATCGAAGTACAGGAAGGCCTCAGGTGGGACGAGGCCATTCCGTCGCACCCTTTCATGAAACATATCATTGGGGTAGTAAGCCCCGAAGTTGGTAGAAGTCATTGCTCGTTCCACATGCCTTCTTCTCAACTTCATGATAAAATTGTCTACTCTATTCACGTTTGCCTCGTTATGGAAGACCTCGTTGGAGTAATACTTCTTATAGTCAGACTCGGGTGTGAGATACAACTTGAGACAGGCCCTGAGGCACTGCACCCTCATCTCTGCCATCTGGGAAGGACTCACATGGAACCACATGGAGCAACCATAAACCAGTATATCCTTCACCCTGGTATCAAGTTGGCTGCTATGAAACAACCTCCTTGCCACAGCAAAGGCTTTTCTGGCTTTGGTCAGAGCAATCTCTACATGTTTGTCAAAATACAGGTACTGGTCCAACCATATGCCGAGATATCGAACTACACTCTTGACAGTTAGTGGTCGTCCCTGCGGATCAACTATGCCGAACTTACGCCAGTTTAGGCATGTGTCCCGCGAAGCCCTGTATAACGGGGTACGGGACAAAATAGTTTCGCACTTCTTATAGCAGCTTCCAGTCTTCGCAAAATCGCTGAATTTTATCGAAGTCACGTTGTTTATGATTTCCACCTTCGGGCTTGATCTGGACACTACAAGGTCATCGGCATACGCAAGGTTCTCTGTTGTTCCCCATACTCTTTCGAAAAAATTCAATTCAACGTTGGCGCTCTAATCTTTTCATATTCACTCCAAGACCTCATCCGTGCATTGGGTATAGCCGTATAATAAATCCCGACCTTGGGAGCACAAATAAAGGGTTCCAAATTATTTTTTTCAAAGTTAACGCCATTTGTGCAGTAAATTATTGACAACACTGAAAAAATAAAAACATCCTCTCGCGTAATGTTCGCAATAGTTTGTGGTCTTGTTGAATCCGCTTCTGCCATAGCGATCTCAATAAAGTGAGGATAAGCAGTTTTGGGCACTCAACCTTATTATGCACGATCTCAATTTGTTGCCCCTTTTTGTACCATAAGTACGTACGTTGCGGTGGGGTAGACGGCATTTCTGTGCTATTGCGCATGATTAAAGACGTTTAGAGATCGATGTTTTTCTGAGCATTTTTTTTTATATTTTTTAATATATACTGTTTTTTAAAATTAACATTTCTTAAATTTAGAAATAAAAACATAATTTTCTAACTAGAATGTCGCCCGGTTAGCGCTAAGCATGAAGCCAAGATCAGAAATAGAGATAAAGTATGATAGGCGTATGATGGACCTAACGGTAAATGCACAGCAAAAAGAAAAGAAAAATGAAAACGTGAAAAACTGGATACATGTTCAATTCCAGTCGTTGTTTGTTGGCGAAAACCCACAGAAACTAAAATGATGTATCCACTTTTGCTCGCTACTGTACATTAAACTGAGTTTGAACGGAATCCGCTGTTTTAGTATTAAAATTTTTTAAAAGTCAAGGTCTTATTCTGTTGCGCCTCTGCTGTTACATCACAATTAATTTTGTTGCAGGAGACGGTCCCATGAAGACAATGACTTGTCACAGTGCCTCTTTAAAATCATGGTCCAACGCTACCAGTGCCAAATTTTCTGGTGACAGATGTTGACCAACGGAGTATGAAAAGATTAGAGCGCTAACGTTGAATTGAATTTTTTCGAAATAATTGGGCAAAAATATATGTGGGAAAGAGTATGGGGAACAACAGAGAACCTTGCGTATGCCGATGACCTTGTAGTGTCCAGATCAGGACCGAAGGTGGAAATCATAAACATTCTCTACACATCACGATTTATTACAAGGAAGTTTAGTATTCAGAATTGCGTAAAAAGTGCTCTTTAAGCGACCTTGTAGGTTATCAGCATTGGATGTGAAACTAATTGCTGTGATGGGAGTCTAATCTGGATGTCCAGACTTTGCGTTAGTCACAGGATTCAATCGAGGAGCATCAACGACAAGAACTATCGTCGTGTCTCTTGCAAAATTCGAAATAAAATGCTGAACACGCTGAGAAGAGGAGGAAGTTGTCTATTCTCTGCTCTTTACTGCAAATTAAGCTTGTTCACTCAATTGCTTCACCTGCGGTAGACGTCATCAGAAATAATTCCACTCTGGGTCACTCTGGCCCACAATGGAAATTGAAACAAAGAAATCGGGCATAGCTCGCCCTGCTACAGCCATCACTCGACACTTGGAATTAAGTGTATCACAGAGCAGATTCGTGTTGGAATCTGGCACAATGGCCAAGGTGGACCTGAGCCCAGCACCTATACGAGCTGAGAGGACCTACAGTTTTGTGGTAACTCCAAGTGGTTCTAGACTCCTCGAGGCTTGTCAGTAACTCGAAAGCAGTGGAGTCATAAATCACAAATTCCTCAACATTCAGCGCAGGAGTCGATGCACCCGCTACCCACCCCTAGCATGTAAACTCTCTGCTTAGAGGATCAGGATCTATGCAAATCAAGTCACAAACGGAGGCATATTCCTTCACCTCCAGCCCAAAGCAATTAATTCACCAAAACCCATCTGTTGCGTCGCCAGCATCCTTCCAAGCTGAAGTGGTTTTCAGCCGGATTGTCTTCGGCTTTGCTGTTTATCACAAGCATTGCGGTAATCTCCATTCAGCAGCTGATTGCTGCCCCTGTTTGCAAATCGGAAGCCGCAGGTCTTATCCTTCCTCTCAGACGCACATTCAGATGACTTCGAGATGAGTCAGCAGGTCGTCCCGCTCTCAGTCGGACAAGCTTCAATTTGCTGAACGGCTGCCAGCCGGATTACCTAATACAGCCATTGGCTCTGCATTAACATTTGAATCATGAATGTAAACACATGTCGGTCTCTCTCGCCGTCGCGCCGACCCAACGTCATCGTCTTCGTCGTCGCACGTCATCGACTACCTACCGGCGGCGGTGCTACCTGCTTAGCTATTCTCGTGTTCAAACACACTCTCCTGCCGAAGGTACGGCTCAATTCAATTAACTCGTAAACAAACAGGAGTTATGCGTATTTGCACACAATAGGGCAAATAAATGTTCCACCCAAGCACCTTAATCGTGTGCTCAACACTTTCGCAGGACCGCTTCCTCGGGTGGCGCTGCACGACGCAGTGTTTGTCGACTGGCGAGGTGAACTGAATGACTGCGTGACCTTTTTGCCCTGGAACTCGTTAAGTTGCGAAATGTGCCTTTTTGGCCAGTCGAGGGCGACGGCAATCAGAGGCCGAAGGGAAGTCACAAAGGAAACGAAACAGAGCGGATGGCCTAATGGCTTGGGCATGGCACATTGGTACCTCGTCGTTAGGGTTAATAACGAGATGAAGTGATGGGTTAATTAGTGAAGGCATCTGTTGACGAAGGCGATGTTCAAATGTATTTGAGGTGTGTTTACTGGGATTGTGATGACGTGGAAATGAATTTGGTCTCGCGATGGAAGTCACAGTGAGACAAGTTAACATGAGCGTCAGAACGACGCTACAAGCTCCTGCCAGCGAAACGGCTCAAGAATTAATGGAGGTGTAGCTGTCTAGAGAGCAGAACAGGCATAAGTGAGAAAGACCGAATAAAATGACTTCGTTCCTGGTCCAGAGAGCCGGACGGCAGCATCATCAGGCCGAAGTTAGGCTGAGGGCAATGTTAATTTTGGCTGAACAAGATTAGGTCGCGATTTAGGTGTACGACGGTGAATCAGTTACTGGTCGCGTTTGGAAACAGGTGACGGTACAGAGGCAAGCTGGGATTGCCGACGTTCATACAGAATTCCATGTCGATCCACAGACCAGCTGGGAGATGCCAACTGTTTCAAGACAACGTTTCAGGTCAACGTTGCCAATTGTTTCGAGACACGAGTTGCACGTACTGGTTCATCCTCGTACAAGGCCCTGCTGCTCTGACACCTGCTGAAGTGTTGCCAGCATAAGCAAATGGGCTTCTGCCGACTGGAACCTTATAAGAGATCTGATTCGGTCCTGTGGTCAAGTAGTAATGCCCAGCAGTTTAAAGAATTTGTCGAATATGACGATAGCTGAAGTGAGTAACCCAATTTTGAGACCCGAACGCATTGGCAGTGAAGAAGATTTCGGCGGCAACTACAATGTTGAGGATCCAGATTGGTGGGAGCTCCACGTTTCAATACATCTTAGCCGAGCCACAAAAATGGTCAACGAAGCTGCTTCTCGCTTCTAAAGGGTGACAGCTGTTGAAGTTTCCAATGACATAAGCTGTCATCATGCCTGGTGTCCCCTTAGACGCATCGTGGTGGGACACTGTTAACCAAATAATGTCTGTTAAAGAGGCGGTTCAAAGTGCATGATAAAATGTACTGTCATTGAACGCATTTGAGTACGTTTTTTCAACTGGATGAGTATGCCGCCTTACCAAAAGGGAGGGAACGCTGGTTGGACTATCGAGTCAAATAGTTTTCTCGGCTGCTCTGAGAGAGAATTCCGCGTCTGCATTTAGCCTCTATCAGCGAACTCCTACTCTCACCTCCACGTGGTGAAATCTGGGAGCCGATCACCTTCGATCGAAGATGGGGTAACCAACCACCGTGGGACGTCGTTGGCGGCTTCTGACGAGAAAGGGGGGAGACTGAGTTTGTACCAGGGCTCATCTCTCTTTATGGATGGCGTCGGAGGAGCTGGAAAACTGCCTGGCCAACGGCGGGATCCGAAACTCCAGTCAGAAGGAGCTACCTGGTGTGTAGTCCTTCAACAGCTACTTCGACATTTTCGGAGCACAGGGGCCTTGGAATTGAGATGGCGGCGGAAGATCCCTATAGCTTTAGGGACAACGGCGGCGCTCACAGCCTCAGCGAGGTTAACGACACCGGATAAACTTTTACCCTTCGCTCGATGATTAAAGAATAGGGCATGGCCTCCCTGTTGGGGGATGTGAGAAAGGTTAACTCCGTCACCACGTAAAAATTGTATGTTTCAGGGACAACCTACTGCCTCGGATACGGACGGAATTAATATTAACGACCCCAGCAAACGATACAAGGACAACGATGTTCGGTTCTGCACGTGGAATGTTAGGTCCCTTAACAGACCACGTAGCTATAATTTCGAGGTAATCAAGGATTTCGTCTAGCTCGGCTCCGCAGTAAACAGTCCGAAAAACATCAGTAATGAGATGAAATGCAGAGTAACTCTTGCGTTGTTTCTATGGGCCCAAGAGGCAATGGAGTAGTAGAGCCATCTCTCGAAGAACCAAGCTGACTTTATACAAGACCTTGATCATCCCAGTCCTGCTGTACGGCGCGGAGGCATGGACAATCTCAAAAGCGGATGAGGAAGTCCTTGGTCTCTTTGAGAGAAAAGCTCTGCGTGCGATCTTTGGTCCCCTTTGCGTTGACGGATTTTGGAGAAGATTCAACCACGAACTATACGGGCTGTACAGTGACTTGAGTATAGTCGGGTCCCACGCCTAAGATGGCTAGGCTATGTAGAGGGTATGGACAACTCGTATCCGGCCCGAATAGTCTTCGACTCCGGATCCATGGGACAACGTAACAGAGGACGCCCGCGTTTAAGGTGACGCACCCAGGTGGAGAAGGACCTCAACCAACTTGACGTGCGGCACTGGAGACAGCTACCCAGAGACCGTGGTAGCTGGAGTCCACCCCGGACTGTAGGGCCAAAATAAAGAAGAAGAAGGACACACACAATGCCAAAATATGTGCATGAAATATTATTTTTTGCTTTAAGTGAATGATTTTTTCATTTGCGTGTACTTTGGACTATCGAGAAAATAAAAATTCTCATGGGAGAGAATTGAATGAATGAATGAAACTATTCGATAGTTGCAATCATTCAGTTAATAACCAGCGATAGTCCAAGTCGTTCGATAGTTCCCATCACAATCTAGAACCGTCAGCGTAGCAGTCGACGTACCTACCCACTACGACTCAGCGGCCAGATTCAGATGAATTAAACAAATATTACAAGCTGTCCAACTTTAAAATGTCATGCGGCAGAATCTGAGGATAAAGTTTCGGACTCTAAACGCATACCAATCATGTCTGAGTGCAGTACTCCAAGCATTTCTATTAATTAATTGTTTGTTGCTCATGTTGATGGGGTTTTTCTTGCGACAATGAAAATACAAATTGGGGCATTTGTAAACAATCTAGAGCGAAAATTATTGTTGCCGACAGCTCGCTGTGGCTAAAACCACGATCGATTGAGCCACTGACCGACCTGTTTGAGCACCGGTTGGCTTTAGTGACTAATGACCGTCGTCGTTTGGTCGTTTAGGGCAGAAGATTAAATTTTAAGAACCATATCGAGAATAAAAATTCAAAGACATTCCCTATTTCAATTCGTCACATCTGAGTGAGAGCTGATCATTTAAAAATTTGAATTGTCTCAACCCTAGCATGGGCACCTGTTTTTGGGGCGGTAACATAAACTACTGGGCCTCGATACGTGGTTTATTTTATGAAAAATATATTAGAATTAATGGGCTCAAAGAACGTCAACGCAAGAAGTCAGGGAGTTTAGATTCTGTGGATTTATAGAAAAGTTATAAATGTTCAAACTCAAATTGGGTCTGATTATGCCCATACTAGGGTTAAGACAGTATTCCTAAAGGAGCCTACGATAGATTTCACATCATCCCGAAAATATCCAATTTGTGGTGAAATGCGTCCCCTTAAAAATAACTCACAATTCGCGTCGCCTTCAATTCTTAAACACCTTCAACTGCAGTAGTCGATTGAAATGGCAGCTGTTTTAGCAAATGCACAAACCTCAAGATCAAACAAATTGCCAAAAGATGGCGGGCACTCGATTTGCAATAAACGCTTGCTTTGCTCATTGTCTTACGTCAGGACCTCAAGGAAACCCCCTAAAGGTCCATATAAAGTTTATGATGAAGATTATAACCCTGTTTTCGTAAGAAATCTTAAAATTACAGACACGTGAGCAGAATGCGTCATAAATCGGAAGCGGAAGCCATATACTCACGCCTTCCAGTCTCAGACTTAAGTTCCACATTTCAACTTAACTCAATCAACCGTCTCACAATGATCGTGGTTTATCCCAAATCCACTACTTCCCCTTCGGATTCCCACCCAAACCCGTGGTCTGAAAAATTTCCCTAATTCCCCTCTAATCTACGCACACAGGAAAACCAAACAAAAAGCACGGAAAAGAATAGAAATTTTATTGTGACCATTAATTCTAATCGATGATTTCAACAGACACATGCCGAGTTTTACGATTTAGCGCCGTCTTATTCGAAAACCCAACAGATCCGATACGCGCTCGTCGATCCGTACCGCGTATCGCTACGTAACGCGTACTTGATAAATTCCAGGGAATATTCTGGGTTACTCATTCATAGGCACCCGTGCGTGCTGAGGAGGATAACCCAAGAGGAGGATAAACCCGAATGTTGCAAATTATATGTAAACATCGGCGCATGGCCGTCTCAAGTGGTTTCCGCTCTACACATCTACACAACTTGCTCGGGCAGGCGCCTCCCAGGTAGAAAAAGTGCGATCGATGACTTAGATTTCCCATGCCCAGCACGGGCCAGTCCAGCCTTGCAATCGCGCTACATATTTGCGGAAAATCTGTGGAAAAGATGAAATCTACAAAAATCCGAAAGATTTATCGTGCTTTCCATGTTGTGGCAAAAAATGTGTTCGATTTCCCAAAGAGGCGATTACGAGTGTGGGGGAAATTGGTGAGATGTTTGGAAATTGGTGGGTCATTTTGTGATTGCGAGGGAAGCCCCTTCCGGTTTTTTTTCGATAGCGTTAATGACGTCGCCTCGGGGGATTTTAGATTGATCCAAGTGCGATGCGGCAATTTGCTTGAGTCTGAGGATCAATGCTTGCGATCTGAAATTTGGTTAATTGCATTTACGATCGATTGAATTATGTGTTGTCACGATCTGTTTGCCGGGACAGCTGATTGATCAATGATTTGAATCAACTTGTTTATTGATAGAGATCCTGGCTGTGATCACGAAGATGAAAGCGAGGATCACTTTTCAAAGGATGTAAGGAGGTTCTTACTAGTTGGACTAGACTTGATTAGTGATCACCTAACGTCCTGTCGATCAATAAAATATCGATCGAACATAACATTTTATCTGCTATTTCGTTGTCGTCATTTAATCCAAACCGATCATAAAATAAAGCCAACAAGGATGTAGATCAGGCGGACATCAGGTAGAGAGACAAAAAACCCATGAGAGGAAAGGAGAGAGAGGATGATCCAATGAGAGCAAAATTATGTAGTTCTAGTTAGGAATCGCATTGATTCTCAATCAGCAAGATCAAACGCCATCATGCTTAATTAGCCGCAAAAGCTCGATCATGAAGTAAATTAGGATCTTGAAATCGGAGATGGACATTGAATCAGACGAGGAGTATGTAAATATTTGAGAAACCCATCGAATCTAAAGAACCGATAGCTAATTAAGGAAAAAAAGTCATAAATTAATTTGGTAAAACCCAGGAATCATCCGCCAATAAGGAATAACCCCAGAGCACTGATCCAGTCATCGATTGTTAGGATGGACGATACGATCCCTTGCCCGACAAAACAAGGCGAAGCTTGGCTGGGTCCCTGGACACAGGGGGACGGCAGGCGACGAATCCACAGATGAGCTCGAGAGGGCTGGCTCGGAATCTGTCCCGAACCATAGTATAACGTCAATTGGACAGCAGCTACAACTAGATTAATAAATGGGCAAACTTACTTCGCTTAGACCAGTGGACATATGGCCATGGTGTTAGCTAATCCAAACGATTTTTTTTTTTTTTTTTTTTTTTAATTCATTTTTATTTTCCGAATTCATGAAGACTTACATACTAGACAAAAATGCTTAAAACTAGTTGGACGAACATTTTTACTATTTCTAACTTACTGGCCCTCGGCAGGCACTCTAAGCTAAACTTAATCTTATTCTATGTCTTTCGACTTAAACTAAGGATCTATGCATTTAAAGAAAACTTGCTTTAACTGTACAACTTAATATTAAGAAAAATTTGGAAAAAACTTAATAACAGAACTGGATATACTTAAAACTTATATACTAACTTACACGCTACCTTAAAAATAACTTAAACTAACTTAAGGTAAACTACATGCATATACATATGTATATATGAATATATAGACATATGCATATGTATATGTAATGATATATACAATGTATACACATAGGTACACAGTGGTGTACGTATGTGAATACTCACTTTTTTTTTTTTTTTTTTTTTTTTTTATTATTATTTTTTTTTTTTTTTTTTTTTTTTTTTTTTTATTATTTTTTTTTTTTTTTTTTCATTATTTACAGCTTACATCTACCTTAAAAACTACCCTAGGCTATGTAGGCCGGCCATAGGTTGCATCTAATTGCTGCAAGACATTGACCGACTGGTCCCCCATTCGGGGATACGTACTACCCTTTCTATCCCGGGTCTAAAGGGTTCGACGAGGGAGTTCCCTCTCTCCCCAGCCACCAGAATTTTCGATGTTGCAATGCAACATCCCGAACATCTCTCCTTGATACCGCCGTACTGAACCGGAGGAGACCCTCCTCAGCTCGTTGTGCGACGGAACGGTCGTGGTTGAGTCGCCCATCCACAGTTGAACGGGCTATGTGGAAGATGAGCGGTACCGCATTTATATTTTGTAACAGTCCGTTTTTGTCTAAATGGAGAAAGGCTTCTGGGGGGACGAAGCCGTTGTGACGTACCCTTTCGTGGTATTGTGCATTGGGGTAGTAAGCCCCCGAGATCAAGTTATTGACCGAGTTCATCGCTCTAGCAGTATGACCTCGAATCAACTTCAACATGAAATTGTCTACTCTTATCAGGTTTGCCCTGTTATATAAGACCTCATTGGAATAGTATTTTATGTACTGGGACTCTGGAGTTCGATAAAGGCGAAGGCAAGCCCTAAGACAAGCCCTCTCAAACAACCGAATCTTTTCCATCAAGCTTGCACTCACGTTGAACCACACGGGACAGCCATAGGTGAGCATTGGCCGGATGAGAGCCATGTAGCAGATAACCTTCACCCTCGCATCGAGTTGGCTGTTGTAAAACAGTCTCTTTGTAAGGGCAAAAGCGCCTCGGGCCCTGGCCAGAGCCGCATCTACATGTTTGTTAAAATATAGATACTGATCTAGCCAGATCCCCAGGTATCTGACTACAGTCTTTTGCGCCAGTGGCTCCCCGTGTCTTCCAACGATTGAGAATTTTCGCCAATTCTTTTTCGTATCCGCCGAGGCCTTATACAACGGCGTCCTGAACAGAATGGTTTCCGACTTCCGGAAGTTGATACTCAACTTCCAGTCATCGCAACTTCTCATGAATGAATCGAAGTCACCCTGCGTGAGAGTAGTGATTTCCTCGATCTTTTTGCCTGATCTGTACACGATCAAGTCATCGGCATACGCAATTACGTGAGGAAGAGAACTTATCAGATCGCTCAAGTAAATGTTGAACAGGATCGGCGAATTAACGGCACCCTGTTGGAGACCATTTTTAACTTGGAATACACCTGTCGAGGTCACGTTGCCATTTTTGACTACGAACCGTCTACCGGTAAGCATGTTACACAGTAGGTACAGCAGTGGTTTGCTAATGCCTAGCCGATTGATCTTGTAGAAAATACCTTCTAACCATACGGTGTCAAAGGCCTTCTCCAGGTCAATCAAGCAGGCACCCGTACATTGTTTCTGGCTCTTGTTCCATTGGATATCCGACACCAGTTTCGACGCGGCATGAATAGTGTCATGCCCCGCTTTGAAACCGAATTGGTTATCCGGAATTATATTTTTGTCCTTAGTCCAGTTGATCAGAGTTCTATTGATCACCTTCTCGAATACCTTACTGATGTTCGGAAGGAGACTAATTGACCGGAGGTTGCACGGATTCGAAGAATCTTTTCCTCTCTTGGATATGGGTTGCACAATCGCAGTTTTCCAATGCTCTGGATAATGTGCATTATTCAAAGCATTGTTAAACAGGATTGTGTACATATTAACCACTTCCAGGGGGAGGTGTCTTAGCACAATGTTGGAGATCCCGTCGATTCCAACAGACTTTTTCTTTTTTAATGATTCGAAGACCGCTTGGAGTTCTGTCTTCGATATGAACGGGGGATGAACCCCTTCGTCGGCGATGGCATTATCTGCCATGTTATCATCATTGAACACGACAAAGCCAGTGTTCTCAGATCGCCATTGTTGCATTTCTTCTCGAAGTTGAGAGTTGCTAGCCAGTACGCGGTTATCCAACTCGTGGTTCGGGCGAACGCTCTCATTCACCTTGTACACTTCTTGGAAGACCGCGCCTAGTACCTCCATTTTTTCTTGCGGATCTTCAACCACAAAGAAGTTATCGTCGAGTACGGCGTTATCTGGATCAATTCCTGCTGTAGTCAGTACTTGTTCGTTGTTCGTCGTTCTGGAAAGCTTAAGACACGGAAGATCGCTATATTTACTACGAAAGAATTTATTAATTTGCGGGAACATACTCGGATTGTTAGATCTTACAGCCCGAATCTTATCATTCCAGTACGAATTAACAGAAAGCCTGTAATTCTGGACAATTAACGTTTGAATATTTTTTATTAGCGATTTCAGTGTCCTAACTTCCTCGTCTCGCCTGTCAGTAAACCGCCTGTACAAGGTTTTTAATCTTGACAGGAGTCTACTTTTACGTTGGTGGAGTGCGTCGATAGTCGCATTGCGGTACAAGTTTTCGTTGTTTGTCCGTGTATACCGAGGTATAGTAATGTCCATAGTTCGTTTAATTGTCTCGTCCAATTGAATTAGATACATGTCAATCTCTTCGTTTGACAAGTTTCTATTGGACGGTATGTGAAGCGCGTTCGAAGAGAGTGCTCGCGTCATTTGTCTGGAGAAGCGTGTCCATCGTGCCCTACTGTAGTTGTAGGTGTACGTTTGAACATACTCTCCTAATTCCGCAATGTCGTTGGGGATCTTGATTTCGGCACTGAGTCCGCAATGGTCACTGAGATACACGAAAGTGTTCAAACAGTTTACCGTCTGTGCGTTTGTGTCTGTTAGCTGCAGTCTTGCGTCTAGCAGTAGGAGATCCAGATACGACCCGGTTCTGGGGAACGACGAGATCTCTGTTGCTTTCAAATCGAGTCTATACTCGACACTGTGTAAGCAAAACCAGCTGTAAAGCTGGTCCCCTCTATTGTTGGAAATTGTGTTTCCCCAATATCCATGTGGGGCATTTAAGTCCCCGGCCAAAATAAAATAGTTCTCCTCCGAGTCCAGCCTCAGACATCGAAAGAGTGAATCGAGCTCTGATATGGTTGTACTGGAACTAGGGTTGCCAGAAGAGTAGACCGACACAGCATACAACCTCCTTCCACTGCGGAGCGAAATGCACACGATGCAGGCCTCCAACTCTTGAAACCTTCGTACTTCACTACTATACACTACCTTGTGTTTAATGTTATTTTTTATGAAGATCGCAACACCGCCTCCACCACTGGAATTGGGCCGGTCTCTTCTAACAACATTATAATTGCTGTGCTCCAGTATGCCTCTCCGAGTTAGCTTGGTTTCGCTAATCAGCATCAGCTCTGGGCTTTGATCGTCCAACAATCTATAGAGCTCGTGCTAATCCAAACGATTAATCAGGCCTTATTCAGATAAGGAAATACTCCATCTCAAAAAAGAAGGCATAAGATTGCTAAAGAGCTTTCATACCGGCCACTGAGGCCTGAAATATCACCTTAACAAATTAAACCTGTGTCCAGACAAGGTTTGTCGGCTTTGCCTAGAAGGGAGACTTCTGAGCACATCTTGTTCGGCACTAATTTGGCTAAGGAAGTGTATCATAGGGAGCTACTAGGCTGAAGTGGCCGACTGCCGCGCATACAAGCACCCGACACACTTAGGCCAAACATAGGCCCATTGTGTTACTAGGGAGCTACTAACTGTAGTGGAATTAAAAAATGCCTTCATCGCATGGGTTGTAAAAGAGGGGATCAAAAAAATGGACGGTAAAGACCAACAAAACGAGCAAGCAAACATCAAGTGAAACCTCGGGGGCATTGGGGATCTGCCAATGAATAGAAAAAGGCAAGAGTCCTGCTCGACATTTACAAGCAGACAAAGGCCTTCTCCAGCGACACCAATGTGCGGACGATCAACGAACATCAGTGAAGATCAGTAGTCTCACTCAATCGAGTTTTATCGATTTCACTTATCTAAGGCATGTTTTTGTTTATAGAAATTACCAAATAGGATAGCAGGGGGAAGTCCACTTAATACTAGGGTTTGTGTAGGGGATTCATTCTGACTTAGCAGCTCTGTCCGTCTGCCTGATGTGTTCAGAGTAGATCTGTTGCCAATCTTACTTCGACGAACTTTGTGGGCTGGTGGAAGAATTGGACACCATCAGGCAAGACGGTACTCTAAACCAAATTGGTATAGTGACCCTGCCCTATGATAATTTGTAGATGTGACATACAATGTGAATTCTAAAGCTTGGATTCAGGGAAACATGTTGTCGATGTGAAATGTGAGTAAAACCAAGCAGTTTTCTACAATAAACAGTGGAATACAGTGGACTAAGTCGAATTGTCACGGGATACCATAATTTGTTCGAGTTAGAGCGGGTTAAACTTAGGGAGAGTCCACTGTAGGTACGGAGGTCATGCCCCTGTAACCCCAAGTAGGCACCTACCCCAAATCCAATAGTGACCCAGGCAGGGGGGTTGCAGTGAAGTGGTAGTGAATTTTATGACGGTAATAAAAATTACGATATAAGGGTATGACGCTTTACCTCAGCGACATTATGCCCAATGTTAATATTCGGCTTAATGACTCTTTCGAAAGCGTCATTAAACCAAATCGTTTTATTTGACACAATATCACGGCACCGCCAAAGAGCATTATAGTCAATTGACATTGCAAGTCCCCACGCGGGAGCATATGCACCAAAGTCATTTAAGTGGATCTTGATCACTAGAGATCACAGATCTCTTGAAACGGGTCCGCAGATCTTGTCAAGGCGTTAGGCAACAATGATAAAAGAGAGAAGATCACATGAAATTCAATAGCTGCAAACGACTGGCTGAGCGGAGAAATGCTTCCTGAAGTCAGCTTCGATCACAGGGACACCATGCTCATTATTCCAAAAGACATGTAAGCATATTTAAAAAAGCTATGAATTGTGTGCTGTCAGCTACATTGGAAGCTCCCTTGAAATCAATTGCGAATGAACAAGTTAGTTTATTAGTCTTCGTCCACAAAAACCGAAATAAATACTGCTTCTATATTTTTGAAGCGACATTTTGGAAGTGCGTAGATGCTCTGGGCATCTATCCATCATCTGATGTCCACCAATTTGATTACATGAACATTTTAAAAGGGGGTGTAGACGTTGGTTTTATCAGTCTACTGATCGATTGGCTTTTCGTTTGCATGTCGCTTCCACATCATCCGCACCCCGCCCCCAAAGCATTTTGCAAAGTCATATGGCACTAATGTCTCCATCATCACGACTGCCGAGGATGCCTTCCGGGTATGCCTAGGCATTGGACCGCTTAGCAGGCCCAGATCGTTTAGGTGGGGCCAAGTCTCAAATCTTGCGCTTGGGGAATGCGCCAGATGTGGAAACTGCGGGTAACTGAAGATCACCGAAGAATGTGGATGTTAAACTTCAAACTGATGGCGCAGTTGGTAGAGTCAGTCTCTGGTCGAATCCCAGTGAAAGCAAAGTTAATACGTTTTTATCTGGTTTTCAAATCTGGTCCAGCCGTTGGGATCAAATTCACGGCTCTATCTCTGAAGTAGTCAATTAGTGGTAGAAGTCTGACTATGGGACCCATATGGTCTAACCTAAAGTGGGAAGAAATGCATTTCTAGTGCTACTCGCACTGGGTTACCTTAGTTTTCTTATAACAAACTTGTGTCATTGATCATATTTCACAGCTCTATGGAGGCTATTTCCCCTCTAGACCTAGCATCACAAGGAGATTTGCTTAAACTATCGCATGAGTCCCCCATTTACGTATTTTCTTTCTCGGAACTGTGTCACAAATATCAAATATCAACGCCATTTTACCACCTTGCCATCTAGTAAGACACTGGACGTTGATCTAACTAGCTGAGTAGGTGTCAGAATTTTGAACGGTATCCAGGGAATTATTGATTGGAAGGTCCTGGTAATCACTGGTGGCTACTTGATGAGATTAATTGTGAAATGTGATATGAAATATGCAACATTTCGTTTAGAGTCTGAGAAGTATTTAATTTGCTGAGAATGGTATTTCCGGATAAGTGGCCACGGAGACGGCCAGAACCACGGTATACTCCAAATGTGCAAGACGATGTACGACGACTTGTTGGCTCCACGCACAAAGACAATACAAGTCTTCTGTAGAGAGAGCCTATAGAGAGTAATAAAGCATGATCCTTCGTAAGTCCTGAGCCATGGTCGCAAAAAAAAAAATGATAAATTGAATCATCAAGAGCGGCTCTATGAATTAACTTAAACAAATTCAGCAGCTACAACGCGGTCTATTTGAAATAAAATAAGAAAGACAAGTGATAAAGCGTTGTGCTTGGATACCATTTTCGTATTCTTATTGTTAATTTCTTGATAAAAAAAAAATTACCACGGCGATGTAAATTTGTAGATTTCTTATACAAATTATTTTATATTGCAAAATAATAATGAAATCATTTTTTTATAAATTAAACTTATTTAAAAAAAATTCCCAGACTTACCAGAGCGATTCCCCGACCAACGGCAGTTGTAACCAATCTCACAGTAGAATTTCCACAATTCACGGCTTACCCAGGAATTCCCATTCAAATATCGAACGCAGCTTAACCAGCATCAGGGATGGTTAATTTTTAACCCAACGATGGACGTCTTCGTCTAGAAAGTGGAAAAAAAATATTCAGCAATAAAAAAAATACCCACAACACGGGTAAAGCCTCTTATTAATTAAGAACTCTTAATTCGGGAAGACTTTTTTATTTTAATTCAAAAATTACCTCTTGAGCAGGAAGTGAGATTGGGGGAGACTAATCCTTCGGATCATAATAACCGCAATCAATGAACACTTTTGCGTAATCACCCCACTTTGTGGATATTGCCGATCTTAATTACCGCAAAATCCTCCGATCGACACACAATTTCCCTCAACAGTACCAAAATTCCCATACGTTCCCCTGCAATCTGGAGCAACGAACGATCGGAAATATCTCATCATGGCTTGTGGCACAACCTAACAATGTCAATAAACCGGATGTGATAGCATCGCAAGTCTACCATCGCATCAGGCGATGATCAAGGGGAACAAAAAGATCCCGGCGCCGGCTGTTAAAACCCAAAAAAGGATGCAATTTTACCCAAGCAAGCGGTAGGTAGACAGCAGTCCCAGGGAATTTCCTCGTCATTATCCGTTCGAGGGCTGCGGTATAAAAGGGCGTCGCGACCAACCATCAGCATCATTTCAGTCACACACTTCACAGAGTGAACATCATCCCAGAAAACAATTTAGTATTCTAAACAGCAAAAGAAAAAAAAATGGAAGGAAAATTCGTGATCCTTATTATCAGCCTTGTGGCGTCCGCTGCGGCAATGCCGATTTACCCGTCGGACTTCCTCATGTGGTAAGTTGTTTAGAGCGCACTCATCCCGGTGGACAAGTTACTAATTGATTTCTTTCTTCTTTTTTTAGGAACTACTTCTTGCAGCAACAACAGCAGCAGCTTCAAATGATGCAACAAGTCATGCAACCAGTCCAGTTCCCGACATTCGGAGGAATTCAGATTCCAGGAAACATGCCATTCATTGGAGAGTTCCAGTTCGATGTACCTGTTCAGGCGGTTCAGCCCCAAAGAATCATGCCAACCACTACGACAACAACCACCACCACCACGAGGAAGCCTACGACCACAACAACTACGACAACCACCACCACAACCAAGCGCCCTCGTACCCGGCCCACCAGGCGCCGTCCATCAGTCAAGCAATCCACACCAACAGTCGCCGAAACCCTCAAATCGGAGGTGTCCAAGGGAATCTTTGAGATGGCACGCAACATCCAAGCGAACATCCTCGCCAAGGACCCCCAGTCGACCGGAAAATTCAATGTTTTCTCCCCGATCAATGTCGCCGCTGTCCTGTCGCTCCTCGAACTCGGCGCCAAGGGCCAGACCCACCAGGAGTTGCAGCACATTCTCAGCTTCGACAAGACCCCGTCCACCGAACGTCCGCTCGACCGCCACTACGCCCTGGGCCAGATGCTGGAATCCCTCCTGCAGACACAGACGAACGCCGAAGGCGAAGGAGCACAAATCGATATGGCAAATGGAATTTTCATGCAAACCGGCTACAGCATGAACCCGAACTATCGCAGTGCCGTGGACGCGATTTATCAAAGTCAGCTCACGGCTCTGGACTTCCAGCGCCGGCCGGCAGTGGCTACCCAATTCATTAACGACTGGGTGAGTGAGCAAACGAACGGAAAAATCGAGAATATCCTTGCGAACGGCATTGACAGTAGCAGCACCCGGATGATGGTCGCCAGCGCGGTGTACTTCAAAGCACTCTGGACGTCCTCCTTCATCCCACAAGCCACATCAAAGCGTGCATTCTACCCCAACGGCAGGAGCGGCAAAAAGATCATGGTCGACACCATGGGCAATGGTGGCCACTTCGAGCACTACTCCTCCCAGGAGCACGACTGCAGCATCGTGGCCCTCCCATTCAAGGGCGACGCCACCACCATGTACATCGTCCTCCCCAACCAGTCGAACGTCGAGAAGCTGAAGCAGCTGCAGAAGTCCCTAACTGCCGACGTCCTCGAGGACATGATTTCCAAAATGAAGATGCAGAACGGCATCGTAACCCTACCCAAGATGCACCTGACCGACACCCTCGATATGAGCGACATCATCGGCGATCTCAGCGTGAAGAGTGTGTTCGACGGAGCGCGCAGCGATCTCAGCGGCATCACCGACCACAGCCACATGGCCGTCGACGGATTCGTGCACAAAATCGACTTGACCATCAACGAGACAGGAACTGAAGCGGCGGCAGCCACTGCCTCCAGCTTGACTCGCGAAGAATTCCAATTCGAGTTCCGCGCCGACTCGCCGTTCATGTTTGTCCTGCGCCACGATGCCACCAAGCTGCCCATTTTCTACGGCTCCGTCCTCGAACCAGTGAACGTTTAAACTGGCCACATTGACTGCGCGGGAAAGGTTCCTGCTTGTTACTTATTTATTCATGTACATATCTAGCTTTAAGATTGAGTTGATGAAATAAAGATTTAAAAAAAATACTTGTTTTTTATTTGCTTTGGAAGAGATTCGGACAATTTTCAGGCTTTTGAAATGGTTACAAGGTATCCAGGGCTTTCATTTCGATTTGATTTGGTGCACGGATGATTTAACATGACGAAGACCAAGATAAGTCTGTAATTTCTTCTCAAAGTTATTACATAGCTTTTGCTTCACTTGGCGGGGTAAGACGTCGTCGTTTTTGGCCACAGAACGAAGCTTGAATCGTCTGAGTGGAGTCAACGCATTTATTTTGACAGCTAATGAGCGGCGAGTCTTTTTATCTATAGATTTTTGTTTTAAGACTGTCAACGCGGGTGAGGTAGAGGCATTCTGGACGATCTCTTTCACTCCGCCAGCCATTCGGCAAGGCAAATAATATCCATTTTTAGAAGCAAGCAACATCGCAGCTTGTAAAATGAGTCAGTCGCAGTATTTCCTTACCTACCTCTGACTGATCTGCTTGAGTACTGAGAAGGAGCAACATCTTCTGGCTAGGCCCCTTGATCAGATTTTGTCGCATCAAATACCGCCATTTATCGAAAGTAATCGATAGCAGATGACATGTCCTGTGTCTCTTTCGTTCGCACATTTTTTTTTCTTTTTCCTTTATTCTCAATTTTATATAATCTATAAAACAGTAGTTATAACAATCCATGAAATATAAGTTAGGAGAATAGTTATAATTTAATATATGGGCGGCGCGACAGTCCGAGGTGGACCTGGGCCTAGCTTTTCTGGGACCACGTGTGTTGCGCATGCTATTGTTCTTTCACGAGTGGAAGGGACTTACAGTTTAATGCCGACTCCGAACGGTGAAGTTGAGAACCTTTTTCTAGACAGGAGAACATTGTCAGTGACTCGAAAGAAGTGAAGCCGCGAATTATCAAAGGTGGTAAATTCGGGTATCGAACCTGACAACCTCTGCGTAGGAGTCGACGCACTTACCCACTACGCCACGGCGAGTTATATACCCGGGACATACCACAAACTGAGGGCACAATAGTAGCTACGTTCGCAGACGATACGGCTAATCTGGCTACGGAAAGCACAATCGAGCCCGCTATCGTAAAACTGCAGCACGCTGTAAATAAAACTTGCGGTTGGACAAAACTCTGGCGCATTGCCCTAAATGAAACCAAAGCCACGCATATTAATTTTACCCACAAAAGCATAGACAATATACCCGTCTTCATTAACTCGGTACAAATATCGTACACAAATGAAGCCAAATATCTCGCGATGACGTTGGATGCTAAGCTTAAATGGAAGGCGCACGTAAAGAAAAAACGTGACGAACTTGAGAATCGATATAGAGAAATGTATTGGCTACAAGGACGACATATCAAGTTAAGCGCGTAAAATAAACTGCTTATATATAAGCAAGTCTTAAAGCCTGTGTGGACCTATGGTATACAACTTTGAACTAAAGCAAGTAACAGAGAATTCATACAGTCGTTCCAAAACAAAGTTATAAGGGCTGTCGTGAATGCTCCCTGGTATCTACCAAATAATGATATGCAAAGGGATCTAGAGATCGCAACCGTGGACGAAGAAATAAAAAACTTCGCGAGGAAGTCAAGAATTCGACTTCATGGTCATTGCAACCATGCCATACTCCAAACACTGGACATGGGAAACCACGTGCCAGAGATAACCTATAATAGAGATATCCAACTTCTACCTCCCTTGCCCCTTGACTTCATCTGACAGGGTTTTTTTTACGCTTTTTGTCCCTTGTCTGTGAATACGTGTGAGCTCTTGAGAACAGCTGTGGAACAGCTGATACCCTGAGAATGGGGTGAATTAGAGTTCTTATTTGAAAATTCGCTCGTTATTTGAATGTTTTTTCAAATTTCGGTCTTCAATTTTCAACACAGTATGGAGGGGTAAACGAACGAACAAAGCTTATGTTCATGAAGTCGATTCATTAAGACTTTGAGCAAATTTCAATCAGAGATACTAGGACATAATTAATGAATGTACAACATAGTGTGAATTTTTGCATATAAATAAAAATTAATAATACATTCACACGTTCAGGAATTCTCTTCCAAGCGCTTCTATTTGCAGACGACATTGTGCTGTTGGTAAAATCACCAGAGCCTCTTCAATTGATGATTAATAAGCTATGGAGTCTACTTGACAAAAATCAAAGAACTTACAAAAATCAAAGACAATATTATTCAAAAGAGGAGGCGGTAGAACAGCGCGTAATGAGAAATTGCATTATAATAGAATAAATCTAGAAGTTGTCAAAGAGTAGAAATATCTAGGAATTTTATTAACCAGTAATTTTAATATGAAGAGACATCTCCAGGAAAAGCTCAACAAATCAAGGACTGTTGTAAATATGGCGTGGAAGAGGTGCTTCAATAATCAAATCAATCAACATCAACCATAGCACTAAATTCAAGGTATTTGAAGCAGTTTCAGAGGCGGTAATGTTATACGCGTGGGGACATAAAGCCTATGAGAAAGTGGAGAGGCTTTAATGTTATACGCGGCGCAAGTGTGGGGACATAAAGCCTATGAGGAAGTGGAGAGGTTGCAACGTTTTTTTTTTATTAAAAGGACTTTCCATTTGCCTACAATGACGCCAAACTACATGCTTATGCTGGAAACAGGATTATCTCCTCTATTTGTAAAAACACTCAAGATGCAAGTCAATTAGATACTGCGGGTAACGAAAATGCCAGATAACCGACTTCCGAAAATAGTGGCTTTGCAAACAATTCGGTGAAAAACAGCGTGGTATCAAGAATGGTTGGAATTAGCGCATACATGTGGTATACAGTTGAACGTGGAAAGCCTGGACTGGGAAGATTCACTGCACCTATTAATAAAACAAGCCCATGAGGAGGCGAGAAAGAAATTTCTGGAGAAAGCAACATCTTCAACGCATCGCAGTACGTACAACCGGCTTAATTACAACCTGGGGAGTAGAAATTATTTCAAAGATTCGAATAGTATCCGCGAAATATCAACAATGTTCAAGCTGCGTGGAGAACTACTACACAGGGAGGACCTCCCGATGCTATGCGGCATGTGTAATCTAAATGAAGGAGAAGATGTCATGCACTTCATAGGCAGGTGTCCAATTTTTAATGAGACTAGAAGAAGTGTTTTTGAGAAAGACTACTTATCTGAAATGGAAATAGTATCGATGCTCAATGAAATGAATGTAATAAAAATTAAAACTATTTAAATACTGTGAAATTGCTTTAAGATGTAGGGAAAGTATATTAACAGAATCTTTTTAAAATTGCTAAATTGATAGAGTAATACACTTAAATTATACATACCTTAATTAAAGAAATTAGATGCAATGTTTAGTAAAGTAATAATTGTCAATCTGGCAGACGGCAAAGCCATGCTAATTGATTTTATATAATAATTTTTATTTATAAAATTACTTACTTACTTAGTTACACGTTCAGTTAACCAATAATAAAAATATTATTAAAGCGTGAATCACAAATAAGAAGTTTTGACAACCATTTTTATGCATTAGTAATAGTTGCAATATCTAGCCATTGTTTTTATCAAATGATGTTGATCATGAACTGTTTTATTAAAAAAATGTATATACTAAAACAGTTCATTTATTAAGTTTTTTTTGCCATTTTTTCTTTATATAAAGTTGTACATTTAAATTGATTTTCATTTCGTCAAACAAGCAGTTAGGTTAAGTCGAAAGACATAGTATAATATTGAGTTTAGCTTAGAGAGCCCGCCGAGTCCAACTAGTTTGAGCAATTTTGTCTAGTATGTAAGAATATACGTTATGAACAGAGAAATAAAAATGAATTTAAAAAAAAAAATGATGTTGATCATGAGTTTTTCCAGAATTCATGAATGAAGCGTATAAAGCGGTCTTCATTTTTTGAGTTAATTTGTCAGGTATGGTTTGTGAATAGGCTGTATATACACTTAAGAATTCATTTTAGGTCAAATAGTTCCAGTTAAATGGGCATAGCAATACATTTTTATTCACGAAAGTCCATATTACAATGTACGGAAATTCTCTTAAAAATACGAGTCAACATTTGAACATCCTCCGAACAACATTCCCATGCATGTTACATGGATCGTACATGGATTGTGGGCAAATTTAAAAATCTGCCGCCATTTTTCCCACTAAATTCACGAATCTGCAGCAATTTCCCACTAAAATCCACGAATCGGCCGCCATTGCGTGGTGGATCCATGGTTTGTATAAGAGTATTTGTGAAGTACAAGGGAATACCAATACTTTTGCATTTTTCTCCCGTGTGGACAAGGGGAAAAAATGGCCGAAGTTGGATATCTCTACTATCCGTTATCTCTGCCACGTGCGCCGTCTCCAACGATTGAAACCGTTCCATTTAGCGCAATGAGTACAGGTCGCTATAAACGGTTCCAGCAGGTGACTTTATCGAAAATCTACCTGCCTCATGCGTAATAATAATGAAGTGAAAACTACTGGATAGGGGAACCTAGTTGTAGTGAGCAACTAAAAATAATGGGAAGGGTGTATTTAGTCAGTAAAATTCTGACCCTACTATGAATGCACGGGTATCATAGTGTTTTTTTGAAGATTCACACCAACCCACGAAAAAAGGAAAAAAAAATGCTTGAAGTACGAAAAGGTCTAATACAGACTACGGCTTCAGAGCTGGACTTTGTTAAATAAATAATATCCAGCTCTCTCAAAGGATATTTTGAGTACTTTTAAGAAATACAGGTGCCTTACGGGTTATAGATCTAATTTCCTAAATATTTCCATTGAATGGCTCAGACGTGTTGTTTTACATATTTTTCTAATTGCTTTTTTTTTATAGTAGTCAATTGCTGAAGTTTATTACGATAGGCACCATCCCATGAGCTTATTCCAAACTGCAATCTCAGATAGATTGCCTTAAATGTTTTTTGAGAGCAATAATTCCTAAGGCGGTAATTAAAATAAAAATAAAAAATAGCATTTTGAACATAAAATGTGGCCATACCAACTTAAATTACGGTCAATTATAACACCTAAGTATTTGTATTGTTTAACAATCCCTATATTGAATCAGTTTGCATCACAGCTGCCATAGAACATCAGAGTTTTGTTCAGCGCAGAGGCAATTTAAGTTGTGTCTACAGCAAGTGGCTGCATGAACATATACGCTGTCTCTTACTATCATTTGCATAACAAGCTTGCAGTACCCAACGCTGAGAATAAGAATACAAAAATGAGAGGAAGGGAGCGAAAGATCACTCGAAATCTGATACGATTTTTGCAGGATTGCGACACGCGTACCCCGCACTTTTCGCTTTCGTGGCCTAAATACCTAGAGGTCGATGCGATCTGACGAAATTTGATCGTGTAAAAGTAGCTCCAGGCTCATCTCGCAACATGGTATGTGATGCAACCATGTCTCCTGCAAATGGAGTATGAAAATCTTTCGCAGATAACCAACGGCTCCTACACCCGAAACTAAAAAAAGATCTTGTTGCAATCGCCATTTGACACCATAGCTCACTACGCACAAGAAAACAATATTGATTGAACTTCATCGGCAGGAGCATCTAACCTGGAGGTATCTCTGCCGGGTGTGCACTTTGCCAGGTGTACTTTTCCGGCCTTCAACTGGCAAGTTTGATTTATTAGTCAAGATATCATGACAAAATAGACTGAGCAACTGAAGAAAAGCCAACAGAAGGCTAAATGATGTTCGCGAGAATTATTTGCCTTCTGTCACATTTACTACAAGACCCAATCAGAGAGGTTTTGATATCTTTCGTTTCAGCGATCTCCACAGCTGAAACTGATGGGCTGGGGTTTGACCCACAATGTCTGCCCTCGTCGGCTGATGCGCGTCTTGGTATCGTAAAGACGTTAAGAAACTGGGTGAATTAGAAAAAATGCTATACAAGTTTCACAGATTATGGAAGTCGATGAATCTTGCAGGACTTCTGGCGATCAAAGCTAATAGGGGCTCCAGTACGGCTGAATATCTTGTGAGATTGTCTCAAGTCTAAGCATTCGCATGACAGAAAATAGTTTTGTCTAATTTTAACCAATTCATTTTGTGGTTCCCAGTGTTAGTTCAATGGGTGAACAAGAACGAGATTAAAGATGAGGAGAGAAAAAGAATAGGGCAAAAGATGGAGCCTTGAGGATTAACGTGATGTGTTCTGTGAGTTTATGCTCGATCTCGTCATGCAATTACACTTATAAACGAAAAGTAGATCAATTAGTCATGAGATTCTCGGCAAATGCACAGGGCTGGTTGTAAAGTGAAAAGTCATCAAAAGTGTTGCTCGGCGCTTGTCTTTCACCGAAAAAAAAAAAATTTTAATTAGAAGAAGAAAGCGGGTTCTGGTTACAGGCGAAGACAAAGAAAGACTTCTTTTGTCTACAAATGTTGGAGACTACTCTGTCCATGAAGTTCACCAATTGGAATGAAGATCGATTAATGGGCAAAGTGATTTACTTCAAATTGGGTCTATGCTTGGACAACCCTGTGCTTTGGGTTGATGATGAGCATTTTAGCTTTTGAAGTATTCAGATTGTTAGGAAGATGCTCTCAGCGCACAGATCTTAGTAGCTGCTATTATTTTGACAGCATGAAACTCTTGCACCGGATTCTATAAACTGGGACCCTGAAACAATACTCCGTCGCATCTAGCGTCGGCTTTTAATATAAGCAACTCATAGGCGATTCACAAAATTCACCGTAACTTTTATTAAAAAATGAGAGTCATGATCTCTCGCAGTTTCTCTTAAAAAAAAAAAACGAAGGAAGGCTTATCTGTTTTTTGGACGAGAGAAATTGGGAAATTAGCAAAAGAAGATGGGATATGATGATACTATAAGTTTGTGAGATTTATTTGCCTTTTCAATCCATTTTACCACAGTGTTACGAGTCAAAATAAACCAACAATTACGAGCATTTTTCAAGACATTCTCGGTGTCTGTTTGTACAATCCAATGTCATCTTAGCTTGTGCTCAGTGCTTGGAATTAAGTCTTATAGTTTGAAGTTTAATAGCCAATCGACACTGAAACCCTTTGGAATGCGAACCTAAGCTTCCATCGCATCTATCCTTTCATACGCAAGCAAAATAGATTAAGCCAGAGAGCTGCTGCTCTACAATCACCTAATACGCGCTATCTTAACGTACAGTACCTCACAAAATTGAGCATACACCTATCATTACTTTATATTCGTGCTGTTTTAAGGCCGACCACTTTTATGTTTTATTTTTTTGGTATACAAACATAACTGAATACATATCTTAAACAAGAGTATATGCTAAATTCACAGACAGGCGACTTCCTATCGGTACTTCTCGCATGGAAAAGGAAATAACCCCTGAAATCGATACACAAAAGTGAGCATACAGATGTCATGTGTGCGTTATACACAAGCTTCGCAAAATCGATCCATGCAAATTTGTTCAGGAATGAAGCAACAAATGCCCCTGATGATCATTTCTGCACACGCTTTTGAACTGAAAAGACCAATAGTCTCTTCTTTGTGCGAAAATATGGCAAACATGCTAAAACAGACTACTTTGTCAACGAGAATGCTCATAATTAAGCTATTTTGCGAGGTGAAGTCGATGCGAAAAATAGGAGAAACTGTAAGACTGAAAAAATAATACACAATTATAGATATGAAGGGACACTAAAAAACAGACCTGGAAGGGGAAGAGTTCGGACAATCAAGTCCAATCCAAAATCTAGCGTTCCAAAGTTGACGGCTGAGGTGTCCTCCGTAATTAATAAGCCTCTTTCGGTGGAAACCGTTCGCAGAGTCTTGAGAAAGAATAATTTAATTGGTAGGATCGCTATTTAGCTAGTTTGCTAGACAATTGACCGATCGACCTATACCTCTTGCGGATAATTTTCGTACCTTGTATGCGTGATGGATTCTGAGCTGTCAGAACTGGGATAGGAATTTACGTACAAATGGTGAAATGTAGTGGGAAACTTAAAAAATTTGAAAAAATATTAAATAATTATATTTTATTCTAAAAAATGTTTTAATGCCGAGTTAAAATGCAGAAGTTTTGATTTAAGCTGTTGTCAAGTGTCTATTTGTGATAGTTTTTGAGGAATGCTGCTTTGAAAAGTGTAAACAAAGCACCAGTTTGACATGAAATTATTGTTGCTTTATCATTCTTCAACACATTATACACTGAATCGTGAACAATATTAAGTGTTATTTCGTCATAGTTTGTTAAACAAATTAACTTAAACATATTCAGTGCAGTTTAATCCGCTGAAAATTCACTCATTCATACATATGTATGTATGTATGTACATAACCTCCAATGTAGCACAATATTCCATTTGCTTTGTCCAAAATGAAAGAATACTACATTATGTTGGTTGCGTTTATTGCTTGAATTAATTATAAGAAATTGTTTATATCATATAATTAACTTATTGCTCTAAACGGAAACAAATTTCTATGAACTCTTCACGTGCATTACGCAAAGAAAGCGCCTTGGAATTGTTCCTATAATAGTAGGACGTAATGTGGTATAATGTATGTAATGTGCGAATTTCAGCTGTATTTTACTACTTCAGATATTGTTCTATTATAATGAAATGAATATACAGTAAAACAACACTTAACATTATCCACTATTCAAGTTATGATAAAATGCACAATGAATAATTACTGGAACTTAAGTAGTTTGTTTACATTTTTCATTATGCGATTCCAAGTAAACTATCATTTCCAAGAACTTGACAAGCACTAATAACAAAACTGACACACTTTTTTCCCGTTATTCCACCATTAATATTATTGAAAATCAATTATTTTATATTAGTTTTAACAAATATAGATCAGTACCGAATTTTAAATTCCCATAAAAATTGCTTCGAGGGAATCAGCTTACGGAATTCGGGTTCGCAAATGAGGTAATAAAAAATGCTACCAGGGGGTGCTGAAGTCAAATGACGATAGGTTAATATGTAAACCACCCGAAAAGCTTTTGGGAAGGTGTTTTGTTTTCAGATGAAACAAAAATAAATTTATTTGCGTCTGATGGCAAACAAATTGTTTGGAGGAAACCAAATTCAGCTCTCAAAGCTAAAAATATAAAGTCAACCATAAAACACGGGGGAGGATCTGTGCTGTTGTGGGGTTGCATGGCTTCAAATGGCTGTGGAAGGTTCGAATTTATAGAAAATACTATGGACAAAATTGGGTATTTGAATATTTTAAAACGAAATTTACGAAGTTCCGCAGTAAAATTAGGTCTACCTTCGGTTTTCTACTTCCAACAAGATAATGATCCGAAGCACACCTCCTATTTAGTACGCGAATGGTTGCTTTATAACGCTCCAAACCAACTAAAAACACCCCCACAATCGCCGGATCTTAACCCTATTGATCATCTATGGCACGAAATAAAAGTGCGGGTTAAAGAAAGTACCTGCTCCAATAAGCAGGAGCTAAAAGCTAAAATTCAGACAGCTTGGGAAGGGATTCAGCCATCTTTTACTGAAAAACTGGTAAAATCCATGCCACGGTGGTTACAATGCTGTCATAGATGCTGAAGGAGGTGCCACGCGTTACTGAAATTTTATTTGTAACTGTTTTTGTGTTGTGTTTTTGTCGTAACTCGAATTTACTTTAAGTGTATGTATGAAGTGCCTTTTTTTATTTTACTTAGAAATAGCAAGTTTTTGTTTTAATTTTCATACTTTTGCTTATGGTTTTTAGCAATTGAAATATGTCAATTCGAACTGCATTTAAGTTTTATTAATTAACTACTTTTTGTAAGGCGAAAAAGATAAAAATATGTTTAAGCTGTGAGTGTATGCTCAATTTTGTGAGATACTGTACGTCTTTACAAAATGACACACCAGTTCTCATACCAGCATGGAGAAGCTCGCAAATCTCGAAAGCAATAAGAAGCTTTACAACCAAACACGTGTCACCTACTTGCAGCTGCACATGGTGACACTGTTCAGCAAGCAGCTTCTCGGTTACAACAACCATCCTAACGAGGGTATCAGGAACCTGAGGAACACAATCCCCGGACAACGTTACCTCAAATCTGTAAAGCTAGCTGGACTTCACAAAGACATCGAAGAACGAGGTGCACGGCTTCTACTAGAGCAGCATAGAGGCACATGGATTTGACAACCCGATGTCAACACTAGGACACAGAATACAACCACTAAGCCGACTGAAATCAAATGATAAATTATAAAACCATAATTGTACATGCGTAGGTAAGATGATATTGATGATGACTCTTTCAATGAACTTGACCCACTGGAATGAAGATCGGATGCATACTTTAATGATTTATTTCACATTGGGTCTATGTTTGCAAATCCCTTTGCTTTGGGTCGATTACCACTTTAGGTCTTCAAGGAGCTTGGAGTTTTTCTTCGGTTTCTCTCTTTTCTCTCTTTAAAGGCTTAGCTTGTTTCGAAGCTCGTCTGCGGGTACAGAGTTAGGTAGGGGCTTACCTAACCTATTTCGATACCAATTCTAGCTAGTGCAGTTCCAGTACACTCCATTGTGATATCCACACTCAGAGTACTACCACTCCAGTGAAAGTGCCCACAATTTGATCCCAACGGCAAATGGTGACTGGACCAGATTTGAAAACCAGATAAAAGCGTATAAACTTTGCTTTCACTAGTATTCGAACCGGGGACTCCATTAACCAGGGGCAGGCACTCTATCATCACACATCTAAAAGCGCTATTTGCGCTAATTAGTGTTGCTCTTATGAAAGGTAATCGATTAGGTTAATAATGTGTTTTTCGCCATTGATAGATGGAATTATGAGAAGCTTTGTAAAACTGCAACGGAAAGGAGGAAGACTGCCGTCTGCCGCTCAGCTTTTTCAATCGATTCAAACATTTCATAAGCAAAGACTTAAATTAAAAACTAATTTCTGCAAACACTTGCAACCAAAAAATTAACCACGTCTTCACACATTCCACTTGTGGACCACATTTGCTGTCTCTCCCTGGTATACGAGCTTATTAGCTGTCAATGTCAGCACGGAACGCACGCAACGGATTCTATAAGACTGGCCTATGTCTGAAAGACTATATTGTGTTGCTTCTAGCGTCGCCTTTTAATACGAGTAATCCATGGACTATTCGGAAGATACTGCCTCGTGCTACTTTTCTTTATTAAAGGAGAGAAATGAGAGGAATGTAATAAAACGTTTTTTTTTTTTTCATTCATTTTTATTTTTTTTTTAATTCATAACATACTTAGGTACTAGACAAAAATGCTTAAAACTAGACGAACATTGTGCTAAATATAACTTAATGGCCCTCGGCGGGCACTCTAAGCTAAACTTAACCTTAATCTATGTCTTTCGACCTAACCTAGCGAATAAAATATAAATGGAAATTTAAAAAGAACACATTACTGTTAAGAAAAAATTGAAAACTTAACTACTGGACGGTTTTTATAAAACTTACAAGCTAACTTACATTCTACCTTAAAATAAAACCTACAAATTAACTTAAGCTTACCTACGTATATATGCATATACACATGTATATATCCATATGCACATGTTTATACGCATATATCCTTATTATACACAATGTATACATGTATCGTCATGTACACACATATACATTTTTTTTTTTTTTTTTTACACCTTACTCTACCTTAAAATATACTACCCAATTCTAAGTACGTCGGCCATAGGTTGCAGCTAATAAATATGAATATGTACATTCAATACACTGCAAGACATGAAACCGACTGCTCCCCATGCGGGGCTCTGAACTAAAACCTTTCTAACCGGGGTCTAAAGGATTCGAGGAGGGAGTTCCCTCGCTTCCCAGCCACCAGAACTTTTGGTGCTGCATTGCAACTTCTCGAATGTCCCGCCTGGATACCGCCGTACTGAACCGGAGGAGACCCTCCTCAGCTCGTTGTGCGACGGAACGGTCGTGGTTGAGTCGCCCATCCACGGTTGATCTGGCGACGTGGTAGATGAGCGGCACCGCATTTACGTCTTGTATCAGACTGTGCTTATCTAGATGGAGAACTGCTTCTGGGGCGACGAAGCCGTTGTGACGTACCCTTTCGTGGTATAATGGATTGGGGTAGTAAGCCCCCGAGATCAAGTTATTGACAGAGTTCATCGCTCTAGCAGTGTGACCTCGAATCAACTTCACCAGGAAATTGTCCACTTTTATCAGGTTTGCCCTGTTGTATAAGACCTCATTGGAATGGAATTTTATGTACTGGGACTCTGGAGTTCTATAAAGGCGAAGGCAAGCCCTAAGACAAGCCCTCTTAAACAACCGAATCTTTTCCATTAAGCTTGCACTCTCGTTGAACCACACGGGACACCCATAGGTGAGCATTGGCCGGATGAGGGCCATGTAGCAGATAACTTTCACCCTCGCATCGAGTTGGCTGTTGTAAAACAGTCTCTTTGTAAGGGCAAACGCGCCTCGGGCCATGGCCAGAGCAGCATCTACATGTTTGCTAAAATATAGATACTGATCTAGCCAGATCCCCAGGTATCTGACTACAGTCTTTTGCGCCAGTGGTTGCCCGTCTCTTCCAACGATTGAGAATTTTCGCCAATTCTTTTTCGTGTCCGCCGAGGCCTTATACAACGGCGTCCTGAACAGAATGGTTTCCGTTTCATCGCAATTTCTCATGAATGAATCGAAGTCACCCTGCGTGAGAGTAGTGATTTCCTCGATCTTTTTGCCTGATCTGTACACGATCAAGTCATCGGCATACGCAATTGCATGAGGAAGAGAACTTAACAGATCGCTCAAGTAAATGTTGAACAGGATCGGCGAATTAACGGCACCCTGTTGGAGACCATTTTTTACCTCAAATATACCTGTGGAGGTCACGTTGCCATTCTTGACTACGAACCGTCTACCTCTAATGTTACACAGTTGGTACAGCAGTGGTTTGCTAATGCCTAGTCGGTTGAGCTTGTAGAAAAGTCCTTCTAACCATACGGTGTCGAAGGCCTTCTCCAGGTCAATTAAGCAGGCACCCGTACATTGTTTCTGGCTCTTGTTCCATTGGACATCCGACACCAGTTTCGACGCGGCATGAATAGTGTCATGCCCCGCTTTAAAACCGAATTGGTTATCCGGAATAATATGTTTGTTCTCAGTCCAGTTGATCAAGGCTCTATTGATCACCTTCTTGAATACCTTGCTGATGTTCGGAAGGAGACTAATTGACCGGAGGTTGCACGGATTCGAAGAATCTTTTCCTCGCTTGGATATGGATAATGTGCATTATTCAGACCATTGTTAAAAAGGATCATGTACATATTAACCACTTGCAGGGGGAGGTGTCTTAACACAATGTTCGACTCCCACTGACTTTTTCTTCTTTAGTGACTCGAAGACCGCTAGGAGCTCTGTGTTCGATATGAACGGGGGATGAACCCCTTCGACGGCGTTGGCATTGTCTGCCAATGTAATAAAATGTAAGAGCGCATTCTCTCGCAGTTTCTTTTACCGACATGTGTGAAGAGAGAAGGCTTCATTGGTTTTGGGGAAGGGTTTTGATACGACACAGTGTCAATGTCATCTCTGGTAAGGCAAATTTTGAGAAGAGAGTGGACAACAGCCGGCTTCCAGGTGGATGCGGTAACCATCCCCAAGTGTCTTCTATAAGTGAGGCGAAAGGCCACAAAACGTTTTGAAAATACAGGTTCTGACGGACACTATGAAGGAAAAAAAGTCTTGAAAGGGGGTAAGAAGCGTAAAGTATGTACAGTGGAAATTTAGAAAAAAAGTTTTCTCAAACGACAGTCACTCTGAGATCCAAGAATGTATTATTAAATCTATGAAAAGGAATATTTAGGGAATTATTTTATATACTAGGGAGTCAACACAAAGGGCCTATGCTTGTCCTAAGTATGTCTGCTGTCCGTATGCGCGGCAGTCAGCCACTTCAACCTAACCTAATTAGGAAGTCTGCCTTTTCATTGCCCTTGTGGTTTTCACGACCGGATGCTGGGCTTATAAATTTTACCTGTCTTTCTGAGACCATCGATATTTTTGACTTGGATAATTTCGCCTCTCCTTTTCATTGTTTAAATGGACTGGATGTTGCAGCGCAGCCGAGGCGAGGAGTGTTTCAAATTGGGAGAATTGAGGGCAGGTCATCTATCTTTTGAGGATGACTTAGCTTTTCTCGCATCTTCCCAGACGGAACTCCAGCGCGCACTCGATTGGTTTTTGGCCGTATGTGCTGATTCTGGGATGAAGGTTAACGTGGACAAGTAAGATGTTATGGTATTTTTCAGAGCGCCTGTTCAATGCACTCTACATGTTAGTGGAGTCCCATTGAAGCAGGTTTGTTTCTCGGGGTCTTCTTCATGAGTGATGGGAGGAGTAACGCTGATTTGCCTGCAGGAGTAGTCAAGCTGGGTCAGTTTTGACACAGCTTGGGAGATCTGTAATCAGAAAGGCCGAGCTTAGTGTGAAAGCCAAGTTAGTGGTTTCGAACTCAGTACTTGTTCCAACTCTCAAATTCGGGTAATGACCGAAAGAATAAGATCGCGAATACAAGCTCCTGAGATGAGATTTCTTCGTGCTGTTGTGGGAATTACTCGCCGGGATAGGATGAGAAACTCGAGAGTGCGCGAGGAAGTCAACGTTGAGCTGCTTCTCCGAATGGAAGGAGCTATGTTTCGTTGGTTTGCTCACCTAGCACGAATGTCCCCACCGTTACGACTGCCGAGGCGGGCCTTGAATGGGGCTCCATCAGGTGACCACTTGGCAGACCCAGGATGAGATGGTCCAAGTCCATAAGCTCGCCTGGTTGAGCTTGGGCATAACCCCTGATGAGTTAGAGTCGATGGCGGAGGATCGAGTTGCCTGAAGATCTCTCGTGCGTGGTGTACCCTTCGACCCCTTTAGTGGATAATGCGGGTCAGAGGGTGATGAGGATCATAATTTCCTATTGTTGGTGCAATGTACTGCTTCAGTTATGGCGAAAAGTTCAGCTTGAAAGATTGTGGACTCGAGGGCTGTTGGTACATTTGCTATAGTTGGCTGAACAGCAACACAGAATGGAATTACTTGCGTCCATAGGCTTGTCAGGACATCATCTAATAAGATCCTCTGACTATTGTTTCTAGTTTTGGTTTAGAATCAGCCCACACCACAAATGACCCGTTCGTAGCTAATGATAGTGGATGCAATCGGATGGACAACAGCCCATTATCCAACCTATCCGATGGACTACACTCTTGAAGAAAACCGTGAACTACAAGGTCGTGCAATGAACAAAGATTATGCGGCGCGTGTCTTGGCTGTTGTCGAATAACTCACATTCCTTATTGGTTGCTCAACTTATTGTCTACAGAAATCGAGAGCATATGCTTTAAAGCATGACAGGGGGTTTTCCACAATGTCGAACTGTGTAACCTTCCAGCTTCCGTCGAAGCCATAGAAACATAGGTCCTTCATAGAAATTTGTTCTGCTGCGGACACATCCCCATTTGCATTCACTCGTCTTATGAATGAAGATGTATTCAGTGAGTATTCCAATAAGCTGAAGAGTCAACTCCCCTCTCCCCGGACGCATCGAGTTTTTACGAAACCAATTATCATCGCTTTCGAGTGTGTTTACCGAGATCTTAGGGAATTTCTGCGACTGCTTGCAGTCCATATGTGTTCGAGCCTGGGAAGGACCACAGCTCGAATGCGGGTGTGTGCATGAGTATGTGTGTGTGTGTGTGTGCTCCACAGATGGCAGTCGAAGATGGAATTCCAAACGGGGAATTATTTCCAATCTCCGCTGTGCACCGCAATCCGGACCCCCGTGGATGTCCTTCATGACCATCTGGATTAACTGCAGTCCCACACTTGGTCAAATATTGTGGCAACCCATGGGAGCCTCTGCGTGGGATTAGGCATCGATTTGCGGAATTGTGGAACTCGACTTTCGTCTCTTGGCATTTTCAAGGAAAAGGGACGTTATTTTTATTCAAAAATTGAACACGACTCATGTGGTTGGTCTACGCACCTGTGGAAGGATTTTTCTCATTTTTTCTCCGCCATCCCACCAACACGCCACCCGTTCGTCACGCTGGCAATTACGTATGCGCGAGGAGAGTATTCTAAGGGAGGAGTTTAATTTTGCAAACATTGCGGATAATTTGCAATTCGGGAAATTACTGGTTGTGTGTTTGGGTTTTTTTTTTCTCGCTCCTAGCGATGGATGGACTTTTGACTTTTTATTGACTTTTATGGACTGGGAAGTCCTTGCCATTGGATGTCGCCGATGTGAGTACAGGTCACAAATGGGATTGCGTGTGCCGAGCGTGTGCAAAGTCATCAGTCAGCATCTGCGTTTAAGAAGCTGACACTAATTAGCTCTTTGAATGGCGAAAAGAAGGGATCATTTGACTGACTTCCTTTAGTTTATCTGGAGTTGCCATTGATAGGGGACAACAATGCTCGGATCGGGAAGTTAGATTAGGTTGGTGTGAGTGGGGACTGCATCGAAGAAGACGACATCAATTGTAACTACGCCGGTCTGTCTCATTTCAATACATCGGACATTTTATAGCCACTGCTCAGCCATGGAGTGCCATTCGAAGTTTTTCTTATCAGTTGGCGGATTCCCTGCCCCCATTTCGATGTATCAACAGTTGTCTGCTTTCAGTGATTGTCAGCTGAGAATCTTGTTTGCGATAGTCTTAAAGACGCCTCTGTCAAGACGACATCGGCGTCTGCAGTGATGGAACTAAATTCGTCATCCAAAGCCTTGCGCCTCAGAAATCATTGCCAAAAGATCTCGAACATCAACACAGCTTATCATGAATGTCAAGTTCAGCACTTAATCCTCACCCAGCTGCAAACAGTTGAGGGTATAAAAACCAAACCGGGGGAAAAAATTGGCAGTACCTTCAGCTTAAAGTCCATAACGCTGCTCTCGTTTCTCCTCACCCGGTTCGTCTCTTCCCATGTTATGCCACCGCCGGTAGACGGTCGGATCGTTGGTGGCAAGGACGTGAGAATAGAGTCCTACCCCTACCAGGCGTCCCTCCATTTGAACGGGCGATTTATTTGTGGAGCCTCCATAATTGCACAGGACAAGCTGCTCACCGCGGCGCACTGCACGCACGGATACAACCACTCATTGTTGACCGTACGAGTTGGCGGGACAAGCGTCTTAGAAGGAACCACCTATGACCTGCAGAAGGTTGTCCAGCATCCCAGATACAATACTTTAACGACCTCGCACGACGTCACTGTCCTTCAGCTCAGGGATTTGCTGGAATACGGACCAAGGGTCAGACCGATCGCCTTGGCGACGAAACGGCCGCTGGTGGGCAGCTATCAGTTCATCACTGGATACGGCGACACCAGCCGCTCCAGCTACGATCTGAACAGAACGCTTCAAGCGGTAAGGGTGCCCATAATAAGTCAGAGCACGTGCCAGAGAATGTATTCCAGTCAGGTGATAAACAATGTCATGCTGTGCGCTGGCTACATCAAGGGCGGCAAGGACAGCTGCCAAGGCGACTCGGGCGGACCGATGGTGGACATCTTGACGAAGCAACAAGTCGGCATTGTCTCGTGGGGCGTGGGGTGCGCCCAGCGCAAGAAACCCGGCGTCTATGCATCGATTCCGGATTTATTGGACTTCATTCAGAGTGTTTAAGTGAAATAAAATTTAAGGCCATATTAGTGTTTGTTCTAAAGCTTGTGGCAAATGTTGGTCTGTCTTTGAGTTTCAATGTGACAGACTTCCCTTTCCATTGGTAAGCGCTGAGGAATCTTAGAGACTTCAAGGCGCGAATTCTCCCAAGGCATCACCCATGAACGCCTTCCTTCCTGAATAGCCGCAAGGCTCCTGGCTGCTTTGAATTGAAAGCTTTTCAAGAACTTGTCTTAAAAAAACGTGTATTAAACGTGACCAGATAGCAATGATAGATTTTCGACGTGTGAGGTTTCAGCAACTGTCAAAGTTCCCAATGACATCTAGCTGTCATCGTGCATCGTTTCGTGCTTATCGGACCTGCGGAAAGGATTACATAATCTTATCGAAACTCTATTTTCCTCCCAATCCGGCAAAATTGTCAGTCGCACCGTGGATAAGATTGACACGGAGTACACCCTTTTGGACCTTAAGTCACTACGTCACCAAATCGGTTCAGAATTGTCTCGTGATAGTTCTGCTTTCGATCTCTGGCCATAATTGCGTCGATCACTGATTGGAGGAGAATATGCAATCATGAACTGCACGAGTTGTAGAGCCAGTATTCCACAAGGCTAGATCTAGGTTCTAGGGTAGATCATGTCGAGGGCATGGACCAAGTGTGCGAGTCTCAAATATTTCAAAATTTTGTGAAACCTTTTCTTCTTCCAAAATTTTACACTACAATCCATGGTGGACCTAGCCCTGAGCCAACAAGCCTCTCCAAATATCACGGTCGTTGGCTAGCTGCCTTCAGTGTCGCATGCCAAGTTGGTTGAGTTCCTTCTCCACCTATGTAGGTGCTTCACCTTAAGCGCGGGCGTTCTCTGTATGTGTTGATGTTGGGCGGAGGAGGAAACTGAAAGACTAAATACTTGGGCTGTAAAACGATATGGATTCGGTCCAACGAGTAGTCTTAAAGTTAAATACAATTTAAAGACATATGAGTGTTTATTCGTCAACTTGTGCCAGATGTTGGGGTGTCGTCGAGTTCCGAACTCTGATCGAGAGACCCCCCTATTGGCTGAGGGATTTACCTAGTGTGAAAATTTAGTCGACGGCCGGAACCCTGGTGTGCAAAACGACTTTAGACGTTCACACAGTACGGTCGAGAGGATCTTAAAAGCAACGTTGAGCGGGGATATACCTCTTAGGTTCTTGCAAGAGGAATCTATGATCGTCTTATTTGTGGGCTTGCTTTCGTCTTCCCACATTCTGCGGATGATATGGTCCATGCTCCCTACCAGAACATCGCACCGGTCTTGAAGAGCTTTGATGATAAACCATCTGTGCATGTGGCTTTGTTGTTGTTCAGGTTCTAATAGGTTGTGCCGACTCTTCAAAGCTATGTGGGAGGATTCTTTCATTGATTCCCTATCACTGTCTCATTCATTGTCAGGTCCGCTAAGCAGCAGTTGGAAGAGGTGCTTGAACATAACCTCTTTTCTCCGCGGGCCTGTAACAAGGTTACAGTAAGCATTTCGAAGAGCCTAATGCCTGAAGCATAATATTCTGTTTGCGCTGGCGTTGTCTTTCAACGCAATGGACACGGACAATATACAGCGTCGGCCTGCGTTGGTGAAAAATGAGAGAGATGAGAGGATCGTAATAAAACTTAAAACGTAAAGGGTTGACGCGCGCATGAGCTAGTGTCACATGCGCATGGGTGAGCGACCGTATACACCTTACCCTATGAGGCAACCTCTAATTGTCGTCGACGAGTGAGTGTGAAAATTTGGCAAATGGAATATTGTGTGCACAAACCATACAAATGTTTCGTTAAGCATGAGCTAGTGCGCTCTGGATCCCACTCGCACGTGCGAATTTGACAGATGGCACACAAATAAACAAGAAATCAAGGAAAATGGCCGGTTCGCAAATTGGGAGCGTCCATGACTTCGTGGACAGTGTGAGGAAGCACCCGTGTCTGTACGACAAAAGGAACCCTCTATATTATAATTAGTTCAAGAAGAGCGTATGTAGACAGGTGGCATTATTTTTCATTTGCTAGATGAGAGAGAGAACATTCGATAAATTGAGTAATCATTTCAAAGCAGTGCGTCATCGCACTCTCTGTCGTAACATGAAGTCGGCTGGCGCAACGCACTATTGTGATTCCGGCATAAAGCCTGTTGCCAAGGAAAGGCTCGTATTTTTTACTTATCCCTAGACTCTGCGATATCCCTGGAAGTTGTATAGTTACAAGACCTTTCGTAGGAGCTTATTCTCCTCCCGTCTTCTAGTCCGGTACTCCTCTTGCGGTGATGTAGTATTCCGTCTGCTCCACATTTCTTTTGTTCACACTCGCCATCATACCACGGGTATCTTGTCGATCTTGTCGGGGATGGTGTGTGTTCGACGTAGACATACTGGAGAGCCTGCCACTTAGTTGCTCTTCTCAGGCTCTGGCAATCTCCGGTGTGCTCAGGCGTCCGAACCAAACCACCGCCAAGGCAAAACCGCCTCTCTATTGACTGGTGGAGCTTTCTGACATTCTACAGTCCAGCTCTGAATCATGCGTTACGACGAAATGATCAGAGTCGACGTTTCCAAGAATTTTTGACTCATGCCTTGCGTCAATGAGCACATTTGGTTGCCTGTTCGACCGTCCGTAGATCGCCAGGTTGCTGTGTGAATTCTTTTGCCGTCGCAAAGTCACCGAGTCGGAGGTTGTTTTCTGTACTACTCGGTTTGTCGAGATATTTTCTCGATTTTTACATCGCACTCCAGATGGGCTCTTTGGGCACAGTCCAAAAGTCAATCATAGTCCGCTTAGGCGGAGTCTTCAACCTCGTCGGTATGGGAATGTGCACATACGAGGCTGAGGCTGCTGAATCTGTCTTGTATGCGGATCACAGGTCATGACGATCACTTATCGATTTCAAGTCGGTGACCGTCGACCTTAACCGTTTTTCCTCAATGAATTCGCGTCCAAATATGTGCAAACTTTTGTGACAGCTGTAGCTGTATATCCTACCTATTATTGCCTTCGCTTGGTATCTTCGAGAGAAAAGCTCTGCGTGCGATCTTTGGTCCTGTGTGCGTTGACGGTTTTTGGAGAAGATTCAACCACGAACTGTACAGTGACTTGAGTCTCGTCAGGCATCTTCGCATCCAACGCCTAAGATGGCTGGGCCATGTAGAGCGTATGGACAACTTAGCTCCGGACCGAATAGTCTTCGACTCCGAACTCGTGTGACAACGCAACAGAGTACGCCCACGGAACCGATGGCGCACCCAGGTGGAGAAGGACCTCAACCAACTTGGCGTGCGACACTGGAGACACCTAGCCAGAGACCGTGTAAGCTGGAGAGGCTTGTTGGTTGAGGCCCAGGTCCACCCCTGACTGTAGCGCCAAATAAAGAAGAAGACGATTATTTCCTGAATCGCAGGAATACCCGCCTTGTATTGCGTGAGGATCTTTTTCAGTTGCTAAGCGGTCCCATGCGTGTAGCTGTAGAGAGTTCTTAGGTCCGGAAATTTGTGAATCTCTTGCAAGAGAAGAACACTGTTACGCTGGATTCAGACATCAAAATTGTTATCAAAAACATACTTTGTTGTATTGCTCGTATTCCCCATATCTTGACGCGTCATTTTTGGATAAGACAATGCCAATGCCGCCTTAAGCTGTATCTTTGCTACGCTTAAGCTTTATGTACTCAGTTGCTACGTTACATCTCGTATCTTCTTTTCAATGTCTCTGCTTGATTCTTCCACCGAAGGTCGATACAATCATCCGCTCTCTCTCTCTCTATCTCTCTCTCTCTCTCTCTCTCTCTTTGTCTCGCTCATGTAGGATGTTGGATAATTCCTTTGCTGTTCGCTGCTGGGCTTCCATACTTTTCAATGGGTTCCCATGTCCAATTTCATCAACTTCTTAGGCTTCCCTCATGTTGTAGACGTATCTCCATGTCTCTGGACGGGGCCATCAGCACGAGCGTTTCTTCTTTTTGATTGGGTATCACTGGGTATCTTAGCTAAATTTCAATGACGTCGTCAAAGAATGCAATCGCAAGTGATAGAGTCTTCGTGTTTCCATGATCATCCCTGTCTTTCTTTTTAACTTGCGCCCGCTCAAGGATTTCTAATACCCTTAAGTAGGTGTAGAACGAGAAAGGCAGAGGAGCTATGCACATTGGCTTCAAAGAGCTATCTGCGAATTGTAGTCTGTGGGAAATATTAGGCTGGGAGCAATATTAGCATTTCATACTGGTGTAGTGCGGCTGAAGAACGAGTCTCTAAACGTAACTGTCAGTCCGAGAGAAGGCTTAAGGGTAAACTGATTGCCATTCCTGACGACACGGGGTATTGCGGGTCTATCTGCGGGTTGTAGTCTGTGGGAAATATTAGGCTGGGAGCAATATTAGCATTTCATACTGGTGTAGTGCGGCTGAAGAACGAGTCTCTAAACGTAACTGTCAGTCCGAGAGAAGGCTTAAGGGTAAACTGATTGCCATTCCTGACGACACGGGGTATTGCGGGTGAATTCATGGATAGGAGGAATGCAATTCGCACGTTCACGTGAGCATCGTTTGTTGATTTAGCTATAAAACAGGGACTAAGAGAATACGGTTGGGTCGTCGTGTCGTAGTGGGTAAGTGCGTCCACTCCTACGCAGAGGGTGCCAGGTTCGATACCCGAATTTACCACCTTGGATAATTCACGGCTCCACCTCTTTCGGGTCACTGACAATGTCTAGAAAAAGCTTCTCAACTTCGCCGTTCGGAGTCGGCATTAAACTGTAGGTCCCTTCCACTCGTGCAGGAACAATAACACGCACAACACGAGTGGTTGCTGAGAAGCTAGGCCCAGGTCCACCTCTGACTGTAGCGCCACCCATATTATTATTATAAGAAGATCGGGTTGCCAGTCCTGCTGTATGGAATCGAAAGGAGGGGAAGACCGAACCTCCGGTAGAAAGACCAAGTAATCGCGGATGCAAGACAACTTGGTGTTGATGACTGCAAGCAGCGTGCCCAGGAGCGTGCCCGTCAGCGATGGAAAGCTGCATTTGCTCAGGCTCAGACCCTCCATGGATCGTATGCCTGATAAGTAAATAAGTAATGTCTTAAGGAAAATGGATGATAGACTTCCAGGTCTTAAGTCATTTGGTTTGAGGGGCGAGCATTTTCCAGACTTTGATATGAAGACCGCGGTGGTCGTCCTCCAAAGCCTGGGTCTGAGATTTAAGCACCCATGAAAGATGTTGACACATCTGTACCTTCCATTTGATAGGGCCTGTAAGAATTAAAGGATTCAATGCCTAAGATGACTGGGCCACGTAGAGCGCATGGACAACACTGCTCCAGCCCGAGGAGTCTTCGAATCCGAACCAGCGGGACAACGCAACAGAGGACGTCCACGGAACCGATGGCGGACCCAGGTGGAGAAGGACCTCAATCGACTTTGTGTGCGCAGTTGGAGACAGCTGGCTAAAGATCGTGCCGGCTGGAGAGGCTTACTGGTTGAGGCCCAGGTCCACCCTGGACTGTAGCGCCACCAGAAGGCGGCGTGGTTTTTGATTTACAGTGAGATACAAAGATCCCATGCATGGCCTAGGAGGCAGAAGACAGACTAGGAGACATATCAACGGCACCACTTATGCCATCGAAACTGAAATTAATCTTAACGCCCCTCCGGGAACCCCCACAAACTGTCCGCAATTAACCCACAAAACTCCACGGGTCATCGAAAACCGACACAATCTCATTCACACAACAGATTTGTTCAAGGTGTCCCTCCCTCGGCACATTAAGATGTGCTTCCAGGACACTGGCACATGGTCGGTATTAGACTGCATGCATTTCATTACCTTCTATCACTCCACTGCCAATCCTTAAACTAAACGACTCAACACAAGTAATACCCGTCGTGCGAGTTAACTAGACGACTCCATCGGATCCCCTTATCCTCACCAAGCATCTCAGCTTCATTTCACATGGCATGAGGTGGCAAGGACGAGGACGAGGACAACGATGTATCCCTTAATATCGAAGGAGCGCCATCGGTTGCTGGACGAGAAATCCCCAAACCGATATAATACTTACCAACGCCACTGCCATTGGAATGAGCTCAGCCCAGCTGAGCTGAGGAGTGTGCTTGCCCAGAGTCCACGGCTGTCGTTGGGCGAGGACACTCGAAAGATTGGAAATGTACCCCAAAGCGGGGGTGCCGCAATCATCTTTGCCGGTGAACGTTATGCCAAACCGCATCTCGAGCATGTAATGCCGACGTTCGTTGATGGTCCCCAATCGCCATGTCAACTGGACGTTCTACACAACTCGTTGGTCTTCAATAGGCAGTAGCCCCTGCATCGTAAGCGACTCGACCGGCGCGGTGCCTCCACTCAGTCGGCATTCAGTCGTTACCTGGTTAATGTATTACAAACGAGATTGCAAATGGAATCCATCAGGGATACCCTGGGGAGTGGTGAGCGCTAAGGGTTTACTTTCTTTGTTTTCATAGCAAAATATACTCAGGCACTTGGATACTGGTCTGGTTGTTGCTCACTAAGTCCGGGATGAACTGGGATATGTGCCGAACATCATCCGTTTTTCCGAGAGGGATAACGACTCGGCTCCTACATTCCCCCACACCTGTCAGCCATGGCTGTGCCGGAGATGGTGGGCGGATATGGATTTTGGAAATAGAACATAACCGGTTGGTGAATGGTGGCAGTGGCTGTGGCAGCGTGCTGCTGCTGGTGGTTAACTGGGTTTTCGGTTCAAGGTAATTGGATTTCATTTTATTTTTGATATCTGGTCGATTGCTCGGTCCGTCTGTCGGTGGTCGGATGCTGGATGATGATGACCCAGTTTGTGGCGGTTCCCATTGGCCGAGGGTTGAAGGCTGTTCGATGGACGGTGGAAGTAAGTTCGAGTATTTTTTGCGGTCGACAGATGATTTATTTGGCGGTTCTTCTCGATGTGAGTTCAATTCATCACACCATTGGAGGAGCTTTTTCCGAAGACTTTTCGACCTGAACAGCGATGTGGCACGGAAAAGATTTGATTTTGTGCTTTTAAATGGAAAAGTGGCTGTTGCTAGCATGAAGATAGTTCGGCTTAAGACTCTCAAGTCAGAGAACTGCTTGCTGGCATGAAGTGTTTCTTTGGAGGGGGAGGTACCATTCAGGACCATATTAAACCACATCAAGGAGACAATCGGAAACAGGAACGTTCGGGCAGTTTTGCATACATAGATTGAAGAGTATCAAGCCGCCATTGTTGTCTGACTCGAACTGCAAAGAGGCTATCAGGACGAGGGAGATGAATTTCCGTTCAAACCTTTCCGGTCAAACCTGCTGAGGAAAACAGGAGTAAGTTTCAAAGGACCAGAAAATGACTGCAATGCAATAATTAGACGAGTGAAATTCAGGGCTGTGATATATCAGATATCATTTCATTTTATTGAAGCGAATTACTGTCACGATGGTCCGAATACGACTGACTTCGTCTTGCCCATCTGACAGTCTGTCTTGTTCGGACTTGGTGTGTGTGTGTGTGTGGTGATACCTATACACATGAATACTTATTCTAATACATCACAAGAGCTATAATGTCCTAAGGGTAGCAAAAACTTTCGGCGATTTGCAGAGAGCGTAACGAATTCCGCCTCGTCTTCAATTTGCACGCTCATTTACAATGGCAACCCAGCTGCCAGGGAATTTGCTTGCGGCGCGTTTTCCAGTTGCTAGATTCTAACTTGTCTCCATCTGTACTCGAGAGCGTTGAGTTGCAAGAGTAGGTACTTAAAGATGCCTTTGTGCCCAAAATCCGCTGACCTTGATGGTGGTATTCCCCCTACACTTCTCAAGAGGTGTTATTTTTCGCTGACTGCGTACAATTTTTCATCTATCCTACTCTTCAGATCTCTTTAGGAGCAGATGGATAACAGCATTTGTCCAACCCGTCCCTAAAAAGGGCGAATCTGCGTGAGCCACCTCATAAGGACCCCTAGCACTGATGTCCCACCCTTTTAAGATTTTGGACACGTTGATAAATCGTCAGCTTATCTTGAATCAAGCTAGCTTCTTAATGACCCACAGTACTGTTTCCGCGGCAACAGGTCCACTGGTGAACTGATAGTTTCTCTCCCCGAAAAGTGGAACCAATCTTTGCACAATGCAGGCGAAAGCAAGATCGTTGCCCTTGATATTTCTAAGGCATTTGCCAGAGTTTGTCAACAGAGCTCTTTTGATGAAATGTGTGAATCTCTTCTTCTATGGATTAGGAATTACCTTTCGAAGTTGTTTTGGATGCGTTCAAGTCTGATATATCCACCCACTAAATTCTAGTGTTCCCCAGAGCCCAGTTCTATCTCCGGAGGATTTCAAGTCATTAAATACCAAATAAATGATGGTAAGCCCCAAGCAGTGATGGGAGTTGGAAAATTAATAATGGTGGAAGATAAGCTGACAAAAAGGTGGTAGATAAGTGATACCAAAGAAAAACAAAGGTTTCCATGGTAATTCATTTATTTATTTGATGATGATATGAATGAATATGTACAGTTACGGACAAAAGAATAGGACAACCGAATATCTTTAGTAGATTCTATTCCAAAACGTTGCATTTTTGCATTTTTTGATTCAGTATCTACCTTCGATCATTAGATCAATAAAAATTCAGTTTTGTCCCACCGGACTAATGAATATTTTTTTTGTTCGCTTTTTGAAACATAAGTGATTTTCTGCGAATTTAAGATGGCATATCCTGTGCTTTTTGTAAGGACCGGCGCACAGTGTGACCAATCGTTGATTTAGCGGGATTAAATTAATAGAGCTCACAAATATAGGTTTTTGTTCATGGTTGTTGGTTTTTTTTTATTGAAATTGTTCACAGAATACAATGCAAAAAATTATTTGAACACAACTATTGAAGCACAAATTTTGACACAAAATAGCACATAAGCACACGCAATTTTTAATAAAAAAATAAAAATTTAATTTAATCGGTCGAATGATGGGGCTGGGTTTTGCCAAAGCGCTCGTTTAGTTTCATCCTTTAAGAAATACATCTGGATCGGAACCATTGAGATGCAAAATAGATTTTGATCGGAACCATTGAGATGCAAAATAGATTTTGATCGGAATTATCACCAGACGAAAACGTTTGTTTATATGATTTTTGTTGAGCACCATCACAATCCTATTTTATAACCAGAGATATTTCTTTTAGACCCGTTTTGAAATCAGCAATAGAATTTAGAACATCTTTTTGAACTGAAAATAAACGCTCAACGCTGTGATTTACTAAACTTTATCATCGACATTCTGCAGAAGATTCGCTCAAAGGTACAGTACCTCACAAAATTGAGCATACACTCACAGCTTAAACATATTTTTATCTTTTTCGCTTTCAAAAAGTAGTTAATTAATAAAACTTAAATGCAGTTCGAATTGACATATTTCAATTGCTTAAAACTATAAACAAAAATTTGAAAATTAAAAAAAGACTTGCTATTTCAAAGCAAAATAAAAAAAGGCACTTCATTTTAACACACAAAGCAAACACTTGAAGTAAATTCGAGTTACGACTAAAACACAAAATAAAAACAGTTACAAATAAAATTTCAGTAACGCGTGGCACCTCCTTCAGCACCTATGACAGCTTTGTAACCACCGTGGCATGGATTTTACCAGTTTTTCAGTAAAAGATGGCTGAATCCCTTCCCAAGCTGAAGGGAATTTTAGCTTTTAGCTCCTGCTTATTGGAGCAGGTACTTTCTTTAACCCGCACTTTTATTTCGTGCCATAGATGTTCAATAGGGTTAAGATCCGGCGATTGTGGGGGTGTTTTTAGCTGCTTTGGAGCGTTATAAAGCAACCATTCGCGTACTAAATAGGAGGTGTGCTTCGGATCATTATCTTGTTGGAAGTAGAAAACCGAAGGTAGACCTAATTTTACTGCGGAACTTCGTAAAATATTCAAATACCCAATTTTGTCCATAGTATTTTCTATAAATTCGAACTTTCCACAGCCATTTGAAGCCATACAACCCCACTACAGCACAGATCCTCCCCCGTGTTTTATGGTTGACTTTATATTCTTAGCTTTGAGAGCTGTATTTGGTTCCCTCCAAACAATTTGTTTGCCATCAGACCCAAATAAATTTATTTTTGTTTCATCTGAAAACAAAACACCTTCCCAAACGCTTTTCGGGTGGTTTACATATTGACCTATCGTCATTTGACTTCAGCACCCCCTGGTAGCATTTTTTTGAAAAAGTGTGTCAGTTTTGTTATTAGTGCTTGTCAAGTTCTTGGAAATGATAGTTTACTTGGAATCGCATAATGAAAAATGTAAACAAACTACTTAAGTGCCAGTAACTATTCATTGTGCATTTTATCATAACTTGAATAGTGGATAATGCTAAGTGTTGTTTTACTGTATATTCATTGTATTATAATAGAACAATATCTGAAGTAGTAAAATACAGCTGAAATTCGCACATTACATACATTATTCCACATTACGTCCTACTATTATAGGAACAATTCCAAGCCGCTTTCTTTGCGTAATGCACGTGAAGAGTTCATAGAAATTGGTTTCCGTTTAAAGCAATAAGTTAATTATATGATATAAACAATTTCTTATAATTAATTCAAGCAATAAAAGCAACCAACATAATGTAGTATTCTTTCATTTTGGACAAAGCAAATGGAATATTGTGCTACATTGGAGGTTATGTACATACATACATACATATGTATGAATGAGTGAATTTTCAGCGGATTAAACTGCACTGAATATGTTTAAATTAATTTGTTTAACAAACTATGACGAAATAACACTTAATATTGTTCACGATTCAGTGTATAATGTGTTGAAGAATGATAAAGCAACAATAATTTCATGTCAAACTGGTGCTTTGTTTACACTTTTCAAAGCAGCATTCCAGCTTAAATCAAAACTTCTGCATTTTAACTCGGCATTAAAATATTTTTTAGAATAAAATATAATTATTTAATATTTTTTCAAATTTTTTAAGTTTCCCACTACATTTCACCATTTGTACGTAAATTCCTATCCCAGTTCTGACAGCTCAGAATCCATCACCCATACAAGGTACGAAAATTATCCGCAAGAGGTATAGGTCGATCGGTCAATTGTCTAGCAAACTAGCTAAATAGCGATCCTCATTTCATTTTCATTTTAATTCATTTTTATGTTTTACTTCATGACAACTTATATACTAGACAAAAATGCTTAAAACTAGTTGGTCGAACAGTATTAGTTACTTATTCTAACTTACTGACCCTAAGCGGGTACTCTAAGCTGAACTTAAACTTGTTCTATGTCTTTCGACTTAATCTAACGTTATTTTGTAAAAAGAAAATTTTAACATGACTAATAAATAATAAGAAAAAAATTTAAAAACTTAATGACCGAACATATTTTTTTTAAAAGAAACTACAAGCTTACTTACATTCTACCTTAAAATAAAACTTACAAACTATCTTAAGCTAATCTACGTATATATACATATACACATTTGTATAGCAATATACACATGCGTATACGCATATATCCTTATATACATAATGCATATATATTTCGTTATTCATATATATATATACATTCTTCCTTTTTTTTAATTTTTTTTTTCCTTATATTGTTTTTAAGATTTTTTTTTTTTTTTGTTTTACTTTTTTATAATAATTAACCTAAACAGCTTACCCACTACCTTACAACTACGCTAAAATATGTAAGTCGGCCATAGGTTACAGCTGATATAAATCCGCTGCAAGACGTGGACCGAATACTCCCCATGAGGGGGTCTGAATTACCCTTTCTAGCCGGGCTCTAAAGGGTTCGAAGCTGGAGTTCTCTCGCTCCCCAGCCACCAGAACTTTCGATGTTGCAAAGCAACATCCAGCACATCCCGCCTAGATATCGCCGTACTGAACCGGAGGAGACCCTCCTCAGCTCGTTGTGCGACGGAGCGGTCGTGGTTGAGTCGCCCATCCACAGTTGATCTGGCGATGTGATAGATGAGCGGTACCGCATTTATATTTTGTATCAGACCGTGCTTATCCAAATGGAGGAATGCTTCTGGGGGGACGAAGCCGTTGTGACGTACCCTTTCGTGGTATAGTGGGTTGGGGTAGTAAGCCCTAGAGATCAGATTGTTGACCGAGTTCATCGCTCTAGCAGTGTGACCTCGAATCAACTTCACCAGGAAATTGTCCACTTTTATCAGGTTTGCCCTGTTGTATAAGACCTCATTGAAATAGTATTTTATGTACTGGGACTCTGGAGTTCTATAAAGGCGAAGGCAAGCCCTAAGACAAGCCCTCTCAAACAACCGAATCTTTTCCATTAAGCTTGCACTCACGTTGAACCACACGGGACAGCCATAGATGAGCATTGGCCGGATGAGCGCCATGTAGCAGATGACCTTCACCCTTGCATCGAGTTGGCTGTTGTAAAACAGTCTCTTTGTAAGGGCAAAAGCGCCTCGGGCCCTGGCCAGAGCAGCATCTACATGTTTATTAAAATATAGATACTGATCTAGCCAGATCCCCAGGTATCTGACTACAGTCTTTTGCGCCAGTGGTTCCCCGTGTCTTCCAACGATTGAGAACTTTCGCCAATTCTTTTTCGTATCCGCCGAGGCCTTTAAATAGCGATCCTACCAATTAAATTATTCTTTCTCAAGACTCTGCGAACGGTTTCCACTGAAAGAGGCTTATTAATTACGGAGGACACCTCAGCCGTCAACTTTGGAACGCTAGATTTTGGATTGGACTTGATTGTCCGAACAATATACCGCTCGTTTTGTTCTGAGAGCAATTTTTTTCTTCCCCTTCCAGGTCTGTTTTTTAGTGTCCCTTCATATCTATAATTGTGTATTATTTTTTCAGTCTTACAGTTTCTCCTATTTTTCGCATCGACTTCCCCTCGCAAAATAGCTTAATTATGAGCATTCTCGTTGAGAAAGTAGTCCGTTTTCGCGTGTTTTCCATATTTTTGCACAAAGAAGAGACTATCGGTCTTTTCAGTTCAAAAGCGTGTGCAGAAATGATCATCAGGGACATTTGTTGCTTCATTTGAATTTTTGAAGAGTTACAAAAAACAGGAATTTTAAAAAGGTAGATCCACCCTTTTTTGGCTAACTGTGCATATTCGTTCGTTTTCTTGTTTTTTAATAAATGCCTTTTTGAGTGTTTTATTTTTCCTTTTATTTCAACAAAGCCCTATCCCTGCTCATCAGATTAATGTGATCGCTAGCCTCGGTGTGCTGGCAATAAAAAGAAGAACAAAACCCATTCGTATCCCATTTGTAGGAAAATTGAGTAATCCATCATGTGCTTTTCATTGGCATTCCAAGCCGACTGACCTCCCCAACTTTTCGCAACCATTAAACCCTTTGGCTCATCCATAATCCGAGTCCCTCATCTACGCACTCGCACATAGTATCTCTTCATTAGAGTGATTAGCTTCGTCCCCCCCCATTCCCACCAATCTAATGGTGCTCCTTGCATATGCGGCACGCAATTCTGAATATGTGGCTCTCGTGATCCGCATAACATTCCAAGTTTTACTTTCATTACATCCGTCAACGCCGGCGTTACACCCGAAAAAAAAAGAACAAAGAAAGGAAGAAAAAGGATAAAATTGAGCAGCAAGCAACCGCCATAAGCATTTGTTAATAGCCATCCCATTAAAATATTTGTCTAGATGAATTTTCAACTCTGTGGCCCACAAATCATTCTAATGTGCCCCATTAACGACTTTTCACATGCAATAAACAATCCGACTACAATGTGTATCCGCGAATTACCGCCCGACAGCGAGCAGGCTACAGCCGTGCTCCTGGACTCCGTTCACCATTCACGCCGACGCCCACGCGAATCGGGGAGCTGGAGGGTCGGCGGCGCGGCAGCAGCGACACATCCGGGCCCAGGAAGAACATGACAAAGAGCGTGCGAAGTACCGAAAGTAGGAGGAAAACTTTTCCCTACTTTCGCTTATCCTTTCAGTCCTTTGGTGAATTTCTCGGTTTATTTTTCTGTTCTTCCTTGTTGTTGTTTTTTCACTCTCCGTTCACTTCGCTGATGAATGACTGTGTGGCATAGTCTTCCTCACGCTCGGAGTAGCATCCACAGCTCGGGCGATATCCTGGCGTGCCAACGTTAAACGTGTTGCGTATGGCAACACTTCACACAGCCGAGCATGGATGTGCGATGCGACTGCGAAGGCGTGAGTGAGAGGTGGCGCCCGGTGGGAGGACAGTGTTCCCTTGCACTTGGATACTTCATCCGTAGTTGGCGGAGAACTGCCATGATGATGGCACTCGTTTTGTGAATAATGAATGACTCATTGATGGCGGACGGGGTGGAAGACCTTACGACCCTTTGTAACTACTTAAGGGGGGCGAAACTTTTTAAATGACAGTGTCGTCGCGCCGCGCATGCAATGTGCAGCTAAAACAGCGCGAGTCGTTGCAGAGAGGGACCCAACTTACAACAATGTCATTCGCGAAATTAAAAGACAACTCATTCTGCCTCGCAACTCTGCCCAGACCCTCCTCCTTCGCACAAGCCAGGCTCTGGCGCTGAATATTTCATGAAACTTTTCACATTCTCGTGAATCGCGTCATATCGACGTGCATTAGCCGTTTTACGACCTCTCAATCCTTGATGGCGCTGTGCAGGGATGATTTGAAGGATTTTTTTTTACGTGCATGCAGTCGCGGCTGGGGGCGTGAAGCAAACTCTTGCGTTGGTTAATCCCAGACTAGGCCACTTGTCAGCGCAGGCGGGATGGGGAGTCGATATTTCATTAGCTTCTCGAGGGGATGCTGGGCTGCTGGGACTCGAGGGCACAGTGGGAGGAGATTGCATTAGGGGAACTCTTTTGAAGTGTTTCTGAATGGATTTGAGCAAAAGTCTAACTTGCTCCGGTGGTGCTTGGAAAGCGATTAGATTTAAGATAGATGTGCTCGAGCGTGAATGGATATTATATGAAAAGAATACGGTCGATTTAGGCTGGCTTAGGATGAAGCTATGATGAGACTAGCTAATCCCCAGGCTCAGCGTCACTGAACCCATCCAAACCGAGTTCAATGGCAAGGTCTAGGTTAAGTTAGGTTAGGATGAAGTGGCTGACTGAAGATGACGGCTGACTTCGAAGGAAGTTGAAGGCGCAAGCGTTGAGAATCGCACCCCTTTGTCGGGGACGACGGAAAGAAACAAGTCGGCAGAGGTGACTCGAACCAAAACCGATCAGTCGACAGGAACCAAAGATAACTTCTATTCAACAAGTCAGCAAAGGAAAAAAAGGATAAGCCCATCAAGAGTTAGTCCTGGTGGCCGGAAGCTGGATGACTCGGGAAGATCATCCAGGCTCTACAAAAGAGCTACTATCTCCTCTTAGGCGTTTAAAATTGGGAAAGCTGGCGATGATGACAGTTAGGCCGACGCGGGGATTAAACACTGTAGGAGCTGGCGAAAGCAGAGAATGCATTCAAGTTAATGACTGTTCTTTGGAAAGCAGAACTTTTATAGTATGGCTCTACGCAAAAAACCCTTGAATGGTTAAGTGCTTCGGAGCGGAAAATCCCTCTTCCCCCAATGGGAACCACACCCTTGAGCTTTTCAGGCCACCCGAATCGAGGCGCGTCGTCTGCTGGATCCCCGGGCTCAGGAAAATGACAGATGTAGGCGCGTTTACATATCCAGGACCCTGCTAGGATCGACACAACGAAGTGGAAAATCTGCTCCCATAGGGAGAAATCGGGAAAATAAAGACGACTATTCTCTCGTTTTGGGCTTAGACAAAGTTTCGGTTGAGACTATCTGTTCCCGATATGACTCCCGTCCTTATTCGCATCTCGGAAGGATTAATTTCCGTTTCATTTCCAAAGCAGTGCGACGATACCCGCGGTAAGTTTGCATGATAACTTCATTATTCCAAGGCAGACTCTCTATGGTGAAGATAAAACTTCACCATTCAAGAACAGTGGGTGAGGAAAATTCCCACTTGTGGCCTTGGTGGTTTTAGGGGCTTTTAACCACTCTACGACGAGCGCTCTGAAATACCGATAATCTGTCTTATTACGCCGAAACTTCTCTAGGCAACCAAGCTTAGCGAGTTCTTTGGACACGTTTTGGTTGCTGGCAAATCTTTGTTGCACCGTCAGCTTAATTCCCCTACGACTCTGCTATGCCGCCACCATCAAACACGGAAGCGGAACTTGTCCAGCATTGCGATATGCTCAGAACGACTTCTGCACACCCTGCACCCTGTCCTTTCCAGTGTTAGTGGAAGGTCGTTCGTCACTACGTTCCACAAGAAAGGAGTGGGGTACCTCTGTTAACAGGTCTCACCAAGCTTCGAGCTTATCGCCCTATTATTGTGATTCAGATGAATAAATGCCACTTAAGACTTTTCGATCCCGAACCTCTTGAGTGCTGAGGTTATTGCTTTGGATATTGTTAAAAGCCTTCTCGTTGTCCACAAACTGCTGGTGCGCGAGAAATTTTTCTATTAACAAGTGAAGGGTTGTTTAACCAGATATGCCCTTGTTGTAGGCGAGCTGAGAGGTTGACAATTTGTTATCGACTATGTTTCGATCACTCTTGTCTCTCCAATGTATCTCAATGTCTCAACCAGCCGAAAGTTGGACGCTAAGCAAAACTGCGCAACTGATTCTTGGTGCCTTCAAAAGAAAAATTCTACGTCGGATATATGGTCCCGTCTGCGAGGAAGGCAAATGGAGGAGAAGACACAACCGCGAACTCTACGAGCTGTACCAGGATGTGGATCTAGTCCGGAAAGCAAAAATCCAACGACTGCACTGGGTCGGCAACATCGAGCGCATGAACTTCGATGCTCCAGCTAGGAGAGTCTTCGAATCTGAGCCTCCTGGTTCGAGAAGTAGAGGAAGACCGAAACCCCGGTATAACGACCAAGATGCAAGACAACTTGGTCTTGTTTACTGGAAGCAGGGTGCCAAGGACCGTCAACAATGATAAACAGCTACCGCTCAGGCTCGGACCCTGCATGGGTCGCCAGCCTGAAAAGTAATATTATCTAGCGCGATTAAGATACATGCTTGAACAGATATTCATACAGTGGACTCCTTAGTTTATGCCAACAATATATTAGATTAACTTTATTTCTTGCATAGAATAACAACGTTTTGTCAATAATAGTATAATTTTCTCTAGCTTTCACAGAGATACAGAGATATAGTTGAATATCAGTCTAAGCTTCTAAAGTCGGAGACGGAAAAAAACGTGTACAGGTACACTTAGGTCTCTACATGCATTTAATTTAATTATTTTTCGGTCAGTCTCTAATTCCGTAGTGTACCCCAAAACTCAGGCAAACTTTGAATGTTAGCAACTAAAATCAAACCTGAGAAGAACAATGATGCCACTTTACAAGCAGCTGGTACACGCCCTCTTAACATACGGTTTCCAGATAAGGTACACCATATCGCTCGCAATTAACTCTCAAATGTTCGAAAAGAATGCGAGTATGTACCGTAGGATGTTCTTTAAATTTCAATGTTCGATCTATTTTAACGCATATCATCAAGATATATTAGTCCTTTTTATAAGCCGATGCCGACCTGCAATTTAATCTTCTCAATATAAGCTGCACGGGTAATGCACAGCGACCTGTAACGTTTCGTGATGTCAGAGTCACAGTCATTGTAAGTTTAAATCTTCTAATTAGGGGTCGCTTTATATTTTGGGAAAAGAAAAAAATTCCCACAAAGGCGTTCTCAAACTGGGTGAAGAAACTTGTTTGTTTATGTTTGTAGAAAGTTAAAAAATGGAACACAACTTACATAGGTTATGTACAAGAACCGTACAAATAATTTCAAAATTGATATTAGTAACTTATATGATAATTCACATGCTGATGCATCTGAGAGAATGAAACGGGAATGAGGTAAAGTATTTTTAAAGAAACAGCCAAAGAGCTTGGAATGTCCAGAGAATTACGACGGAGAACAGGTTACGGATTCCGAACTCAGCTCTTTCCCAAATAATTCCCTGCCCTGAAAGAATATCACCTAAACTGATCGCAGACTTAGATCGATGCAATCGTCAAAGCGCTTGGTCTGAGCAGCGACGATTATATCAACAAATCCGAGAAAAGATGAGAAACTGCAGACCAAAAGCAATAAAAAAGGCAAGAAAAAAAATTATGAATTTATTATTAACAACATACGTCACGTAGTCATAGTGCATTGGGATGGAAATCTATTACCCGGATGTACGGAATTCAAAAAGAAAAATAGTTGCCAATAATTGCTTAAGAGAATAGCCTCTTGCAGTGCCAAGACTGTAGAGTTCTTCTGGAAAACTCAAAGCTAAAGACCTCTCAACTTCTACCTTTGACTGGAAGTTTCAAATGCTGCGATACAGCAGCTTCGAAAACTGCCCGTTTCAAGGGAGCTTATGCTGTGTTGGAGCAGACTTTAGGAAGAAAGTTGTTGCTTATCGTGTGTCATCTTCGCACATGTTGGCGAAACAAACATTAAATATTTGTTAGTATTTTATAAGGCACAACTGGACAATGGTTTTATAAGTGACGAGTACAGCGAATTGATTAAGCTATGCGTAGTCTTTTCGGGGGGAGATACAGAGAAAAAAATTAAAACTCAGGCTCCTCGGAGCTTTAGGCACGATGGATGGCGAGAGCGATAATAATAATAATATGGGTGGCGCAACAGTCCGAGGCGGACCTGGGCCTAGCTTTTCAGCAACCACTCGTGTTGTGCGTGCTATTGTTCCTGCACGAGTGGAAGGGATCTACAGTTTTATGCCGACTTCGAACGGCGAAGTTGAGAAGCTTTTTCTTGACAGGAATCCTCTTTGAGCATTGTCAGTGACTCGAAAGAAGTGAAGCCGCGAATTATCAAATGTGGTAAATTCGGGTATCGAACCTGGCACCCTATGCGTAGGAGTCGACGCACGTACCCACTACGCCACGGCACCCCAAGAGCGATATATTCTTTAAAAATATGTTTGCTTCAGTCTCAATTCTGAATGGCTACGAAGGAGAAAATACCAATTCCACAGGATGTTTGCTTATTTAACATCACAGTGTATGCCAAATCGTGGCTTAAACGCTGAGATGTGTGCTTCTCTATTTCTGAAGTGTAGGAGAATTTCCAAAAAAACAACGCTCGTGTTCCTCGTATGACAGTTTATTCCAGAAAGAGGTCGCTTGACAATTTGTAAATACTTTTATATTGAGAATTCAACGAAGAATATAACAGTTTACCATAATTTCGAGAAGATTAGACAATCAGATTGGCAAAGAAAAGTACTCATGTGCAAGATTGAGAGCTGAATAAAAACTGGTCACTCAGCTACAGTGTGGTATACAAAAATGCGCCCGATAGAATTTTCTTTTCGTTAAGTCCTACAAAAGCTATATAATATTTGTATGGTATATATATGTATGAAGAGACAGTACACTGAAAAGAAGATACTCTGGCTGATTGTTGTTATGCTAAGGCCTTTAAATAAAGTTTAGTTTTTACTTTATTTTATTTTCACTCCTCACTCACTCAACTTATTTTGTTGCATTTATATAGGCTTTATAGCAGACCGAAATAAAAAGACAAATCACGATTTTTAATAAACCTTGTAGAGAAGCCGGCGCGTGTTGCGAAAGAAGATATTACATGTTTGAGTATGTTTTAATGCATTCATAAAAAATGTAAAAGGTGACCTTACAACCCATAGAGGGACAGGCCTAACTTCAACAGCAACCACTCGTGTTGTGCGTTCTACTGTTCCCTCAAAAGTGGAAGAGACCTTCAGTTTTATACTGACTCCGAATGGCCAAGTTTGAGAAGCTTTTTCTAGATGGTTAGTACTCTTTGAGAATTGTCAGTGCCTCAAAATTGGTGGGTCCGTGAAAAATTATTTTTGTCGTACCGGCCGAGAATCGAACACAGCCGCGACGTTATGTTGCCCACAACTGCATGGCCACCCACCCTAATGCATATATTAAACGGGCCTACTTCCAAGCGTGAAACTCAATTGAACACCAGTTTTGCGGAAGATTTGGTCAAATGAATTTATAATCAACACCCACAATGCTGCAGTCCTAGCCACAAAATATTGATGGCTGTGTTAAATAACATGGGATCAGATATCAGGCATACGCGGACGACATAGTCATCATAGCCAGGGCAAAATGCAGTAGACTTGTCGGTGCTTGTGGTATTTGTCGGCTAGGTTGAACCTAAATCCGGTAAAAACCATATTTCACTAGGAAACAAAAAGTAGATAGACTAAAACCAATTAGTCTGTCGGGTACAACACTGGCTCCAGTAAACGAAGCTAACTATTTAGGAGTAATCTTGGACAGCAAACGCATCTGGAAAAAACACGCGGAAGACGTAACGAGCTTGGCGAGCAAAGCCTAGGGATGTAATCCAAGTATCCTAAGATGGATGTACCCTGCTAGTGACCAACAATTGCATACGGTGCAATACTTACTTACTTACTTATCAGGCTGACAACCTGCTTTCCATTCCTGACGGTCCTGGGCACGCTGCTTCGAGTCATCAAGACCAAGCTGTCTTGCATCCGCGATTACTTCGTACTCATTTCAATCGCGGGTTTTACAAGTCAACTATTTAAAGAAAAAGAATGCAATTACTTTTAATTTAAGATCAAGATAAGATTTTAAATTGAAAGACCCTGGATCTTGGAGCTGAGCTAGCCTGAGCCAGCCAAAAATGAAAAAGATCCGAGTAAATTAAAAAATTGTTTCACCATTGTTGAACAGCCCGAGAGAATCAAAGTAGCTCTACCTACAGCTTTGTGCTCGCGCTTTCAATTTCACGGCTTGTGAAACATCAAAGCGCGACAGCTGCTTTCGACTTGTTGAATGGATTTGAGAGTATCCTACTTAACAGGGTGCACTTTCCACTGCGACATGCGTTTTAAATATGTTGGGCGCAGAATGAACATCAATCTTTGAGTTCTAGCTACTTCACTTATAAGTATGCATTATTATGTTTTTATTTTGAGTACCTACTGCCAGAGACTAACGGTTCAAAGAGCTTTAAAATGACAAGGAATTCTTATTCTTATAAGCATTTCTCCAAAGAAGTGATCTTTGTCCGATTATCCATTGGAACCACTCCATGCCCCCAACCCATTAAAAAAATGTTACTATTACGAGTTTATTCTGTCACTACAGAGTCCTTATGAAAGCACAAGCACATGGCTCAACAACGCAGTTAAGCAGAAAAGTAAAGAAAATGCAAGAGAGCAGTGAGAATGATGCTACGTTAGTAAATGAATGCCAGAGGAAAGTTTTCAGGAATAAAAACTTAAGCATCCTTCCTTGCATACTCGCAGCAGCTTACTAATCCGCTCTTAGAAAAATTCTCATGAAGGACACAAATGGGATTCTGCAAAGCATATGGCTCGTACGTATAGACTCGAGTCGAGTTGCGATGCGAGTGACATTCCAGGAGATGCCACTCTTTGTTTCTGCTTTCGCGCTGGCTCTTGGGGATTTAGCATTTCTGCGAATATTTGTATTCCTTGAGCTTGGATCTGCGACAGCAAAATACGCTTGAAGTCTTCATTACCGATTCAACAATTAAAACTGTCACGATATGCGAGTGCCAGTTTTTATCCGCTAACGATCATCTGCCACTGGAGAAGAGAAAAAAATGTCAAACCTTGCGATGTCCACTCTTCATTGGTCGCAGATTGCAGCTCAAGTTTACGAGTTACAAAGTCCGAGGCTGGCCTTGGTCTACCTTCTTCAGCGAATACTGATGTTGTGCGTGCTGTTGTTCTATCACCAGTGGATTGGAACTGCAGTTTTATGCCGCCTCCGAAGGGCGAGGTCTGAGAAGCTTCTTCTAGATAGGAGTACCCTTTGAGCCTAGTCAGTGAATCGATAGACATGAGGCCCAAATTCGGCCATCGCAGCGAATAACTCCTTGCGATGAATGCTGTCGTATGAGGCTTTAAAATCGATAAAAAGGTGGTGCGTATCGATTTGAAACTTGCTGGTCTTTTCCAGGATTTGCCTTAGTGTGAAGATTTGGTCTACTTTCGGGCCGGAAGTCGCCCTGGTACGTGCCGATTAATGCGGTGCTAAACGGCTTTAGACGTACACACAGTACGCTGGTCAGGATCTTGTAGGTGACGTTGGGGAAGGGTAGACCTCTATTGTTGTTGCAAGAGGTAGGATCGCCTTTTTTGGGGATGGGGCATATGGAGCTGATACTCCAGTCGTCGGGCATGCTTTAGTCCTCCCAAATTCTACATATGATCTGGTGCATGCAACCTACCCGAACATCGTGACCGGCCTTGAAGAGCTCTGATGGTAAGCCATGGCTCTGCCGACTTCTTCAACGGTAAGTGGGAGGACAACTTCATCTCCTGGTCAGGCCCGTTAAACAGCAGTTGGAAGTGCTGCTTAAACACATCCACTATGCCCTGTGGGTCAGAAACCAGCTTACTCTCACAGTTTCGATAACAAACAAGGACTAACAAGGGATCGACTATGATAAAATCTCCTCGGAACTAACTAAGACTGGAACTAATGACATTAACCTCTTGGACAACGTCTTTTGGACGGACGAAACAAAAATTAACTTCAAAGGTCCCGAAGATATGATAAGAGAGAGGCCTTGTAGGTTAGGTAGGGGGGCTGCTAGTGCATTCACCAGCACACTTAGACCATATTGTCCCTAGTCAGGCTACTACCAGTGATAGACCACTCCACTGATAGTGCCATTAATTTGATCCAGCTAACCTGGGGCAGGCACTCTGCCAACTGCTCCATACAATCGTAGTCGGGAGGCGATGTAAGTTTCCGTTCTTTTCATTTTCCGTGTTTTGTGAAATAAATTTAAAATCTCCTGTAACTTTAGTAAAAAACCCAGCACATCAGTGGCAGCATCTTTGATGGCTTCTTGACAACGCGTCCAATCTTCTTCGATTGTTTGCGCAGGTGGCGACGAACTTAGAGAGAGATTCCGGGAGACTCGCTCGGCAAAGATCCTAGCAGTCCGTTGCCATTGTAGCTTTCCACCGTCAAACCGTGGTGTCCTTTCTCGACTCCGTTGATCTCTTGATATCCGAGTTCATACCTTGGCTACAAAAAGGAAATGGTCCGAGCCGATGTTTGCTCCTCGGAACGTTCGGACATCAAGAATGATGGATGAGTGTCTGACGTCGATCGTAACATGATCAATCTGGCTGACGGTTGACTGATCAAGGGACCGCCAGGTCCTGCTACGGCAGAAACGATGTCCGAAAGTTTTACCAGAGGGAGAAACAATTATCCAGTGTAATTGTGTACTAGTAGTAGAGTCGCAGTCGATACTGAGAATTTGGAAAGATCATTTCTGTAGACTGTTGAACGGCGAGGAAGACTCCAATACCGCTGTCAGGCAAATTCCACTCACTATGGACGATGATCGACGAAAACTCCGTCCCCCGACTTAAACGAGGTCAAGATAGCAATATCAAGACTGAAGTCTAACAAAGCTGCCGGTGCGGACGGACTGTCCGCTGAAATCGTTAATGCAGCTGGAGATGATCTGGTTGGGCGCATGCACCAGCTCATCTGTAAGATATGGTCGGAGGAAAGTATGCCCGATGAGTGGAATCTCAGTTTCGTTTGCCCGATCCACAAGAAAGGAGACCCCTTTGACTGTGCCAACTACCGAGGGATGGGTCACCTGAACGTCGCATACAAGATCTTCTCTGCCGTTTTGTGTACTCGCCTGAAGCCGTTTATAAATAACCTGATAGGTCCATATCAGTGTGGCTTCAGGCCAGGGAAGTCCACCATCGACCAGATTTTCACACTACGGCTTTTGGTTTTCGGTTAGCTGGCATTGAGGCGGAGGCGGCTAAAATGGGTCTAGCGGTGAATGAGGGCAAAACGAAGTATATGCTGTCATCAAGAAAGGACGCACAACATCGACGACTTGGCCAAAACGTCACCATAGGCAGCTATAGCTTCGAAGTAGTAAAGGACTTCGTCTAAACAGTTAACACTGCGACCAACACTAGTACCGAGATTAAACGCAGATTTACTCTTGCCAATCGTTGTTTCTTTGGGCTCAAGAGGCAATTGAGTAGTGGAGCCATCTCTCGAAGGACCAAGCTGACTTTATACAAGACCTTGATCATCCTAGTCCTGCTGTACGGGGCGGAGGCATGGACAATCTCAAAAGCGGATGAAGAAGTGCTTGGTCTCTTCGAGAGAAAAGCTTTGCGTGCAATCTTTACGCTGACGGTTATTGGAGGAGAAGATTCAACCACGAACTGTACGGGCTGTACAGCGACTTCGGATCCAACGCCTAAGATGGCTGGGCCATGTAGAGCGTATGGACAACTCAGCTCCGGCCCGGAGAGTCTTCGACTCCGAACCCATGGGACAATGTAACAGAGGACGACCGCGTTTAATGTGGCGCACCCAGGTGGAGAAGGACCTCAACCAACTTGGCGGGCGCCACTGCAGACAGCTAGCCAGAGACCGTGCCAGCTGGAGAGGCTTGTTGGTTGAGGCCTAGGTCCACCCGGACTGTAGCGAAGGAAGAAGAAGAAGAAAGTAACTTTAGTAAGTCAAGCAGGAGGTCCTCCTTTTTTCACATTTTCCTAGCGCAACACTGGTATCATGCATGCACACTCTGTACTCATTGAATATAATAGAGAGTTGTTTTTTGACCACTAAAGCGTTTTCCTGTTTTTTTTTTTTTTTTTAACACAATTTTATTCGATTTATTCTGTTTCCTTACTTGCTAGACAAAATTACTTAAAACTAGCTTAACTATCTTAAGAATTACAAATGTTCTTAATACTAACCTACTGACCCTATGCGGGTACTGTGTGCCTTTCGGCTTAATCTACGTTTTTTTTTTTTTTAGTCATTAAGACAATCTTTTATTTTTTTATTCATTTGCCAAGAAAACTTGTAAAAACTTGGCTAAACTTAACTACTTAAACTACCTTATTCTAACTTAATTACTATTTATTACTAACTTAACCTAACATAAAACTTAATACTATCTTAACTATGTCCGTAACAGTACGGACACGTGCACCAGGGCGTATATGTTGTGTATATGCATAACATATATAATTTATACGCCGTGATGCACCTTTTTTTTTTGTTTTTGTTTCATATGTATATTTTTTTTTTTGGATTTTATTTTTTATTTTTTTTCGGTTTTTTGTTTTATTAATTTTTTTTTTTTTTTTTTTTTTTCTCTTAAAGCTACCTTAAAAACTATGTAAGCTGGCCACTATGGTCAACTACCTGATCCTGTGGAAAAGCTAGCGGTGGCGGAGGCTGGTTTTGGTGTAACCACCAGTAAAATTGCCGTTCTTTGGCAGACTCTTTCCTATCTCGAGCGGGGATCGCTCTACTGAACCGGAGGAGATCCTCGTGGGTGCGAACGACATCCGGTTCGTATTGAAGTCGCCTATCCACTGTTCGGCGTACGACATGGAAGATGATAGGACATCCTTGTGGATCCTGTATTAGGCCAATTGTGTCTAGATAGAGGAATGCTTCGGGAGGAATAAAGCCGTTAAGGCGCACCCTTTCATGGTACATACTATTGGGGTAGTAAGCCCCAAAGATCAGACTGTTGGACGAGGTCATAGCTCGTGCAGTGTGCCTTCTGATTAGTTTAATAATAAAATTATCTACCCTATTCACGTTTGCCTCGTTGTACAAGACCTCGTTAGGGTAGTACTTCTTGTACTCAGACTCGGGTGTGCGATACAGACGGAGACAGCTCCTAAGACACTGCCTCTCGAACACCCTCATCTTTTCCATCTTGGAAGGACTCACGTTGAACCACAATGGACAAGCGTACACCATAATAGGCCGTACTAGGGCCATGTAGCAGATTACCTTCACTCTGGTATCAAGTTGGCTGCTGAAAAACAACCTTCTTGCCGCAGCAAAGGCTTTTCTGGCTTTCGTCAGAGCAATATCTATATGTTTGTCAAAATACAGATATTGATCCAGCCAAATGCATAGATATCTAACTACACTTTTTACAGCTAACGGCCGACCATGCGGGTCAACTATGCCGAACTTACGCCAGTTTTGGCGCGTATCCCGCGATGCCCTGTCCAACGGGGTCCGGAAAAGACTAGTTTCACATTTCTGGAAGTTGATAAGCAACTTCCAGTCGTCGCAAAATCGCTGGATTTTCTCGAAGTCACGCTGCAACAAGATGTTTATTACCTCGACCTTCGGACCTGATCTGTACGCAACTAGTTCGTCGGCGTACGCAATTAAGTGCGGCATGGAACCTATAAGATCTGCAGTGAATATGGAAAACAGGATCGGGGAACCAATGGCCCCCTGTTGCAGACCGTTTTTAATGTTAAAGACCGTAGTGGAAGTTACGTCACCATTTTTCACAACGAACTTTCTACCTGTTATCATGTCATAGACCATGTATAGCTATGGTTTACTTATACCCAGCCTGACCAACTTGAGGAAGAGGCCCTCTAGCCAAACGGTGTCGAATGCCTTCTCCAAGTCAATCAGGCAGGCACCCGTGCACTGATTTTTGTTTTTATTCCATTGTATGTCGGACACCAGTTTTGACACGGCATTAATCCGGTATGATTTTCTTTTCATCAGCCCATTGCTTCAGAACTCGAATGACTATCTTTTCAAAAACCTTGCTTATGCAGGGAAGTAGACTGATCGACCGAAGATTTGTCGGAATGGACTTATCTTTGTCCCGTTTAGGGATCGGTTGAACAACAGCTGTTTTCCAGTGCGTGGGGTAATGTGCATTACTCAGCGCATTGTTAAACAAGGTTGTGTATATTTGGACCGCTTCGGGGGGAAGATGGCGAAGCACAATGTTCGGTATTCCATCGATTCCCACTGACTTTTTCTTCTTCAGCGAGTGGAAGATACCCTGGAGATCGTCTTGAGAAATCAAGATGTGATTCCCATCATTGGCGACGGCACTATGTGCCATGTTCTCGTCATTGAACCTGGTGAAACCTGGATTCTCTGATCGCCATTGACTTATCTCATTCCTCTGTATCTACACTTCTGTTCACATTGCCTCCAGAAGCAATCGGCTCTTTCGTGGAGATGCCCGACATGTACCTCTCTTGCTCGTTAAGATTTTTGACAACTGTTTTTAAAACGTGCTCTTAAACCTAATCCACCAATCAGAGGACGGCATTCACGTTATTTCGTGAATAACCTTCAAAAATGCATGAATATCTGTCAAAAGAGCGCTCAAATTCGTCGATGGACTTGGGGACAATCAGCTGTGAAGTCGGCTATCTCTGTAATACTTCATCTCTGATAGTGCCTCTTGACTTACAATCAAATCCCCCTGTCCTTCAACCTCAGATCATTGCGCCTAAGCAATTGCGAACCCATATTCTCTTCTGTGCATTTCAACGAATATTCGCTGCGAACTCAGATAACAGAGCAATTGCCAGCTGAAGCACAGAATTGATCGTCAGAGCATCTTGCTCTTATCCACCCGTTGTTTATCTCGCAGTACGCACATCCGTCAGTAATCGAATTAGCGTTGATAACGCGAAGTGAAGAGAAACGGGGAAATCCCCGCCACGACAGGCATTTCCTCTCAACAGTTCCATATGTGCGCACTCATCCCCACCATCTTTTGCCACAGCTGGCGCTGATCGTGGTTGCGCTCTGAAAGATCACAGATTCAGTGATCATCGCGACACACGGAGAGAGGTACTCACTGTTTTTCGCTCCGTCAGTGATATGAAATTGAAATTCTAACGACGCTACAGAACGCTTTAGAGAAGAGATGTGGACAGTCTTGACATTAGGAGCGTTGTTGTGCCTAGGGCCGGCATCTGCTTGGCGTTTCGGTAAGTTTCGCTCGTATCCCCTGAGTGTGAAGTGAATTATTCAGGTTTTTTTTTCTCATTTTTTAGAATACGATGATCTTGTGCGGAATGCCTTGCCTGATACACCAGCTCACACACAGAAGGCTGCGGCCGAAGAGGTCATCATGCGGCTCATACCACATCATGCGCATCGCTTCGAAATCGAAATTGATAAGAACATGACATTGAGGAGCTATCAAGTGAGTTTGTGGAATTTGTGAATGTGTGGCAATTTAAGTCGTGCGGGGGGTTAGGGAGCAGAGAGATTCGATGTGTTGTGTGTGTTTGGTCTGTGGAGATGGGGTCTGTCGAGTTGTGTCAATTTTCATTTTGTTTACAATCATTGTTGTTCAGAGTCAGAGTCTTGCAGAGATTGGGGTTAAGTTGTTATTGTTCAGAAGTGCAGTCAACCCTTTAAATCAAACCGTTAGTGGTCTTCTCTTCATTCGACTCACAGAGGTGTTTGGCAAAACGTATTCCCTCTCGAGTGTTATTTGCGTGACTTTATCTCAAGTGTACTATGGACATGGCTGAATGCCTGTCTCAGCAACGGGAATATTCTGAACAAGTGAAGTGGGAAATGTTGATTTTACCATCGCCAACGTTCCATGAAATCACCACAAATGTGAATTCAGGAAACAAGGAATCAGAAATTAATCTGACTTCAATTTCGTTGAAGCACAGTCGCAACCTGTAGCACAGACAATAAATTAGTTCCTCAAACGACTAGTTTATTATCTCTGCTTGTAGTCCATTGAAACCGTCTCATTTCTGACGTTGAAGAGGACACTAAGGGCCGTGTTTGCGCGCTTACCGTTATCAGCTTTGAAACGTGAAGGATGCCAGAGAACAAAGGGGTATTTTGAAATAAAGGACGCGTGTTTGTCTTACAGATGAGACAGTTCACACATGCAATGTCATTTTCAACTTTGAATTTACAGCGTGTGCTGTTCGGTTGCGCTGTGAGAAGGAGAATTGAGAGCGGACGTTACCACCAGAGATAATGGTTTCATATCTCTATCCACCATTATCTCTGGTCTTCAGTTGCTGCCGGCTTTGTTATGGAGAACAGCACAAGCGACTATGCGCATTTGTAATGCTTACACTCATAAAGTCTGCATTCGCCTAAAGAATTGATCCGAGCGCATAATATTGTACTACGAATGGTAAGTGATAAATTGTTCATGGAGTCTGTTAACAATTGAAAAATAATCTATCAAACAACTCATTATTTCAAATCAAATCGAACGGGCCAGTCTCTTCTCTCATTTCACGGCAATGAATCCTGTATTAGGTCGAGCAACATTTTGCAAGCGTATATACGCTTAATTTCGAAGTGCACAAAAAAACGATCATCGGCGCTTAATGATTCATCATAAAATCTTGGCAGCACGACGACATTTATAACATTTGCTAAGCAGTCAGGGGTGTAGTTGTGGAAGGTGATGGTTGATCTTTGATGGTCACAATCTTCGTTTTGTGACTGTGAAGCTTGACCATCTCTTTAAAAGAAAAAACATTTAATAATTATAAAATAAAAACAATTTTAATCAAATGAAAATAATCGATTACGAAACCTAAACGGTATGCTTAGCAGAGACACTCTGGGTATACCAAAAATTGCATACTTATGGATGCCAAAAGAATGAAAAATTATCTAATACATCAACCACACCCGCAGGTGTAAGCCACATACAGCAACCTAAACAATGAATGAATGAATTCAGGAATGAACACACAGAAAATAATGTTTGGAAGCATTGTTTTTATCCGCGCTTATTTCTTAAGCGGCGATAGATATGATGAGTAACTTAAGCGGATATAGGATTCGTTGTTAGTGTATTTTACATGCAAATCGAAATTTAAGCGTGTATACGCTTGCAAAAAAACGCAGCTATTATTTTTGTCCGCTGGAAGAAAAGAGACAGAGAGAGAGAGAGAGCAAAATCCCTGATTTCATGCCTTAACTTCTGCTATTCCCGTAAGTTGATGAAATCTACTACGATCGAAGTAAAGTCCGAACGCTGATTGTCAGTGACTCGAAGAGAGAGAGAGAGAGAGAGAGAGAGAGAGAGAGAGAGAGAGAGAGAGAGAGGACAGAGAGAGAGAGAGCGAGAAAGAGAGAGATGATGTGTTGTTTTTTTGTGATCAAACAAAATCCCTTCTATTCGGCGGCGCAAGTGATTTCCTCTCACTGGAACATCTGAAACAGCTGGCTCTGGTACGAACTAGGATTATTAATCTCGCACAAAAATTAACAAAATGGCGGACCTTGGAATTTTTATTTTTTTTGAGAATCCCCTTTTTTCAGTCGCAAATCAAGTTAAAAAGTAAAGTAGATCTTCACCGATTTCATTTATCCCAGTTCATACCATAGCTGTACACACTCATGCTCATGCAATAAAGCCACATATGCGATGATGAAGTACCTCCTGTCTCACATCTCGTTCCGCCGTTCCGCTTTATTTTCTTTGTTTGGGTTATTACAGATTATACTCTCCACTGTTCGACTATTTTCTTGCTCTTGAGCAGTTTTAAAATATTTCGGGTTCTTACATTGCAACAGTAGCAATTTTTACGGCAAGTACTTCCTTATCGCATGTATGTGGCTTAATTGCAAGAGCATGAGTGTATGTATAGAATAACGTATTCAAATTTGGAACCGATTTAACCTCATGCGCCAGTCTCAAAAATACTGTTTCGAGAAAAAACGCATTTAAAGTTTTTTAAAGTAAATTCTGGGGTATAAAACCTACCTACGTTCTACAATAATAAAAATCTACAATAAATCGCCTATATCTTCACTTGAAATTTGAAGGGAACATACTTGAATAATTATAGGTTCGAATGCGGGGGGCCCCCTTAAGTTAAACGAGATTGTACACCCGCTTGAACTCATTTCAGTAACACAGCTGTATATTTATTGCTTCGCCCTTACAAATGATGTTCGATAATGGAATCCATTCCTCATTTTTCCTTTCATTGCATTTTTTATTTTCGACATTTGATGAAAAATTGTTTGTTCCATTTCATGCAGAGAGACTAGGTAGTTCTTAATTGCATATTTTTATTTTTTGCCTTTCACTGGTCATACTCAGGTATAGATTGATTTCGTATGTTTGTTTTCTTTGTTTGTTATCTATCTAGCAGAAGCTTACAAAAGCTCCAAAGGACTACATCCAAGACACGAGCATGAGACATTAGATTGAGTGATTAAACCGATAATTCTCCACTACCATCATTGCATTCCTTTCAAATGAGTCTGAAGTTTGCTGTCAAACAGAACAACACATTTCCTGTCTGACTACACCCAGCTTCTTGTCATGTGCAAGGCCTAAGCCTGCTTCGCAATAATATAATAATAATATGGGTGGCGCTACAGTCCGAGGCGGTCCTGGGCCTAGCTTATCAGCAACCACTCGTGTTGTGCGTGCTATTGTTCTCTCACGAGTGGAAGGGACCTACAGTTTAATGCCGACTCCGAACGGCCAAGTTTGAGAAGCTTTTTCTAGACAGGAAATACTCTTTGAGCATTGTCAGTGACTCGAAAGAGGTGGAGCCGTGAATAATGATAGGCGGTAAATTCGGGTATCGAACCTGGCACCCTCTGCGTAGGAGTCCTCGCACCCTCTGCGTAGCCTGCTTCGCAAAGACAGCCCTATATCATACCAATTTGTTCGTTCCAATGCAACTATGACCACTGAATGCTTCAACTCGCATCCAATTTGGTCTGCGAAACCCATGATATTTTGTTCCCTGGGTATTGAATGTCCTCGTACATAGCGTTGCCTAACAAAGGCCCTAGCACCGAACATTGAGACTGATCAATGATGAGCAACAAAGAATTTGCATTAACTGGCAACCTTCTCAAAAAATGCTGTGTGAGTCGTTTTTCACAGTACCTCAACCCTTTCGTGGTTGCTGCTGTGTCGTAACATGTAATCTTCCTTTCCGCTTTGCTACCAAATCCCAACTCCTTCCTTAAGGAACTCCTATGCACAAAGACAGCTAAGCTCACCCAAGTCAAGTTGCAGGACGTGTAAAAATATAAAAAAATTCACCACAACACGACTCCATTCATGTTTTCAACCGCAATAATTCCATGCACACACAGCATACCACATATCCCTGCCATCGCCTTGATTGGTTTCTCCACCCACTCTCTCTCTCCTCGCAACCACCATCAAACCGGAAATCGTAACCGGATCCAATTTATTGTGCTCATCGAACGGCACACACTCCATTCTGTCGCTCACAGCTCACTATGCTGGCCAATAATTTGATTCATCTCTCTCTCTCTGTCTCTCTGCTTGTAACATTAATTACTCTCAAATGCGCCACCATTAGCCCGCTCACCCCTTCGGAGAATCGCTTTCAAAAGGCAAACTCCATTTCGCTTCAATCAAAGCAATTACCCCCCAAAATGGTGTGCCACCACCACCACCTTGCCCGGCTCCCGATTCCGCCCATCGAAAGCGAAAGATAATATATCACCGACGGTTTACTTACAGTTCCAGCAGAGCTCCATAAGCGGCAACATCCGGATCCTCGCTTCAGATGGCGTTTCCGCAACGAAAGGATTCCATCATTACCTAAAGTACTACCTGCACTCGGACGTATCATGGTCGGGCAATCAATTGGGGCACATACCGTCCGAGCTGCCCGCGCCCCCCGCCGATGCCTCCCGCTCGGAGAGTGCATTCATTTACTATCAAAACGTTTGTACGTGGAGCTACAGCTTCGCCTGGTGGACATGGACAGATTGGAGACGTCATATCGACTGGATGGCACTAATGGGCATATCGCTTACCATTGCCCCCATTCAGGAGCAAATTTGGACGGACGTCTACAAGTCGTACGGCGTGAATGAGCACGAGTTGTACGGGTATTTCGCCGGTGCGCCGTTTCAGTCGTGGTGAGCAAGGCTAATTGATTTCGATGTTTCTAAGCCCCCTTAACCCAACTCTTTATTTAGGCAACGCATGGGCAACATTCGAGGCTGGGGCGGTCCGCTGACGCCGCAGTACCAGCGAATGCAGCTTCTCTTGCAAAAGGAGATCATCAGAGCCCAGCGGAACCTTGGGATGAGCGTGGCCCTGCCCGCGTTCGCGGGTCACCTGCCGCGGGCCATGGCGAGTGTGCTTCCGAACGCCACGTTCGCGAAGGTCGAGCCGTGGAACCGGTTTCCGGACAACTACTGCTGCCCCCTGTTTGCCGACCCCAACGAGGCGCAGTTTCACGAGATCGGCGCCCGCTTCCTGCAAGCGGTCATCACCACGTACGGCACCAACCACATCTACTTCAGCGATCCGTTTAACGAGATACAGCCGGCGAAGGCGGATGTGGACTATCTCAAGAGGACGGCGTCCAGTATTTACAGGGCCATGTGGGACGTGGATCCGTCGGCGGTGTGGCTGCTCCAAGGATGGATGTTCGTGAAGAATCCATTTTGGAGCGAGCAGCTGATGGAGGCATTCCTGACGGCGGTGCCGTCAGGCCACCTGCTCGTCCTTGACCTGCAGAGCGAGCAGTATCCGCAGTACGAGCGGACGCGCTCCTACTACGGCCAGCCGTTCATCTGGTGCATGCTGCATAACTTCGGAGGAACTCTCGGAATGCACGGCTCCGCCGGCATTGTGAACACCAGGATCCGGCTTGCCCGGGAGATGGAGAACTCCTCGATGCTGGGAGTCGGCATAACTCCGGAAGGAATCGATCAGAACTATGTGATGTACTCGCTGGCGCTGGAGCGGGCTTGGGTGCGGGACGACTTCGACTTGGAGCAGTGGCTGCGCTCGTTCGTGCGGGCGCGCTACGGTCCTGGCGAAAGCGAGCATCTGCAGCTGGCGTGGGAGTATCTGCTAAAGTCGGTGTACTCCTACCGGGGAGTGCTGAAAATTCACGGCAAGTACGCGGTGGTGCGGCGGCCGTCGACGAATCTCTCGCCCTGGGTGTGGTACAACACGACTCTGGTGCAGCTGGCGTGGGAGGAGATGCTGGCAGTGAACCTGGCGTCGAACGCGCTCTGGCGACACGATCTGGTCGATGTGACGCGCCAGTTTCTTCAGCTGATGGGCGACAGGACGTACGTGAACCTGATGGCCGCGTTTCGAAAGCGCGACGCGAAGCGGTTCCGCTGGCTGAGCAGCTGCATGATTGGCATCCTCTACGACTTGGACAGTGTGCTGGGGACGCACGAGAAATTCCTGCTCGGCAGGTGGCTGGCCGGTGCCCGGAAAATGGCCTGGAGTCCCTTGGAGGCGTATGTGCTGGAGTTAAACGCACGCAATCAGATAACCACATGGGGACCGAACGCAAGGATACCGGACTATGCGACGAAGCAGTGGGCGGGCTTGATGAGAGACTTCCACCTGCCAAGGTGGGAGCTATTTTTGAACGCAGTGCAGCAGGCGCTGGACACCGGGCGGGGATTTAATTCGGCAGACTTTAGGCTCAAGGTATTCAGAGACGTTGAGAACCCATTTGGTGTGGACTTCAGGGAATACCCGACGCAGGCGGTGGGCGACACGTATGCGGTTGCACTTGGGATCCATGACAAATGGCAGGCCTTGCTGGCCAGCCCCAACTGGAGGAACGAGATCCACTGGAAGAAGGGCATGGGCGACGTGGATGCAGACGAGGAGCATCTGCCGGAATTGGTGACAACAGCCTCACCTGTGGTGATGGCGGTATGAGTGTGGGAATAAAGTGATTGTTCCACAGAGCTGCCTGCTGTTTGTTGTTTGTTGCTTGTTGATGTTTGCTTGGCCGTAGACGTGCGTGCGTGTGTGAGGCGGTGCGGTCTCCTGGTGGCGCAAGGAATTGGATTTGATTAAGTTGTTGATTTGTTTATGGCTCTGAGTCGATTTGGTAATTGGATTCTGGTCAACAAAGTGTCCGGGTAAGCAAGCACACTGCATGTGAGAAAATTTGCATATGAATCGAAACAGATTTTGAGGACGGATAGGAGACTGCTCGCCACTAGCATTTACCTCCTATTCAATGGCTTGGGCAACTTCTTCCATTGTGCGTTCATTCGGGACACTCCGGGGACTGGTGGGCGCACGGAGTTGGTTTTAAGATGACGTTTGGTAAGTCTTTCGAGAAGATAGGCGTTTTCGGTCTCAAATGGAGTGATCTGCGAATCGGACCGGATATGGCACTGGAGTCCGGATAGGAGTCTGCGACTCGAGGAGAAGCTGTTACAGATGCTGCTGGTGGAAAGAAAAATCGAAAACAGAAACCACCAGATCTGTCAACTATTCACTGTAAGCACGTTACAGTGAAGAAGGAAAAGACGGACAAGTCGACGAATAGGGAAATGATTCATAGAAGAAGATGTGGTAAGGAAAGGGCAGTGCTTTTGTCACTGGAGGTTCAACTTGATGTGAATCGTGGCATCAATTGGAGACTTGAATGCACGACGCATTGTGCGTGGTGGAAGTCTGTGGAAAACGGAGGAAAACTGATTAAAGAGAACGCCGGATCGCTTGCGGAGGGAAAATTTTCAGATTCCTTGAAAACACTGTCCCGAAAGTGAACGGATGTCGATGGAGTAGTGTTAAAAAAATGCTATCGTGGAAAACGCAACTCATCCGCAATCCGTACATTCTGTGAAATTTTGCAATACGAATCAAATTTGTTGGGGATTTCAAGGATGAAAGATGATTCGGTGCAACAGAAATTACATATTTTATTTGAAATGAACACAAACTAATTTACTTTTATTTTTGTAAAAACTAACAATACCATTGTGGTTCGAGGTAATCTGTAGTACGCTGAAGAATAATCCGGACAAGGACGAAAAGTTCACCAAGATAGACCCTGATGTTCAGGGAATTTTGAAACATTTTCTTCTCGGATTTGACTCGCTTCTGATAAGTTCAACTGCGGAGATTCCGAAAAACTCTTCAACTTGATTCATTTGGTGGTGTTTGTATGTCGTCAACATTCACACTGCGGCGCCAACATTATTGATCTGTATCGCCTTTTATGGAAAAGAATGAAGCTGTCTAGATTCGAGGCAACACCGGCACCAATATTACAGAGTGAATGATGAAGACTTACAAATACCAGAATAAATGAATCAAGTTGAAAAGTTTTTCGGACTCTGCGCAGTTCCACTTATCAGAACCGTCAAATCCGAGAATGCATGGATTCAAATTTTAGGGAACAAATTCAGGGCCCTTGTAGGTGAAGTTTTTTGGCCAAGCAAAGATCTTTGTTCTTGGCAATACACATTGCCTCGAACCACAGCCGTATTGTTTTGTTTTTTCTTAAAATAAAAATGCATTAGTTTTGTTCATTTATAATCAATAATCAAAAAAACACAAAATTACAATATAGATATGGAATAACAATATAGATCTTACTACTAAGTAAATATATAAATAAATAAACAATTAGTAATTAGAAAAAAAATAATAAACAAATAAATAAATAAATAAATATGTAAATAAATAAATAGAAAAATAAATAAATATAAAGGACAGTAAATGCTAACAATATTAAAGTTAACAAATAATAACAAATAATTTTAGATTACAAAATATAAACATGTACTAATATATATTCACTTTGAGGGATACAATTCGTTAGTTCATTGGCTAATGGATTGTCAGCATAAACACATGAGTAATTAAACTTATCTGTCAGTTGGTGGTCAAGGTGGAATAATACCGTGGTAGGTCCAACATCATTTTTAAGATTTTGTTTTGGGCTATTTGCATTTTTTTAATGTGACACTGTGCGGATTTTCCCCATATTGGGCAACCGTAATGTATTAAGGCTTAAAATATAGCCTAAAGTATGAATACTTTGTTGAACGAAGACAAAAAAGATCTTCTATTAATGAAGGGGTAAAGCATTTTCTTCGCGATGTTAACTTTCTAAAGAGTTTGGTTGATGTGCTCACGAAATGTTAGTTTGGCATCAAGATGAATACTAAGGTACCTAACGGAGTTCTTCCAGTCAAAGTTAATTCCATTCACCCGAAAGCTGGAGCTAGGGAGAAAACAAGCTTTTCTTCTTCGTGTGAAAAATATTGTTTGTAACTTATCTTCATTTTACTTAATCTTCCATTTATCACAGTATCTAAAAATAATTTTCATCGCATATTTAAGATTGCTCTCAATGTTGAGAGCGAACTCGTACTATGAAAATATAGCTGTTTCATTTGCAATGCCCCTTGGGGTACACCTGCATTATTAAATAATAAATCTGACACAGCACTATTAACATGGACTTGGAAACAACGATCAGACAGAAAACTTAGAACTTAGAAAAAAAAGCTTAATAGAACCAAGGAACAATGCACCAATTCATTTCCCATATTAATCCCCACTAAATAAAACTGATGTAAGAAACACGTTTATAAGAAAGAAACTTATAGAAGAAAATTTTTTTCTGAAATTAATATCTAAAAGCTTAAAAGAAATTGTCACCCAAACAAACCATGTTATTTTATACTGCAAATTCCTCCTCAAAAAACATAGCTTAAAGATTTGTTTTATACTGTACACACAATACCTCCTCTGACGTCATACAAAACTTGGCCATTTACAGCTCAAACGAAACAACAGTTGGTTTTGATTGTTTTTTCAATTCGGTTCGCAAAATGTCCAAAATCCATAGAAACGATCTCTCGTTTAAAACAAAATTAAGAGTTCTAGAAGAGGTGAAATGTGGAAAGTCGCTAAAAGATATCTCAAAATTTCGCAAAGCACTTTGTGCAAAATTGTAAAAAATAAAGAACACATCGGAAAAGAAAAATTTGCGTGAAAAAATTTAAACAAAGATAGGGAAGAAAGGGAAACCACGAACTTCTCATCAGAACGATGGCCAAGTGGTTCGAACAAATGATTGAGAAAATGCGAAAATTACTGGCCCCAGTTAGAAATCCCAGATTTCCAAGCTAATTTGGGCTGGCTACAACGTTGGAAAAAAAAATCAAAATCTTTGTTTCCGAAGAGTCCTAAGAGTCCTTCGAGAGGCCTGTTCTGCTGATACAGAGGCTGCGAAACATTTCAAGGAGAATATTTTGCCAGACTTATTGGAAAAGTTTGGAGCAGACGATATATTCAATGCTGACGAAACGGAACTTATGTTCCACAAAATAAGAAAATAAGTGGGCCAAAAAAAAAACACTTCTATTGGTTCTCAACTCTTCTGGTTCGGCTAAATTTGTGTTTTCAATTGGGAAATATAGAAACCCAAGATGTTTCAGGAGGGAAAATGACCCTATCCCCTACAAATACAACAAAAAGGGATGGATGACGAGTTCATTGTGGTCCGAAATAATTAAGGAGCTTGATGGAATGAATAATGGAATTCTTTTATCGAGTGTGTCTTGAGGATTAGCCATCATCTGTAAAGTAAGTGGACTGTAGTTAGTTGTGTGTAGTAGAGATATATATATATATATATACATAAGTACCCAAGATGTCCAAAGCTGCGAAGAGATTGTGCAGAATACTTGCCCAGTTGGAGAAAGATATATCCAATTTCAGCAAAAGAGGATCAAGTACTAGATCGGCAAATTATTTGTCTGGTAGATTGTCTGTGCTAGAAAACAACTTTAAAACAGCGGAAAATGTGTATGAGGAACATATGAGTGGGCTTGCAGACGGTGATGAGGATAAATGTTCGGAAGTAGGTGATGCGTTCGACCAAATTCGTGAACTGTATTTTGAGTACAGAGCAGATCTGCTCGACTCGATAAATATGGTGAAGACAACAATCACCATGAGCGACTCCTCTGAATGTCAATCAAAGGCCAACGTAACATCCCATACTGCTGAAATCGCACTGAAAAGTATCCCTATTCCAGTGTTTTCGGGTGATTATGAGTCGTGGCGAAGTTTTCGTGACATATTTCAATCCCTTGTTCACAACAACATGTCGCTATCCGATATTCAACGTTTACATTACCTCAAAACGAGTGTGTCGGGTGAAGCCGAACGAATTTTATCGCATTTACCCATAGTTAATGGGAATTATAGTAAGGCGTGGGCTATTTTAAATGAGCGATATGATCATCAGAGGTTCCTAGTGAATACACAGTTGAAAAGTCTGTTTAATCAACCGTCAATCTCACAGGAACGTTCTGATGCGATCAAAGAACTCTTAGACAGAACAATAGAAATAGTCCACAGCCTTAGAAGTTTAGATGTCCCTGTTGAACATTGGTTTGTGCTGCTTCAAAAATTACCATCGAAATCTCAACAGCTTTGGGAGGAGAAACTAGGCTGCAAGGAAAACAGCAAGGAATTACCTACATTTGCAGAATTCACTCACTTTCTGGAAATGAGGTTCCGCACTCTGGAGGCAGTTACTTCTCAGCACGTGAAACCAACAACAGAAGTGTCAAGAAAGGGACAGCAGCGAAGCTCATTCCTGGCTCAACCGAGCAGTGCGAAATTTGTCTGCAAGATTTGCAACAAAGGGCAACATGCTGTAAGGAAATGTAGTAAATTCCTGCGAATGAGCATTCCAGACAAAATCAATTTTATAAATAAATTAAATATCTGTATCAACTGTCTAGCGTATAGTCACTCAACACAAAATTGTCCTAGTGCACGTAGATGTTATTACTGTCAACAACCACACCATTCTTTATTACACAATAGCTCAAACAACAATCCACAAATAAATAATTCATGCAATAACCCTGATCATAGTTTCATTCATTCCACCACATCAAACATCAATAGTCAAATTGCACAGCCATACTCACACAACACAAACAATCTCAGCAAAACAACAACACAACACCATCAAGCAACATTCCGATCATCCGAAGAACCGTCAACCAGCTCTGGAGTGAGAAGCCATCACACCACACACGACACTAGTACACAGGTTTTGCTCGCCACAGCAGTAGTCAAGGTGAAAACTTCATCAGGGGACACGGTTCTACTCAGAGCACTGCTAGACTCAGGTTCCGAGGCCTCATTCATCACTGAGGCTTCAGTTCAACTTCTTCGTCGGAAACCCCAATTCACCAATGTTGAAGTGTCCGGGATAGGCTCGGTCAGCAGCGGTAAGTGCAAGAAAGTGGTGGATATCACTATTGAATCCTGCTACACCAATTTCCACACGACAATACGAGCACTTGTATTCAAGTCGTTGCCTGGCCATCTCCCGGCACGCAGGCTAGCAATTGGTGATTGGACGCATCTCATTGGACTACGTTTAGCAGACCCGTGTTTCCACAAGCCGGCGAAAATCGACCTATTACTGGGCAGCGACGTGTTGGCCGACATAATCCTACCAGAGCTGGTACGACACAACGATGAAGCCACCCCTATAGCGCAACACACAAGATTAGGATGGATTTTGTTCGGAAGGTCAAAAACCAAACCACAATCCATCAGAACGTTCATGCAAACTCACAACATCGATGCAGAAATCCGAAGATTCTGGGAAATTGAAGAGACTCCTTTCAACTTTCACGAAACCACCGAAGACAAGGCATGTGAGGATCACTTCGTGAAAAATGTGAAACGTATGGCAGATGGACGCTACCAAGTATCTCTGCCATTCAAAGAAAATGTCCATCCTGTCCTAGGTAGGTCAATGGAGGGAGCTCTTCAACGCTTCAAGTCTCTGGAGAGACGGTTAGCGGCAGATGAACACCTACGTCATCAGTACACGTCATGCATCGAAGAATACTTGCAGCTTGGCCACATGAGCGAAGTAAATGAAGATAAATTGAATAACACGTGTCACTATTTCCTTCCGCACCACGCCGTTATGAAGGAAACCAGCTCCACAACTAAGCTGAGAGTAGTGTTCGATGCGTCATTTAAAACTTCTGATGGATCATCGCTAAACGACCATCTAATGACAGGCCCAACACTACAACACAATATCGCGGAGATCACATTACGCTGGAGACAATATCGCGTTTGCTTTTCTGCGGACATAGAGAAAATGTACCGACAGATATGGGTAACGGAGCAGGATTCGAACTATCAGCTAATTTTCTGGCGAAGGCACCCAACAGACAAAATAAGGGTTTTCCGCCTACAGACAGTCACATTCGGAACGGCTTCAGCTCCTTACCTGGCAATGCGGACGTTGGAGGAAACAGCAATGACGGCAAAACGGGAGTATCCCAGAGCTGCTAAGATGATCCAATCAGAAATGTACGTGGACGATCTGTTTTCGGGAGGAGACTCAATAGAAGAAGCCATTCTAAAAAGAAACGAGGTTAAAAATGTCCTAAAGGAGGCGGGTTTCAACTTGAGGAAATGGACATCAAACAGCAAGGACCTTCTCACCGACATTCCACATCATGATCGAGAGTCGTCTCTAGCAGTTCCAACACAGTGCCCAGACCAAGTCAAAACATTGGGCATTTATTGGCTTCCAGACACCGACAAGTTCTGTTTCCGCTTCTTAGCACCAAGGAACCCTCAGCCAACAAAGCGATTCATCTTATCGACAATTGCTCGACTTTTTGATCCCATGGGATGGATAACGCCTTGCATCATAATGGCCAAAATTATTATGCAACTTCTCTGGAAAAAAAAGTTTGAATGGGATGAGATCATCAACGATGAATTAAGAAGTACATGGGAAAATTTATACGCGGACTTACCTAACGTCAACTCAATTCGCATACAAAGATGGCTTCAGATCGACAGGAAGAGCAAACGGGTGGAGATTCATGGTTTCAGTGATGCGTCAGAGAAGGCTTACGGAGCAGTAATCTATCTTCGGACCGAAGATGACCAAGGTAAAGTCCACATGCATCTCTTGATGGCAAAATCGAAGGTTGCTCCCGTAAAACCGGTCAGCCTACCCCGGTTGGAGCTTTGCGGGGCCGTAATGTTGGCGAAATTGATGCACTACGTAGTCAACACGCTGGAGAAGAAGAACGCGACACTGCACGCCTGGACAGACTCAGCAATCACTCTCGCTTGGATTCTTGCGCCTGCTTCAAGGTGGGAAACATTTGTGAGGAATCGGGTAGGAGAGATCCAACGGCTGACAGACGTTCACATATGGAAGCACATACCGACAAAGAGCAACCCAGCGGATTTAGCGTCCAGAGGCATGCTGCCATCGGCTCTCGTCGAGGAAACGCTATGGTGGAATGGACCCGATTTCCTGCAGTCGTCCTGGATCTTCCAAACACCAGACCAACCTAGGAATCCCACTACAGAAGAAGGTAAAGGAAAGGTTCAAGTGTTCTGTTCAGGATTAATGCCAAACCGAATTACTAACCTCATTCATCGGACGTCGCAACTAACATTCCTGATACGTACCACAGCATGGTGCAAACGTTTCGCCAACAACGCCTCCAGATCCACCCGCATCACAGGACCGTTGACATCAATAGAGCTCAGTAACGCCGAAAGAGTGCTTGCACACTGCTCCCAGCAAGAAATGTTTATGGAAGGCATAAAATCCAAAGGAATGGGAGCTCTGAACCCATTCATCGACGGAGAAGGAATCATTCGTGTCGGGGGCAGGCTAAGTCAAGCCAACCTGTCGTATGACCGCACACATCCGATTATCCTGGAACCCAGGCACCACTTTACCAAACTTATAATTCGTCATTCCCACTTACGACTGCTACACGGGGGAATACAGTTGATGGTGTCTCACATTCGGGAAAAATATTGGGTCTTCCAAATTAAAGGAGCGGTCAAACAACACATTAACACGTGCACAACCTGCTACAGACACCGATGTAAAACAGCACAGCAACTGATGGGAGAGTTACCAACACCGCGCGTAACAATGTCGAGACCATTCTCTCACACAGGCGTAGATTATGCAGGGCCCATCAGCATAAAAACATGGAAAGGCCGTGGAGCAAAATGCTACAAGGGCTACATAGCATTGTTTGTATGTCTTGCAACCAAGGCAATACACTTGGAAGCGGTCAGCGATCTCACCACCCAAGGGTTCTTGGCAGCCTTTCGACGTTTCACGGCGAGAAGAGGAGTATGTGGTCAAATTTACAGCGATTGCGGAACGAACTTTGTAGGAGCCGAGGCGGAGTTACGACGTTTACTGAATAGCGCGGTTCACGATTGGAAGGAAGTCGCGGAAACTATAGCAGCAGAAGGTACTAGCTGGAACTTTATTCCCCCTGCTTCTCCACACTTCGGAGGACTATGGGAAGCCGGGGTGAAGAGTGTCAAGTACCACTTGAAAAGGGTAATCGGTAATGGGACACTTACCTTTGAGGAGCTCAACACACTTCTGACGCAAGTAGAAGCGTGTCTAAACTCGAGACCTCTATGTCCATTATCAGAGAACCCAGAAGATTTTGAACCACTTACTCCCGCACACTTTTTAATCGGAACCACGTTATTCACAGTGCCAGAACCAGACATGTCCACAGGCAAGCAAGGACACATGGATCGATGGAAGGCAATCCAAACGCAACTCCAAACATTCTGGAAACACTGGCAAGGAGAGTATCTATCACGGCTCCAACAACGTCCCAAGTGGCTGAAGTCAACGGCACAACTCAAGGTAGGAGACCTGGTGCTTATTAAGGATGAACGACTACCGCCCGCTAAGTGGAGTTTAGGCCGCATCATAGAAACATACCCGGGCCCAGACACACTCGTACGCGTCGTAAGGCTGAAAACACAACAAGGGACAACGAAAAGGCCAATCAGAAAACTGTGCCCACTGCCAACAAACGAAGCTCAAGAGGTAAAGGAAATCACCACCGAAAACTCTGAAGAAAACACAAAACATACATAAGATAGAACGATCATTCCATTTTGCAGTCTACCCCTCTCGATCAAACATTTCACTCAACCAGGTATTGCAACCCGCTCATAGGTACCTCAAATGCACTTTTTCGAAAATAAAATTCATTCAGTCCACTCATTCACATGATACGAAATATAACAAGTACAGTCCACTCAAATCACACACACATGAAAAAACTTACAACCCAAACACACGCATTCAAACATATAAGTTTACGCAATCAACACACAATGGTAAAACTCATTAAACCACACAATATAACCAATAAGAATAATATAAGAATAATATAATTATCACAATAAACACTGAACTTAACATTAACAAATTACATAATCACACGAGGTAAAACAACGACAACCGACACCGAAAATGAAACACGCAAACTTAATGAGATGCCGAACACACTGCACCCCGCATTCCAGTCCACAAGCTGTGCATAATGCATATAACTTCACACTGTGCCCCGCATTCCAGTCCACGTTCGGAATGCAACCGAACATTTCACGCGATCCAGGCAGCAGTGCAAAGGAGATGAACGTAGATCATCTTTGTACCAGTGTATCGTCTTGTCCTTGTCCATTTGCATATGTTTCATTCCATTACACTAATATGGTTTTTCTTTGCATGAAACAATAATGAGTCCAAGGCAGGTTCGCATGAGGCATATAATGAAGCGCTCACATTAAGATTGTATCATCAATGGGCGCAATCCGAATGAAGTTGAGACGTTGTCACCGGCGGGGAGAATGTTCGAATCGCGATCACAGAGCGATTCGACGATGAACAAATCAAACATGTACTACACGCAACAATGCCCCACAAGAACAAAAATAAACAACAAATGTCAACAAGAAAAACGTAAACAAACATGTAAAACTACCAATATAAAGGAGATTGCTGTGAATAAAAAAGCAACTACTTCGGTTGTAACGTTGGAAGAAACAGTGTATTTAATTTTCAGTTTCTTTTATTTCTTTGTTTAAGCTTTAGAAAAGATTCCTTTGTTCACATTCCGAACACATCTATTTACCAAACTCTTGCCATTCACCTCGAACCGAGTTAATCAAATTATTTCAATTCCCTCAAGAGAAGAATGAATACATTCGCCAGGAATGGTTATGCAATCTGCACAGAGTACGAAATCCGAAAACATCCCGCAAGGCAGTGGTTCACTCGCACGATCGTCCCCAAATCTTGTCTATTTCCTGAAGTCACCGGCATTCATTCTATCACTTCTTGGGAGTTCTTCTCTCCTTTGACAGCCGCAACATCGCGGTAAAACTTCATGCCTCAGTGCGCACTCACAGCTCTGCTCTCAGCTCTCACCGCACTGCCCAAGCCAGAACGCAACAGTGTCACTTCATCAATAGCGTCGGTCGCTCACCACATCGTTGTCACTTTGACAGCTACACAGCTGAACAAGGGTATGGCTTGCGGTCCGAGGAAAGTTCCAGATTAAATATTATTTCGTCAGTCATTAGTGAAATGGGAGGGGGGAAGGCGGGAGATCTGGGACGCAGTGCCTTTAAGTCGTTGCGCCTTGAATGCTGCCCCAGAGTTTCCTCTTGATTATCGAGATTCGGGGCTTAATGAAACCGCTGTCCGCCCCCCGCCCCTCGACTTTGGTTTATGGTCAGATATGATTAATGCGAGCACTAGGTCGGCAAACATAGCAAATGATGATGTTCCCATGTAACCACATCCGCACACAGTGGAGGCAGAGCCCGCGTCCTTCGACAACAAGGGGCCCCCACCGCAAGACCCAAATTAATTCTGACAGATTACGATTGTAATTGAATGAAACATCTTGACTTAATGATTTCAGTGCTAGTTCGCGCTGGATACGACGAGGGATACGGTCTTGTCTTGGGCTTCGGGGGACTGCAGACTGGTGCTGGATGGCACGCACGAACGAACGCACGGACGTACCGACGTACAAACGCACGCACGCTAGACAGTCACTTGAGGCGTAAGGGATGAACAGAGCCGCATGTTCCACACCCACAGCTGTGTGCACATTCTACACGCTGCTGGACAGTAATTTGATTTTAATTGTTGCGGACTTCGTCAGTGGTGGGTGAACTCTGACGAACTTCAAGGAGCTGCAAGCTGAACCGACGAAGGAGTCAAGATGTAAGCGTGAACGTGCTTGGCATGAGATTGGAAGGATTTATGTCTGTTCCAAGGGTTGGTGCTTTGTAGCATTTGACTGAAGGGTTAATGTCGTATTGAATAAATTTCCGGGTTGGGAGGGCGACGATTAATTAGATTGCTCCCACAGACTGATTGACGGAAGACTCGTATCCGGAATTGGCATTTACGGTGGCTGTTGGGCTGTTGAGTTGGAGTTTGACGAGGATATGGCCCGCTGGGTGGTGCGTGTTTGTGAGCTTGACAGCACAGAGTTTTGGTCGTGATCACATCTTGGGCAAAGCATGAGAGAAGAATCGACTTCTGGCTTCTACTCGACTGCAAGTTCTGATCCCAAAGGCGGACCACACCCAGTGACGTGCTGCGTGATTGCTGTGTGCACCCAATCTACGTCAACACCTTCTCCTGCTTTATCAAGAGTATCACTTGCTGACACCTGCAGTGGCCCCACCGCCCACGGCACGATGTTGTCAAATAAAGCGCCGAGAACGATACGAACAACGGTTAAAATGAAATAACAGCACGCTCATACAACTGCTGGAGCTTATCCTGCCATCAACGTCATAATCATCATGGTCGCCTTCGTTCGCGTTCACGTTCGCGTTCTCGTTCTCATTCTCGTTCCCGTACTCCTATTCATACTTGCCGCCGTCATTCGCAGCACCTGCTGTGCTCACAAAGGACTAATCGGCCGACACAGCACCTCATGTGTCAACACATTCCCGGCATTATCCAGGCGCACATTCGTCTTCCTCTCGTGTGCCCCTGGCCCCACCAACGACAAGGAAATTGCATTTCATATTCATGATGAGGACTTTATTATGATACCCGACCATGGCACACATTTCACACGCGATCCCTCCGACAAAGCGAACCGTCGTCGTCGTCGCCGGGGTGAGCGCGAGCACTTGCATCGTCCCGTTGTAGCCAGTCGGAGCCGGGCAGAGCTGAGTTTTTGTGAATGAATGCGGGGCACACTCATCAACGTTGCAATGAACGTTAATCTCGAAAAGGATTCCCGGTGGTGATGGTGGTTTCCCAAGCTAAGCCGGCCGGGGACATCTGTTTGTGACAACGGCTCCACCGCCACACCCACCGCGCCACCATCACCGCGCCGAGTGCAGGAAATGATTGTTTCGTGCAGAATTAGTTTGACTGACATGCTCGCAGATATTGGAAAACTCTATTAGGAGCTCCTCGGCGGGAGCGTGGGTGGTTGCATCGCCTGCTCGGGAACATCCAGACGGCGCGCAGGTCGGTCGTCCGCCTCACAAGTCACATTGATATGCAAATTAAGTTGTTGGCATGCCAAAACCAGGCATCTCCAACGAAAAGCCACTCGAAGCAGGTGTTGGGAGTGCAGCAAGCCAGTCGCTAGATTGGCCGGGCGTGCAATTTCCTTTGGCACAAAAATTATTGCTGCAATTGGCTGAGTGATTGACACGTTTATTGCCTGCAATTGCTTTGCAACACTACCGAGCGGCAACAAGGCGTTGTTAGGTGCAGGAGCACGGAACCAGAGTGTTGGCATTTGCCATGAGAAGTTCCCTCGTCGATGTGAAAGCACTCGACATCCGGTTCCATGATGGAAAGTGAATCGGAGTAACCGATGCTTCCAGGAAAGCCAGTGAGCAGGAGCTTGGGCAAGGGTGTCTGCAGCGGAAGTGGCACGATTTCCATGCTTAGTCCTGAACGTTACCTTCGAATTGACTAATCTCTGCCCGGAGGTTTGCCGTTTATTGCTACATTCGGCTGCAAATGGGAATTGCATGTGCCAACAAATTCGAGCAATTTGGAATTTGGATTGCCTGCATCGGGATTGGGAGCGACGACATCCTCATCCTCATCCTCATCCTCATCCTCATCCTCATCCTCATCCTCATCCTCATCCTCATCCTCATCCTCATCCTCATCCTCATCCTCATCCTCATCCTCATCCTCATCCTCATCCTCATCCTCATCCTCATCCTCATCCTCATCCTCATCCTCATCCTCATCCTCATCCTCATCCTCATCCTCATCCTCATCCTCATCCTCATCCTCATCCTCATCCTCATCCTCATCCTCATCCTCATCCTCATCCTCATCCTCATCCTCATCCTCATCCTCATCCTCATCCTCATCCTCATCCTCATCCTCATCCTCATCCTCATCCTCATCCTCATCCTCATCCTCATCCTCATCCTCATCCTCATCCTCATCCTCATCCTCATCCTCATCCTCATCCTCATCCTCATCCTCATCCTCATCCTCATCCTCATCCTCATCCTCATCCTCATCCTCATCCTCATCCTCATCCTCATCCTCATCCTCATCCTCATCCTCATCCTCATCCTCATCCTCATCCTCATCCTCATCCTCATCCTCATCCTCATCCTCATCCTCATCCTCATCCTCATCCTCATCCTCATCCTCATCCTCATCCTCATCCTCATCCTCATCCTCATCCTCATCCTCATCCTCATCCTCATCCTCATCCTCATCCTCATCCTCATCCTCATCCTCATCCTCATCCTCATCCTCATCCTCATCCTCATCCTCATCCTCATCCTCATCCTCATCCTCATCCTCATCCTCATCCTCATCCTCATCCTCATCCTCATCCTCATCCTCATCCTCATCCTCATCCTCATCCTCATCCTCATCCTCATCCTCATCCTCATCCTCATCCTCATCCTCATCCTCATCCTCATCCTCATCCTCATCCTCATCCTCATCCTCATCCTCATCCTCATCCTCATCCTCATCCTCATCCTCATCCTCATCCTCATCCTCATCCTCATCCTCATCCTCATCCTCATCCTCATCCTCATCCTCATCCTCATCCTCATCCTCATCCTCATCCTCATCCTCATCCTCATCCTCATCCTCATCCTCATCCTCATCCTCATCCTCATCCTCATCCTCATCCTCATCCTCATCCTCATCCTCATCCTCATCCTCATCCTCATCCTCATCCTCATCCTCATCCTCATCCTCATCCTCATCCTCATCCTCATCCTCATCCTCATCCTCATCCTCATCCTCATCCTCATCCTCATCCTCATCCTCATCCTCATCCTCATCCTCATCCTCATCCTCATCCTCATCCTCATCCTCATCCTCATCCTCATCCTCATCCTCATCCTCATCCTCATCCTCATCCTCATCCTCATCCTCATCCTCATCCTCATCCTCATCCTCATCCTCATCCTCATCCTCATCCTCATCCTCATCCTCATCCTCATCCTCATCCTCATCCTCATCCTCATCCTCATCCTCATCCTCATCCTCATCCTCATCCTCATCCTCATCCTCATCCTCATCCTCATCCTCATCCTCATCCTCATCCTCATCCTCATCCTCATCCTCATCCTCATCCTCATCCTCATCCTCATCCTCATCCTCATCCTCATCCTCATCCTCATCCTCATCCTCATCCTCATCCTCATCCTCATCCTCATCCTCATCCTCATCCTCATCCTCATCCTCATCCTCATCCTCATCCTCATCCTCATCCTCATCCTCATCCTCATCCTCATCCTCATCCTCATCCTCATCCTCATCCTCATCCTCATCCTCATCCTCATCCTCATCCTCATCCTCATCCTCATCCTCATCCTCATCCTCATCCTCATCCTCATCCTCATCCTCATCCTCATCCTCATCCTCATCCTCATCCTCATCCTCATCCTCATCCTCATCCTCATCCTCATCCTCATCCTCATCCTCATCCTCATCCTCATCCTCATCCTCATCCTCATCCTCATCCTCATCCTCATCCTCATCCTCATCCTCATCCTCATCCTCATCCTCATCCTCATCCTCATCCTCATCCTCATCCTCATCCTCATCCTCATCCTCATCCTCATCCTCATCCTCATCCTCATCCTCATCCTCATCCTCATCCTCATCCTCATCCTCATCCTCATCCTCATCCTCATCCTCATCCTCATCCTCATCCTCATCCTCATCCTCATCCTCATCCTCATCCTCATCCTCATCCTCATCCTCATCCTCATCCTCATCCTCATCCTCATCCTCATCCTCATCCTCATCCTCATCCTCATCCTCATCCTCATCCTCATCCTCATCCTCATCCTCATCCTCATCCTCATCCTCATCCTCATCCTCATCCTCATCCTCATCCTCATCCTCATCCTCATCCTCATCCTCATCCTCATCCTCATCCTCATCCTCATCCTCATCCTCATCCTCATCCTCATCCTCATCCTCATCCTCATCCTCATCCTCATCCTCATCCTCATCCTCATCCTCATCCTCATCCTCATCCTCATCCTCATCCTCATCCTCATCCTCATCCTCATCCTCATCCTCATCCTCATCCTCATCCTCATCCTCATCCTCATCCTCATCCTCATCCTCATCCTCATCCTCATCCTCATCCTCATCCTCATCCTCATCCTCATCCTCATCCTCATCCTCATCCTCATCCTCATCCTCATCCTCATCCTCATCCTCATCCTCATCCTCATCCTCATCCTCATCCTCATCCTCATCCTCATCCTTATCCTCATCCTCATCCTCATCCTCATCCTCATCCTCATCCTCATCCTTTGTTCGTACTTCACTCAAGGCCCACGCCCCAGGACATCGAGCATGTGTTGCAATGATGTATTGGATCAAAATTGTAAACAATGCCGGTTGTCCTTAATCTTCTTAAGGGTTTATGCGACTCAAAAATAACTTTTGAACAGCTCCACTCCCGATAAATAAATACACAGCAGCCAAGCATGAACGCACACAAAACGTACCCCGGAATGCGACATGAATACGAAAGCATTTCGCTTCCACTACTTGGCTTCACACACGAGCACTCCTCCCGGCCCACGACCACCAGTCATCCCTCGGCTCGTGCATGCGAGAGACCGCATGTCTAGCAGCATTCCTTCTCTCCAATCCGAAGCCCATTCATCTCAAGCCTCGACCAAATCAGTATCCGAACCCATCCCGAGCTGCTCTCGCTGAAGGTCGCCTCGGCTGTGGAGCGAGATAAATCCTTCTCGCTGGGATTACGCCAATGAAATAGTCATCTCTGCTTGTCTGCCGTTCGCTGCCATCTCAGACCTGGGCACCGACCCCCACCGCCCACAATATTAGAATGATTGCGTAAACAAAAAATATTTCATTTTTATTATCCTTTTCGCTGACACACACGGAGTACGTGCGATTCGGCTGGCCTAAGCAGCACCCGGATCTCCGGAGCGGCGCGGCGTGGGATGACATTGGCAAACGATTCCAAGGATCCGCCCGGCATTCGATTCATGGATTGACCCAGTTCCCGTCCCGAAACGATTCGACCGGCTAACAATCACATAAATTATAATTTTTCATCTTTTCCGTCGACGACGTCCTTCCGAGTGCGCCGAGATAGAGAACGGGACGACTCGCGCTGTATTAATAGTTTGAGTGTGTATTAAAATAAATGCGCAACACACAAAGGCCGGGTGTGCGGGGGCCATCTGTCAGAGCTCTATTCAAGTGAGTGTGCGAATGAAAACGGAATGAGTGCAGGGCGGACGCTTTGAAGTGCAGTCATTGCTCCACTCGAATAAGCCCCGTGATGGGTGATTTATTTTCATAAATATTCTGAATTGAAATCGTATCCCTCTCGGAGCCTGGGGATTGTGTTGCTCCGGTGGACGGAGAGGAGCTTTCTGTAGATGACCATTGGTCGTTGGTGGACATGCGATTGCTACAAGGTCGAACGAAATTGGTTTTCCTTTGTGTGGGGGATTCTGTTGACGAAGTAAGACAGCCTTTGCCGAATTCGAGCTTGTGTCGACTTGTGTTCTGCCGCAGATAGAGAAGCTCCTTGATCGAGTTCACACATCAATCACTTCGTTCTATGATCACTTCATGGCCCCTTTAAACTTGCTTATGACCGTTCTTATTCTTGTCCAGCTGACAGTATTCAGCCGTATCGTTTATGATTAAGCGGTGGTCTTTACTCTCTTTTTTAACACATTCCCTCGTTGGGCGCCATTTAAATAAATGTACTTTTTTGCCGAGTTGAATTTTTATTTCACAATTGGTTTTTGACTGCTTCGGTGGATTCAATCAATCGCCGGGCATGAGTACGATGACTTTAGCGCCAAGAAATGTTAACGGTATTTTGTAGAGGAATTTTTGTATTATTAGAGGGCCCATATCGACCCACTTAATGTCTTAAGATGTAAAAAGAAAATATAATAAAAACAACGGCAACACTTATAATGCAGTACAATACCGACATTGAAAGATTAGAATTTGTACTTTAATATACAACTTACATCAAATTATTCATGTAAATAGTTTTTTAATGATTCGTATTCAATCAAAAAAGAAAACAAATTTTTTTTATATTTTTCAAAAATTGTGAAATGATGTGTAATATTGGCTTTTCGCGGTCAATGCTTATATCAATTCTGAATCTAACACAAAAAAACCGAATGGTTTTGTGTCTTATAGTTTTTGAGAAAATTAAAATTACGACTCATAGAACGGACACCCCTACGCAACGAACACTCATGATGAACTAGCGGCTGTCCGCTATAGAGAAGTTTCACTGTGAAAACAACAGTCACCCTTGTGGCAATTCATACACAAAAGACTTGCATTGGGCGCCAGTTTGTCGTCTGACTGGCGGTAACATCGTTCAGTCACATTTCCTTCAGCCTTCAAGAAGTGAAGCTGTGCTACTTACTGACGACTGCTAGCGGAACATGTTATGCAGCTGCCTTGTGTCAGAATTGAATTATTTCGGCCAGCAGATCCTTCAGCTAATGGACACTCCGCGAACTGAAACATAGTGGGGTATACTGGTCATCTGCTGTGTTAGTCAAATATCATAGAACTGCCCTAAGGCCATTACAACCCCCACATCACTGGCCTACGAATGACAAACAGGAAATGTCGACACCATGAGAGTTTGGTTTTACTTGCATGAGACACTAATTAGCCCCTTCCCCAACTAGCCGAAGCTGCCGCCTCGGTTCCAAATGAGTCTATTTCAAACTTCAACTCGTTTAACTGCAGCGAACAGTTGTCAAACACTCATTTAGATGTGTCCACCGTGCGTGAAGCGTACCTAATGAAGCCCCGCCCGCCCCGCCCCACCCCGCCCAGCCCAGCCAACCAGACATGCCCACAACAGTGACACTAATGACGGATACATTATGCAGGGCATTTAGAGTCAGGTAAGTCAAACCGAAATTCGATTCTAATGCAAATTGTTTGTTACTCTGCCAATCTTTTGACTTTCTGCCAGCCCTCGACGTCAGCACAATCCAGTGCGCATCCGATGTGCTGTGCAGGGATGTGATGTGCTCACGTGTGTGCTGGCTCACAATCCACAGGCCAAATTGAAGTCATAAATATTCAATTAATCCATTAGCAGGCTTGTAATGCGATTGCCTCGTCTGACAGCCCCGCTTTGCCGACGGGGTATCGACAGGACGAGTTAAAGTCGAAATTAGACGCAGGTCGTTTGACTTTTCATCCGCATCGCTCTCCCCCTCCCGCCGGGCAACGACGTGCATGTGTGCCAAGGTGAACAATGAGGATTAATTATTACGTCGAAGGCATCCATGGAGCTCGGTAAACTTTGCCTTACGCCAACACGCCGTCGCCGCCCATCGTCAATATTTGCGGCTCCAAATGCGGTCGTCAAATGTTTAAGGTGGCCACTGTTTGATGTTGACCTCGTCAATATCGTCCGTCCACTCGCCACGCTGTGCATTTTAGATTGACCATTTAAGCGCCGTGACGACCACACCCGCACGGGTGAGCCCGCCAAAAAACCTGCAAACAATTAAAGGCTGCACCGCGGGCCCTTCACACCTCACCACGCTCATCGATGGCAATCAGATTTCGGTCATCGCTTCGAATTGGCTGCCTAATGTCAGTTTGGCGTGCACCGCCTCCTCGCCATTTGCGTGGGCGGGCAGAAATTAGTATCGGCAGACAATTTTATTGCATTTCGCCGTGAATTATGGGATTCCTTTGGTGTGGAAGGCGGCGAGGGAATTGCGCTCGCATGTCCCGACGCGCACTGTACGTGCCTGCACCTTCGGCTGGCGTGCGATTTTAATTGAATGCAAGCGATAGTGTGTTATTATTTGATTTCGAGGCGCTAATTGGGGCGAATTGCAGTGATACATGATAGGAGTCGTGTTGTACTTGGGCGGCAGCGGCGCGGCGGGAGAACGTGCTTCGATGGGATTGAATTTGCTTTGCCACGTTCGTGTGGAAAGCGTTTAACGAACGCGACAAGAGACCGTAGATCACCATCGCCTGCTGTCAGCGGGGCGTTAAGTTTGTAATCACGCGATCCCCGAGCTGTCGGGGGTGTCAATGATTGGTGTGGGCTCTTGCCATCTGTGGGTCGGGTGTGAATCGAATGAGGGGATTTTTTGCGGGGACTTGACATTGTTCAAGCGGGTTTTAAAGCATCTCATGCAGGAACAAGGGTCTGCACTCAGCCCCTCTCAAGGAACACATCCACGTGGTGAAATCTGGGAGCCGAGCGGATGGGGTAACAAGCCCCCGTGGAACGTCTTTGGCAGCTGCAGACGAGAGAGGGGGGAGGGTGTGTTTGTCCCAGGGCTCAGCTCTTTTTATGGACGGCGGAGGAGCAGCTGGAAAACTGTCTGGCCAACGGCGGGATCCGAAACTCCAGTCAGTGCGCAGTCCTTCTAGACCTACTTCGACATTTTCGAAGCACAGGTCTAGAAGGTCTCTTAAGGCCGGGTCGGGGCCTTGGAATTGAGATGGCGGCGGAAGATCCCTATAGTTTTAGGGACAACGGCGGCGCTCACAGCCTCAGAGAGGTTACCGACACCGGATAAGCCCGGACCCTCCGTCCGAGGGTTAAAGAATAGGGCCTGGCCTCCCAATTGGGGGGATGTGCGTGAAGTTAACTTCCTCACCACGTAGAAATTTGATGGTTCAAAGGGAACCAACTGCCTCGGATACGGACGGAATTAATGTTGACGACCCCAGCAAACGATACAAGGACAACGATTTTCGGTTCTGCACTTCGAGGTAGTCAAGGACTTCGTCTAGCTCGGCTCCGCAGTTAATAGTCCGAAAAACATCTGTACCGAGATCAAACGCAGAGTTACTCTTGCCAACCGCTGTTTCTATGGGCTCATTGGCAATTGAGTAGTAGAGCCATCTCTCGAAGGACCAAGCTGACTTTATACAAGACCTTGATCATCCCAGTCCTGCTGTACGGCGCGGAGGCATGGACAATCTCAAAAGCGGATGAGGAAGTCCTTGGTGTCTTCGAGAGAAAATCTCTGTTTGCAGTCTTTGGTCCTGTTTGCGTTGACGGTTTTTGGAGGAGACGCTTCAACCACGAACTGAGAGTACAGCGACATGAGTCTGGTCAGGCGTCTTCGGATCCCACGCCTAAGATGGTAAGGCCATGTAGAGCGTATGGACAACTCGTCTCTGGCCCGAAGAGTCTTCGACTCCGAACCCGTGGGACAACGTAACAGAGGACGCCCGCGTTTAATGTGGCGCACACAGGTGGAGAAGGACTTCAACCAACTTGGCGTGCGACAGTGGAGACAGCTTGCCAGAGACCGTGCTATTTGGAGAGGCTTGTCGGTTGAGGCCTAGGTCCACCCCGGACTGTAGCGTCAAATAAAGAAGAAGGAAGAAGACATTGTTCATGGCTCTGTGGAGTTGTGTCTAGTTTCACGTATCAATCTGGTCGAAGTGACTCAGTGACATGGTCATCATGTTTCATGTGTGTATAGACCAGCTTGCGAGATCGAAGAGTAACCATCAGAACCAAGCCCACGGTAGAAACCAAAGATTCGTGGGTATTTCTTGCTCTTCATCTGCGAGACTTTAAATCACAAGAACCGTGGGAGTGTTGATGACAAATTTTGGAAGCCAATGGCTCAGCAAGATGGGCGGCGACCGAAAGGAATAGTCACAGCACTTGACTCCGATAGAGTAAAACATTCGGCGAAAGCAAATTAATTGTTCGCCTAGCCATAATACCCGCTGCGAGTTGCTTTCGCTTGCAACTTGAGGACTTGAGAACCATCTTAAGTTAGGATTAGGTAGGGGTGCTCCTAGTGCATTCACCATCACACTTAGACCATGTTGGTCAATTGTGATATCCACAGTCGGACTACTACCACTGACTGACCACTCCAGTGGCAGTGCCATTAGTTTTATCCCAACGGCAAAACAGATTTGAAAACCATGTAAAAGGGTATTAACTTTGCTTTCACTGGGATTCGAACCGGGGACCCCGCCAACCAGGGGCAGACACTCAATCAGCCAGCCGTTGAAAACCATCTTAAAGATTTTCTTCTTGAACTAGGGGGCTGTAGAATGAAGTTTTTTTTTTTTTGTAGTCCAACAAGTCTTATCGGCGAGAGGTTCATTGCAAACCTTTTTTTTTATTTAATTTAATATATTTATTGTATAGATATTTAACCTCAGAGAACATGATTTCGTGGTCATCATCCATGAAAATTCATCGTTGGACAGGTCAGGCTTGGAGTTGAATAACTCGCAGCAGGGACACGATTTTTTATTAAGACTTTGCGTCGCTCAATGGTTTGTAGATGGTTTGTATTCTAGTCGCTCATTACGTGTTCTTTTGATAGATACCATTTAAAAATCACTTAAATATGAGGAATTCACATTTGCGTCACTTCTTAACATCGAAGGTGCGCTCAACAACAAGAGGGAAGCTCACTTGCGCTTAACAACTCCACTGTTATCTGCAAGATGCTGTGATCTTTGGAACGTAGCAATAAATTAACACCTATTAATACTGGAAGGGTTTGGATTGAAAGTTACTGGATATGGGGACGATCTTGCCATAGACCATCTGGTAAGTTCGTCTTCACTCAGAATGGCTCTATAATCTGCAAGCATGGACACAAACCTGCGGACTTGGGGTTAACGTTACCCATAAGGCAACAAAGTCCCTTAGTGCGGCACTACTCTGCAACTAACCGCAGGTGCGAAATTTGTACATCTGATGGTGGATAACAAGCTAATATGGAACCTCAATATCCAGGATATTGCTAGAAAGGCTTCTTCTTCTCTATGCATCTGCAAAAAAATTCCTTTGGATCCAAATGGCGACTTCAGCCACGATCGCTTACTGAATGTCAATCTCGTCTGTACAGAGTCTGAGTTTGCTGGACAGCATTAAATAAAGCTTTCAAATGCAAGGCCGGTTGCAAAGATGGGCATGCATGTGTTTCAGCGGGCGCTTAGAAGCACTCCGTCTGACTCACTTGTCATACTCTTAGAAAAATCAAAGATAATGGTTCTTAAAAAAGGTGGTGGGGGTGTTGCCTTCAGCGAGAAGTAACAGCTTAAGAGGATAAACCTAGAGGCCGTCAAAGAGTATAAGTATCTAGCAATCTTGCTTACAAGCAATTTAAATACAAAAAGGCATCTGAATGACAAACTTACAAAAAATGCCATCAGTGTAGACTGGAAGAAATGTTTCAACAATCATTATATCCAGCACAGCAGTAAGTTTAAATTATACGAATCTGTCTCCGAGACGATAATGCTGGGGTATAAGGCTTATGAGGACGTGGAGAAATTGCAGCGCTTTTTTATTAATAATAATAATAATATATAATATGGGTGGCGCGACAGTCCGAGGCGGACCTGGGCCTAGCTTCTCAGCAACCACTACGTGTTGTGCGTGCTATTGTTCTTTCACGCGTGGAAGGGACCTACAGTTCAAAGCCGACTCCGAACGGTGAAGTTGAGAAGATTTTTCTAGACAGGAGAACATTGTCAGTGACTCGAAAGAGGCAGGGCCGTGAATTATCAAAATGTGATAAATTCGGGTATCGAACCTAGGACTCTCTGCGTAGGAGTCGACGCACTTACCCACTACGCCACGACGACCTACGGATTTATTATTTTATTAAAAAAACGTTTAAACTCCCTCCGAAGACTCCAAACTACATGCACATGGTTGAAACAGGCATATCTCCACAATATATAAAATCACTAAAGATGCAAATGAATTACGTACTCCGTTTGCAACGTGACTGGGACTGATGGGGTGACCTAAGTTAGATGGTTACTCCACCCTTGCATTCGCAAAATAGAGCAGCCAAAAATGGTTTCGTATTTAGTCTATGGGAAGTGTATGAATGTGTTTGAGACGAAAGTTGGTCTTCGGATCCAGTACAAAGGAATAACTCATGTTAAACGAATTTAAGTCAGTTTTCACAAGCTCAATTGTCTAGGCATGGTAAAACCACTGCTGTGCCTAGTGTGTAACATGCTTAGGTTAGGTTAGGTGGGGGGAAGGGGCTGCCAAGCGCATTCCATTGTGATACCCACAGTCAGACTACTATCACCGATCAACCACTCCAGTGAAAGTGTCGTTAATTAAATCCCAACGGCAAATGGTAGACCAGATTTGAAAACCAGATAAAAGCGTATTAACTTTGCTTTCACTAGAATTTGAACCGGGACCCCCCTCAAACCTCAAGCAGGCACTCAACCAACTGCGCCATCTAGGTCTTGTGTCAAGATCGTAGTCAAGAAAGGCAACCTCCACAGGTATTTTTGATGTAAACAAAAATGGTCTGCACCAGGGTGCCATTAAATCGCCGATCCTATTCAACATTTACTTGAGCGATCTGATAAGTTCTCTTCCGCATGTAGTTGCGTATGCCGATGACTTGATCGTACAGATCAGGCAAAAATATCGAGGACATCACTACTCTCGCGCAGGGTGACTTTGATTCATTCGTGAGAGCTTGCGATGACTGAAAGTTGAACATCAACTTCGAGAAGTCAGAAACCATTCTGTTCAGGACTCGGCGATTTTTTTCTATTAATTTTTCTCAATATCAATCCTTCTGCATAATTATCATTAAATTATTCATAGTTAGGAGTCGCCGTGGCGTAGCGTCGACTCAGATTTGTCATAAAGACCAAAAAAAAACGCAGATTAAGCCGAAACGTACAGTTATAACATAGATTAGATTAGGTTAGAGTACCCGCATAGGGTCAGTAGTTTAGTATTAAGAACATTGTAAATTCTTAAGTAAATTTAGCTAGACTTAACTAAACTAGGCTCCCAAAGATAGTGGCGATGCAAGTCGCTCGAAATAAAACTGAATGGTTCAAAGAGTGGATTAAATTAGCTGGTGAATGTGGAGTAGTACTGAACGCAGATGGTAGTAATTGGGGTAACTCACTATGCCAATTAATAAAGCGGGTCGACGAGCAGGCAAGACTACAGTTCTTAGAAAAAGCGGCGGGATCAATACATCGCATTTGAATTTTGTACCGCATAGAGAAGATCTCCCTATACTCTGCAGTATGTGTAATTTGGAAGAGAGAGAGAGAGAGAGAGAGAGAGAGAGAGAGAGAGAGAGAGAGAGAGAGAGAGAGAGAGAGAGAGAGAGAGAGAGAGAGAGAGAGAAGATATCATGCATTTCCTAGACAAGTGTCCGATCCTAAGGGAAATAAGGATATCCTTTGGAATCTCCTTTTGGAAATGGACGTAACCAAGTTGTTACATACTGCAAAATATCGCTAAAATGCAGAGATAATATCCTAACACGGAACTTGGAACCACGTGGAGAGCGTACAATTACTACTCGTATATAATAAACTTTAGTCAATCCGGCAGACGGCAAAGCCATGCTGATTTTGATTTTGTAAACTTTTTGTAAAACGAACATTATTCGAAATAATAAAAATCCAATCTATCTATCTATCATACTCTTGCACCTGCACACTGAAACTACTTAGCAAACAACTAGCAGCCAAGACATACATGAGACCCCGACTGTTGTCCGAACTCACCATCGGTCATCTCAACGAATACAACCTCCTCCCAACCGACACCGCCTGCCGTTTTAAGCTATCTTCTCGATGGATGTCTGACAACCAGACGCTAGCTGATCCCCTGTGTATATACAGAGATGACATGGCTGCACATGTCTTCTCCAAAGACCTCAATATTCCTTCTACCTCAAACGCCTGGAAACTCCCTGATCGTTGTAGCGTCTTCCAGGCAGAAGCCATTGCGATAAAAGAGGTACTGTTCTGGCTTAAGAACAATGTAATATCCAAAAGGAATTTCACCATCTGATCGAACCGTCAAGCCGCAATTAAGTCATGTCCTGATAATGTCATGTTCATTTTAAAAACATCCCTTTCATGCAGGATGTCTTTTAACGTGATGGCTGATACTCCTCATGTGGGTGCCTCGATATTGGGTAATTGCATAGCTCCTCAACTCGATAGGTGTGGTACAACCTCCTCTCTAACACTAGGATGGGTTTCACCTTTCATGCCGACCGCTACAGTCTACCATCGTCTACGCAATCAATCACAAGTGGTTAGACGGTGCTCCTACCATTCTGCCTTCTGATGCGGCAGTCATTGGTTTGTAATTTTTTAAAGACGTTCTGTGGCGAATGTCTTATCTGGTATGTTGCCACTAGGAGAGAGAGAGCGATGCATTTCTTCGCGGTTGCACAATTATCTAATGTATCACTGTGTCCCGACTCCCATTTGGGGTGAGGTCATCAAGAGAGTGTCGCCCAAGTGATCGCCGATCCAAGACAAAATTGACCGTCGTCGCTGATGGGAATGAAGCTTCCACTTTAGATGCATAGAACCAGGCGCTTAGGCGTGAGGTGAACATGGGTCTAGCTTTTGCTGCAGTCACCTTTATTGGGCATCATATTAGCTGTGTTTTTTCGAATGTATAGCAGAAACACTCTGGGTATACCAAAAATTGCATACTCATGGATGCCAAGACAATTAAAAATGATCTAATACATCAACCACACCTTCAAATGCATTCACAAAATAGAGCAGGGGCTAATCTCGTAAACCACATACACCAACCTAATTAATTGATGAATAAATCCAGGAATGAATACACAGAAAATAATGATTGGAAGCATTGTTCTTATCCGCGCTTATTTCTTAAGCGGCGATAGATATAATCAGTAAATTAAGCGGATATAGGATTTGTTGTTAGTGTATTTTACATGCAAATTGAAACTCAACCGTATATACGCTTGCAAAAAAACGCAGCTATTGATCCTTCACGAGTGGCGGGGCGGCCTTCTTGATAGCGGTGAAGCCGTGATTTATAGGAGTCCTTCGTGTCAGTAATTTAAACGCCGCACAAAATATAGGAGTTCACGTCACAATATTTACATCCCAATGGCAAAGACTTCGAAATTGGTCAATTTGCACATGAATCAAGTCACGAAAACTGACCAATGCTTGCAAAGACACTGCGTCCCTCTCCTGGACCTCGTCCTACTCTCTGAAGTGTCGTTTTGATCGTCTACCGAGTGCACTGAGTAAACAGCAAAGTCTGCCCATATCTCAGTTCACCAACCTCTCAGACAAACTGCAACCAATTCCCAATCAAATTGCAGTCCCCTAGCACCGATCATCGCACTCGGGGCTCCGGGAACAGTTGACTTTCGGTGTCATAGCTTTGTGGAGCTCGCCTGAAGGGAGACATCAAAACAAACTCCAGATGTCCCTAGAAGCACCGGTTCTACGGGTGTCCGTGTCTGAAGTCTTAACCAGGTGGCTGGGCCGGTTCATCGATACACAACATCCACACACGCACCCACACACACACATGCATTCCAATGTCAACCGGAAAATTATTTTCAATTAACAAAGTTTTCCCCTGGAGCGAGCCAACAGCAATTAAAACAGAAAATTCCATCACGTCCGGATTGCCAGAGAATTTTGTAAATTTATAAACTTCACCCCCAGAGGATGGAGGCCTCCCCGACCGACGGCGGTTGTCGCAGCCTTGCTCCGAGTGTCAACGTCAGTCGTTACAATGGGTTTACTCGACTGCTCCGACGATGTGAGAAGTTTGTGTGGTTGCACTTATTCTGTCACTGGCACCGATGTGTGCTTAACGTTCAGGAGGGGGCAAGTGTGCGACTGGAGTGGGTGCTGTCGGAATCGAATGCTGGTGCCGTGTACTCATTGACTTTCATGGAGTTCGTCATGTCTTTCTGTTGCGTCGCTCCGATGCACTTATGCTCATTGTACGTTTGCCACATGAATCTGTCACGAGTTTGAGGGAGGGGGAGGGGGCACATTAAGCAATCACGAGCTCCGCTCTGGTAATTGAGACTAGGACCTCCGTGTCCTCCAGAAAGCAATTTGTCAAACTGAAAAACTTTGACGAACATTGTATAAAGTTCTGTGACATTTCCAATTTACTCCCACCACCATTACCGCCGCGCCTCCGCTGCCGCCTAGTGTCTGTCTGGTGGGTGGACGGGCGCACGGAGCGCTGCGACGAAATAATCCATGTTCCCTCTGCGGAGACAAACACGAGACAGTTTAATTTGTCCCCTCAGTGGCAATGTCTTAACCCCGGCTACGCCACCCCTTTGCACCCGTCCGGTCGATGGGGGCGGCCTCGCAGAGCGAGGGTTCATCCTCGAAATTATTTCCCGCAAGGTTGAATCCACCGGGAGCAGCGCGCATTTGCACTTGGATCTCGGGGGACTCGCGTCGGTCGTCAGTCTTCGCTTGCAACGCTTGCGAAATGAAAAACTTTTCAATGAGTTTTGTCCTTCTCCGCGCTGTGGTGCTCCGCTACCGGCGGACACCGCTGCTAAGCAGATTTCGGGGGTTTCTCATAAATTGAGAAACAATATCAATCCATTATAAGGTGATTTATTTTGATGAGATTTTCCGCGCCGCAACACTGTCAATCTGCGTGGAAGCAAATTGTCCTTAGTCACGAGAGTGCAATAAATCCCCGGCCCGGGTGGCTGGAGGGTGGGACGCTGAAAAACGCATTTCACTCCGGATGGGCGTTGGTTTCTTATCCTTAAAATGAAAACAAACCCAGCACGGGATGGTTGGTGGTTGGAGAGGACAGGTGACACCCGCTGCCGGTGCGACTTTGGGAATAGTTGTGTGTTTGTGTTTTTTTTTTTTTTTTGTTTGGTTTGTGGTCGGAATGGAATTTCCTTGTTGCACGGCGTTGCAATAAATTGTTAATGTCTTGGAATAAATATGTCCAATTGATAAGGATCCGTTTGAAATTTTTGCACATTGGATACGAGTCATTGTGCACTTCGTCCTCGTCCTCGTCCTCATCCTCGTCGTCGTCGTCGCGTTGCTGTTGTGGTTGAGTGCGCTGACAGAAAGGAATGCACTGAAGGGACCTGTGTTACAGTATGAACTACAGCATTTGCCTCTGGGAGCTTTATTTTCTGGTTGCTTTTGAGGAGGGTTTCGTGGGGGACTTCAAGGGGATTGAATGAGAAGATTCTTATTTTTGTCCCGGTTCTGGCAGTATGGCATAAAATGGACCAGAAGTCATCGGTCTTTATTGGAAAAGGAGCCTTAAGTAAGTAAGCTGACACAGAGTACAAGAAGCACGTGATCTCGTCCTAATGAAGATGACTTTCTATTGGAAATTGTGACTGTCACGGCGTATCTTTCAAACGGTCAGTATCCGTGAATTAGCCAACCAGACACTGAAAGTCTATTGTCACTCATCTGAAGAAAAGGGGGCGCCGTGGAGAAGCTGATCATTGGTATGTGTTGGGTCCTAAGCCAGTTCCAGGTAAGTATGGACACGATCCCTTTTGATACAAGCAAATTGTCATCATCTGAAGCAGGAACCTTTGGAAGGAAGTTACCACGTGAAATAACGCTGTGCTCCAAGCGCTCCAAAAGGTTGATGCATCTACAAGAGCTTCACATTCAGACACCACATGATCACGTGGCACTAGGCTTGTGTAAGTAGTTCCCGAACAAACTATTTAAAAAAAATAGATAGCCCTTACAAGTGAACTATGTGCACTTCTTCTTCTTCTTCTGGTGGCGTTACGTTCCGGGGTGGACCTGGCCCTACTGGTTGAGGGCCAGGTCCACCCCGGACCTCTTCTACCAGCACGATCTTTAGCCAGCTGTCCCCAACTGCGCATACCAAGTCGATTGAGGTCCTTCTCCACCTGGGTGTGCCATCGGTTCCGTGGGCGTCCTCTATTGCGTTGTCCCACTGGTTCGGAGTCGAAGACTCTTCGGGCCGGAGCTGAGTTGTCCATGCGCTCTACATGGCCCAGCCATCTTAGGCGTTGAATCCGTAGACGCCTGACTAGGCTCATGTCGCAGTAAAACCCGTACAGTTCTTGGTTCAATCTTCTCCTCCAAGAACCGTCAACGCAGACAGGACCAAAGATTGAACGCAGAACTTTTCTCTCGAAAATACCAAGGACTTCTTCATCCGCTTTTGAGATTGTCCATGCCTCCGCACCATAGAGCAGGACAGGGATGATCAAGGTGTTATATAATGCTAGTTTGGTCCTTCGAGAGAGGGCTCGACTACTCAATTGCGTCTTGAGCCCATAGAAACAGCGATAATTCTGCTTTTAATCTCGGTACTGGTGTTGTTCGTACTGTTCACTTGCGAGCCGATGTAGACGAAGTCCTTCACTACCTCGAAGTTATAGCTGTCTATGGTGACGTTTTGGCCAAGTCGTCGATGTTGTGCGTCCTTTCTCGATGACAGCATATACTTCGTTTTGCCTCGTTCACCGCTTAACCCATTTTGGCCGCCTCCACTTCAATACCAGCAAACGCTTCATTGACGGCTCGCTGTGTTCTGCCAATCACGTCAATGTCATCCGCGTATGCTAGCAGTTGTACAGACTTCTGGAAGATCGTGCCTCTAGTGTTGGCGTGTGAGTCTTCCACGATATTCTCCAGGATGATGTTAAAGAAATCACATGACAGCGCGTCGCCTTGTCTAAACCCTTTTTTGACATTGAAAGTCTCGGTGAGTTCGTTACCGACCTTGATGGAGCAGCGAGAATTCTCCATCGTCATCTTACACACCTGACAAGTTTGGCAGGTATGTCAAAACTAGACATGTCGTTGTATAGCTCGTCCCTTTGATCTGAATTTCTTGATTTTTTTCCAGGATCTGCCGTAATGTAAAGATTTGATCGATCGTGGACTTCCCCGGTCTGAAACCGCACTGATAAGGACCTATCAAGTTTCTGACGAATGGTTTCAGGCGCCCACACAAAACGGCAGAGAGAGTCTGATAGACGATGGTGAGGAGACTTATCCCTCGGTAGTTGGCGCAGCTGAAGGGGTCTCCTTTCTTGTGGATCGGGCAAACGATACCGAGATTCCACTCGTCGGGCATGCTTTCCTCGGACCATATCTTACAGGTGAGGTGGTGCATGCGCCCAACCAGATCATCTCCAGCTGCATTAACGATTTCAGCGGACAGTCCGTCCGCACCGGCAGCTTTGTTAGACTTCAGTATTGATATTGCTATCTTGACCTCGTCTTAGGCGGGGGGACGGAATTCTCGTCGATCATCGTCCATACTGAGTGGAACATTCTGCCTGACAGCGGTATTGGAGTCTTCCTCGCCGTTTAACAGTCTTCAGAAATGATCCTTCCAGATTCTCAGTATCGACTCCGAATCTACTACGAGTTGCCCTCTGCGTCACGACAGGGCTCTGCCTGAATTTTCTATCTATTGGATAGTTGTTTTACCCGTTGGTAGAACTTTCGGACATCGTTCCTGCCGTAAAACCTCTCCATCTACTCGATCGAGCGCTTCTCGTGCTCTTTCTTTTTCTTTTTGAGAAGCCGGTGCTCTTCCCTTCTTTTAAGTTGATAGAGCTCACGAATCGCTCTCGTCCTTCTGTCTAGCGTCGTCTTGTATGCTGCTTGCTTCGCTGAATATGCCTGCTTGCACTCGTTGTTAAACCAGGGGTTTTTGTGGGATTTTAAAACCCAGCACATCAGATGCAGCTTCTCTGATAGCGTTTTGACAGTTTCATTGTTCGTCGATTGTTTCACATGGCAGGCTTGGACTCTCTGAAAGCTTTAGGGAGACTCGATCGGCAAAGTTGCTAGCGGTCAATTGCGATTGTAGCTTTCTGACGTCAAACTGTTTAGGTCTTGCTCTACTCCGTTTTCCTATCGATATCCGTGTTCTTACCTTGGCTACAACAAGGAAATGGTCCGAGTCGATGTTTGCTCCTCGGAACGTTCGGACATCAAAAATGCTGGAGGAGTGCCTGACGTCGATTGCAACATGATCAATCCGGTTGACGGTTGGTTGATCAGGGGACCGCCAGATCCCTTTGTGATTGTTGAGGTGTGGGAGCCGTGTGCTACAGAAAGATTACGTCCCGTGACAAAGTCCACCAGCCTGAGTCTGTTATCAAATGAGGTGTCGTGCAGGCTGTGTTTCCCGATGACTGGCAAAAATGTCTTCCTTACCTAGGTTTTCATTGAAATCTCCAAGAACGATCTTGGTGAGGAAGCTGGGGCACTGATCGTAAGTCCTTTCTAGGAGATCATAGAAGTCATCCTTGATGTTGTCATCTTTGTCCGCTGTCGGGGCATGGGATCATTGTTGATCAGTGAGAATAAAAGAGATCCCAACACAGAACCTTGTGGGACACCAATATTAGTGGTATAAGGATCAGCAACACCTATTTTAGTAACTACATTTCTTTTTGGATATCGATACATTTTCAAACCTCTTTTTTTGTCATCCCTGGAACGATAGGTAGATAGGTTTAGTTTGGGCTGCTAGTGAATTCACCAGCACACTAGTCCGGCTACAACCACTGATTGTCTTCTGAAGTGATAGCGCCGTTAATTTGATCCCAACGGGATATGATGACTGGACCAGATTTGAAAAAATTTTAAAATGGTAAGCGTATTAACTTTGCTTTCACTAGAATTCGAACCGGGAACACCCCACTAACCAGGTGCAGGCACTCTACCAACTGCGCCGTCCAGTCGTTAAAGAGGTAGATCCCTTCAGAGAAGATCTCTCTAAGCCAAGAACTCCTCGAAGCGAATTCAAGGCAGTCACGCAAGTTGCTTTAAATCAATGCCATGTCCATACTTTGTTTCGTCCTTACCTAAAACTAAGCTGCGATCTGAGTTGAAGATTTCGAAGACACTCTAGATAACCTTAAATGCCTTGCGGATTCAATGACTCAATCAATCGCTGTCAAAAACTAATCCAAAACGGAAGAGAAAAACGATTCACTTCACCTCAAACGACTGAGAAATACAATTCTCACAAAAGTGAAGTCATCACCAAATTACTCGTCACCCCAAACACCATCGGCAGTCGTTTCTTGTCCACCCTACTGCAATTACATGTGCCCTTCGCCCGACATGCACATATGCGAACTGTGTCCCCATAGCTAGGAGGACAACACAAATCCAGCGCCAGCCCTTCAGACGGCCAGCCTGGACATTTGAATAATGTTTAACCTGTGTGTGCTCCGGGGCGACATATAGGTGTGCACTAAATAATTTAACTGTCCTAAGGCAATAAATTAATGCGATTTATTGCGACGATAAGTAGCACAACTCGTCAGACATGCACAATTTATTGCCCAAACCTCTCGTCCTAACAAGGCTGTCGCTGCCGTTGCCTTCGCCGTCGTCGCCGTCCACCCGAGCACTGCCCCCGGAACAGCACAACGCCACCTCGCCACCGTTAGGTGTTACGCAGCGCAACCTTAACTCCATGCGACAGAGGAGTTACGAGAGCGTTTATTAATTGACATTTTCAATTGGTCTCCGGGCGTATGGATGTAACATGTGTTGTGCGGGGCGGGTGGGCCGGAGTAAGGAGATGACCGCAGTAATGCAGCAGCTAGGTGTCATGACACCGAGCCACCACCGGCCCGGCGGAAGCCCTTAAATAAACTAAACAGGCGTACAACAGATGCCGATGTCGAAAACTTCAACTGACCATAAACGGGTGGCCGAGCAGGGGGTGGCCACCGAGCGGGAGCCTATGGTAATTGTTACACATCCATGACGTGGATTCCCTGTCGGTACATACACACACCTGTTTGTAAGAGGAAGCGGTTCTCCCTCTAATTTGTACAAGAGAATTTCGGGTGAAAATGTTAATCGGGAGAGGAGTGTGTTGTTGAATTTAATTACACACACGAGAGGTCGCCTTTGTGCGGAGGCTCGACACATCTTACTCTCGCCAGGTGCTGGCTTCCTCGCTCTGGACCTGCTGCAGTCTCAAGAGTAATTGTGACTCTCGGTGGAATTAATTAAGGCGACTCTGCTGATGCACGAGACTTTGCACACGAAGAGCCGACGACCGGTTGAGGCGTGAGGTTGGAAGAATCAATCTGCACGTGTCCCAATTTTGAAGCATGCCAAGTGGTGTCCTTGAGTTAAGTCCTTGCGAAATTGGACCAGCGGGGGCCACTTTGAAAAACAGAAAGAGAGGCCGCTGCTTTCCGCAAAAATGGGGTTACGCTTGAAATAGAGACTTGAACGTTTCAATGTACCCAGAGGTGGAGAGGACGTTTGAAAGTTCACGTGTGGGATTTTGAGGGTGGTACAGTGGAAGTGGGAAGTAGGAGCTAATTTCGGTGAGCCTTTCGCCTTTTCCAGCCAGCCACGAACTTACTAACTTACTTACTTCTAAGCCCTCCGACCATGGATGGATGGCCAGCTATTTAAAATATAAAGGGCGTTTTGTGAGAAACGGAGGACTTCAAGTGACAGTTCTTTATTGCTCCGAGGTGTGTCTGATTTGGCAGATCATCAGGAATACACTTAAGTCGGAGCAACTTTTTGAAATGTATTTTGAAAAACATCGTTCAATTCGAGAAACTCAAACTAAACTCATTTAAAAAACAAATCACCGTTTATCCAATTCGCAGTGAACGAGCGGCGCTCACATGCCCAGAACCAGACGCAAATATTAATGTCATAAAATCACCTCTCAAATACATCCAACTTCATGGATATTGGAATCATTTTTCTGAGTTTTATTTCAATTTAAAAATGTCTGGCACTGAAGAAAAAAATGTCCTTTACAAAAAAGTTCGAGTTCAAAAAGACCTCAAAATGAATTCAGTTAAGTGCACTAAACGTTTGAAGAAACCTATGATCAGTCCATAATCCAATTGTGTTGAGCTCGAGTGAAATGGGTTCCAAGTCCAAGAACAACGCTATCTTGGCAATAGACTCAAGCTTGTGTGGGAATGCCTCCAGATGCATAAAGAGAAGTACAACTACGCTCGAAACCTAGTCACACACGGGTGGAAAGCAATGACACAGCCGACTTCCTAGATAGGCAAAGTGTATCGGAACTTTTCACACGCCACACAAGACCATGTCCTCAGAGAAGAAGTCAGGGAAATAGAAAGAAGGAACCGGACAGAAAGTTTGAACAGCGGCCATGGCATGAATCAGGCCTATGCAACTCTTGGATGTTTGAGACACGTACCAAGATGAGTAGGAGCATTATCCGTATCCTAACAGGCTTCCTAACACGGCACTGCAGGCTCTGGGAGTACCTATGGAGACTAGAAGTATCAGACGAAAGTCTCTGCAAATTCTGTGGAGAATCTGAGCATTGTGAGGTACTAGCATCCAAAAGGCCCAAGAAATGCAAATCGACACCCACCACCTTTTTATCGATTTCAAGGCCGCATATGACAGCGTGCATAGGGACGAGCTATACAACGCCATGTCTAGTTTTGCCAATCCTGCCAAACTCGTCAAACTCTGCAGGATTACGATGGAGAATTCTCTCTGCTCCATCAAGTTCGGTAACGAACTCACCGAGATCTTCAATGTCAAAAAAGGATTTAGACATGTAATTTCTTTAACATCATCCTGGAAAAGATCGTGTAAGACTCACACGCCAACACTAGAGGCACGATCTTCCAGAAGTCCGTACAACTGCTAGCATACGCGGATGACATTGACGTGATTGGCAGAACACAGCGAGCCGTCAATGAGGCGTTTGCTGGCATTGAGGCGGAAGCGGCTAAAATGGGTCTAGCGGTGAATGAGGGCAAAACGAAGTATATGCTGTCATCAAGAAAGGACAAACAACATCGGCGTCTTGGACAGAGCGTCACAATGGGCAGCTATAACTTCGAGGTAGTCAAAGACTTCGTCTACCTCGGCTCCGCAGTAAACAGTACAAACAACATCAGTACCGAGAATAAACGCAGAGTAACTCTTGCCAACCGCTGTTTCTATGGGCTCAAGAGGCAATTGAGTAGTAGAGCTATCTCTCGAAGGTCCAAGCTGACTTTATACAAGACGTTGATCATCCCAGTTCTGCTGTATGGCGCGGAGACATGGACAATCTCAAAAGCGGATGAGGAGGTCCTTGGTCTCTTCGAGAGAAAAGCTCTGCGTGCGATCTTTGGTCCTGTTTGCGTTGACAGCTTCTGGAGGAGAAGACTCAACCAAAAACTCTACGGGCTCTACAGCGACATGAGTCTAGTCAGGCGTCTACGGATTCAACGCCTAAGATGGCTGGGCCATGTAGAGCGTATGGACAACTCAGCTCCGGCCCGGAGAGTCTTCGACTGCGAACCCGTGGGGCAACGCAACAGAGGACGCCCGCGTTTAATGTGGCGCACCCAGGTGGAGAAGGACCTCAACCAACTTGGCCTGCGACACTGGAGACAGCTAGCCAGAGACCATGCTAACTGGAGAGGCTTGTTGGTTGAGGCCAAGGTCAACCCCGGACTGTAGGGCCAAACCAGCTGCAGGAAACTGGCACCAGGAAGCTGGCTTAGAGAGAATACTCAGTAACAAATGTCTTCCACCTTCGCGCGACAGGAGTCCATAACCTCCAAAATAATTCTGAAAAGAACTTTATGTACGGGGAACTCTTAAGAAAGCAAAGATATCAAAAGGGGTCACACTAGATCTAAAGGTCGCGATACAATATACTCATCATCATCATCATCATCTTCTGACCCGCATGATCCACTAAAAGGGTAGCGGGGGTAAACCACGCACGAGAGATCTTCAGGCAACTCGATCCTCCGCCATCGACTCTAACTCATCAGGGGTTATGCCCAAGCGTAACCAGGCGAGCTTATGAACTTCATCCAACCCACTCATCCTGGGTCTGCCAAGTGGTCGCGTCGAAAGTCGTAATGGTAAGGACATACTCGTGCTACGTGACCAAACCAGCGAAGTATAGCTCTTTCCGTTCGAAGAAGTAGCTGCTCAACGTTGACTTCGCGCACTGTCGTGTTTCTCACCCTATCCCGGCGAGTAATTCCCACAATAGCACGAAGAATCTTATCTCAGTAGCTTGTATTCGCGATCTTATTCTTTCGGTAGTTACCCAAACCACAGGTGAGAGTTGGAACAAATACTGAGTTGGAAACTGCTCACTTGGCTTTCACACCAAGCTCGGCATTCCTGATTACACATCTCCCAAGTTGTGTTAAAACTAACCCACCTTGACTACTCCTACAGGAAAGTCAGCGTTACTCCATCCATTACTCGTAAAGAAGACACCGAGATACTTAATCTTCTCCACCTGCTTCAATGGGACTCACTCCCATGTTCTGGCAATTACCACAACCTCTGATGTGTCCAAGTTAACCTTAATCCCAGAATTACCACATAAGTCCACAAACCTATCGAGTGCGCGCTGGAGATCCGTCTGGGAAGATGTGAGGATAACTAAGTCATTCGCAAAAAGAAGATGACTTACCTTCAACTCTCCAAAAAAATAATATTAAGCACCAAAACAATCCTGACCCATCTTTATATATGGCAGCCGAGTCTGGACGCAGCCATCCCTGAAATCCACCAACCAAGAGGTAGAGTTCAGGGACTTGGATGCCTTTGCTTCATAGGACCAACTAATCCTTACATGTAATATTAGATCTACACAAGCGACACTATAAAGAGCGCCACTAGAAACAACCAAATAAGCACGTGTCTCCCAAGTTGTACTACCCAAGCAAGAATACTAGCAAATTCAACAAGTCGAAACCGACTATATTCCTCCGTTCCTGGAATCTGAAATAGCTTTTCGCTGCTGTTTCCCAACGAGGGAGTAGTGGACTACAAATGAACCCAGCAACAAGGTGCTAAAAGTCACAGGGGCGGGCATTTTCTCCGAGTTCCCAAGCGGAGTTCCAGGCAGTCAAGCAAGCAAGGACAAAATGATATCAATGTTGGAAACACCACAGGCTGATATGACCATTCTAATTGACAGTCAAGCGACCGTCAAAGCAAATCTCTTCGATAGAAATAAAATGGGCGCATTCTGTCTCTATGCGTCAAAAGGTGTGCATGCGTATTTATATAATGCACAAAAAAAAAACATCGACGCTTAATAATTCATCATATAAACATGGCACCACCCACGACATTAATGACATTTGTGGCAGTCAAGGGTGGAATCGTTTAAGGTGATGATTGATCGTTAATGATCACAATCTTCGGTTTGCGATTGTGTAGCGTCAACATATCTTTAAATGAAAAAATACTTAAACAATGCAATAAATCGATTACGAAACATAAATGGAATATATAGCCTAGACACGCTGGGTATACCAAAAGTGGCATACTTATGGGTGCAAAATCATTTCAAAATTATTTAATACATCAACCACCCCCGCAAACGTTCAAAAATACAGGAAAAAATGCTTTTAGGCGCATAATATTGTGAGCATGTACAGCTGTGTTTTTTTGCATGCGTATATACGCTTAATTTATAAGTGCACAAAAAAACGATCATCGGCGCTTAATGATTCATCTAAAAATCTTGGCAGCACTGACGACATTTATGACATTTGCTAAGCAGTCAGGGGTGTAGTCGTGGAAGGTGATGGTTGATCTTTGATGGTCACAATCTTCGTTTTGTGACTGTGTAGCGTGACCATCACTTTAAAAGCAAAAATACTTAATAATTATAAAATAAACAAACCGTTCATCGAATGATGACGAATCGATTACGAAACCTAAACGGAATATATAGCAGAGACAGTCTGAGTATATCAAAAATTGCCAAAACAATTAAAAATGATCTAATACATCAACCACACCTGCAAATGTAAGCCATATACAGCAACCTAAACAATGAATGATTAAATTCAGAAACGAACACACAGAATGTAATGATTGGAAGCATTGTTTTTATTCACGCTTATTTCTTAAGAGGCGATTGATATGATGAGTAAGTTAAGCGGATATAGGATTCGTTGTTGGTGTATTTTACATGCAAATTGAAATTAAGCTTGCAAAAAAACGCAGAAAAGGGGCCTAAGTCCACCCACGTCAGGTAATCCTCTAGTTCAAACACAATCATGAAGATGGCAAATAGACTGTGGAACTGTATAAACTATATGACAATTTAATGAAGAATCCCAATCGGAACATCCTCAAGCCCCTTCAGTGCTAGCGATGGTACTTAGAGCATTACCTGGCAATAATCATCTGAATTACAATGAAGTGAAATTGGGACTATCCTGAGACTTCATATGCAGATGCTGCTGCAACGAAAAGGGAAATACCATTCTCCATGCCACTGACCCGGTCACTTACAAGACCACCAGGATCTAAGACGAATTCCAATGAAACTTGACCCAAAAAAAAATACGTTGCCCAAAACATTCTGGGATTTGGTCGGCTTTGAGTTGCAAACAAAATACATCGTCCTTGCTCTAGAGTCCCGAGGTGGACCTAGTGGACCTACTTTTGTTCTCTAATAATCGATAATTTCATATTTTTGGATAAACCCTACGGATGCAAGGTCATGGCTTCCCTGGTGAGCTTGTCCGCTCCACAAGACTGATTGTGGCTATGGCTTGACAAGAAGCACAAGCGAAGCCAGCCCCTCTATAGACGAGCTACAGACCACTTCTAGTCTGAAATTGAGGAAGATTGATCTTCACACCCTTAAATCATGATCTGAGTAAATGCGTATATAACGATCTTGTTTCCAATTAAAGCAGGGATAGGGTGGGAGCAACAGGCGAAACGAGCTCATCTTAAGGTAAGACAAAGCAAGCGCACCGAACCTCTCCTGACCTGCTCCTCTTCTTCTCTGCTGGGGCTACAGTTGCAGGTGAACTAGAGCAACGCATGTATGTCGTTTACTCAAAAGGCTCCTTACTTAAGGACATTATTTTAATTTGGCTATGCCATTGGAAACCACTCAATCGTTGGATCAGCAGCGAATTTCTCGCAGCGGTTTAAGACAGCGAATTTCCTGAGAAGATTACACAAATTTAAGTGAATTCAAGGCTTCTGGTTCTTCTGCTAGGGTTACCTGTACAGCACTGAGCTTGGTATCATGGCCTAGACTAGGGTGTTACGCGACCCCGTGACATCGAAGGGAAAATCTCAACGAGCCAAGCAGTGGATTTAGTGGAAGATGGTGTGTTTTCTAGACCGTGCCTACCATCTATCTGCCAACAGTCCCATCGAATGAAATGCAAAAACCTCTTACCATCCTTTATTCATTAATTTCAATCACACAACATTTTATTTAATCAAAGCCGGCACAGAGGCGAACACAATCGGATGCATTGGCCGAGAGCACCCCAGGCCCCAGGACACTACACCGATCTGCTTGCCCGTTGCAGTCTCCACCAGCGGATTGCCGGAGTCCCCCTGACAAATGTCAGCGTCCTCGTAGCTCGCACAAATCACATGGTTGGAGATGTCGTCGTTCGGGTACCAACTGCTGCACGCCCTGTTGGTGATCAACCGCATCGATATCCTTTTCATAGTCTCGGGACCGTCTTGGTCGCCATCGTAGCGGGCACCCCATCCGGTCACATGCACAGCGGTGCCGTCAGGTGGTAGTCTGTTGGCCAACTCGATCGCCTTCACTCGCGCCCCGAACACAAGCTGCTGGGTGAGTTTCAGGATGGCAATGTCGCTCGCCATCTTCGCGAAGTTGAAGCTGTTGTGAATTTCAATGTTACGCACCGCTATAGGCTGGCCCTGGGAGTGTATCGTTGCGCCTACGCGAACTGTCAGTTGGTTTATGGGCACATTTACGACACAATGCGCGGCTGTTAGGATTTCAGTGTTCGAGATGATGGATCCCCCGCAGCGGTGTACATCGTTGACCCTCAGTGATACTTGGTACGCGTGGTCTTCAACGCGGACGTCTAAGGGCATTCGAAAGCGACCAGTAGCCCCGAGATTTGTATTCGCCGCTAGATCTACGTTGATCACGTCGCTGAGGCCTAAGAACAAGGTCAGACCCGACAGGAGAGTCATGCTGATGATAGGACTGTGTGCTGGATACTGTTGGCGTGGCCAGCGTTGAAGGAGATTTTATACTCACTCGGAGTCGGAAGATTGTCGGGGGATAGATAATTTGTTGCGAGTTTCGATGCACGTGTTGGAATTTGTTGAATTCCCGTAAATAGCGAAAGATAAGCGTCCAGCTTCCGCAAGAGGCAGACGCTGATAAGAAAGACAGTGTCAATTACCCCATCAAACGAATTCGGAAGAATTGATGACCACGACATGTTGGGATGGATTTAAAATTTGGAGTGATAAGACGAGCCAGAGATACATGCATCGTCAGGTGTTAGCGGGAAAAGCACATTGATCTCAAACAAAGCCAGATCTGGTGGAGGCGGAAGGAGTTTTCCAAGACATTTTGCATGCGTCACGAATTTCGTCTCCAAAGTAGACTCGATCACATCACGTCATGCCACGTCACACCGTGTCACGCTACGTCACACCACGTTACACCACTTCAAGCCACGTCACACCGCGTCACACCACGTTACACTGCACTGCTGTACGAGTGGAACAAACTTAATTTTTTACCATGCCCATAGTTATTAAAGGCTCTTAAATAAATCTGAGACACAGCGCTTATGTCGCTTATGTGTTATCGATTGAATTTTCAAAGTTCCTTGATGAATTCCCGTAACTTTTTGTGCTTTAAGGGGAATGGTTTGAAAAATGTCGTCACGGTGTGACGACGTGACGTGATTTAAACATTGGTCTAACATGTTCGACTTAACAATTTTTATTTAACTGCCTTTATTAATTGTGGCCATGGGAAAACATCACGTTGCACCACTCGTACCGCAGTGTAAAGTAACGTGGCGTGACGCGGTGTGACGTGGTTTGACATGGTGTGACGTGATGTGACGAAGCGTGAAGCGGTTTGACGTCATGTGACGTAGAGTGACGCGGTGTGACGTGGCATTACGTGGTGTAACCGAGTCTCTTAAAATTCAATGAAACCTTCCACGTTGAGCCTTGATATATTTTCGCGTCAGGAAATGAGTGAAAAATAGTTTATTGGCGAGGGCCTAAGGCATCAAACAAACATTCGTGACAGAGTACAATAAACCTGATATTCGAGATAACAGCCACATTCGGATAAGCAGTCACAAGTGAAATGTGTTCAGGTCTCACTTTCATCTGTGCTGTTGCAGCAGCGACAATTTGTGTTCTCTGGGGTGCCTAATTTAGCGTCTTGTTCTCCTATCGGCCAATGGCCCGTAGAGATCGGTTCGATTATACACACGGGCATTGTTGCATACAGACCGCCACCACTCTAGCGATTTAATAACGAGTTCGTTTAAAGGAGATCAGTTGTGTTAGAATGTTTTCCTGGATCTTGTCCTTGTCTGGCCCATCTGACGTGGGATGATGTATGAAAGTTAGCCTTCACCGCAAGCACTTCTCCTGCAAGCCAACACTGAAGGGCTGATCCCTGCCTAGACAGTTCACCGGTCCTCTAATTTCCTTGGAGGCCACTATGACCTGGGACTCAAATAGCGGATACTTTCAGCTGACGACGCTTGCTCAGCCCGCCATTCCTGCACTAGCTTAGAGTATGAAGTAAAGGAAGCAATAGTTTTGATCAATGCGTTTGGCAACTTTCTGTATAGGCACGACATTTGGGTGTATTTTGCCTAGACGACACTCTTCTACAATTGCAAATAGCTCTTCCTGAAAATGGGATTGCCCGGCAGTCTATGGGATTTGGAGAGGTTCATGAATTCTGAGAACACACCCGAACCGACTTCGCCATTCACCTTAGAGTTGTCAGAGTAGCCCACGTTCTTTCGGGACACGCAAAAGATCCATCCCCCCACTTCTGGGGATCGCGCAGTCTATTGAAGATGATACGAGATCTAGGATGATGGTATAGGATACATGACTATATTTACTTAAAATTCTATGAATTAGTGGCATATATAATTAATCTTAATTTTTTTGACGATTGGCTTTCCTTATTTATTCAGTTGTCGGTCAGACCTTCAGGAGCCTCCAACATTAGGCTGTAAGCATGGCTGGCTATCATCTTCCCACTTAACGTCTTCACCGTGTTCATCACTTACTGAACCCTGATGGTGCTATTAGTTCGTTTTTTACATTTTTCCAACCAGAAACGATCTTAAGGGCCAGTTTTGTTTTATCCTTAAAATTAGATCCCTATCCCTTATCCTTAATCTCAGATCGGAGTAGATTCGCAGTCGATACTGAGAATCTGGAATGATCATTTCTTCCAGACCGCTGTCAGGCAGAATGTTCCACTCCACACGACGAGATTTCCGTCCTCCCGACCTGGACAAAGTCAAGACAGCGATATCGAGATTAAAGTCGAATAAAGCTGCTGGTGCAGACGGACTGTCTGCGGTAGTGTTTAAGGCAGCTGGAGATGAGCTGGTGAGGTACATGCACCAACTCATCTGTAAGATATGGTCGGAGGAAAGCATGCCCGACGAGTGCAATCTCAGTATCGTTTGCCCGATCCACAAGAAAGGAGACCCCTTCAACTGCGCCTACTACCGAGGGATAAGTCTCCTCACCAGCGACTATAAGATCCGCTCTGCCGTTTTGTATGGACGCGTGAAACCACTCGTCAGCAACCTGATAGGTCCTTATCAGTGCGGTTTCAGGCTGGGAAAGTCGACCATCCACCAAATCTTCACATTACGGCAGATCCTGGAAAAAACCCAAGAAATGCAGATCGACACCCACCACCTATTCGTCGATTTCAAGGCCGCATATGACAGCGTGCATAGGGACGAGCTATACAACGCCATGTCTAGTTTTGACATTCCTGCCAAACTCGTCAGGTTGAGCAGGATAACGATGGAGAACTCTCGCTACTCCATCAAGGTCGGTAACGAACTCACCGAGGACTTCAATGTCAAAAAAGGGTTTAGACAAGGCGACGCGCTGTCATGTGATTTCTTTAACATCATCCTCGAGAAGATCGTGTAAGACTCACACGCTAACACAAGAGGCACTATCTTCCAAAAGTCCGTACAACTGCTAGCATACGCGGATGACATTGACTTGATTGGCAGAATACAGCGAGCCGTCAATGGAGCGTTTGCTGGCATTGAGGCGGAGGCGGCCAAAATGGGTTTAGCTGTGAAAGAGGGCAAAACGAAGTATATGCTGTCATCGAGAAAGGACGCACAACATCGACGACTTGGCCAAAACGTCACCATAGGCAACTATAACTTCGAGGTAGTCAAGGACTTCGTCTACCTCTGCTCGCGAGTAAACACTACGACCAACACTAGTACCGAAATAAATAAAAAACGCAGTATTTCTCTTGCCAATCGCTGTTTCTTTAGGCTCAAGAGGCAATTGAATAGTAGAGTCCTCTCTCGAAGGACCAAGCTAGCATTATATATCACCTTGATCATCCCTGTCCTGCTCTTTGGTGCGGAGCCATGGACAATCTCAAAACCGGATGAAGAAGTCCTTGGTATTTTCGAGAGAAAAGTTCTGCGTTCAATCTTTGGTCCTGTCTGCGTTGACGGTTCTTGGAGGAGAAGATTCAACCACGAACTGTACGGGTGGTACAGCGACATGAGCCTAGTCAGGCGTCTACGGATTCAACGCCTAAGATGGTTAGGCCATGTAGAGCGCATGGAGAACACTGCTCCAGTCCGAAGAATCTTCGACTCCGAACCAGCGGGACAACGCAATAGAGGACGCCCACGGAACCGATGGCGCACCCAGGTAGAGAGGACCTCAATCAACTTGGTGTGCGCAGTTGGAGACAGCTGGCTGATGATCGTGCCGACTGGAGAGGCTTGCTGGTTGAGGCCCAGGCCACCAGAAAAAAAAGAAAATTAGATCTATAACTCTTTAATATGCGCATACATGCCATTTGTGTTCTTCATAATTGATGTTCTCCATAATTTGTGTTAGAATATCATAAGAACTTCGAGCAAAATGCAATTCGACCACGGTGCAGTCATTTTCTAATTCAAGCTACATATATCACTGATATTGATTTTTGGATTGGGATACATTGAGTGCTGAGTTTCTACTGTGGAAGACAGAATGTCATCAATAACCAGAGGCGCAGCGTTCAGAGAACTTTATTATACTGCAGTAAAGTTCATTATCCCAACATGCATCCACTTTTAAAAATGTTGGCAACCAAAGAACGTGTTCGACAATGAAACGCTTAAAAACTCTTTTAAGAAACTATACCGATGAAGATCGACTCACTGGTTTAGCCTTAATGTGGCCTTTTTGTGACATTTCTCAAAAATCCGCCTTAATTCGCCTTGGCATCGCAAACAAAAGAACTTGACATGTCCAAAATGTAACGCAACGCAAACAAGAACATATGATGTGACAAACTGTGATGCAACCGCACAGCATCGATGCAAATTTATGCAGCCTCATAGTCTGTTAATATTTGGTGAATAGTCAAAACACTGAGCCCTGCATCGAGTGCTCATGCTTGGTCCGCAAAAAAGCACCCTCACCCATCCGTCCACAACAAGTGACACTATGGCCAGTATTTCGAAACCAAAAATCACACACACCCACACGCGCATTTGGTTTTATTTAAAATGCCAACGCACACACACACACACAGCCTTGTCAGATATTTACACTCCATTAGGGCGAGCAAACTTTTTGCATATTTCATGCTCGAGCAACTGATAAATCAAACCGTAAATAACTTACCAAATGCGCCCGACAACTAGATACTTCAACACTCATTTTCCCTATTAGCTCATGTGCGCCATCCGCACGCGAAACCACCGGCAAAGGACATTTTTCAATAAATCCAAACCCACTTTCGGCAGCTTCACAACTCGATTACTTGCCACCCGCCTCACCACAAGCGTTCGCACACCCGTACATATGCATGGCCCGCCATGCAGCCCTTGTCACTTCCTGTGGGCAGTCGGCGCTGTTTCGTTACACAGCACCACACAGTCAGCGCCACTGCCGGCATAATTTATACGAGCTGCCAATTTAAATTCCATCACCAGGTGATTGAAGGCTGAATTCCACCCGCCGCCCCGCCAACGCCCCTCGCCCGCTCGGGCAAAGGGAATAAATGAAGGGAAACGCAACAAGAGGAACGGAAAAAATCAACAGACCCCCACTCAGGCTGTCGGTACTCACATCGACTACATTGTAATTCACTAACTCCCCCCAAGCCGCCGTTGCCACCGCCGTCACCACCTTGCGGAATTCATAAGAGGGTGAAAGACGAGCAGGCAGAAAAAAAATTCGTTTACAAGAAAATGAAATGGCAAATTCCTGTTTACAGACGCCGATGGGTTCCTGCGGCGCCTCCTCGAGGGGTGGCGGGCGCGGCCGTGGCAGAACTGTGGAAGGTTGAGCCGAGCAAACGTCGAACGAATGAGTGAGGCCTCTGAATATGTCATAGCCAACAGATACAAGTGCTAACAAAGTCAATCTGCAGACGGCTGCCGCTGCCCTGAATGGAACCGTGTACCTGGCCTGAATCGTGAGCAAACTGAACGCTTGACAAATTGAAAACTGCCTCTCAAAGACATCCTTCCCCCTCTCGGATTGTGTGGGTGGGTGTGGGAGGGAAACCTTGACGTTTGCATTTTCGACTCTGGAGGACATCGTGTCCCACAGGTGTGGATTTTTGACACGTTGTTCCTTGTTCTGTTGTTGTTCTTGTTCAACATCCACCCTCTCAGCTGCTTAGTGAATGGTTTCAGGGTTTCGGGGCTCCTGGTGGTGGATGGCTGGCGGCTCGTCAGAACGACGGTAATGGGCGTGTAAGTTTCGACGCATCCATTATGTATTACGCCGGGTGAGGGTTTTCGATGTTTCCCCCACCCCACCACCGAAGGCATTCAATTCATTCGAGAATTGAATTGAATTTTGTTTTGAAAACGCAATTCAATTGGAATCAAGCATCGATACTGGCAGGAGCCGACGCATGCACACACACACGCCACGTCGATTGGCAGGAGCGCCGCAGTGCAGCAGTTTACATTTCGTTGATAGGAGTGAGACAGCGCGGCGGGCGTTCCCTAGAGGGGGCTCCTGCGATGTGTACCGAGCGGGAGCAGGTGCTTGTAATTAAGTAGAGCAAATCGATTTCAATTCGAAAAAGCCCTTGTGTCCCATGTTTGCGAGTGATGAGTGAGTGTTTGTCGAAAAGGTCATCTATTGGTCTGTGGCATGTTGGAGGTGGACAGACGAACTCTGAGGGGTAAGTGATCAAGCAAACAGCACTGCCGAGACCTTTTGTGACATTCGTCTATATTGTGGCCTGGGTGTGCTGCTCTTGTGAACTCTGTGAGGTCCACAACAGTCCAGAGAGGACTTACAGTGGCGCAAGGGAAAACAGCACGACATACTTCGTCACATAAAGTTCCATGAACAGTGCTGTGGATTGATGTCTTGACTTTGGGGCAAATATGCTTATGAGTAGGGATGTGAATGAGAGATTGGGATAGGCATCAATGACAAGAGAAAATTCAAATTCTTCTCTGAGTTCTGGTTCGAGCAATCTTATTATTGTTTTGAATTAAAAAGTGCGGTAATAATGCAGGTACAGTACCGGTTGAAGAAACAAACCCGGGCCAAGCCGGGTATGAAATCTAGTTATTTATAAATTAAGGGAGAGTGCACTGTCTTTTTTTCTTTCCATGTAATTTTATTTAATTTGAAATATGTTACTTTCTTGCTAAGCAAAATTACTCAAATCTAGCTTAACTAACTTAAGAATTACAAATGTTCGTAATACCAACCTACTGACCATATGCTACACGCTTATGGTCAGTAGGTTGGTAGCTTATGCCGCTTATACCGCCGCATAAGCTAATCAAATCTACTTTATAAATGTGCCTTTCGGCATAATCTACATTTTTTTTAGTCTTTATGACCATCTTTTATTACCTTTTTGTTGCCAAGAAAACTTATAAAAAACTTGGATAAATTCAGGAGAGTGCACTGTATTTATGGGATGACGTCTCTATAATTGTATTGTAAATCTAAACTTGTATACAAACATCAAGCTCATGGTTAACAACTTATAATTTTTGTATTTTCTTATATCTTTTCCAGGAAATGAAGGCTGAGCAACAAATAGAAAAAGTATCGAACGACGTGCTAACGCAAGAAGCAGCTGTTGTGGCCGAATAAATTTATTGATATTATAAATTATATCGTCGATTTCAAGGCCGCATATGACAGCGTGCATAGGGACGAGCTATACAACGCCATGTCTAGTTTTGACATTCCTGCCAAACTCGTCAGGTTGAGCAGGATGACGATGGAGAACTCTCGCGGGTCGGTAACGAACTCACCGAGACCTTCGATGTCAAAAAAGGGTTTAGACAAGGCGACGCGCTGTCATGTGATTTCTTTGGCCTTGAAATCGACGAATAGGTGATGGATGTCGATTTGCATTTCTTAGGTCTTTTCCAGGATCTGCCGTAGTGTGAAAATTTGGTCGATGGTGGACGTCCCCGGCCTGAAACCGCACTGATAAGGATCTATCAGGTTGCTGACGAATGGTTTCAGGCGCCCACACAAAACGGCAGAAAGAATCTTATAGGCGATAGTGAGGAGACTTATACCTCGGTAGTTGGCGCAGTCAAAGGGATCTCCTTTCTTGTGGATCGGGCAAACGATACCGAGATTCCACTCGTCGGGCATGCTTCCCTCCGACCATATCTTACAGGTGAGGTGGTGCATGCGCCCAACCAGATCATCTCCAGCTGCCTTAAGGATTTCAGCGGACAGTCCGTCCGCACCGGCAGCTTTGTTAGACTTCAGTCTTGATATTGCTATCTTGACCTCGTCTAAGTCGGGGGGACGGAATTCTCGTCGATCATCGTCCATATTGAGTGGGACATTCTGCCTGACAGCGGTACTGGTGTCATCATCGCCATTTTGCAGTCTGCAGAAATGGTTCTTCCAAATTCTCAGTATCGACTGCGACTCTACTACTAGTTGTCCATTCCCGTCCCGGCAGGCTCCTGTCCGAACCTTATATCCACTGGATAATTGTTTCACCCTCTGGTAAAACTTTCGGACATCGTTCCTGCCATAGCACATCTCCATCCCCTCGATCGCGCGCTTCTCGTGCTCTTTCTTCTTTTTCCTGAGAAGCCGGGTCGCGCCCCTTTGTCTCTGTTCGAAGAGCTCACGAACAGCTCTCGTTGTTCGTTGCAGCGTTGCTTTGCAAGCTTCCAGCTTCGCTGCATGTGCCAGCCTACACTCGTTGTCAAACCATGGCAACGCAATATGTTATTTAAGGTATAAAGTACAAGTATATGGTAAAGCAATTTAGTACGGCTTCTAATTTCACTTTGGACTATATACCAATAACTTCCGTTTCAGCACTATCGTCGGAAACTTTTTCTCGGGCTGCTACGTTTTGTAAGACTTTCGGAGATCTATCCAGAGATATCATCGATGCCCATATCTTGATATCAGATCTTTCTGACAACATTTGATCCCGAATTAAAAGCATAGGAACACAGGCTTCTTCCTACAAATGATCAGTAGTGACTGACGTTACTCAGTAACGAATACTTAATATCGTACCATACGTACGAAATGTTACTCCTCAATTAATATCGTTACTATTATAGTGCTGTTACTTTTTTTCTACGCGCATGTACTATAGATAACAGGGATCGGAATATCCAATCTCGCATAGTATGGCATGCTCGATGATCATACAAGCCCGACATATCACGCGAAAGGTTTGCCATCAAACCATAAACATGCGTGATGTCGCACAAGCAAATGCCAGTGCAGGGATATGAGTCCACAAGTCATAAGTCCATAATTGAATTTTATGGACTTATGACCCACCTAAGTGGGACAAAAGTGATGACCCACCTAAGTGGGACAAAAGTCCACAAATCGATTATAAAATTTCGGGCCATAATTCCAAAACATTTAGCCATGGGTGGGTCATAAGTCCACAATTGGACTGTCTAAGGAAAAAATATGAAAAGAAGTAGACCGTATTTATTCTCATTAATAATAAAGAACATAAAATACTTTTCAGAGACAATTGTACAGTTATAGTAATTTTTCTTTAAATGCATCGATTTTTTGCTTAAGTCGAAAGACATAGGTTAAGATTAAGCTTAGCTTAGAGTGGAGGTAGAAAACTGTGAAATATAGGCGACTGCCAGGCAAAAAGCTCCTACCCTGAGCGGAGCAACGAAGTTGGGTGAGCGGAACCTGCCGCATGCGGAAAGGGATTTTAAGTCCCTGAAACCAGTGAAGCAGGCCTCCCGGTACTATTAAGCATGCTTTTAACTCGAGTGATGAAGAGTATTTCGCGAATAACCGTCAAAAAGACGGGTAAATTCGTCGATAGGCAAGGGAACAAGCAGCTGTGAAGTCAGAGATAACCTATAATAGAGATATCCAAGTTCTATCTCCCTTGCCCCTTGATTTCATCTGACAGCGTTTTTTATACGCTTTTTGTCCCGTGTCTGTGAATACGTGTGAGCTCTTGAGAGCAGCTGTGGAACAACTGATAGCCTTCCCCACCTTAGTAATGGGGTGAATTAGAGTTCTTATTTGAAAATTCGCTCGTTATTTGAACGTTTTTTCAAATTTCGTGTTAAATTTTCAACACAGTATGGAGGGGTAAGCGAACGAACAAAGCTTATGCTCATGAAGTCGATTCATTAAAAACTTTGAGCAAGTTACAATCTGAGACATAATTAATGAATGTACAAAATAGTGTGAATTTTTGCATATGAATACAAATTAATAATGCATTCACACGTTCATTTAACCAATAATAAAAATATTATTAAGGCGTGAAGCACAAATAAGAAGTTTTGGCAAGCATTTTTATGCATTAGTAATAGTTGGAATATCTTGCCATTGTTCTTATCAAATTGTTTAAATTGAATTCATGAGTTTTACAGAATTTATGAATTAAGCGTATAAAGCGGGCTTCATTTTTTGACTTAATTTGTCAGTTATGGTTTATGTATACGCTTTATATACACTTAAGAATTAATTTTAGGTCAAATAGTCGCAGTTAAATGGACATTGCAATACATTTTTACTCACGAAAGTCCATATAACAATGTAAGAAAATGCCCTTAAAAATACTAGTCAATTTTTGAACACCCTCCGAACAACATACCCATGTATGTTACATGGAAAGTACACGGAAAGTACATAGATTCCCACTAAATTCATGAATCTGCCGCTTTTTCCCACAAAATTCACGAATCGGCCGCCATATTGTGGTGAATTGACGAGCGTTGTAAAGTTGGATATCTCTATCATCCATTATCTCTGTGTGAAGTTCTCGCCATCTCTATAGTACTTCATTTCTGCTCGGAACTCTGTCTAGGCGATTTATGATGTCGTCAACAGTTGTTTGCATTGCATAGTTAAGCGTGTGATAAACGATTTTCGTTGCCAGGATTTTTTTCAGAAAAGAAAACAAGACAAACAATCACACATAAACTAATTAATTTATTTTAAAAAAAACAAGGAAAATTGAGGTATCTCTACGAACGAAGGCGAAGCGTTGTCGACCGTTCGTTTTTCCGTTAGCCGTTCGAGTGGCGTCGTTTTAATTTTTGACAGCGCTCTTTGGGGTGTGTTCGGGCTGTCCTGCGGGATGAGTGCATTCAGTTGACAAGCGTACAAACATATGTACAGTGGACTCCCCACAAGTAGAATTGTCACGAGATACCATAATTTGTTCGAGTTAGAGAGAGTTTCGACTTAGAGAGAGTTCGACTTAGGGAGAGTCCACTGTATCTGAATGTGGGTATATATTTTGAGCCGTACAATTCCAAAGTTGCGAAAATCTTAAAGATATCTTTGCAATAATCGAGACTGCACTGTAGTTATACTCTTGACTTATGGTAAGTTCGGCATGAACATTTTTAAAAATCATAACAAAAAGGTATTCTGAAAGAAACTGAAGTAACCTCATATTGTGTTTTCAAGAAACTTGCGGCTAATATGGCCTACCTGTTGTTAAATATGGTCTGATAACGATTTTTTTTGGAACACGTTGCCTCTACAGTCTGTGTTGTATAACAAATCACTTTGAATTATTTAATAATTATAATCATTATATAAATGTACACTACATCACCAGCTGTAATTCCACATGTAATTCTATATGTCAGTATATCAAACAATGTCAAGTGTCAAGTAATCAAATATTTATACTCACTCGCTTAGGCATCACCAACTCGAACGGCGCAATAAAAAATGTAAAATATGAACAAAAGAATTTCTATTTCCATATATATCTATAGGTACTTTAGCTAATTTTACATTTTACAGTCTTCTCATACCCACATTGAGCATACAACACATTGCACCCAAGCTGCCGCAATAGATGCTTCTGGTAAAGATCATGTGTTAATTGCAGGCACATGGGGTAGGTCATATTACACACAATTTCTTTTCTTTTTTCTACTAATGTTCAATTTAATCACGTTTCATAAGCTTGTTGTTTCACTTTGATATGACTAAAAATAAGAACACATTGAGTACTATTTAACCTTAAAAAGATCTCATGAAATCAATGAACCTTCACTGCGAATACACTTATTAAAACCTACCAAGAAATTAAAATGAAAACAGAAAAAACACAATTATACTCCTATGTTGCACATTTCTGGCACCAGGCCAACGACGATAGCCTCAGCAGAACCGATTCTAATATGTTTGCTGTGAAATTATGTTAACCTCTGTGCGTTTCCGCTTTTAGGATGTATTGGGGTGGGGCATATTACCCACGTGGGCCATATTTGCCGCACTTACTATATCCCTACCTGGTGGTTAAGGGTAGGGGTATAGTAAGAATCAAACATGGACTAATCGCTCCAAAACACATTTTTCCAAAACTGAACAGGTTTGTTCAAATGGTCTTTCACTAACTCCATTTTTTTTGTTTGACTTAATTTTTCTTTGAAACAAGTAGTTTATTTCGGGCTGTGCACCCACGCAGCCGTGGCTCTGTTAAACGGCAACGGATAAGTATGAGATATCCATATCCATACCATAATCGTCCTCTTCGTGCTGATTTTGAAGTCTTAAATTGTTACTACCTACATGCTGCCACAATTGCGCCATCGATGGCATTTATCTCATTTCAAGAACCCGATGTCTCCTAGAAATATTCTCACATTGTTTATGCCGTTTAACATGAGGGCGACTTTTGGCATTTCCATGGCACTTTCATTGATTCCATCGACTCTGTGGATCATAATTTTTATGAATATCTATATTACCACAGCTTTTCCCATTCCTCCTTGCCCCAGTAAAAGAGAAACGTAAAGCTCATAAGAAATGACAGCCGACCCGTGCGCCGCAGCATAAAACACGCATCAACCAACTGTCTAAACTTCTGAAAGCGAAAATTAAATCGTTTAAAAATAATAATCTTAACGCCTATTTAACAGGCTTGTCAGCGAAAAAAAGATACCAACTACTCACTCTGGAAAGCAGTCACCGGTTTAAGAAAACCCCAACCACATGCGACCCCAATTCGGAAAAACCAACACGAGTGGTCCAAAGATGATAAAGAGAAAGCAGATCTCTTCGCAGATCATTTGGAACGTTTTATCACGCGATGGACATACACCTCCTGTATACTCCTACGATTCAGACTCAAATAATGACAATTTTTCTATAAGAAATGCTACTTTGACAGAACTTAAGGAAGAATTAAGAAAACTCAAACCCAAGAAAGCTCCTGGTTATGATTTAATCACATGAGAAGTTTTGAAAGACTTACCTCAGAAAGCGCTTCTTATGTTTCTCTACATTATTAACGTCGCCTTTAGATTAGAACAGGTCCCTAGTCAGTGGAAAATATCGGAAATAATAATGGTACCGAAACCGGGAAAACCCCCAACAAAGAAAAAGTCTTGTAGACCGATTTCACTTCCTCCGACAATGTCTAAAATGTTCGTATGAATATTACTTAGACGTTTAATCCCAGTTGTAGAAGAAAGACGACTTATTCCTAACCACCTGTTTGGTTTTAGAAGCAAGCATTCAACTATTGATCAAGTACATCGCATAACTGATGTTATAGAAAAATCGTTTGAACAAAAGCAAGTCTGCTCAGCTGTATTTCTCGCCGTTTCTCAAGCCTTTGGCAAGGTTTGGCACGAAGGCTTGAAACACAAGCTTCAACAATTCCTACCGAGGAAACTTTGAACAATTTTATCGAACTATCCATCGGATAGAACCTTCCGTGGAATTATGGGAAAGAATACTCCCTATTTAAATCCATACAAGCTGGAGTACCACAAGGAAGTGTTCTTGGTCCCCTCCTTTACTTGTTGTATAGCAGCGATATACGGCAGGATGTAGGCACATTTGCCGACGACACCGCCATTTTGGTAACTGCCAAAACGGTCGAAGAATCAACCAGAAAATTGCAATGTGCGGATACACGATGGACGAACACTCAGCGAATTGAGCTTAATGAAGCGAAATCTGTTCATATAAAGTTTAGGTATAAGAACGTGAATAACTTGCCCGTTTTTATAAATAATGTTCAAATACCCTTCGGCATTGAAGCGAAATACCTCGGAATGACTCTCGATGTCAAGCTTAAATGGAATGAGCACGATATCAAAATGAAACATGAGGAGCTCCATTTTAGGTACAAAGACATGTACTGGCTTATTGGAAAATATTCCAAGCTAAGTACTGACAACAAATTGCTTATATACAAGCAAGTGCTAAGACCCGTCTGGACGTATGGTTTACAACGATGGGGTTGCACCAAAGATAGTAGCAGAAACATACTACAAACTTTCCAAAATAAAGTGCTAAGGGCCATCGTCTGGTATATACGAAGCAACGAAATCCACAGAGATTTTGGAATTTCATCAGTCCAAGATGAAGTTACGAACTTTTGCTCGTAAGCATAAGTGTCGCCTGGAAGAGCACATAAGCTCTGTCCTTCCAATTCTCGACGAAGGAAACTCTTTTAGCCGTCTTCAAAGGACTAAACTCCATGACCTAGCACGGTGAATTCAACCCGCGCTTAGCTGCGGTGTTAGCAAGAACTCTCAATGGAGTAAAAAGTAAAACTGCTGGATAAGTGTAAAACTTAGTTGTGGCGGAAATATATTTTATTCGAAGGGTAGTGTTTTGACTGAGTAAAAATCCCTCTCGGGAACGGTCCCCATAGTGTCTTTTAAAGATTTTCACCTACCGTAGCAAAAAAAAAAAAAAAAATCCTCCTTGCCACGAATTCCTTTGCTTCCATAAACTCCATCTTCCATTGCTTCCAAGGATAACTGAAATCATCGGAAAGTGTAAGTGCCGTGTTCACCCTTATTATTGTATCCAAGCATTCATTTCTTTCCACGAGTTCCATTCCTTCCAAGAATTCCACTGCTTCCATAAATTCCATCTTCCACAGCTTCCACATCTCTCCCGCCATTAGTCAAATCGACGAAGTCAATCGAAACTCCGCATTCCATCGCCCCTACGAACTTCGTATAGCACCTTAAACGCTTTGAAAATGCCCGACGTCCTTGGCAGAAAGATAAGCACCAGCAGTTGATGGCCTTCGAAGCGATTAAGAGATGACATGGCACTTTGCAGTCCATAAAGCCATTACATGCATTAAGTCGAATCTCTCCTGCCACTCTCCTCACGATCCCAGTCACATATTGATTGATCATCGGGAAGTGGCTTCCGGGCATCAACAAGTATGCATCCGCCACAACCACGTACTCCAGTGCTCTAAGATGCACACGTTCCCTCCCGACGAATGCCACCGCAAGACCATCTCCGCGTTGCTCTGCACTCAACCCTAAGGGATCTCCAATGGGACCTAAGGCTGTGCACAGCTCCCACTCACTATTCATTATTCATAAACCCATGACGGGCCTTAAACTCGCTGCTTTCGCCGAGGACCCCTCTCGGAAATTGCTATTCCAGCCGTCAGTCCACGACGTAGATTTGCGTTCGTTCTCCGACAGCAAAACAAATCCCCGTCTAATCCGCATTAATATTTAAATTCAAAATAACAGCGTTCAAGGATAACAAAAACAAAGTCACTTCCGCAGACATGACATCCTGTGTACGACTGTGCGACTGGGCGTGTGTGGGTGGGGCGGACTCCTTGAAGAAAACTCTTCCTCAACAAGACTTAACGCCATTAAGCGTCTGACATACGGCAAATGCAAGACGAATGATTTGCACTCCTCCTCAATGCGGGTGCCGCCGAGCCGGTGGCATCCTTGAACTCCCTTCAGGACTGCCGCAGCATGTCCTTCACCGTCACCGTGAGCACAGCCGGAGCGGAACTCTCACCTCAAGGCCAACTAGTTTCCGCGATTGACACGCAATGGCAGTCTATCGCTGCAACCTTTTGCCCGACTGAATGGTCCTCGTCGTCGTCGTTGTCACTGGGATGGAGACAACTTTTCATCATGCGGATGCGACTGTCTCTATGCATTGAATGGACGTGAATGCAGCTCCTGCTCCGCTCAAACGTTATTTATTTTAATTAGCCGGATTATGGATGCATCCTTCGATGCATGTGGGAGCACAATCTGAATGCGGACACCCTCCACCAGATCCGTCGACGAAGAGCGGGCGCGATAAGAGAAGAAACTTTCATGAAAGGTCCTGAAATGGAATACGACTGACCTGGCGGGCGCGAAAGCTCTTTTCAATTTCACCCCTGCGTCGTCGTTTTCCAATTGGAGGCACCCTTGTGTGCTGTCGGGTTGGGTTTCTGTCTCGCACAGTGACTCCTGTTGCCACGAGCGACAAGCGGCACGGCGCGGGCTAGGCCCTGGAGGTTGCACGCTGTGCAGTTTGTCGCGTTGTTGTTACAGGACAACGATGATTATCCATCCATTCATCCGGACGTGCACGGGAGTTAAATTTACCCATTATGGGGCGGCGATGCTGAATGCCTTTTTTCTTCTTCTTCTTCTTGGCTCTGCTGGTGCGTCAGTGTGTGTACCTGTACCTATCGTGGAATGGATGAAACGGTGACGATGACGACAATGCTGACTACGATTGCGACGACGAACGGTGACGGCGAATTGAAAATGCCAACGTTGACGGCAACGTGTTCGGTTGGCTGCTCGCAGAACTGTTTTCTTTTCTCGACGAAATTAAGGACACATGCACATGCTGGATGTGTGCTCATGAGCGGGCCGTAATGGCAGGGCGGCTGCATGGCTCTCTTTCGGGACTCTGAATTGAGTTTTCTATTCATTCGCGGCGCACAGTGGGGTCGGACTTGGATGTCTGAACAGTCTGAATGAAAAAATTCAGAAACTGAAGCCACACTTTGACAAAATTGCCGGCAAATTATCAATTTGCAATCAGTCTGAATTAAAATGTCGGACCTCTTCGGCATCAATCAGCAATACCCTGTTATTTTTTGCGGAAGCTTTTAGCACAACACTGGAGCACTCAGACTCATGAACTCGTCTATTGTACCACCAGGCAGCAACCTACACTTCCTGGGATTCCTCGGTCTTCCGGAGGAAGAACAACAGGCGATTCTGTGATAAAGAGCCTACATCATCAGCTCTCTCTACTTCAGCTCGGAAAACTTGCCAGCAATGACGGGACAGTGGCAGAGGAAAAGCTATGCGGTGTCATCGTCTTCTCCTCAAGCGTTGCAGAAGGTTTCACGTTGTTTGGCGAAGGTGTAGTGGCCGACAAGTCATCTGCAGTCTTTTCTGTTCAGAAATAACATGAATGTCGCGAATTTCGTTCAGACTTTTGGACCATGCACTTGGTCTATCAACATCCTGGGGAGTCATGCCACCTCCGGCTGTGCTGTCGAGAGGTCCACCTATTTATTGAAGCCCTAACAATGTTACCCAGTGCAGGATCAGAATCTGAGGGTGCTTCCTCTGATCCTTGTCTTGCAAGTTCATTGACGTTCTCATTTTTCGTGATCCCCTTTTGGCCCAGGACCAAGACAAGTCTTAGCAAATTTAAACGCCAAATCCGAGAAGACTTGCATTCCTTAACTATCCTGGAAGTGAATAAAGGCTTGGCCAAGGCCATAAGTATGGCTTATCCTCTTAGCATACACCAGCTATGCTTGGTGTCAGCGCCGCGCTTCCACCTCTACTCCGTTACCCGAAGAGTCTTCGACTCCGAACCTGTGGTACAAGGTAACGGAGGACGTCCGCGTTGAGAAGGATGTCAGTTTACTTGCCTTGCAAAACTGGGGACAGCAGCTAGCTGCCTCGGACTAGAACATTCTTCGTCAATGGTGTTAAATCTTCTCCTCCTCTCAGAGCTTCTCCTCATGATGATCTAGGTCTACAGAGGCCCAAAGGTCTACTCACTCGCCTCTTGAACTCAAACCAACAATGAGTGGCAGCAGTTGTTCTACGTTTCATCTCCGTACTCCTCTTATTCATGTTTAGTCTGATTTGGAGATGGTGTACAAATTGCATCTGTCCAGGGTGAACGCCACAACCAACCAGTTCCTCGCTATCTCGGGCTAGCTGTCCCTAGTTTCGCAAGGTAAGTAGACTGACATCCTTCTCCAAACGGACGTCCTCCGTTACCTTGTACCACAGGTTCGGAGTCGAAGACTCTTCGGAGCGGAGCTAGATTAGATTGTCCATGAGCCCTACTTAGCCCCCTTACTTCACCTTAGACCTTGGATATACATCTTTCTACACAGCCCGTATTGTTCCCGTTTGAATCTTCTCCTCCAGACTCCATTAACGCAAACAGGACCAAGGAAAGCACGTAAAACTTTCTCTCTAGCTAAACTAGGACTTCTTTATCTGCTTTTGAGATTGTCCGTCTCTCCGCGTTCTACAGGAAGACTGTGTCTTATATAAAGCCTGGCCTTGGGCCTATTACCCAGTTATCCTTGGAGCCCAAGTAAAAATCGACTGGAAAGAGGTATCCTGCATTTAATCTTGGTAGGTATTGGTCGTGTTAGAATTGCTTGCGGAACTGAAGAAGATTAGTTTCCGCACTAGATATCGATGTACAGCATCCATTCTTGAGGACAGCACTCATTTGGCTTTGGCCCCATTAACCGCCAGACGGATTCATTCTCAGCTGTTGATTTATTTTCAAATACAATTAATGTCCCATTTATTGACACCTAGGTCGTTCTAGCAGATTTCACCGCAAAGCTAGGTAAGGACGACATCTGTGCTATACTCATCGAGAAACACAAACTGTTCGACAACACATCCGACAAAGGACTCAGGCTGGTGGATTTGTGACGAGACGTAGCTCATGTTCAGCCAGTACCCGGTTCACACACTAAAAAAGTATGCGATCTTCTTACGATCTTCTGACTAGTCAACCGTCAACGTATTGGATCAAGCCAGACACTCCTGCAGTATTCTTGATGTTCGAATTTTCCGAGGAGCTAACATCTACTCGTAAGGTAAACTACCCGGTAGCGAGCCGCCTTAAGGAAAGTTTTGACTTCGTTACTCTCTTAAAATTAATTACTTAGATATATGAAAACAATTTTATGAGTTAAGGAAAGCTGGATGTATTATTGTTTGAAATTAATAATAACATTTTGTGAGTATTGAACGCAAATTTAATAAATTTAAATAAACTACAAAATGAGATATGAGCCAGTACCGAGCCCCCCCTGTTCCTAATTCGAGTCTTAGCGTTCCAGTGATGAGCTCCCCATATAAATCATAACATGCAAATGAAATCATAGTTATTTTGTAGTTCTTCTTCTTCTGGTGGCGCTACAGTGCGGGGTGGACCTGGGCCTCAACCAGTAAGCCTCTCCAGCCAGCACGATCTTTTGCCAGCTGTCTCCAACTGCGCACACCAAGTTGGCGCCATCGGTTCCGTGGGCGTCCTCTTTTGCGTTGTCCCACTGGTTCGGAGTCGAAGACTCTTCGGGCTGGAGCAGTGTTGTCCATGTGCTCCACATGGCCCAGCCATCTTAGGCGTTGAGTCCGTAGACGCCTGACTAGGCTAATGTCGCTGTACAGCCCTACAGTTCGTGGTTGAATCTTCTTCTCCAATAACCATCAACGCAAACAGGAGCAAAGGTTGAACGCAGAACTTTTCTCTCGAAAAGACCAAGTGCTTCTTCATTCGGTTTTGAGATTGTCCATGCCTCCGCACCAAAGAGCAGGACAGGGATGATCAAGGTGATATATAATGCTAGTTTGGTCCTTCGAGAGATGGCTCTACTACTCAATTGCCTCTTGAGCCCAAAAAAGAGCGATTGGCAAGAGTAATTCTGCGTTTAATCTCGGTACTGGTGTCGTTCTTACTGTTTACTTGCGAGCCGAGGTAGACGAAGTTCTTGACTACCTCGAAGTTATATCTGCCAATGGGGAAATTTTGGCCAAGTCATCGATGTTGTTTGTCCTTTCTTGATGACAGCATATACTTTGTCTTGCCCTCGTTCACAGCTAAAACCCATTTTGACCGCCTCCACTTCTATACCAGCAAACGCTTCATTGACGGCTCGCTGTGTTCTGCCAATCACGTCAATGTCATCCGAGTATGCTAGCAGTTGTACGGACTTCTGGAAGATCGTGCCTCTAGTGTTGGCGTGTGAGTCTTACACGATCTTCTCCAGGATGCTCTTAAAGAAGTCACATGACAGCGCGTCGCCTTGTCTAAACCCTTTTTTGACATTGAAGGTCTCTGTGAGTTCGTTACCGACCTTGATGGAGCAGCGAGAATTCTCCATCGTCATCCTGCACAGTTTGACGAGCTTGGCAGGAATGTCAAAACTAGACATGGCGTTGTATAGCTCGACCCTATGCACGCTGTCATAAGCGGCCTTGAAATCGACGAATAGGTGGTGGGTGTCGATCTGCATTTCTTGGGTTTTTTCCTAGGATCTGCCGTAGTGTGAAAATTTGGTCGAAGGTGGACTTCCCCGGCCTGAAACCACACTGATAAGGACCTATCAGGGTGTTGACGAGTGGTTTCAGGCGTCCATACAAAACGGCAGAGAGGATCTTATAGGCGCTGGTGAGGAGACTTATCCCTCGGTAGTTGGCGCAGTTGAAGGGGTCTCCTTTCTTGTGGATTTATTTTATATTTTATAGTTAATTTATTGAAAACGTAAGAAGGAAAACATTTTTAAATAAATTCATGGCAAAAATTAACAAATTGATACATCAATTGGTTTTGAATGATTAATCAACGGAAGGAGTGAAAAATCTTAGCTCCAAAACATAATTTAATAAGTTAATAATAATACAGTGGACTCTCCCTAAGTCGAACTCTCCTCAAGTCGAAACTCTTCCTTACTCGTACTTTTTCGCCATATTTTACATACATTTCCCTCAACTTTCCATACAAAAACCTCTCTCTAACTCGAATAAATGCTGGTATCCCGTGACAATTCGACTTAGGGGTTATCCACTGTATAATAATAATTTTATTTTAATGTTAATAAAATAAAAAAATATTTATATTTACACGTTAAAAAAGTATAACATAAAACTTAATTATAAAGTATCCTTGTTCTTTATGACTCTGTACGAAACAGCATTAAATAGGACAATCAAAAATTCAGAAAAATAAGGGTCCTTATAAGTAAACATCAAATGTTTGCGTGTTCATGACGGGTTCTTATAAATATTTAATCTGGTCGTGGATTTAAGACAATCAAGGTAAGGGGGCAATGTAGAGCTCATGGACAATCTAATCTAGCTCCGCCCCGAAGAGTCTTCGACTCTGAACCTGTGGTACAAGGTAACGGAGGACGTCCGTTTGGAGAAGGATGTCAGTCTACTTACCTTGCGAAACTAGGGACAGCTAGCCCGATGGTCGTGGATTTAAGACAATCAATCTAGGACGGTCGTACACAAAATGCATTGTCTTGGTTGCCCTGCTCAAGCATCAGACACATCCATCTAAAACGGTACACAGACCGAGGTAACCATTCGGTGTGTCCTTAAAAATAAACAAACAATGAGAAGGATCAGAAAGATTGTTCCGTCGGTATTGAACTTAAGATTGTTGTGAAAACATACCTAATCAGACTTTTACAGTTCAAATGGCATCATTTCTATATGTAACAAATCTTATAGCAAAGCTTGCAATTAATATATTTATACTTATAAACATGAGAAAGAAATGCTATTAGTAAAAAGCCTATCTTCATAAAATGCCGTATTTTAATTTTTGGTTGAATATTGGGCGTTACTGGAACTTGATTATTTCTTGTTAACCCAATAACGAGCCCTCGCCGGCTCGAAAAAAACATATGATCGATTTTGTTAAAATACCGTTATTTTCTGAAAAGCAGGGGCTTAGCTTTTGGACAAAATTCGTGAAGGGGGCTCGCTATTGGGAGGGACCTCGAATTAGGGTAGTTTACCCTATCATTTCCTTGTTTAAGGAAAGATACCAAAACAAAGCGGAGTAGGGAAAGAACAACACAATTTGACGTCGAAAAGCAACAATCGCAACTGACTGCTAGGATCTTTGCCGATTAAGTTTTCCAAAAAACCTTTTGTGAATTCAACGCCGCCTGCAAAAACAGTCGAAGGAGACTGGAGGCCTTGTCAAAGTAAGCCGAGTAACTTCTACGCATGCGATTGACATTGTGTCAGGCAAGAACGTTGTGTTTCGTATGCTCCCTGATGGATAACAAATAAAAATATACCATATTTTGACAAAGATGGCACAAGAGATGTTCGAAGGGTGCAGGCTTCTACTATAAAGATCTAGAGATCCGATTATCATTTCGACTGCAGAACAACTGCAGGCAGAATGTTTCACTTGGATAAAGAAGAATGTGTTGTCAAAGAGAGATGCCACCCGATAGACAGGTTGGCGCCTACCTTAACGAGTTGGCAGAGTGCTTAAGCATCCATCTCATGTGCGGGCAGTAATACTGTGACATTTTCCAAAATTTCAAAGTCGATGAGCTCGCTAAGAATGGCTCTAGCTCAGTGCTTCTCTTAGTTGGAGATATTTTAATCCATGTACCTTGTTCCTGGAAAACCTATCTTGCGATCATAGAATGGTCGGAAGGCACTGACGGCACATGGCTTAGGCTTAATTTGTTTCGGAATTCACAGACATACTTCGCCGTAGTCACTGGCCACAGCCCCGTCGAAGCACACGTCTTCAAAGACTTCGGCAGATGTTGCAGGGACGAAGAACCAGAGAAAATCATTTGCTCTAGGTCCTTTCAGGGCCCTCACGGGAGGGGAAATCGATTCATTCGACAACCTGGCCGAACAAGGCGACCTCCACAGCACACAGTACCTTTCAGAGTAGGATCAATCACATTGGACCAACGCTAGCCTATATGTGACAATTGCATGTTGGGTTGACTGCCGACCTTAACCTCCCTCACAAGACTCCAAGGACTCGTGGAAACCAACTTCCCACAAATCTTCTTCATTCCCGTCCGCCGACATCGACAGTCGCCTCTGCCTCTCGGCACATTCATCGACCGCACTGTGACCTCATATGTATCCGCTCACATTCTCGTCGTCACGGTTCACGGGGCTCTTGCAAGCCTTCTTCGATCAAAAATCCCTTTAAGCGCGCCCCCTCCCCCCTCCACCATCATCAGACAGCCTGTGGTACCCATCTCGAGAGGTCCCCGGTATTCATTCGTCAAACTGAATAAAAACGACATGAATCCTCGTGAATATTGTGTCCTACAAGAAATCGCACATTCATCTTCGAGACCGAAGAAAAAAATAACAACCGGATGATGGAGGACATGGAGGATGGGGCAAAAATCTTAAGTCATCCATAAATCGCTGTTGCCATCGCACCCTCCGCCCTGCTCAAGCATCAGACACATGCATCTAAAACGGTACACGGACGAAGTTAACCATTCGGTGTGTCCTTAAAAATAAACAAACAATAAGAAGGATCAGAAAGATTGTTCCGTCGGGATGAACTTAAGACGTTTTGGCTTTAATGCTCCCTGATAGCTTCCATCGCCGGATGATGATGTGGTGCGCTGTTCGTCCCCGGCTCCTGGATCCTGGATCCTGGAAGCCTGGATCCCCGGTCCATGGTCCGTAGTCCTTGTTGTTGATGCAGTTTACCGAAAGGATTATTATGACATACTATATCAGTTGTGTCTTGGTTAGGACAAAGTGATTTGTCAAGAGGTTCCTTATACTGGAAGCCACCACCGTTCAGGCATGGAGCCGTCTGCTGTAAGCTGGTTCCTTGAAACGTTTGCTTAGTGCTCTTTATCCTGTTGTTGATACACATACACACACACAGAGACACGTACGTTTTTCTGTCTCCTCTTGTAGTACACAGGACAAGATGACGATATGATGTATGTGCGAGAGAAACACAGTGACTAGTAGTGCACCAACGAAGGATAACACGACGAAGCCACCAGCAACCGATAACTGACGAGACCATCAATCCTCAGCACGGAAGACAAGCAAAGTAAATAGAATAAATCTTCGCAGGGACATGGGGTTGTCATGTTTTTTGGTTTATTACAAGATTACTCCAATCAAAGTGTTAGTCTGTCCTGTCAATCTGATATCCTTGCAAATGGGCGCACAGCCACCATCCCGACCGGGCTACCGATCATCATCATTCCCCTCCCCCCCACCCTACCGACCACAGCCAATGGGTCATGTCATCGTTGTCGGTAATGGGTAACGAGGATAACGAGTGGAGCTTCGAGTGGAATTATTATTTGAAAGGTTGGACCTGTGTGTTTGAGGGGAGGAGAGCATGGTGTTCATTTGAATGCCAAAGGGTGACCGATTGTCATCAATCGGGAATGTGTTCTCGGAATATGTGTGTGTGGCAGTTAGAGTGTAATTGATGCAATCTTGTGGCGATTAATGTTCAATTAAGGAGCTCCTTGTGAGGTTTGTTTTGCTGCTAAAAGGACATACCGTGGCTATTATCGATGCGAAGGATATTTGCTCAAATTTCATTCCACCACATGCTCGCATTGATTCAATGATTATGCAATTAATACGACACACGTGATACACTTGTTTCTGGGCGGGGGATGCGCTTTGTGAAGTTGATCGGGTTGCCGCCTTAATTTTGTCCTTGACTGGTTTGCTTAAATGAAGTCGGCATGAAGTGAACGTCTTTTGAGAGGGACAGGAAGAGAACTGGCACTTTCTGGAAGTCCTTGAAAGGAACCTCCCGGGCCTTCGAGTTGAGTTACTATGAATCTCGCTCTAGGTGGAGAGACTTTGTGAGGAGCAAAGTCTCTCCGCCTAATATGAGACTTAAAGTAACTCAACTTGCAGGCCCGGGAATCTTCGTCTAAGCACAATTGTCCCACTATCTCTTCCCCTCCTGTCCTCGTGGTCTACAATATGGACGGACACAAATTCAACATACTTCAGGGAGTATTCTCTTATTGGTGACTTGAGCTTTAAGACGAACATGGCAAGGGTATTTAGACTCCGAACAACGTACTACCCGTGGGCAAACGCACCAACATCTTCCAAGCAGAAATTTATTCCATAGTCAGATGCGTTCAAATCAGTCTTGACAGGAACTATACCAACTGCAGGATAGCAATAATGTCTAACAATCGTGCCGCTACCTTGGCACAAGAATCCTATACCATCAAACCCAAGCTTATGTGGGACTGCCTACAGAAGCTTAAGCAGTTGAGCAGGAGAAACAGAGCAAAACTCTGCTGGATACCTGGTCATACAGTGCTAGAAAGCGATCCTAGCTAGAAAAGGAGCATCGGAACCTTTCACAGGCCCTGAAGCAGCTGTGAAAGGGGGAATGAAGGAACCGGACGAAACGAAAACTGGAACAATGCTCATGGGATGAAGCAAGCCAAGAAACTCCAGTCAATATAGCCAAAGAATCCTAACACGGTTCAAAGCAGGTTACTGAAGACTCAAGGAGCATCTAAGTGAACTAGCGGTATCAGAAGAAGGTTTATGCAGATTTTGCGGAGAATCTGATGAAATTCTAGAACATGTGTGCGGCATTATCCCTCACAAGACAAAGATATCTGAGCAAGCACCCAATTGTTACGGAGTCACCAGAACTAACTCTCATTCTCAGGTTCCTAAGGGAAACTGGCTTAGAGAGAATGCTCTGAAATAAATCTCTTCCACCTTTGAGCAGCAGGAGTCCGTAACTGTCAATACAACTCCTAAGAGAACTGCATGTGAGTGGAACTCGTAAAAAAAATGGTAGACGGCATCTATAAAACTTCTAGTCAACCAAGAATTCGAATTATACTAGTTCTTTATTCTGCACATAAATCGAATTGAAGTAAATATTTGTATAATCATTTAATATAACCAAC